>CM070028.1:13295624-13895624 GCA_036247105.1 Cirrhinus mrigala
TAATTGCAATTGAGCTCTAGATGATGGCAAAAGTGATCTAAATATAACAGTAGAGAGGAAATGACAACGTCCGGCTCACCGAATGGACAAAACGAGAGAAACCAGTTCCAACAGAGCGGCTGTGATTGCCAGACCGAGTGTGGTTGCCAGGGCCGTCCCCATGGTAACAGGGGGATACAGGAAGCAGGCAATGGTCAGGGCGATAAAAACAACACAAGACAGACAAACATCGAGCAGCGAGCTGAAGACCGGACTCGCAAACGTCTGCATCGGCACCCGATTCACCACCTGGTGGAAACACAGAGATGACCATACTCAAGTTAAGACAATGATGTGATGAAGCTGCAGTTCTGTGAATAACCAGAAGAGGTCCATACATGATTGTTTAAAGATTTACATACAGTACTTTCTTCAGCAGGAGTGTGTGTGTGTGTGTGTGTGTGTGTGTGTGTTTTGTTTTTATTTTAGTATCAATGAAATTGATATAATATAGATATACATTACAGATTAATATTTTGAATATTTTTTTTAAATACATTTTCAGTGTTTATTAATATATCTCTATAGTTTTTATTTCTGTGTTTGTTTGTTTTTTATTTTCGTACATTAAGTTAAACAGGATGAGAAATGTTGAGCTAGCTGAAATAATTTTTTTTTTGTTTGTTTTTATTTTAGTTAACTTTTTGGTAATGTTGTAGTGTCTTTTTTTTTTTTTAAATGCACCTATATAGTTTTTATTTATTCATTCACTTTAGTTTATTTTAGTGTGTCAAGTTAAACCAAATAATATATAATAAAATGTATTTATTTTTTAAATCATGTTTTGAATTAGTTTTCATTTTTACATTTTCAGTTTTCACTTTTAGCTAAGGTATTAGTAATTTTGTTGTTTTTTTTCACATTTTATAGCTTTTACTTATTTTTTTTTTAAATGTCTGTATAGTTTTTGACCATTTTTATTTCATTTTATTTTTTTTAATAAATTTCCATATTTAATAATTTCCATATATCGATTTTTTTTTATAAAATCAGCTTTAATTTGTAGTTAATGTTTTAGTTATTTTGTGTTTTTTTTTTTTTTTATATATTTCATACTTTTTCCTTATTTTGATTATTTTTATTTCATTTTTATTTTAGTACATTGTTAAACCAAACAAAAATGAGATGCTGAAATAAAATGTTTTTGTATAAAGCTTTTTTAATTTCTATAATATCAGCTTATATTTTTAATGCAATTAAGCAGTTTTGTTAAGGGTTCTTTTTTTTAACATTTATTGTAATTTATTGTTTTGTTTTGTTTTTTTTTGTTTTTTTTTTTTTAAATACATCTATATAGTTTTGAATCATTTTTATTTCAGTTTAGGTTTTATTTATTTATTTTTTGTTTAGTACATCAAGTTAAACCGAAAAATGAGAAATGTTGAAAAAAATGTTTTATTTCTATAATTTCAGCTTTCATTTTTAGTTAATGCAATTTAGCAATTTTGTTAAGGGTTTTGTTGGGGGTTTTTTTGTATTTTGTTTACATTTATTGTAATTTATTGTTTTCTTTTTCGTTTTTATTTATTTATTTTTTAAATATGTCTATAGTTTTTAAACATTTTTATTTCAGTTTAGATTTTATTTATTTATTTTTTTTTTTGGTTTAGTACATCAAGTCAAACTTGACTGAACGAAAATGAGAAATGCTGAAATCAATTTTTTGAAGTTTTTCTATACTTTTCGTTTAATTTTTAGTTACCGTTTTAGTAATTCTGTTGCGTTTCATCTTTTTTGTATTTTTTTAAAATATACGTTTATATAGCTTTCATTCATTTTTACTTTTGGTTTTGTTATTCTAGTAAATTACGTACATTTTTTTTAGACATTTAAGTTTACTTCAAGTAAAACAAAAATGAGAAATGATGAAATATATATATAAAATTAATATTTTAAAATATTTTTTATTACTATAATTTCCGCTTTTATTTTTAGTTAATGTTTTAGTAATTTTGTAATTTTTTGTATCTTTTTTTGCATCACTTTAGTTTTTTTTAAATATACATCTACATAGTTTTTATTCATTTTTATGTCTTTATTTTTATTCAGTCTTAGTGTTTGTTGTTGTAGTACATTAAGTTAAACGAAATAAAAATGAGAAATGTGGCTTTGGCAGTAAGTCAAAACTAAAAAAAAAATATATACATATAATTTTTTTTTTTGTGCATTAATTTTATTTAAATATAATAACCCAGGTGTGTACCTGCTCATGGTAGCTGGTACGGTAAGCTGACTCCAGAGATTTTTCCAGAAAGTTCAGACTCAGCTTGTTAATGGGTGGCTTGAAGAAGTAATCCTTCATCAGACTAAAACAATGACAACACAGAGAAAACAAGGTGAAAATGAATGACTGAAGTATAAAACTACTACGAAATTCAATCAAATCTTCTCTCACTCACCTGTCTTCCTTTATCACCTCCACAAAGTGCACGTCGCTTTTCTCCCGAAAGTTCTTGGAGCGCAGCGGGAGGATGGCGGAGTGGTCCATGCCGCTGCCGCTGCCTCCTTCTGCGGCCAGACTTCCCACCCAGCTCCTGTCCTTCTCCTGGAGTTTGTCACACAGAGACGACTGGCTGACTCGCACCCGCTCCTCACACAGAGGACTCAACAGCCCGTTCAGGGTTTTAGGACTACGGCCTGCAGGAAACTGTGCAGAAGAAAAAGAAAGAATCATTCGTTTGGGAATCAGACTACACTGCACACACTGTATGCTTTTGATTCACTAAAAAGAACCAGTTCAAAAGATTCATTCGTCCAGGATTTGGTTCTTATGCAGATCATTAAAAAGAACCTGCTCAAAAGAGTCATTTATGATTCAAAAGATTCTTTCGTTCAGGAATCAGACTACACTGGCTGCACTGTCTGTTTTCGATTCACTAAAAAGAACTGATTCAAAAGACTCTTTCGTTCAGGAATCGGACTACACTGGCTGACTGTGTTTCTGATTCACTAAAAAGAACTGATTCAAAAGACTCTTTCGTTCAGGGAATCAGACTACACTGCACACACTATATATTTTTGATTCATTAAAAATACATGTTTAAAAGACGTATTTGTTCAAGAATCGGACTAAACTGGCTGTGCCGTTTGTTTTCAAATCACTAAAAATAACTGACTCAAAAGATTCATTTGTTTGAGAATCTGACTACACTGTTCACACTGTATGTTTTTGATTCATTAAAAAGAACCAATTCAAAAGATTCCTTTATTTAGGAATCAGACTACACTGGCCATGCAGTATGTTTTCGATTCACTAAAAATAAATGTTCAAAAGATTAATTTGTTCAGGAATCAGACTACATTGGCTACGCATTATGGTTTTGATTCTCAAACAAGTAATAGTTCAAAAGATGAATTTTATCAGACATCGGACTAATCTGGCTGCGCTGTCTGTTTTCGATTCACTAAAAAGAACTGATTCAAAAGATTCTTTCGTTCAGGAATCAGACTACACTGGCTGACTGTGTTTCTGATTCACTAAAAAGAACTGATTCAAAAGATTCTTTGGTTCAGGAATCAGACTACACTGGCTGCGCTGCCTGTTTTTGATTCACCTAAAGAACCTGTTCAAAAGACTAATTCAACAAGGATTCAGTTCTAATGCAGATCACTAAAAAGAACTAGCTCAAAAGAGTCATTTGTTTGTGAATCAGACTACATTGTGCGCACAGTACGTTTCTGATTCATTAAAAAAAATTCCAGATCAAAAGACTCATTCATCCAGGAATCTGATCTAATGTGGATCACTAAGAAGAACAGGCTCGAAAGAGTCATTTGTTTGAGAATCTGATGAAATGCCAGTTATTAGTGTCTGTCCACACTGCATGGATTTAATTAATTAAAAATAAATGTTCAAAAAGATTCATTTGTTCAGGAATCAGACTACAGTGGCTATGCATTATGTTGTTGATTCTCAAAAAAGAAATGGTTCAAAAGACTTACATTTCTGAGGTTATCTAATTGATTGAACTTTAGTATTTGGTATGGCAAAGAGCACAGTTTTGGCTTAGTCATATCAAATCTGCTATCTTCTAAAGTTTATTTAAGACTAAAGGTATATGAAAACTCTTATCTGAAGTCCTATAGTCCTACTAATAATATCAACGTTGCATAATATATTTATATAAACAGCCACTAATAACTGGCATTTCATTATCTGCTGATAAACACCTGCTGAAATAGTACATCAGGTTCTTGCGCTAAGGTGTGTGCTTCCATTGTGCAATTACTGAGGCGTTTTTACTGGGGTTCTAGTTTTGTTCTGTACCTTACTGCTGTTGGCTCTGTGTTCATCCTGGCAGCCATTTCGAGTCGCCTCATCTGCTATTGGACTGTCAGCGACATCTACGGAGATGCTACAGGATGTACACACAGGCTGTGGAGAGAAAAGATGAAAAAAGGTCTGAATTGAGTAAATAATGACAATTTTATTTTGGCTGAACTATTCATTTAATATCACTTGTGTAATTGAAACAGCATTTGTGTGTGTGTTGAGGAGCGTACCTTGCCGTGTGAGAGAGGTTCATCGACGGCGAAGTGTGTGAGATCTGGAGTGTGCGTGTTTGAGGACGGACTCAACATCTCGCCGACGTCTCGGCCCAAACTGAGCTGGGAACAGCCACACTGAGATCCCATCTTCCGTCCTGAGATCAGATATGTCTTTAAACCTACAAACAAACGCACACATACAAATATATTGAAGTGTTGTGGACCAATTTTGGACGAATAAATCAAAAGTAGGTATTAATATACGATAGAATACTAAGCTGCAAAAATACTATTTAGGTCTCACTAAATGAGGAGAGTCTGAGAGTCATTTCATGCGCATTTTACCATGTCCTTTGAGAAAAACTATCGTCATGTCATACACAAAGAGAAACTTGAAGGTCTTCACAGCATCACGTCAAAAATGTTTGGTTTAACTTTAATAAATTGTGACAGAGATATATTACATAATGTAATGATAGTACTACTAATAATAAAATTACTATTAAATTTTAGGAAAAAAAAAAAAAAAGCATTTTGCAAAGCCTTAAAAAAGCAGCATTTGTTAAACTAAAAAAAAAAAAAAAAAAAAAAAAAAAAAATTAATTAGAGATACTTTTGATTATTTAAATTTAATGAAACAATTCAAATTAAATCCAGAAAATTGATAAAATAAAACTGAATTTCAGGAAAACGTATTTCATAGTGCCATAAAAATATTTTTTTTTGCTAAACTAATTATAAAAAAAAAAAAAAAAAAAAAAACTAATGAATTAGAGATGCTTTTGATTATTTAAATTTAATGAAACCATTAAAATGAAACCCAGAAAAGTAATGGAAAATAGAATTTGGTAAGAATAAAACTGAATTTGAGGGTTAAAAAACAAAAAGAACATTTCATAGGGCCTTAAAAATGTAATGTAATATATATATACATATATAATAATAATAATAATGATAATAATAATAATTATAATCAGAGATACTTTTGATTAAAATTAAAATTAAATCCAGAAAATTGATCAAATAAAACAATTTCAGGAAAAAAAAAAAAAAAAAAAAAAACAGGCCTAAAACTTATTTCATAGTGTCTTAATGTCTATTTTGTTAAAAAAAAAAAAAAAAAAATACAAATAAAATAATAATAATAATAATAATAATAATAATAATAATAATAATAATAATAATAATAATAATAATAATAGAGACTGTTTTGATTACTTAAATTTAATGAAACCATTAAAATGAAATCTAGAAACTTAAAAGGCCAACAGAATTTGGTAAAAAATAAAAAAAATATTATTATTATTATTATTAATAATAATTTTATTAATTTATGTCAAATTATTAGTAATTATTACTACTATTACTTTTTTAGGGCCTTCAAAATGTAACTTTTGTTAAACTTTTAATGGATTGTCATTAAATTGTTTATAAAAGTTTCATCATTTCAATTAATTAGACATGCCTTTTGATTAATCAAATTTAAATGTAACCAGGAAAACAGAATCAGAAAAAAAAAAAATAAAACAGAAAAATCAAAACAGAATGCAGAAAAATTAAAATGGGAAAAACTGATTTCATAGGGCCCTATTCATGTCTTGTTCAAAATATTTCCCTGTAGTCATTAAAAAGCTACAAATCAACATCTATAGTGCATTTTAGTTTTTTTTAACTGTTAAAAACTACAGATGCTGGGAATTCTGATCAGTCCTTTAGAAAGCAAAATGAAAAAGAAACATCAAATTAGGTAAGGTTTTTATTATTATTATTATTATTATTATTATTTTTTGGAATTGAAAGTTAAAACTTTAACAGGCATAATTTATTCATTTTATTTTGTTTGAATATCTTAAAATAGAAAAAAATAGATACAATTTTTCTGCATGCCCAATTAAAAATAAATAAATAAATAAAAATACATTAAAAAAATTAATATACGGTTCTTTGTACATTCTTTTTCAAAAGTTGGGGGTCAAGAAGATTTGTAATGTTTTTGAAAAACGATTTCTTTGATCAAAATTACAATAAAACCGTAATATTGCGAAATATTACCTTTTAAAATAACTGCTTTCTATCTGAATACATTTTAAACTGTAATTTAATTTCTGTGATTTCTGTTCAGTCTTCAGTGTCACATGATCCTTCAGAAATCATTTTAATAGGCTATTCTGACCCTTTTACAGAATTCTGATTTATATGAATTATAAATCTTTCAATATTATAAAAAAAAAAAAAAGAGGTAAAATCTCCGTTTAACAGCCTTTAGGATGAATAAACCTCCACCTGACCTGCATGGTTTTGAACATTCAGGTTCAAAAAAAAATTCTGAAAACATGATGTCATTATAATACGTAACTAGTGAGTTGCAACTGGTCAGCATAAAGCATGCAGCTTTAGGCCACACGATTAATGATTTATAACTGTAAAATGACCTGTAATTGGATAATCTCGTTTCCGCAAATCTACTTTCCCTGTGAGAGCAAACAAGCTCTGATTCAGTCCTGATACTACACAGACACACAACAAGTGCTTGAAAGCACCTGAGCAGGTTTGTTTCAGCACTGATGTTTACATTAAACAATACTAAGCACGAGGATGAGCGCTTCTGTTGTACCAACACACACGCACAGTGTTGGAGTGTCCGCTGGAGAGGCTCTGTTGTACCAATACAGGCAAAAACAAACAGAAAGCGATTACAGCAGGCCACTATCAGCCTGTTCAAACACACTGCTCGCAAGCTAACCGCGTTACGCTCATATATAATCTTCTAAAACACACACGGGCTAAGTGTCAGCACTAACAGTGCTGCAGGGTAATGCTTGTGCATATTTGTACATTAACTACATTGTATAGCCTGCAGCAATACTTTCTCAAGGGCTCAGGCGAGTAGCAGCTTCTGGGAGACATGAAAGACACGTCTGAGAATAAACAGGTCTGTATTCTCGGTCGTAACTTACGAGTTGTGAGCGTGCAGCCTAACAAACCCTCATAAAGATCAGCTCTGCTGTTTCTCACACTCATACACACAGTAGCACAAGCACGCAATACTCTGTGGAGTTATTTAAAATGTTCATGTAACTGTGATAACCATTATTGTGCACTTTTGTGCCTATTCCTATTGTGCCAAAATAGGAAATTAAGGGAATGTTTTTTAAATATTGTAAACATTTACAAATAAACAAATGCTTCACAACAGCATTATTATTATTATTATTATTATTATTATTATTATTATTATTGTTGTTGTTGTTGTTGTTGTTGTTACTACTACTACTACTACTACTACAAGAAGAGAAACATTGAATGAAATCTTATATTTTACAATGTTGTCATTATTGTTACTAGCAATAATAATGACATTAACAATAACTATAAAATAAATAGATCATTATAAAATAATATTAAAAATAAAACAATTTTATTAACCATCAAATTATTATTATTTACTACTACTAAAATAAAATATTAAAATAAAATAATTAAGTATTTCTTATAATATTACTATAGCTTTTAATCAATTTATTATTAATATTACATTAGTAATACTAATGATATTAATAATAAATACAAAATAGAAATATATAATCATAACTTAAAGCATATTGATCAAATTATTATTATTATTATAATTTTTTTTTTTAATATGTTTAAAATAAAAAAATAAATGTTATATTATTATTAATTACTCCTCGTCGTCCTCCTCCTCCTCCTCCCACTACTACTACTACTACTACTACTACTACTACCACTAATAATAATAATAATAATAATAATAATAATAATAATAACAATAATGTATATTAATAATGTTATTATTGGTAGCAGTTGTAGCAGTAATACCAAAAGAGAAAAAAAAAAAATGTTTACTACTACTACCACCACCGATATTAAAATAACAAATAATAAAATATAAAAGAAACCAAAATATATTATTATTATTATTATTATTATTATTATTATTATTATTATTATTATTACTACTACTACTATTACTATTATTTAATGTATAAAATAAAAACAATTTTAATGTTACATTATTATTAATTAATACTACTACTAATAATAATCATAATAAATATATATAACATAATAAACTTTTAATATTTTACCAGTTATTATAATAAATAAATAAATATATTATTATTATTATTATTATTATTATTATTATTATTATTATTATTATTATTATTATTATTATTGATGGTACCAAAAGAGAATTTTACTACTACTACTGGTCATAGTAATAATAATAATAATAATAATAATAATAATAATAATAAATAAGTAAATAAATAAATAAATAAATAATCAATTAATTAATTATTAATATAATATATTATTATTATTATTATTATTATTATTATTGATATACCAAAAGAGAAATTTTTACTACTACTACTACTACTACTACTACTACTACTAATTATTTTTTTTAATTACTTGATTAATTTATTATTATTATTATTATTATTATTATTATTATTATTATTTGTTGTTGTTGTTGTTGCTGCTGTTACTAAAATAGAAACACTATGGCCCAGTTTCACAGACAGGGCTTACCTTAAGCCAGGACTAGGCCTTAGTTAAATTGAGATATTTAAGCAGCTTTAAAAAAAATGCCTTTGAAGAAAACATTACAGATGTGCATCTTGAGACAGAACAATGGCACTGACATATGTTAAGATATATCAGACCGAGATATTTGCAGTTAAGGCCACTCAAGCATGCATTTTAGTCTGGGACTAGGCTTAAGCCTTGTCTGTGAAACCGGGGGTATATTATGTAAGATTATATTCCTTGCTATACAATATTAGTGCTAATCTTATTTATGTAATGATGATGACAACTATTGTTAGTAAATATTCATATTTAAAATGGTATTGATGTCATTCCACCCATGTAATTTGATAGACTTATTGCTATGATTAAATAAATGCAGTAATTTAATTTACAATTAATCAATCAATCATCAGCCAATGTTTAAAGATGAAGGCTCTAGTAAGAATGTATCAGACTGCTAAAGCAAAAATAACAGTTTTCTGATTTTTCATATTTATACTCTTAAGTCAAGCTACAAATGGCTTAGTAATTACACAAACTGATCAAAGAACATAAGTGTTCATTTAAAAGAAAGAAAGAAAGAAAAAAAAAAAAAAAAAAAAAAACAAACTCAAAACATCCCAACATACAATTTTTTAACTAGATGCTAATGTTTGATGTGCAAATTCTACCAGTAGACGACAAAGTTAAGATGCAACTAGAGGATGTGGCGATTATCCCTCTCAAAATTATGTACTTTCCCATCACCAGCACATACTTTCAGTGCATAGCACAAGTATGCAAATTGATATTCGGCCACTGTTTCATGCTCAGCCACAATGAGCCACAAACACAGGGCCACTTCCGAACAAGCTCGGAGCCAAAGTACATACAGATCCGTACACATAAATTTGACAGCCGTCCAAACACAATGGGGCCACACAGGCCACATCAATGAGCCATTCACAAACATCAAGTCCCTTTTCGCCTCGTTGTGCCTAGAGATGCAGATTCATAAAGACCTGAGCCGCAATCCAGAACAGAGCTAATGAGCTTCTGGGTCAGAACCTGTCTGAGCTGGATGGCCATGTGGACCCGCTCCTCCCAAGAGATCCGGACTCAAGGAAGTCATAAATAGTCCTTTGACCTCTCAAACATGGGAACTGAAAGCAAGCTGGGATCAGGGGATATTCTTGCAGTACACACAACCCCGGAGGCACTGCAGTCTTCAAGGGAACTGCTATAAAATCGTTCAACATAGCTGGGAATCCCAGCCTGGGATTTAACCGTGAGGTTCCCCGGAGCAGAATTTCCATTGAAGCGTTAGCATAAGCAACCACAAAGAAACTCATGCAATGACAGGTGCTTTGCCTCTGATTCCATTTCCCCTCTAGCAGTATCTATTGATTTGCCATTGACAATAGAAACAGTTTTAGGTTTGTTGTGGTTTCACAGTTGGGAACCTTATGATGCTTATGAAGCAACTTCACAAGACCACATACAAAGCAAGAGTGAGTGTTATGCCAAGTAGAACTGGCGCCTTGATTCCTCGCATAACTCTGAAAGATAAATAAAAGCATTTGTTCATTAGCAGTTGTGCGCTGCAGCACACAACGAACGACCAACAACTGGCAAAGACAAGACTTTAAATATTAATACAAGAGATCTGATAAAAACCAGGTCAGTGTTCATGCACAGCTCTTTTTATCTGTTGGTGGTCATTGATCAGAGGAGGAAGGCTCATCTGCGTGTAAGAGAGATAGGCCAAGTGAATGATCTCCTGATGAACTTTATCGATCGTCATTAATAGAGTGAAGCCTCAGCACAAAGTTCATCTTGGGATTTTGTATCTTTAACTGACAGATATAAAAATGATCAAGCATTAATTGAGGTTTACCAATTGTGACAGAGCCAAAACGAGGAGATTTATAATACCTGGCTTCCTAACTGTTCCGATTCTTATTCATCACAATGGCAGTTGCTTGGCTGGACCACGCCTGGTCCTCTAATTACGGACTGGCTGATCACAAAACAAGGACATCCAGTCCCAAACCCTTCACTAGCATCAACCCTGCTGTTGCACCCAAGAGATTGTATCCAGAGTTCTCTAAAAGCTGATGTTTCCATCACCAAACCAAGTTGGCTCGTTCAACTGATTTGCATACAAATGGAGCTAATAAACTCACTGTAGACATGTTCAGATTGACAGAGCAACCACGAAGCTGGCATCTGAACCACAACTGAAGCAGAAGCAAGTCACTTGCAGGCAGGTGTTGCCTCAAAAGGAGCTGATATCAACAGTTGCAACCCGGCAACAATCTCTAAAATCGCATGAGGCTGAGAGCTGTCAAGGACTTGTTGAGGCAGCAAAGTCTTGACTAGTGAAGTCGAGACCCTACTGTAGTGTAAAGCCCAGGTGGGTATTCTTAAAACTGGTATAAGATGGGCAATCAAAAAGTAAAGACCTAGACCAGGGGTGGTAAACTCTGGTCCTGGAGAGCCACAGTCCAGAGTTTAGTTCCACCCAAATAAAAACTGAACCATCTGTAGCTTCCTAGTAACTCTTTAGACCTTGTTGAGGTGTGTTTGATTAGGGTTGAAGCAAAACTGCAGGCTCTCCAGGACTGACATTCACCACCACTGACCTAGACAAAATGTCAAGAAGGAACAACAGGAGACTTGTGGGAATAAAAGTGAAGGCTAGCAAGGGTTCATCATCACATTTGTCAGAGATAAGTTAGGCCTACATGAGATACCTCTTGTGCATCAAGCTAATCATATTACACAACCCAAACCTGTTCAACCACCAGAGGCAAGGGGGCCAAGCTCTGTTCCCGGAAGGTCACCGTGTTGCAGAGATTAGCTCGAACCTCAATTAAACACACCTAAACAAAATGATCATGAGGATTACAGACAGGTGTTCAGGGCAAGGTGAAACGGATATCTGTAGGGGTACTCGGTTGCACAGGTGGAACTGAAGTCTGCAGAATGGTAAATGCTGCAGGAGCAGGGCTGACCACAGGGGTCGCCAACCCTGCTCTTGGAGGGCTACCATCCTGCAGAGTTAAGCTTCAACTTAAACCAAACACACCTGAACCAGCTGATAAAGATGTTCAGGATTACTCAGTAGCAAAGCTGGAACTAAAATCTGCAGGACAGTGACCCTCCAGGAGCAGGGTTCACCTCAGGGGTCGCCAACCCTGCTCCTGAAGGGTTAAGCTCCAACTCTGCAGGATGGTAGCCCTCCAGGAGCAGGGATGGCGACCCCTGTGGTGAACCCTGCTCCTGGAAGGCTACCAACCTGCAGAGTTGAGCTCCAACCTAAACCAAACACACCTGAACCATAATTAGTTGAAACTAAAATGTGTAGGATGGTGACCCTCTAGAAGCAGGGTTCAGCTCAGGGGTCGCCAACCCTGCTCTTGGAGAGTGCTACCATCCTGCAGAGTTGAGCTCCAGCCTAAACCAGCTAATCAAGGTGTTCAGGATTACTCAGTAGCACAGTTGGAACTGAAGTCTGCAGGATGGTAGGCCACCAGTAGCATAACTTGCTACTCTTGGTTTATCCCGTTTGGCACCAAATCCCTTGGCAGACTACTTACCTCAGTGCCCCCCAACCTCCTTTTTCTGGAGACCTCCCAGCAGCACACATTTTTGAGGTCTTCTTAATCTAATGTGTCAATTTCCAGTCTTGGAAACTCTACTAATGAGCCGATGGTTTGAGTCAAATGTTTTTTATTAAAGAGACATCCAAAATGTTTACTGTTTTTGGAGCCCCAAGGTACAGAGTTGCAAACCACCGACTTGCCTAATAAGACTTCAAAAGGGTCAAAAAGTAGACGTGCAAATCTAAATGAGGTTTTCAGTGGAACAAATCCTGAGTTACAAACAATCTAAGGGGACTTCAAGTGTAGAATAAAACACCTTTCAACTCCAACAATATCTTAATACATCAGTTTAATGTTTTACTCCAAGTGCACTTATCTCCCTTCCAAGCTGCCATCAATCACTGTTTCGCTGTTTTTAGTGTGCTTTTCCACAGAAGACTAAAGATAAGCCACGTCTTGTCAGGGCAAGATGCCCACGGCAGGTCAGGTGAAAGAGATTGAGAGACTGCCTCTTCACATGGACTGACTGTGACATTCCTCATGAGCATCCAAAGTCTCCAGAGCCAATCCCTTCGTATTACTCCATTCATTGCAGAAGTGAAAAAAGGAAGAACAGGGACTCTCCAAAAAAATGAGACTTACCAGGTCAAAGTTATATAAATAGTCCAGTCTCTGTGATATTCTTGTCTCTAGACACGGCCCAGGTTCTTCCTTCAGTGCAAATCTACAGGATTTTCTGGCAAGTCCAATTGTCTGAAAGTTTATTACTAAGCTCTAAACATGAGTAATAGTTTACCCTCGGAAGCACGCTCTGAAATCGAAAAGATCGTATGATTTTTCTGCAATACATAAGAGCGTCTTAATAGCGAGGTCTGTACTGTTAATCGACTGCAGCAGGCTTGCCCTGCATTCACTTCCTGTCACATGACCTTTGACCCAAACAACTGTGGACTTTGCCCTGCTGGGTCACGTGCCCTGACTGAACTCCAGAAGAGACAACTTGCGCATTTAGAGTGCCTGGGTTTGTCCCATAACATATCTTTTGGCTGACGAAAAGACCTAGTGGAAATTTAACAAGCTAATTAGCGCAATGCAAGGACAACCTGTCCCTTACTCTCAATGTGTCTCTTCCTGTGAAAGATGGTAGTAACTTACTCCCACTCTCTCTCTTCCTCTCCTGGCTAACCACAATGTTTCCACTCGTTCTGCCAACCTCCGTAGTGCAGACAAAAACAGAGGGAAGGGGAGCTGAGAGGAACAAAAGATGCAAAGAACTGATAAAATGATAAAATCGAAAAGACTAGGTCAGCGTGTGAAGCATTAAATTACTTTCTGATGGTATTTTTTTTGGGGGGGTTTTTCCTCGCAAAACCTGACAACGTCATGCTCTGAGCTGAACGGAAAGATGCTCGTCGGCTCTAGGCCAGATGTTTTCACGCTGTTTCCTGTTTGCTCATCTTTGGTTTTCTCTTTATGAATGTGTCTCAGACTTTTCCACTCGTCCATTAGCCCCGTTCTTTCTTCTTTCTGACTTCCTGTCTCCAGCTCTCTTTCCGCATGTGTGTCTTCTGTGAACTGCGTCCTTGCTGTTCTGCTGATAATTCTGTTTCCATTTGTCTCGCTTTCTCAGAGATGGGCGGGGAATGAAGAGACGAGCAGAAGAGGATGGAGAGAAATAGAGAGTGTGTGTCCAGTGTGGTTTCTGATGACACCATATTAGGACACAGTGATGAGCCCAAGGATACTGCTCAAATCCCACCCTCCCCACTTTCTCACTCGCTTATTCTCTCTCTCTCAATTCAATTTAATGCTTTATTGGAATGACAAATTTGTTTTGTATTGCTAATGCAATGACTGAAAAACAAGACAAGGGAAGCTATGAAATAACAAATGTGCTGTACAATTGAACAAATTTACTAAATCTAGGACAGTCAATTGAATGTCTTGTGTGATCAATCACATAAAATATGCATAATTTTGTGATGAGGAAAATACAGAATTCCATTAAAAAGCCAGTGTTCTAATGTAGAACCCTGATGCGCTACACCTTGTTTTCTGCTTGCAAACAACGCACATTGTACATAAAACTTCATAACCATATCTGAAGATTCAGACAGAGGATGACTTGCAATTTTTGCCCGGCCTTACTTGAACCAGAACATGCAGATAATGAACTAAGAGAGATGGACGTTCTACATCAGAATGCCGGCTCCTGTATCGCATACATCATGGTACTTTCGTGAAAACATCGAAGACTGACATGAAGGAGAAGAAATTGTTGAAAAAAGTAGTTATTTTTGTTTTCCTTGCACACAATAAGTATTCTCGTAGCGTCTTAACATTAGAGCTGAACCACTGATGTCACATGGACTATTTTAATCGACGTCCTCACTACCTTTTTGGACCTTGAACGTGTCAGTTGCGTTGTTGTCCATGTAGGGTCAGAAAGCTCTCAGATTTCATCTAAAATATCTCAATTTGTGTTTCGAAGGTCAAACGAAGGTCTTACGGGTTTGGAACGGCATGAGGGTGAGTAATTAACGACGGAGTTTTCATTTTTGGGTTAACTACATTGCCAAAGACATGATTTATTTTTGTTTATAGTATAGAAGCTGTTGTGGTTGAATGTTTGCAGGTACCTCTTACTCTTTCTCCCTCCGCTAAAACTCTGTTGTTTTGGTTACAACGCTGAAATGAGGCCAGGGAGTGCAAAGGGGGTCCCTCTCTCTTTTCAATCTCACTCAATCATGCTCTCTCGTTCTCTCTGGTGTCAAGCACACAGCATGACGCACAGGGTGAGCGAGCTGCGTCATACTGACACACACGGACCTACAGCAATGTCCCTCAGACGAACAGTGACCAAAATGAATGAGACGCATACTTTTCTCTTCGTTTCTCTCCCTCGGACAAGCACACAAAGGAACATAACGGCACAATGCTTTGCTGAATCATTGATACATTAAACCGTATCCTGTCCCGAGAGCACATTATCATCCAATTATATGATTGGGCATTTTGCCTTACTGTCTCATTTCTCTCTCCCTCTCTCTCACACACACACACACACACACACACACACACACACACACAGAGTACCTGATAAACACCCCAAGAAGCCATTCTGAAAGCAAGAGCTGAAACTGCATAAGTGCAACACCAAATTTACATTTACATGTATGCATTTTAGCCAAAGTGACTTATATTGCACTTAAATCTCAGTAATCTCAGCTGTTTAACACTTTTTTCCCAAAAATCGCACAACAAACATTTAATTTATATTTAAAATCACTGAATCATACGAGGACAAACTGCAGACTTCTACTGTTTTTATATAGAGCTAAAACCCTACCATAAAATAAAATAAAAAATAAATTAATTTACATTTACAGAATACATTTTATTATAAATAGCATTATTACTTAACTAAAAGAGTAACAAACAAGTAAGCTTAAAAAAAATATGCCAATAAATTCTAACTTAAACTCAAATTCAAACTAAAACTAAAACAAACTTAAAATCAAACTCTAACTTAAACAACTCAAAATTCAAATTCCAACTCAAATTCAAATAACTCAAGCTCATACTCAAACTCAAGATCAAACTCAAGCTATAGCTCAAGCTCAAAGTCAAACTCAAATAAATACAAATAAAATGTAATAACTGATAAAACTCAAACTCAAAAATAAAACTCAAATTCTAACTCAAATAACTCAAGCTCACATTAAAACTCAAGCTCACTCAAACTCGAGCTAAATCTCAAGCTCAAACTCAACTTTCAAAATTCAAATTCAAACTCAAATAGATACAAATAAAATGTAATAATAAATAACTGATAAAACTCAAAATCAAAATCAAACTCAAACAACTCATTCAAATTCCAACTCAAATTTAAACTCAAACTCAAATTCAAGCTCAAATTCAAATAACTCAAGCTCACACTAAAACTCAAGCTCACTCAAACTCAAGCTAAATCTCAAGCTCAAATTCAACTTTCAAAATTCAAACTCAAATAGATACAAATAAAATTTAATAATAGATAACTGATAAAACTCAAAATCAAAATCAAACTCAAATTCTAACTCAGACAACTCAAATTCAAATTCTAACTGAAATTTCAACAAACTCAAACTCAAAATTCAAATTCCAACTCAAATTTAAACTCAATTTCAAATTCAAATTTAAATTCCAGTAAGTCAAGCTCATACTCAAGCTAAAGCTCAAATTCAAGATCAAACTCAAGTTATAGCTCAAGCTCAAATTCAAATTCAAACTTAAATAGATACAATTACAATTTAATAATAAATAACTGATAAAACTCAAAATCAAACTCAAATTGTAACTCAAACAAACGCAACTCAAATTCAAGCTCAAAATTCCAATTCCAACTTAAATTCAAATTCAAGCTCAAATTCAAATTTAAACAAACAACTCAAATTTAAATAACCCAAACTCAAATTTAAACTTAAATTCAAGTTTAAACTCGAGCTCAAATTCAAACTCAAATTCCAATTCAAACAAACTCAAAATTCAATCTCAAACTGACCTTAAATTCAAATTTAAACAAACTTAAACTCAAGCTCAAACTCAAATGTAAAATAGTTAATCAAGTTGCAGATTTCAACATCCAATTCTGCTCTCCAAGTTGCATTACAAAACATCATATGTGGGAAAGCAGCATCACCTTCCCACAATGCACTGAGGTTAACCATCTCTACCCCATGTGCTGGCTTTGCACTGAGCCAGTATGCGTGCACATGTATGTGCGTGTGATCCCACGACACTCGCTTGTGTCCTTGCTTTTAAAAACACGCTCACACACACGGCTTTGTGTGTCACCGCTGGGAATCTGCCATACCAGATCTGATGCTACAGCCCTGCGTATGTGGGCAGGTGTGTCGACGTGCAAACGTGCAACACATGTCATGCAACTCGCACTGAAGGTCACAATGTGTGTGTGTGTGTGTGTGTGAGGAGAGATTAGTGATCCTACAGTCTGAGTCAACGTCCTGTAGTAGCAAATGCGTAATGCATACATTACGAAAATAAATACTGAGACAGCACACAGAGAGACATGATTAACTAGCCACCTATACAAGGATACTCCATAGTAGTGCTTTTAAATGAAGCCAATTATATTTACTGTGGACTAAGTAAAATCCTACTCAAAATAATTATAAAATGAAACAAAATTCTAAAAGTTTAAGTACAATTAAGTAGGTAAAATATATACAAATAAAATAAAATGTTACTCTAAAAGGTTTAGGTAAAATACATACAAATGAAATGAAATGAAATAAATAAATAAATCCACAAAATGTTATTCTAAAAGTTTAAGTACAATTAAATAAGTAAAATATATACAAATAAAATAAAATAAAATGAACAAAAAACAAAACAAAAAACAAAAACAAAAAATAAAATGTTATTCTAAAAGGCTTTAAGTAAAATATATACAAATAAAATGTAATAAATGAATAAATAAAATGTAATTCTAAAAGTTTAAAGTACAATTAAATAAAAGTAAATGATTTACAAAATATAATTGTGAAAATGTTCAGGCAAGATATATACAAATAAAATAAAAGAACATTACGTGTAATAAATATATATATATATATATATATATATGAATGACAAAATGTACATCTACGTTTAATTAAAATACATACAAAAAAAAACCAAATTTAGAACAACAAAATTTTATCCTAAAAAGATTTAAGTAAAATATATCATTTATAATATACAATATACATTTCTAAATAAAATCTAATAAAAATCTTAATTTCTACATTTATGGAGCTGTGCTGTGATGCCTTTCTTATTTTATTGACTATAGCTATTTTTATCCAAGCCAGTGATGTTAAAAATATATAGATTTTTAATTATAATAAATCGCATATCTTTAACATAGACATAAAATGTATACAAGTAAAATAAACAATAATAAATGAAATAATAGGAACAGAAATGAAAGTAAAAAAAATTAAATAAAAATACACAATTCCGAAAACATTTATAGTAACATACACAGACAGATACATATTAAATATATACTTAATTATAATACATGACATGTCTTTAACATAGACATAAAAGTGAGTGTACAGCACTATGTACTGCAGCAGACCCCATTCTACCCTGAATCTGTCATTTATAGGATCAATTTAGAGTAGGACTCTCTCACAGCGCATGCTCCCTAACACGCACTTTCACACGCACACACACAACATGACTCTGACCTCTGGCTACAGGAAGGTGTCTTATCAAAGTAATTCCCTGACCTGTTCGCAAGCAATGCAAGGCCAAAGCCTGGCAAACACACAAAACCAACCAGCTGTGTCAACACGCACACAGAGTCACTCACAGTGCTGTGGTGAAGTAAAAGCTGAGCGCTAGAGAAACAGAGAAAAGGAAAGGAAAAACGAAAAACGTCTGGGGCTGAAATATGCCGTCAGTTTCAGAGCATGAGTTTGTGGACATGCCAGGGCATGATTCTCCAGAAAAAGAGGAAGATTTTTTAGATTAGTCAAGAACAGGTCATGACATCACCTGACAAGAGTGTTACTCGAAATCGCAGTCGAGAGCTTTAGCTCAAGGCAGACGGGAATTTTAAAACATCAGGGGCGTGTTTGTGTATCTCTTTAAGTTTACCGGCTGACAGAAGTTGACACAGAAGTTTACAAAGCTGACTCTGAATTTACAGCGTTGGTGAAACGCCTCCAAGCCAAGAGTTTGAAGAGCTTTCTACAGAAGACAAATGTAGGTGAAAATGTGAAATTTTGCGGGTAAAAAAGGTCAACAGTCTATTCTCTGTAGAGCTCACACAGAAGGACTTTACAATGAAGCAGCTTTCTGTTGGTCAAACCCGTTGTGAAATCTACGCTAAGAAATTTTCACCCTCACGTCAAAATCTAGACTGTGTGGTTCCCCATTGAAATAACTGGATTTCAGCCACAAATATTCAACAAACAGCTCTAAACATGACCATTTTAGCTAATGGGCTTCAGCCATAAACCACAAGCACGATACGCAATTTCTGTAATTTTTGCGTAAACCAATTTATTGCAATTTTCTTTTCTAAGAATGTTTTGAACAATTAAAAAACCGTCAACACTCTCTCACGACCAATATGTGCATATTTTACGAGGTGGCTAATTCGTACGAATTCATACAACCTTACTCGTGTGATTTTGTACGATTTGTCTTTTTAGGGATGGGGTTAGGGGCAGATCATTTGTACGAATTCATACGAATTGGGGAACTCGTAAAATATGTGCAATTTAGCAAAAATTTAAATGAATTTAGATGACCTCACCTTGTGAAATATGTACAAATTCCCATTTCCCATGAGATTGGGTAGGACCAGTCAAGGCTCCCTGCGATAATGTTTGGTTTGTGAACAAATTATTTTTATGAATTGGTTCTTTGATGCTGATTTGTTCAATCGACTCTCAAAGCGTTCGTGCATCTCTTAACTACAACTGAGGTGATTGTTACATTGGAATCATAAACGATGTAACAATTTTAAAAATCAAATGTGCAAGAATTCTGGTAACAGTTATGAGTAGAGATGTGACAATAAATAGATTCATGGATTGATTCTGTGATTTTCGCAAATGCGAAACATACTATTGCAGCAAATCTGTTCATTTGGCACTTTGTTTTAATAGTTCAATTTTAAAAAGTCACTCCTAAGTAGGGGTGCAACAAAAAAAAAAAAAAAAAAAAAAAAAAAAAAAAAGATTTGTGGATTGATTCTGTGATTTTCGCAAACGCGAAATACTACTTGCTAAAAAAACAGTGCTAGTGTCATTTTTATTGCAGCAAATCTGCTCATTTGGAACTTTGTTTCAACAAATCAAAAAAAAAAAGTCACTCATAAGCAGGGTGCAACAATAAATCAATTTGTGGATTGATTTTGCGATTTTCACAACTGTGAAAAATACTAAAAAAATGCTAAAAAAGTGTTAGTGTAGGTTTTTTATGCAGCAAATCTGTTAATTTGGCACTTTGTTTTAACAAATCAATTAAAAAAAAAAAGTCACTCCTAAGTAAGGGGTGCGACAAAAAAAAAAAAAAAAATTGTGGATCAATTCTGCGATTTTTGCAAATGCGAAAAATACAAAACATTCTACATGCTAAAAAAGTGTTAGTGTAGGTTTTTTCTTTTTTTTTTATGCAGCAAATCTGTTAACTTGGCACCGTTTTAACAAATCAATGAAAAAAAAAGTCACTCCTAAGTAGCGGTGCGCAAAAAAAAAAAAAACTATTTGTGGATCGATTCTGCGATTTTCGTAAATGCGAAACATACTAAAAATACTACATGCTAAAAAAACAGTGCTAGTGTAATTTTTATTGCAGCAAATCTGTTCATTTGGCACTTTGTTTCAACAAATCAAAAAAAAAAAAAAAAAAGTCACTCATAAGCAGGGGTGCAACAATAAATCAATTTGTGGATTGATTTTGCGATTTTTTTCGCAAATGTGAAAAATACTAAAAATACTACATGCTAAAAAAGACAAAAAAAAAAAGAAAAAAAAAAAAGTCACTCATAAGTAGGGGTGCACCAAAAAAAAAAAAAAAAAAAAAAAAATGATTTGTGGATCAATTCTGTGATTTTCACGAATGTGAAACTTTATAAAAAAATAAATAAATAAATAAAAAAAATAAAAAATAAAAAATAATAAAAAAGTGTTAGTGTAGTTTTTTTATTGCAGCAAATCTGTTCATTTGACACTTTTTAAAAAGTCAATCAATTTTTAAAAAGTCACTCCTAAGTAGGGGTGCGACAAAAAAAAAAACAATTTGTGGATTGATTCTGTGATTTTCGCAAATGTGAAACATACTAAAAATGCTACGTACTAAAAAAACAAAACAGTGTTAGTGTAGTTTGTTTTATTTTAGCAAATCTGTTCATTTGGAACTTTGTTCCAAAAAAAAAAAAACAAAAGTCACTCATGAGTAGGGGTCTGATGATAAATCGATTTTAAAAAAAAAAAAAAAAAAAAAAAAAAAAAACTGTTGGTGTAATTTTTTTATTGTAGTGAATCTGTTCATTTGGCACTACTTTAACAAATGGGAAAAAAAAAAAAAAAAAAAAAAAAAAGGAGTAAAATACTAAGCAGAAACAGAAAATAGTACATAAAAAAAAAAAGTTTAAGTTGAAAATATATAAATGTCAATTCAAAATAATTATAACAGTACATAACACAAAAATAATGCTGAAGATATTACTTGAATTGAAATCTGATTTCATGCTTCACTTTACATTACATTTACGCTTTTATCTCAAGTGACTTAGATTGCAATCATTGCTTGCATCACGCTCTATTGTTTGAGTTACAGAAAAGCCTGAACTTGCAAAGATCGCACTGGAATCCCACTCACTACAATGTAATAAGGTCACATAGTCAAAAAAAGAAGAAGAAAAGTGCAATTTTAGGCTTAGTCTTGTCCCGGTCCATTTGCCTTCTCTCCTCTCTCATGGTTTTCCAGTCTGCCCTCCTACTTTCCTCTCTAAATAAAGGCGAAAAAGCCTAAAAATATATTTTAAAAAACAGCTGGCAGTATATAGCAAGCTAGTTTTCCATTCCAAAACATCTTCTATACATAGAACAAAGTCCTTTTGGAAAAGACAAACCAGTGGTGTTTACTTGTGTGCCTCTTTAGCGATTTCAAATTCATGTCAAAAAAAAGTCTCTCACGCCTCATAAATCACAACCAAGACATAATGGATGTTGAAAGACAGAAGTCTAAAGCCTCACGGCTGTGTGCATCTGCACCCGCATACATGTGTTTTGTGGCTGAAGTTTCTCGACCGACTGGACAAACCCGTCCATCTCAAGCAGACTCATGACCTCAGAGTTAAAGTGCGGCGTGAGAAAGAGAGGAATGAGGACAGACGACACAGACTCTCCACGACATTAGCGTTCAACGTACTCCGGCTCAAACTCTGTGCCCTCAATGTATATATACTGAGAGGATACGTCCATGACACAAAAACTATGCACTGTGACTATGACTGTTTACACAAGTCTACAAGACTAAATGGAGGAAGGGAATTTCTTTCCCAAATAAAGAGCTCGTCTATATCTTCTGGCACGAGTGTGTCCATGTGTGTGAGCAGGGTTGGGCTCCTTATCTGCAAGAACACACTCCCATCTGCTTTACCAACACAACTTGCATTGGGAGTATACTGCTGGCTCATATAGCTTCACAAAAATACGTACGCTGCAATATTGGCCATTTAAGATAACTGATATATATTATACATTTAAATCTTTTTTTTTTTTTAATCAGAGGAACTATAATTTTGATCACACAAAATAATCTGGTCACACTAAACACAACAACATAAACTAAATTTAGTCTACAACTAGTTCTAAGTAGCATGGGTATATTTGTAGCAATAGCCAAAAATACATTGTATGGTTCAAAATTATTGATTTTTCTTTTATGCCACAAAACATTAGGATATTAAGTAAAGATCATGTTCCATGAAGATATTTTGCAAGTTTCTTACCATAAATATATCAAAACTTAAATTTTTGATTGGTAATATGCATCGCCAAGAACTTTGTTTGACAACTTTGAAGGTGATTTTCTCAATATTTTGATTTTATTGCACCCTCAGATTCCAGATTTTCAAATACTTGGCTAAATATTGTCCTATCCTAACAAACCATACATCAATGGAAAGCTTATTTATTAACATTTAAACATTAAATTTAAGTTAAGGCTACTTTGATGTTTTAAATAATGTTCGCAAAGGTAAAACGCCAAAATATGGGTGAAATAATGTTGCATTGTCATTCGGTGTAACACATATTTATGCAAAAATTAAAACACTTATTCTGACGTGTGCTTATTAAAATATCTAAAATAATAAGTGATCATACAAGATTTTCAATTATTACATTTTAAAAAACTACTAAAATCTTAAAACTTACTGACAAATTAAAACTTACTTACAGTTAAAACTTACTGACAAATGTGACCCTAGACCACAAAACCAGTCATAATGGCCAGAAATTGAGATTTCTGAATGAATAAGCTTTCAATTGATGTACGGTTTGTTATGATAGGACAATATTTGGCCGAGATCTGAAAATCTGGAATCTGTGGGTGCAAAAAAAAAAAAAAAATCTATATATTGAGAAAAATCACCTTGAAGTTGTCCAAATGAATTTCCTAGCATATTACTAATCAAAAATTACGTTTTGATATGTTTACGGTAGAAAATTGACAAAATATCATCATGGAACATGATGTTTACTTAATTTCCTAATGATTTTTGGCATAAAAGAAAAATCAATAATTTTGACCCAGACAATGTATTGTTGGCTATTGCTACAAATATACCCGTGCTGCTTAAGGTTGGTTTTGTGGTTCAGGGTCACAAATCGGTTTAAAAAAAAAAAAATGGGTTCAAACAATAGAGGCAGAAATTGTACAGTATGAAATTAAAAAATAAAGATAAATTATTTAAAAATAAATAAATAAATAAAAATGTATACATTTATGCAAAAATTAATCAATTTACTTATTCTGATACATGCTTGTATAAAAGAATAAGTGATCTTATTAAATGTTCAATTACGAAAATTTTCAAAAACAACTAAAATCTTGTTAAAACTTTCTGACAAATGGGTAACAAAAATGGGTTTTAAAGATAGAGGCAAGGATAAAGTACAGTAAGAACTTAAAATATATATACAGATATATTATAAAAATACTCAAATATATATATATATATATCTGCAAAAAAAAAAATCATACTTATTGTGACGTGCTTTTTAAGATATATAAAATAATAAGCGTTCTTATAAATTTTCCAATTACTAAATTTTCAAAAACAACTAAAATCTTATTAAAACTTTGACAAATAGGTAAAAAAATGGGTTTAAAGAATAGAGGCAAGGATTGGTACAGTAAAAAAAAAAAAAGATATTATAAAAATATATTCATATATATTTATGCAAAAATTAATCGATGTACTTATTCTGACATGCTTATTAAAATATATAAAAGACAAAATGATTTTCTAACATTTTCAATTACTAAATTTTTAAACTATTAAAATCTTGTTAAGACTTATTGAATAAAAAATGGGTTTGAAAGATAGAGGCAAGGATTGGTACAGTAATAAATAAATATTATATATATATATATATATATATATATATATATATATATATATATATATATATATATATATATATATATATATATATATATATATATATATATATATATATATATATATATATATATAATTAGTATGTGGGGGGATAATTCACCCCAAAATTTTTAAAAATGGTTGACGGTAGCCATTGACTTCCATAGCATTTTTCCCCCATACTATGTAAGTCAATGGCTACCGCCAACTGTCTGGTTAACATTCTTCAACATTCAACATTTTTCAAAATATCTTCTTTTGTGTTTAACAGAAGAAAGAAACTCATTCAGGTTCACTTGATGGTAAGTAAATGCTTTTCACTTTTGGGTGAACTATAGCTTTAAATTGAGTTTTCTTTCATTAATTACTCATCCTCATGAGTAATACAAACCCATAAGACCTTCGTTCATCTTCAGAACACAAATTAAGATATTTTTGATGAAATCTGAGAGCTTTCTGATCCTGCATAGACAGAAACGCAACTACCACGTTCAAGGCCAAGAAAGGTAGTAAGGACATCAATAAAATAGTCCATGTGACATCAGTGGTTCAACTGTAATTTTATAAAACTGATTTTTGAATAACACAGCCTTTGAACTGATTCACAGAAAATATTCAATATTAACGTGTAATTTCTTAACCCTATAAAGCCTACTGCATCATATTTGATATGCTTTCCAAGGCCTCTAAATGATCAACATGATCAAAACTTTGCTGAAAAACCGGTTGTCCATTATCTACTACATGCCTTCTGTCATCTGATTGATAAATTATACTTTAGCACATGCCAGACTTTGCAGGGTTACAACTAACATTTTTATATGCGTCTTAATGCTTTCATTTTTGCAAGACAACAAAGAGCAGTAAATGTTTGATATTTGTAGTCCTAAACTTAACGGCCAAATAAAAAGCACATTAAAATCACCATAAATTAAACATGAAAAATAAATGTGGCTGTGCATTCCTGATCAATTTCAAACCCAGCTCTGTCAACACACTTAAAATACATCTTAGTCATTCTCAATACACTATTAAAAATAAAGGTTCTTTATTGGCATCAGTAGTTCTGCGAAAAACCTTGAACATTCACGGAACCTTTTAAATGCAGAAGAGGTTCTTTAGAGTTGAAAAAGGTTCTTTCGATTTTTAAAATGTTTCAAAATGGTTCTTTTAAGAATCGTTTACTGAAAGGTTCTTTGGGGATAGTGTCGGGCGATATGCTCAATTTTCATATCGTCCTATCGTCAGTCTGTGAGATCGCCGATACACGATACTATCGTGCTAATTTATTTCATTATTTACTTAGTTTCATTGTCGGCAAATAAACCAACACCAGCATAACGTTGACAGCAGCCTAATGTTTTCAATATGACTTAATTTGTTTAACATGATAACAATTTAATAGAAACATTGTAAGTTACTAATGCTTACATTTCCTTAGTTATTCAAAAAGCAGCTACAGAAAACGAGCAAAGAACATTTACTTTATCAAAGAACATAATCACTGACTAGCCTAGCCTAGTCTAGCGCGAGTTTATGCACTTTAACACCGTAGCAGTTTCTCAATATGCGTTCTTGTCTGTACTTGTGTTCTTTTGGTTCCAATTCAAAGTTCACATCTAGCCAAGTACAGTTCAAATCCCCGGATGTGTTCTTGCTCCGCCCCTTTTATCAAGGATGCGTCAAGAGGAGACTTGTGAGAACCTGAGGTAGCCATGTATCCCAGAATGCATTTCGCACCAATCAGCGAGCGTTAATGGCGAAGGAGAAAACCCGAATAATTTTCAAAATGTTACTGTTATTGTGTCATGAAATGTAGTTTTAAGAGTATTTCAGGCGAGAATGTAGTTGTTTAAAACTCAAATCTTCGGTTTATTTATAAAGACAGCGCTTATTTGAAAAATTTGTTTCGCCGATTTCGAAGATGTGAGTTCCAGGCGAACACCGGGTGCTCAGTGCTCATGTATTCCGCAGAGAGAGCCTCACCACGGCTAGTCCTTCTGACATTTGCCGCTGGTTCTGATGTCTCTGTAGTGGTTAAACGAGGTATAATTCGTTTTGGGTAAATCTAACAGCTAATTTTTGGTCTCGTGAATGTAATATTTATTCCAGGTCATATCAATTTGACAGTGGACAAAGTAATGCCTCATAAATTATTTACTATCAATCGTAATTCAACGCTTTCACACGGAACGCGGCAGTCCCGAGTGTCTAGTTTATTTTCAATGGGAGACATGCGGAAAGCGGCAAACCGCGGGCGGTTTCACTGGCCGCGCGGAGGCGGAGCGCAAGCGGTGCTCCTGCACCCAAAATCCTGCCGCTTCCACGAGCACGGCGTTACCTTTTATTTAGTTTTTAGTACATACAAATGTGACCGCGTCGCGAACACCGCCTCAACGTCACAAAACGCTTATTTCACCGGCGATTTCACCGCTCGCCGCGTCCCGTTTGAAAGGGCCTAAAGTCTGTCTACACTGGACGCGACAAAGCGACCGTTGCAAATCATTTGAACTTTGTGTGAGCACGTCTTAAGTAGAACGCGGCTGCAGTTTACTGTCGGGGATTTGTGTGTCGCGCCCGCCGCATCCAGTGTAGACAGCATTAATGATTATAATGGATTCTACTGTATTTTGTCGCGTCGCGCCGCTCGCGTCCGGTGTAGACATGGTGTAATAGTACCATAAGTGAATACAATAGTTACATCACTGTATGACGAATACATTTCTTACCCCTTATTTACACTGCACACGTCTGCGGTGCTAAGGGAGGCCGTTTCCCCCAAAACGAGTTACTTGCCCCCCTTTTCCATCCTCTACCCTCCTTGCTGAACGGGATAGATTTCAAAAGTGAAAGTAAAACCAGAAAAACAGCGCGCATTAGAAAGCGATTGTGCGATTTCGGGAGCATGAGCAACTGCACGCAAAAACAGTTTGCACGTTTTCCCACCCGAAACACCCCCTCCCGCTCAACGTGCCTTTGTGCTTATAACAACCACCTGGCCGCAAGTTTCTGAAGCATCCCAGAAGCGGCTCTCTGCACTGCATCACTAAAGTTAGACGCCTAGACTATTTTTGACGGATGATAATAATGATGATGATCTTGCTATCGTCAAAGGCATCAGCAACAGGCGATATCTCTGACCATCATCGATACAGCACACTATCGTCTATCGGCACAACCCTGTTGGAGGAACCAAACATGGTTCTTCTATGGCATCACTGTAAAAACACTCTTTTGGAACCTTTATTTTTAAGAGAGTGTACAGGTGTATTGTCCAGGGCTAGATCACAGTCCCACAAGGCCACTGGGAACACATTTTGGAGCCACCTTTACCTTTGCCACCACTAACAGAGGAGATTTGGTAGACTAACATTAGACAACTAGGGCTGGGTGCTACTGTCGACTGCATGCTCCTCATATAAAATGAAACGGGCAGGAGGAAATAAACACCAATATAATTAGTTTGTAATTAAACTCAATGTTCCGCAGGGATAATTCACCAGCTCTGTTTGTTTCACAGTGTGGCAACGCAGCGGTTGAAAACGGATTATAGCTGAATTACGCACATCATGCAAATATGAACGCGCACCTGCACACAAATGCATAGTCAAGCATATGCTACAATTCAAAAGCTTAGGGGCCGGTATTTTTGTTTTTTAATACTTTTCTTAAGTAAGGATGCATTAAATTGATCAAAAGTGAGAATAAAGGTGAGGTGAGAATAAAAGTGAGAATACAGGAAAAAAGTATGCAACACAACTGTTCTCAACATTGACAATAATAAATGTTAA
Source organism: Cirrhinus mrigala (assembly GCA_036247105.1). Taxonomy (NCBI): domain Eukaryota; kingdom Metazoa; phylum Chordata; class Actinopteri; order Cypriniformes; family Cyprinidae; genus Cirrhinus; species Cirrhinus mrigala. Next base: position 13,324,268 of record CM070028.1, read on the forward strand.
ATTTAAGCAGCAATTTATCACATTAAAATTATTTCTGAAGGATCATGTGACACTGAAGACTGAAGTAATGATGTTGAAAATTTAGCTTTGCATTACAGGAATTACATTTTGAAATGTATACACTACCTGTCAAAAGTTTTTGAACAGGAAGATTTTTCATGTTTTCTTTAAAGCAGTCTCTTCTGCTTACCAAGCCTGCATTTATTTAATCTGAAGTACAGCAAAAGCAGTAATATTGTGAAATATTTTTACTATTTAAAAACAAACTGTTTATTATTTGAATATATTTTAAAATGTAATTTATTCCTGTAATCAAAGCTAAAATTTTCAGCATCAGTACTCCAATCTTTAGTGTCACAAGATCCTTCAGAAATCATTCTAATATGCTGATTTGCTGATCAAGAAACATTTATTTTATTTATTATTATTATTATTATTATTATTATTATTATTATTATTATTATTATCATCATCATCATCAATATTTAAAACAGTCAAGTACATTTTTGTCAGGATTTTTTGGTGAACACAAAGATCAGCATTTATCCGAAATAAAAAGCTTTTGTAACATTATACACTATACCATTCATAGGCCTGGAGTCAGTATTTTTCTTTTTTTTTTTTTTTTTTTGGGAAAGTAATTATAGAAATTAATACTTTTATTTAGCAAGGATGCTTTAAATAGATCAAAAATGATGATAAAGACATTTATAATGTTACAGAAGATTTCTATTTCAGATAGATGTTGTTTTTCTGAATTTTCTATTCATGAAAGAAACCTTAAAAAAAAAAATCTACTCTGTTGTTTTCAACATAATAATAATAATAATAATAATAATAATAATAATAATAAATGTTTGAACAGCACATCAGAATATTAGAATGATTTCTGAAGGATCATGTAACTGGAGTAGTGATGCTAAAAATTCAGCTTTGAAATCACAGGAATAAATTACATTTTAAAATATATTAAAATAAAAAAATATAATAATATTTTAAAATTTTACAGTTTTGCTGTACTTTGGATCAAATAAATACAGGCTTGGTGAGCAAAAGTAACTTCTTTAAAAAAAAAAAAAAAAAATTCTTAATGTTCAAAATCTTTTGACTAGTAGTGCATTTAAACAAAAGTTATTTTAAATTATAATAATTTTCACAATATTACTTTTTTACTGCATTTTTTTCAGGTAAATGCAGCTTTGTTAAGTATAAGAAACTCTAAAATTTATTTAAAATAATTGTACCAACCCCAAACTTATACGTTGCTGTTCAATTTAGTAATATGCAACATAAAATATATACAATGTTCTCAATGTCTTGGATGTTATTAAATTTGGGTCAGAGTCACACAGACAGCGATTTTCAGTAACAAAATGGCTGGAAGTTATTCATTCTCTATGACAGTTGGCAATTTGACAAGCATGAGTGATTGTGAAAAAAAATAAAAAGGCAACAACAACAACAACAACAGCAATAATATAATATAATACAATACACACACACACACACATATACATTATATATATATATATGTATATTATATATATATATATATATATATATATATATATTATATATATATATATATATATATATATATATATATATATATATATATATATGTATATATACATACTAAAAATACTTTTATAGCTTGGGTCTAGTCTGAAAACCAAAAACACACATTAAGGGTATACAGCAGGATCAGACACCAGCCAGGTACTGACCAGGGAAAATGCCCGAAATAGAAACGCTCGCGTTGAGACAGACAGTGACGCATCTTTCACACATCTGGGCTACTAGCGTGTGCCATTGTTCGCACCCAACCAACCACCCACCCACCCACCAGAATCAGACAGTCACTTGGGGTGACAAGATTGGCACCAGGGCAAAGGGCCATTTGCAAGACCGCCCAGTTCAGCACTCGGATCGTCAGCTTCACCTCATTACAACTTTAAACGGTCTACTTTGAGTTTGAGATGCGCCTGAACTGGAATGGGCTTCAACAAATTTGACTATTTCTCCACCGACTCTTAACCAAACAAAATCTAAACATGCTGCAACAAATACAAGACCGGTTTGTAGACAATAAAGGTTTACAAACACTGTCGTGATACACCGCCGCAAGTCTAATTGCTATAGCCGCCACCTATCTCTGACTGACAAGAGGACGCCTGAGGTAATATAGCCGATAAAGAGGGAGGAGATCCCGAGAGATTCAGTTCGGGAACTAAATCAGGGTTCAGATTAAGGACACGGTCAGGACAGAGGCTTAAGGATGAGGAGAAAGAAAAAAAACAGGAGACCTCTGCTTGTGCCTGTCACTACAACTTTAAATCAACAGCTCTGCTGGACGCGGCCGTTCATATAGGCACTGATGCTATTGAGAAAGCAGAAGCGTGAATTTGTGGCGACTGTCAAAGGGAGGCCACAATAAAAGAGCTACAACAGCAATACAATAGAGCTACAGATGAACAACAACAACGAGCCTTCAAATGACACAGCCAGTCTACATTTGAGATAGAAACAAGATTATATGAGGGAGCAGTAAATGTGAAAAAGATCTGAAGGCAGGGTCAAAAATTGATGGGGTATTTATTACCAACTCTAATTTATGTTCATGTTCGTTCTTACAATTTCAGATAAATGCACTGCAGTTCTGTTAAAAAAAAAAAAAAAAAACTGGTTTTAATTATGCAACAAAGCTACTTTTTTTAGCATTTGGCACTTAATTCTGGACTGTGGTTAAAGCCGTTTATACAGGTTCCTGAAAGGACATGAATTCAGACTGAAGAAAATGTTGAAAACGGTCATCAGTTTCCAGCTTTTCTACAGTTACACTACCAGTCAAAAGTTTTTGAGCAGTAAGATTTTTAATGGTTTTTAAAGAAATCTCTTCTGCTCACCAAACCTGCATGTGATCCAAAATACAGCAAAAGCAGTAATATTGTGAAATATTTTTACTATTTAAAATAACTGCTCTCTGTTTGAATACATGTTAAAATGTAATTTATTCCTGTGATTAAAGCTAAATTTTCAGCATCAATTACTTCAGTCCTCAGTGACACATGATCCTTCAGAAATCATTCTAATATGCTGATTTATCATCAATATTTAAAACAGTTTAGTACATTTTTTTAGGATTCTTTGATGAATAGAATGATCCAAAGATCAGCATTTATCTGAAATAAAAAGAGGTTGTAACATTTTACACTATACCATTCAAAACCTTAAAATCAGTATAATTTATTTATTTATTTAGCAAGGATGCTTTAAATTGATTAAAAGTGACGATAAAGACATTTTCTTAAGATAAATGCTGCTTCTGAACTGTCTATGCATCGAATAAAACTGAAATTATTAGGTTTTCAACAATTATCAAATGCTTTTTGAGCAGCAAATCAGCATATTAGAATGGTTTCTGAAGGATCATGTGACTGGAGTAATGATGCTAAAAATTCTGCTTTGAAATCACAGGAATAAATTAGATTTTAAAATATATTCAAATAGAAAGCAGTTATTTTAAATAGTAAAAATATTTCACAATTATACTGTCTTTGCTGTACTTTGCATTAAATAAATGCAGGCTTGGTGAGCAGAAGAGACTTCTTTACAAAAAAAAAAAAACACATATTAAAAATCTTACTGTTCAAAAGCTTTTGACTGGTAGTTTAAGTTACTAACTATATTATATGAGAGTGCAATAAAAGCAGAGAAGAGTTGCAGCCCTTTGTACAGAGTCCTGAAAGGACATGACTACAGGGTGCACAATAAAACACTATCATCTTTCTGCATCTTCACCATCACCTTAAAGCTTGCTAACAATACTCAGTAAAAGTTCAGAAACACAGAAAATCCTTCAGGTCCCTCAAGTTCTTTGGTTTTTCAGCATTTTTGTGTACTTGAACCCTTTTCAACAATGACTGTATGATTTTGAGATCCATCTTTTCACACTGAGGACAACTGAGGGACTCATTTGCCACTATTACAGAAAATTCAAATGCTCACTGATGCTTCAAAAGGAAATTAAGAGCCGGGGGGTGAAAACTTTTTGAATTTGAATATCAGGCTAAATTTCACTTATTTTGCCTTCTGGGAAAAGCATCTGGGAAGCATCAGTGAGCATTTGAACCTTCTGTAATATGAGCATATGAGTCCCTCAGTTGTCCTCAGTGTGAAAGGATGGATGTCAAAATCATAAAGTCATTGCTGGAAAGGGTTCAAATACACAAAAATACTGAAAAACCAAAGAATGTGTGGGACCTGAAGGATATTTCTGAAGAACAGCAGGCAGTTTAATTGTTCAGGACAAACAAGGGACTCATGAACAACTATCACCAAACAAAAACAGCTGTGGATCATTCAGGTAACAACACAGTATTAAGAATCAAGGGTATGTAAAACTGTTATTTTCTCTTATGTACTCTATGTAAACCTCTTTCATGTGAAATATCTTATTAAGGTCAGTACTAAATAAATAAAAGGGATATTATTCGTGTGTCTTACCTTTCAGCTGATCAGTAACACTGTGCCCGACGCGTTCCATCACTCGTCCATCCTCCCTCTCGTAACGGTCATCCAAAAAACTTGCTGTGATTTCCGACAAGTGCACCTTTCCCGCCACACCGAGCTGTTCCATTAGATTGGCCAAATTGACATCATTGGACCAAACGTCAAACTTAAAGCGCTTCATTCCCAGAATGCCGCAGAGCACGGTGCCGGTGTGCACGCCGACACGCATGTCCACGGTCTCCAACGTCTCCTGGCAGAACTGCTCGATGGCCTGGATCATCCCGAGCCCCATTTCTACACAGCAGTACGCGTGATCGGCGCGTGGCTCAGGACAGCCCGCCACACAATAATAGCAATCTCCTAGAGTGCTGATCTTCTCGCAGCGGGTCAACTCACAAAGACGGTCGAAACGACCAAAGAGGTCGTTTAGCAGTCCTACCAGTGCAGGGGCAGACTTATTGGCACTCATTTTGGTGAATCCCACGATGTCAGCGAAGAGGATGCTCACCCGCTCCATGCGCTTCATGTTGAAGGGCCTGAAGATGATTTGTCCGCGAGGGATAGAGTTTTTCTTACGTTTGTTGCTTTTGGGGCTGGACGATGTCGCAGCAGATGCGGTGCCGACGGAGCAGGTACCTGCGCTGTATCGTTTCCCAGAGCTCTCGCTTTCCTCGTCTCCTTGCTTCATGAGCTCGTCCGCCACCAGCCGTGGCATCACGGAGTGGATCATCCTCTCCTTTAGCGCCTTCTCGACCTCTAGATCCTTCCCGTGCATGATCGCCTGACCTACCTTAAGAAAGGTACTACGAGAGCGCACTTCAGACATGATGAATATTTGGATGCCGATGATATGCGCGCACAGGTGCAGCAGAACTTTACCGGGGCCGAGCCAGCTTAAGTCCGACCTTTCTGACCCTATGTAGCTATCGTCCATTTGGGCAAGGTGCAGCCAGCCTAAAACCTCATAGAGGACAGAATACACCAGGCCGAGGAGCACCGACATGTACAGGGGCAAATGCAACACACTGTACAACAAAAGCAGCACCTCCATACAGAGGGAGAACGTCCCAACAGGTGATATGCACGGAGCATTTTGAGACATAGGTAGTAGTGACTGATTGCCTGGTTTGTGGACATCAAAATGGGCAAAGTGAGCAGTTTGGGTTTGAGGCGCCAAGGTGATCCCAAACATGATCACTGTAAGTAGAAAAGATGTGTGGTTGTAGAAACGTGCATATGGCCTTGAGAACGTAAACCAGAGGAGGAGTAGGCACAGTACAAGAAATCCCGCCGTGGGGACCAGGAAGTTTGTGGGGTCACACCTGGTGCTATTGATCCCGAAGTATATCCCCCACAGAAGCGCAGCGGTGGCCAGGTAAAACAGGATGTAGCGGAATCTTCTCTGCATCTGTGGGAAGCAACGTTCCCTGCAAGCCTCCTCCAGGATGGAGGAGTCAAACTTGGGGTCCCAGCACTGCGCGGCGGACCTCTCGAACAGCGGCGGCACTCTCCTCGGACTGCTCAGATGAGTCATCATAGCCCTGGGAACACCCAACTCCCCTGAGCTGCAGCTTGACGAGATACTGTATTTGCAAGGCTTGGAGGAGCCCATGTCGACCTCTTGATCTGGACCCACCTGTTGATTACGGCTGTCGGTTATCCGCACCGTAACAGCTCCCCCTTCGCTATCACACCTCACCTCCGTCTTGTGCAGTGGCTGGTGCTGCTCTGGCAATGCCATGGCGATGAGACAACAATTGACTTTTAATTATCACATATCACCTACCGCTGACAGTACAGAGGAAGTGGCACTTGATTCGAATGAGTACAAAAAGCACAGTTTGTATTTGAAAAAGAGTCCAGGGAGAAGTAAATTCCAAGTGCATTCACTTATGAAGATGGACCGTCTTGGACTCTTGAGCAGTTCCTTATCCGTGCTGGGATTACGTCAGCACTCGGATTCCATTATATTCTATGGCTCAGTGGCGCGTGAACGCGCATGTGTGTACTTTTGCTCCGTACGCGCGGCCGAGACTGACGCACTGTCATCCGCTCGATCCTGGCTTTTAGAGCACATCGTTTTAAATATGAATTCGACACCACAGGAGCAAGTACGTATCGTTAAAATAGGTTGGTTAGTTTAGGTAGGGTGTTCTGAAACGCTATCAAATGAGTTTTTTAATCCAGTCAACACTGTCCCTCAAACACCCTCTCCAATGCTCGAAAATGTTTGAATTTTCTTTCCCTTTCCAAATGACATGCAAAGGTAATGCGAGTTTATATTTCATATTTCCAAATGCCAGATTTTACACATTTCTTGTATTCGGTTTCGGTCTAAAATGTCAGTTTGAAGTCAGCAAACACCAACCGTAACGGTTGCTGTTTGTTAAGAGTATTAGCTGTTAAAAAAAGGCGCCAGTTTCTGAGAGAAAACTTTTTAAATGCGCCACTTCTCCCTTTAAACGGTCAAAAAACTCAGAGAACTGATTCAAAAACATCTAACGATGTATTCCCTTAGGTTCTGGCATTAGGAAGAAGCAAGAATCGCCCTTGTACTCCGCAAACTGAGGAAAAATAAAACGCCTGACGGTAAGACCTAAAAGCTGCCCGTGTTTTTTCCCGTCAAAACTCAAGGTAGATCCCGTTACTGCCCCACTTCTGCCCCGTCGAGGGTCAGAAGACGGCCTATTCCCATGGAGGAGCCCCGTCCTTTCCTGAACACCCACTCCGGATGTCAACCGTGAATATTCCAGCTTTCAAAGCGCATTAAAACACTTCCAAGCTCAAGTTGACGTCGTGACAACTTCAAATGACATCAGCCGTTCGCGGGAGGGTGCAACGCGGCTGTGCATATCTGCCAACTCCAGAAGACGAATAATACTTATGATTCAACTTCCAAGAAGAAGAAAATACTGATGACATCGAGGCACTCTGACAAGTCGAAGTGTGCTGAGGGGAAAGTATGTCCTTGTTTGTGTGTAATCCCTTTTAGCCAGTTGCTTGGAGGTAATCTCAAATCATTTCAATGCAAAGTGTTCAAAACGAAGACGAAAGTTTTTTTTTTTCTCCCCCAGGCCTCAAGTCGTTTGATCGGGCTGCCAGTTCAACACTCGTGGAGTTCAGAGAAAGAATGAGCGCTCACACTCCATTGCTTGAAATTCCACGCCAACGCTCCGGCATTATCCGCCTCTTTAATCCCCACTTTGTCCGTTTAGCATTCCTCCAAAACTCCGTTCAAGTCCGCTTTTTTTTTTCCACGGGCAAGCTCATGCCAGGCGAAGGCACCGCAGCTGTGTCGCGTTGCGTCCTCTTCCGTTCGCTCTCTGTTCTCCTCCCCGTCCGCACGAGCCTGTTGAAGGGAACGGCGGTGTCGTGAGAGCCGGACGGCTTCAGGTTGGAGTTGAACACCGATGCTTGGCGCTTACCCGGGCGCTGCGTTCACCAGCACCACCACCATGTTCTGAGCACACTCGGAAAAGATGGTTGTGGGCGTGCGGTGGGGTGGACAACTTGACTACAATGTTGAAATACAGGGGAGGGGGCAAGTCGCTGGGGAGCGCGCACGCAGGGCTCTTTAGCGGCGGCGCGCACGCATGAGAACGGCTTCGCACACTCAAGTTTGACTGATGTTGTCTTGGCATGCAGTCCATGTGATGTCATCAAAAGAGCAGGTACGTTTAGTATAATTACGCCACTATTTATTCCCCGAGTAATTCATAAGTGTTATATAAGTTAGCATATAATTAGAAAGTGAACAAACAGGATATTTGGATTTATTATTTTTATTTTCATGTGTGTGTGTGTGTGTGTGTATATATATATATATATATATATATATATATAAAACCAGTAAATATATGAACATTTAAAATTATTGATTATATTATTTAATAATTAATAATTGTTATTTTTGTTTGGGGGGTATTTTGTACTTTGTTTGTTTCTTTGATTTTATTATGTTTGTTTCCAAATTTGTGTCCAATTTTAAAATAAATAAATAAATAAAAAAAAATTTATTATTTCAAACTATAAAATATTTTACTGAATAATAATTTATGTTTGTGAGTAATCATGTCAAGTTATATTTAAAAATCATTATTTAATACTTATGAAAGATTTCGATTTTATTAATTAATTAATTGGATTTTATTCTTTTTTTTCAGAATGCGGGGGCAAAAAAATATAATAATATATAATAAAATATAGATTTTGTATTTTACAGGCCTGGAAAAGTCACATAAAATAATAAAATATTTTTAAAAATAATGGAAATACTAACTGTGAATATAAATAGTATTTATCATTTCAAACCATAAAATATTTCACTGAATAGCAATTTGTGTTTGCAAGTGTAAATTCTGTCAAATTATATTTAAAAGTCATTATCCAGTAATTGACGAAAAATTCCAAGAATGTGGGGTCAATTTTCTTTAAATAAATAAAATATAGATTTTGTAATTTACAGGCCTAGAGAAGCATAGAAATAAAATGATAAAATCTTTAAAAAATAATGGAAATTGTAATTGTGAATATAGATAGTATTTTACTCAATAGTAATGTGTTTGTAAGTGTAAATCATGTCAAATTATATTTAAAATTGTTATCCAGTAAAAATAAAAGATTTTGTTTTCATTTATTTTAATATAATTTAATTTTTATATATATATATATATATATATATATATATATATATATATATATATATATATATATATATATAAATATATATATGTTCTTGTTTGGGGTGTTCTTGTTTGTTTGTTGGATTTCATTCATTTTTTTTTTTTTCTTTTTTTTCAGAATAAACATATATATATATATATATATATATATATATATATATATATATGTTTAATCATTAAAAAAAAACATTACGTGATTTACAGACCTGGAAATACTAATTGTGAATATAAATAGATTTTAATATTTAATATTTTAAAACCATTTTTTATTTTATTGAAAAGTAATTTATGTTTGTAGGTGGAAATCCTGTCAAATATATTTAAAACTAAATTATTTGAAAATTCATCTGAGGAAAAAAAAAAAAAAAAAGCAGGAGCACTGTCTTTCAAAAAAGCAAAAAATGTTTTCTGAAGTCTTAATCATAGTCAGGTCTGTAAGTATTTATCATGCACTTCATTTAAAAACATTTTAAGTGTGAACAGTTGAATGCTATGCTCCCATTTAGATAAACATAGTGTGTATGTGTTCCTTAATCTAAGAACATACCTGAGATTCTGGGTGCGTCTTGACCTTTGATCTATCAGATAAGTCACATCCAAGTGATAATCATCCCGCGCTTCCTGTCTCAGATGTTCATCATGTCCAGTTTCTGAGACGATGTGTTGTGTCAGACGGTAAAGGTTAAGACACAAGTATGCGTTTAGGAATTTGACTGACACCAGCCTGTGCAGTCATCATGCATGTACGGCTTTAATTTCTTCTTAGTGGCCACTTGTGGTCTCCAACTCAAAAAAACACAGCTGCGGCTTATTAAATAAACAACAGTATAATTAGCTGCGCAGTATTTGGTGCAAAACTCTTATCAGTTGTACACTCAATCCACTTCTTTATTGTAGATATTTCAACATTCACACTTCTAATCCTTCTAGGAATCATAAACACTTAAGAGAAGTGAGCTTTTGTGTGGTGAAGCTCTATAAAATCAATGTTTTACACAAATTGCCCTGCTTGAAACCGTATTTTATGTAGATAAATGCAAAGATTGCTGCTATTTAAATAGATAAACAGATAAATGATATAAACTGTGCTTTTTATGACGCCAAAGGTTAGTTCATTGAACTGTGTGATCAGTAATTTATTGCGGTGAGTTCAATGATATGCTACGCCATCTAGTGGAGATTTTGGATCCTCGTGTTGAATCGAATCAATTGCAGCAGCAAAATCCTTAACATTTGTCTTAGTTCATCCATTAGTTGTTTTTTTATTAACTTAAACATTCAGTTTAATGCGTAATTTCCGTACTGCATAACTCAATAGCCAAAAACCAAATCAATTTAATGTCACCACAATTTAAACATGCAGTAATGTGAGCAAACACAACAAAAATGGTCATTTCATTAACCAACAACTCATACACCAGTAAATTATACAAAGGAATATGATCAATATGTACAAGTGGAACTGAAGTAATGAATATAAACTTTTACTACATATTGCATATTCACTATGGAAGCCTGTTTCCACTGTGGTATAAAGAAAAAAAAAAGGTAATTGCGACATTTGATAGTAAACTCGCAATTCTGACATTTTCTCCTAAAAAGAGTCAGAATTGTGAGGTAAAAAATTGCAGTTTTCTTTTTCTGTGGCAGAAACAAGCTTCCATAATTCACACTTTTAAAACAACATTCAAACAATAAATAAATAAGATCATGATCATACTTAAACGGTATAAATAAGTAACATTTTTGCAAACTGAGGAAACAAGGAAGAAAAAGAATAACAGAAAAGGAAGAAAAATGGGACACTGATTCCCTTCGTTCAGGTCTGTTTTACGCAGAGTGATAAAAGTCTCTGTACACACTGTATTTCAAGGGACAGTTCACCCAAAAATGAAAATTCTGTCATTAATTACTCACACTCATGCCGTTACAAACCCGTAAGACCTTCGTTCATCTTCAGAACACAAATGAAGATATTTTTGATTAAATCTGAGAGCAGGGTTGCCAGGTTTTCACAACAAAACCCACCCAACTGCTACTCAAAACTAGACCGATCGTGTTTTGAGGTGGGTCCTCCAGTAAAAATCGTGTTCCAGAGGGAAAAATACACGTTTTTTTGGCAGGGTTCCCCAGTACGATTTGCATTCCAGAGGCTAAATATAACATAATTTGGGTCGCTTCAACTCCTGCGGCAGCAGTGTTAAAGTAGACCACTTCCGCAAGTGAAAGACTGACACGGAAGAGAAGAAATTGCTAAATAAAATCGTTATTTTAGTTTTCTTTGCGCACACAAAGTGTTCTCGTAGCTTCATAAAATTATGGCTGAACCACTGCAGGGTTTGACATTAAGCTCTGACATGTGCTTGTCCTTTGGACAAGTAAATCAGTCAGTCACTTGTTGTCAGAGTAAAAAAGTTACTTGTCCAGGGCAAAAAAGCCTTTTTTTTTTTTTTTTTGGCATACATATAATCCATTCTGAAGCAACAGTCTCATCAATGCTCTATGATGTCTTACTTTAATCAGCATATTTGTGATATTTGCCTTGATTTCTAGGACACTTTTTAACTTTTTGTAGGGCAATATTTTCCTAACCTTACTGATTGTATGTGACATAATTTACGTCAAATTCTTACACTTTATCAGTACATTCAGTTAGAATAATTAGACTCTGCATGGTTGTTGCTATTCAAATGAAACCAGTATCAACAAACGCCTCTGCAAAGGAAACACTAAAGCTGCATAAAAAGTGCCATTTAGATGCATTTACTCTTTTATGTGTTTAATGAAGATAAGAGGTTCCATAATTGCAAATGTTATAAAATTAATGTTTTACATTTTTAACATATAAATCTGAGATGTTGGGAAAATGCAGTACTTTTTAATATGAAACCAAACCACCGGTAGGTGGCGGCAAGTCACAGTCTTAATGAGTGAGTCACTGATTCAACCAATTCGTTCAAATGGCTAATTCAAAAAATGCTAAAAAATGGCTAGTTAAAAAATGCTGAATCATTCAGTAATGAAACGCCGCTGTGTGTTGCTCAGAGATGCGCAACTGCTCTGCTGTGGCTTTGGTTAGAACTATTTTCATTAGCAAAAACTGTCAATAATGTGTCTAATATGTAAGTCAGTTAATATAAACTACTTGTTTATTAAACTACTGTTGTATAAATCAATGTCACATTTTCAATCATGCTGATGCTTGGTCATGTGATGCTGCTTACATATATCATATATAATATACAAAAAAAAAATGTATTTTTACCGCAGCATGTTTGTTGATGTTTGTTTCTTTGTGTGTGCTGTTGCACCTAATAGTTTTGATTTTTCCATGAATCAAATAGACCGCATTAGCCTTAACTGACGGAACCTTGATTATCAGTCACCCTGTTATCAGTCACCGTTTACACTGAAAGTAATAAAATCAGATTCATTCTCACCAAAGTTTCAGTGCTGCCCTAGTTATTGCTTGTTATTAGTGTTTTAATCAGGTTGCTTGTCTGGTCAGGCAAGTAAAATTCTCTTTCACTTGCCCCTTCAAAAAATCAACTTGTCCCAGACAAGCGTTAATGTCGAGCACTGCACTGATGTCACATGGACTATTTTAAAGATGTCCTTACTACCTTTCTGGGCTTTGAACGTGGTAGTTGCATTGCTGTCTATGCATGGTCAGAAAGCGCTCGGATTTCATCAAAAATACCTTAATTCGTATTCTGAAGATAAACAAAGGTCTGATGGGTTTGGAATGACATGAAGCTGAGTAATTAATGACCGAATTTTCATTTTTGGGTGAACTGTCCCCTTAACTGGCTTCGCAGTGTCACTTATACTCTCTCATCCATCCATTCATTGCATTGGTGCCACTCTTCCATATGAGCTTCCCACATCTCCCTCCGTTCTTCTATTGCTGTCTCCTCCAACGGTTTTGGGGTTTCTCCTGGGGTTTCTCCTTGGTTTCTGCAGCCGCCTCGGCTTTGGCTTCCCGTTTCTCTGCCAGACTGCTGATCAAAGCCGGCAGGTCATCTGTGATGGCCTTCTCGATCTTCTCCAGCAGGCATCCGCCTGACCAGCTGCAGTATGAGGAGAGGAGCTTAAAGCCGCTGGGAGGATTGACTCCAAAGAAGTCCCGGTACGCCTCTGGGTCTGGCAAGTCGAACTTACTCACATTGGTCTTGGCCAGAATGGACTTGAAGATGTAGAACTTGTCAGGGTCACTGACAATATCACTGAAAACCTCATGTGGGTCACTGAACCAGCCCAGCTTCTCATAATACGTCTGGAGGTAGCGGTCCACCAGGAGGGCGTGGATGCGCACGCGGATGGCGTGCTGCCTAATAAAGGCGATTTTGTTTTCCAGACGGTTCTCGATGACTTGATTTAGGTCCTCCAGCAGAGAGATCTCCTCACGTTTAAAAAGGTCTCTGTTAGTGTCCAAAGCGTAATCCTGTGGCCAAAATGAGCTCACGTAGACACGTGGTGGCTCCGTCACATTAATCAAGGGTGCCATGCTCCAGAAGAGGGCGCCGTATACGCGCATTAGGTCTTGGGTTGTTATGCTGTCCGCTTTGTTGAGGATGATACGGATCTGCGACTCGCGTCCCTTCATCTGTCTGAACAGCATTTCTAGTTCTAATCCGACGTCCAGTTTTGTTGGGTCAAACACCAGGAAGATGAGATCAGCGCGGTCAATAAACCACTGGCACACTTCGCTGTAGGGGTAGCCTAAAGGACAACAAGAGAGTTTTAAATGTGTAAATGTGGACAAAGGCAGTATATTCTTATCTTTTAGGGTTGAAACTGATTCTTGTTCAGAACTGGTTCCATTGCAAATACTCTAAAAACGACTTATTCAGTGGTACTACAACACCGCTAGTGGTTAAATGGTGTAAAACAAATAGTATGACAAGTTAAGTAGTTAAGACCAGCTAACCAGCTTAGGCTGGTTTTAGCAGTTTTTTTTTTTTTTTTTTTTTTTTTTTTCAGCAGGACTGTTTTTAAGTGAATGATTAATATGAGCTTTTTTTAGTGAATTTGAAATTCAGTGCAACAAGTGTTGTCTGATTCCCAAAAGAATTACTCTGAAGAGTCTAATGATTCTTTTTAGTGAGTCAAACATGCAGAACCTAGTTACTGACTGGTTGTTTAAACAGCAAGTAGTCAAAGATATAGGCATATCTTATGTGTTTTGTCAGAAGTATGTCAAAAATATTAAATGACATACACTACCGTTCAAGTTTGGGTCGGTAAGATTTTTGATGTTTTTGAAAGAAGTCTCTCATGTTCAACAAGGCGCATTTATTTGAGCAAAATATGTAGAAAACAGTAATGTTGAAAGTCTTCATTTATTTTAAAAGGTAATTTATTTCTGTGATGCAAAGCTAAATTTTCAGCATCATTACCCCAGTCTTCGGTGTCACATGATCCTTCAGAAATCATTCTTAAATGCATTTCTTATGATCAATGTTGAAAGCAGTTCTGCTGCTTCATATTTTATGGAAGACTGACACTTTTTAGAATTCTTTGATTAAATGGCATTTATTTGAAATTGAAATATTTAGTAACATTATACATTTCTTTATGTTCACTTTTAATCAATTTGATGCATCGTTGCTAAATTAAAGGATTTATTTATTTTAGAAATCATACTGATCTCAAACTTTTGTATGGTACTTTGTTTAGTTTTGTTGTTCAGTAGAGTTAATGCCAGTTATTGGATTGCAGTTAAACTGTGAAAGGTCATTAGAAAAGTCTGTGTATACACACTTTTTGCAAGAATTGTTACAAATGTATTTTTATTTTAAAAAAGGGGCAGTTAATGGAATTTCATTTTCCAAATATTTATTCCTTAAACTAAATTTATGTGATTAATTACTCACCTTCGTTTCATTCAAAACCCATAAGACCTTCGTTCATCTTTGAAACACAAATTAAGATATTTTAGATGAAATCGGAGAGCTTTCTGACCCTGCATAGACAGCAACACAACTTACATGTTCAAGGCCCAGAAAGGTAGTAAGGACATCTAATATAAAATAGTTAAAATAACAAAAATAAGCCAATGTGACATCAGTGGTTCTAACCATAATTTTATGAAGTTGCGCAAATTTTTTTTTTGGGGAAAGAAAACAACAACTTTGTTAAACAATTTCTTCTGTTCCGTGTCAGTTTTCAAGAGTACCGCAACGGAATTGTTGAATAAAATTGTTGAATAAAGTATTCCCATAGCTTCGTAATGTACGGTTTAACCACTGATGTCACATGGACCATTTTAATGATGTCCTCAACTACCTTTCTGGGCCTTCAATGTGTCAGTTGCATTGCTGCCTATGCAGGGTCAGAAAGCTCTTGGGTTTCATTAAAAATATCTTAATTTGGGTCTTACGGGTTTGGAATGACATGAGGGTGAGTAATTCATGACAGAATTTTCATTTTTGGGTGAACTATCCCTTTAAATGTCCTAAAGGAATCATTAATGGAACTGTTGAGCAGATTCCCGTTAGGGCTAGATTATGTATCTATACTTTCAGGTTCAGGTTCAGGTTCAGAAGTACATGATTATTGTGAATATTGTATTCTTACCCCTCTCTTGTTGTTTGCGGTTCTCGATGATTCCAGGTGTGTCCACAAAGGTGACGCGCTCCAGGAGTTTGTGTGGCATCTCGATTCCCACCAGCTTCTCCAGGAAACCCTGACCAAACTTCTCTAGTGGTGAGAAAGAGCGGGAACTGTCTGCCGCCATTACAATGCCCTCAATGGTGCGAAACTTCTCACCATGCATCAATACAGTGTATTCTGAGGTTGTAGGCTCAGCCCCTGCAAAACAGAGAGAGAACGACATGAAGAAACAAAGGAGAACTAGCTCATTTCATTTTATATTCATTCATGTGAGTTACCAGTGTAAAGCTGTTGTGAAGAGTCATCGAGACCCAGAAGATAATTGATCATGGAAGACTTGCCAACGCTCCAAGGACCCAGGAACAGCACCATGGGCTTAGAGGTGATCTCTGCATCTGAGTAGTGTGAAAAAAACAGAGAGTTCAACTCAGGATGAGGGTTATTTAGATCCATTTCATGGTAGAAGAGCATGACATAGTAAAACCGAATCCAATATCAAAAGACGTTACCTGAAACTTCGTGCTGCCTGAGCTCATTGTATTTGTAGGCTCTGTCCATGGGTTTAATTGCAGTGTTGTAGATGTCCTGCAGCTTCTTCAGAGCATCTACGAGAGGTAAAGTTGATGAAATTAGATAAGTAGGTATAAAAAAAAAAAGAAATACAAAATCTGAATATACTTCATAAGTTACCTAGTTACCATTAAGGGAGATTAGTGAAGCTAAAATGTGATTGGATAAAGGAGAAGTTCACTTCCAGAATGAAAATTTCCTTATAATTTACTCACCCCCATGTCATCCAAGATGTTCATGTCTTTCTTTCTTCAGTCGAAATTAAGGTTTTTGAGGAAAACATTCCAGGATTCTTCTCCATATAGTGGACTTCTACGGTGGCCAACAGTTTGAAGGTCCAAATTGCAGTTTCAGTGCAGCTTCAAAAGGCTCTACACGATCCCAGATGAAGAATAAGGGTTTTATCTAGAACAAACGTTTGGCCATTTTCTAAAAAAATTACAAATTTATATACTTTTTAACCAGCTCGTCTTGCACTAGCTCAACTTAAAGCATCACGTAGTCACGTTGGAAAGGTCACGTGTGATGTAGGTGGAAGTACAGAACCAGTGTTTACAAAGCGAACGTGCAATGAACGGCAAACGCTCTTTACAAAAAAAAAAAAAAAATTATGTCGGAAAATTTTTTGCAGTTTTTCGCCATACCCTAACTTTTTGAACCAAAGTGCACAGACGAAGAACTAACCGCACATGACTACTTCAGCATGATGACGCAATGTGTGAAGACACAGAGGGTGAGCTACTGGAAGACGAGCATTTGTGGTTACAAAGGATTAATTTTTTTTTTTTTTTTTATAAAATGATGATCGTTTTACTAGATAAGATCTTTATTCCTCAGCTGGGATTGTGTAGAGCCCTTTGAAGCTGCACTGAAACTGCAATCTGGACCTTCGACCCGTTGATCCCCATTGAAGTCCAGTATATGGAGAAAAATCCTGGAATGTTTTCCTCAGAAACATTAATTTCGACTGAAGAAAGAAAGATATGAGCATCTTGGATGACATGGGGGTGAGGAAATTACGAGGAAATTTTCACTCTGGAAGTGAACTTCTCCTCACATACTGAATAGTCCAGAAAGCTACTACTTGTTTGTTATTTCTTTTTTATTTTCATCATATGACTCACTGACAAATTCCCGTGAAGGTTCAGCTGTTGCCAGACGCAGCGTTTCTTCAATGTGAGACCGATTTCTTGTGGCAGGACCTGAGGGGGTTGTTTTCTTCACTGCCAGAGAAAAACAGCCAGTCAAAGTCAGCATAAAACATGAAGCTCATATCATCATGACATTTTCTTTCTTGTGGACGCACAAAACAAAGTTATAATTATTTTGGTATTTCTAACACTCTTTTTAAAATGTACTTTACATCTCATTTTCTAGGTAATAACCATTTGGTTTTCATTTAGTGGACATATTTATATAATTTAGCTTTATTTTTTTATTTTTTTACATTTGTTGTGGAATCAACAGAACATTGCCAGAGTTTAGATTTACATCTGATGTAAACAAGATCTCTGAGGAAAGAAGCTGCATCTGTATTTACACAAGAATCACAATCACAGGAAACAATGTATCAGCTCAATGTGTTGCTTGTTTATTTTAGTGCACAGCTAAAAGCTAAAAAAGACCAGCTTAGACCATCAGAAATGGTGATGGTCTAGTTATGGTTTTGTGTTGGCACGCTAGTTTTTTTTTTTTTTTTCAGCCACATTATCAGTATCAGTGTGATGTTTTCTACCCAACAGACATACACTTTTTAAACACATTTCTATTTTTGTTGATTGCCGTTTCAGTTATCTTATTGCTGTTTTAGTTTAGTTTTCATTTTCCATCTTAGTTTACAAAAATAACCCATCTCCAAAACAAAATACAACTGTCATGTTGGGTCAATCTACTGCGACATCAACCGTCTATTTGAAGGCAGTCAGACACAATCAATGTACTATTAAAAGCATCTGAAACATTTCTTCCCTATTACAAAACTGTCCACCATGCTTGCCAGAGAACATATTGTTATGAATGGCAATGGACTTGTGCCAAGGGTTATTTCTGTTAGGTTATTTTGGTGGTGGGTTTATTCCTGTGCCACCTTCCACCAAAGTATCAGGTGGAGAAGCACGAGAAACTGACTTTTACAGTAGTGTCCTACTCTGCCCCCTGGTGACAGGACAACAATAAAACACAGAGATCTCCAACCCTGCTCCTAGAGAGCTAGCATGCTGCAGATTTCTTTTTCAACCCTGCAAGTAACCCTGGACACCTTGATTAGCTGGTTCAGGTGTGTTTGATTGGGGTTGGAGCTAAACTTTGCAGGAAGAAAGATCTCCAGGAACAGGATTGGGCACCAATCCTATGAAACATAGCAAATTCATGTGACTGAACTGAACATGAGCAAAATCTGCATGGGGAAATGTTTTACCCTCAAAATATTATGCTGACTGAATCATGTTGTACCTTTTGTCGATGTTTTGGTTGCTGGTACATCATCTGACACTTCTTCCACTGTTGCTGCCTTAGCAGGAACATCTTCTTGAACCATAATTTGTTCTGGAGTTGGTACCTCTTGGTCTAATTCAACAACATCTCCAACTAGTTCATCAGTTTCCACCATTTCTGGTTCCTCTACAGATTCCTCTTCTTTGGCAACCTCAGGAGCTCCTTCCTGCTCTTCTTCAGCTTCTTCCACTGTTACCTCTTCTGATTTCTCTTCCACTTGCTCTTCCTCACTTGCCTCATCTTGGATCTGAAGAACCTCCTCTTCCTCAACTACCTCCTCTTCAGTCTGAGAAAGTTCCTCTTCTTCACCTGCTTCACCTTCAGTTTGAAGAACCTCCTCATCCTCAACCACCTCCTCATCGGTCTGAGAATCTTCCTCTTCCACAGATTCTTCTACATCACTGTCTTCCTCTGAGATCTCCCTCTCCTTCACATCAACTTCCTCCTCCACCACTTCATTAGATTCGTCTGACTCAACATCCGAATCCTCTTCCTGGGCCTCCTCTTCAAATATTTCTTCAGAAGAGGTCACTTCTTGACTCAACTCTTCAGATTTCTCTTCTGAAACGACTTCCTCCTCCTCTTCGTCCTCATTAGAGCTGACATCTTCTGCCGTTGTGTCAATATGTGCACCAGTGCCGCAGGGTTGACACACAGGTCTGTTCGGGGCAGGAGTGTCATTGGAGGAGCTCTGGCTTATATCCTCTGTGCCATCACAGCAGTTGAAGAGCTCGCCTTCAGACTTCAGCTTGAACGGCACAAGAGGCTCAGTCTCAGACTCCACTGCATCTGCAGAGGAAAGCAATATTAAGCTAAATGTGATGGAATATATCTAGGTCATGTTAAAGTTTGTAGTAAAGTTACTCTAGCATTGTTTTTGGTCACAGTGAAGTGTGTTGACACTGTTGACCGGTTCACCATGTCATATGCACAAAACAGATTCTGACGTAGTCAAAACATGTCATCAGAGAAATGCTGTTTTAGTCATTGATTTTGGTCCTCTGGTTAACTATTATTTGTTTGATTGCTGAAATTTTTGTGCATCACTAGTTCAAGTCACATCACTGTCTTCCACACAAGTGTGCTGCACATGTTCTGAAAAGCGAAGCCAAAACATTTCACCATCTGGCGGCTGGCTTCAGTATAGGTCATAAACTCTGCTCTCTCCATGTAAACAAATCGGAAGAAAGCCAAACTAAAAAAATCGAATTAAACGTCAAATTATTTGATGGTTTCCATCATTATAGGTAGTTCTTGTCACGCATGTTCATGTATGTTCAAGTGTTTGTTTGTCGAATAAGTTTGTTTTAGCTTGTTTTTTGATTATATAAAATGGGGTGTGGCGTCATGATTGTGTGCTTTTGATTGGGACTGTGGGTGTTTAGGCGGTACTTTGATACTGTGGCACCACCTCACGATCCCTACTGCATAGACTCAGACTCCGAATGAATTACTACAGAGAAGACCTGAGCTCCAAATGAGTCACTATTGTACAGACTTGCATTCCAAATGAATCACAACTGCGCAGACTCATGCTCCAAATAAAATGGTCCTGCACAGACTAAAGCTCCAAATGAATCACTACTGCACAGGCTCTGGCTCCAGATGAATTGCTACTGCACAGAGTCGAAGTGCAAATGAATCGCTACTGCACAGACTCGAGGTCCAAATGAATCACTACTGCACAGGCTCTGGCTCCAGATGAATCGCTACTGCACAGACTCAGGCTCAAAATTAATCACTACTGAGCACACCGGGCTCCAAATGAATCATTAGAGTGCAGATTCAAGCTCCAAATGAATCACTACTGCACAGGCTCTGACTCCAGATGAATCACTACTGCACAGACTGAGACACCAAACGAATAGCTACTATGCAGACACAGTCTCAGAATGAATCATAACTGTGCAGACTTGTGCTCCAAACGAATCACTACTGTGCAGACTCAGGCTCCAAATTAATCACCACTGCACAAACTCAGACTCCAAACAAAACACTACTGCGCAGACTCCGATTCAAAATGAATTGCTACTGTGCACACTTGAGCTCCAAATGAATCACTACTGCACTGCCTTAGATTCCAAATGAATCACTACTGCACAGACTCAACACCAAATGAATAGATACTTTGCAGACACTGTCTCAGAATGAATCATAACTGCGCAGACTCGTGCTCCAAACTAATCACTACTGTGCAGACTCAGAAATCAAACAAAACGCTACTGTGCAGACTCCGATTCAAAATGAATCACTACTGCACACACTCAGATTCAAAATGAATCACTACTGCACAGACTCAGGCTCCAAATTAATTGCTACTTAGCAGACTTAGGCTCCAAATTAATTACTACAGCGCAGAATGGATGCCAAATGAATTGTTACTGCACAGACTCAGGCTGCAAATCAATCACGACTGCACAGATTCGGGCTCCAAACTAATGACTACTCTGCAGACTCTGGCTCCAAACGAATCATTACTGCGCAGACTCCAAATGAATGTGTGCCCAATCCTGTTCCTGGAGACCTGAAATCCTACAGAGTTCAGTGCATACTCCACCTACACCTGTCTGTAATTATCAAGTGTTTCTGAAGATCGTAATTAGCTGGTTCATGTGTGTTTGATTAGGGTTGGAGCTGAACTTTGCAGAAGGGCAGATCTCCAAGAACAGGATTGGGCACCCCTGATCTACAAAATCAAAGTAAGTAAAAAAAAAAACATGGTTACTATGCTATATCATATACAGAATCATATCCTAAGATGGTACAATTGTAATAAAGCGGTTTATGGATTCAAACAACGTGACTTGGTGGTAGTGCTGCTTTGGTGTGAATGTTTGACCCATCTCTGTGATTCATGCGGCGATGAATGCTCTCGATGAAAGCTAAATGCTTTTCATGTGAATCACATCCTGAAATAGGGAGCAGAGCTGGCAGGAGAAGAGAACGCAAAGTCCTTTCTGTTCATGTGGACCATCAGAGCAAGGTTTATTTTTCATACTGTCCTCCGGCGCGCCATAAAGGTGCTAGCATGGCGGCTTTGTACTAGATTTCCACCTCTGGTTTTAATGTCAAATGCTTCCATTAGAAAGTACAACTCTGCTTTCATGCAAATATTAATCCAATTGTAAATACTGATGCATTCATTTGTAGACTGATATCACTTTCCAGTAGTTTTTGCAGACCAAACACAGCCATTTCAGAGGCCTACAAAATGAAATCCATAAAATGCACTTTTTTTGTAACCTAATGCTAAAATTGTCCTCGAATGACAAACCCTTAATTAATTTAAAGTATTTTAGCCATACATATACGCAACAGTTAAACAACATACTGACAGCAGATGGCACCAGTGTCTATAGTTAGTTCAGATCAACCTCTTCCACCTTTGGCATTTGAACACTTGCTTGTAAAAATGCTTTCTAGACAGGCTTATGTGTTCCTTAGAAGTCTCTAATTAATTGAATTAAATGCGATATGTTTTGTACACTTACACATATGCACACACTCCCAAGAGAGTTGTATTTAGGCCAAAGACAGTGGCATCAATGCAACCTCGAATCATTTTGAAGGCCTTAGGCCATGTTACTGTCATAAGAGTTACTCCTTACACAACTTCTTTATTTAAATGTCACTGAAATAGAAAGGTTGATTATGATGTGCTACAGAACTTGAGTGTTGGAACAGCTCATATTCATATCGTATTCTACCGTATTGGTTTAATTAAATTAGAGCCTTGAAAAGAGCAGCAGTATTACACTCTCCAAGGACCATCTCTATCCACACAGGTATTGTTTAGTAGACAATGGCTTGGGAGCTTTCGGTCACAGTGGAGAAGGGAAATTTGTTTGTGGACTCCAGTGTCTCAGGTGTCTCCCGTTGAAGTAATACCTCCAGTGCTGGTAAATTACCCCAATATGAAACCAACAACAGCATATTTGCTAATACAAGATCATCTGAATTTTTCCAGTAAGGTCTAAGTGACGTAGACCAGCCCCTTCCCCCTTCGACAGCATGTTCTGAGGTGAGGACAGGAATTGACAGGTGCTTCCAAGTCCCAGGTCTTCATGACACAAATAGCCTATGCTGAGAAGAGTTTTTTCTGCTTTTATCTGCTAAAATGACATTTATCTTCCCCTTGCGTATAAATGTTTCTTTCTGATATCACTGATTGTCAAACCCTTATATTCAATGTGGTCATGTCTAGAGGAGTGATTGATCAAAGATAGCTGTGGTTACTAGGCAAAACAGAACTAAACATAACAACTTCCCTGAGACACACACACACAAAAAAAAACCCAAAAAAGCAACATGACCAAATGACACTGTGCTAAAATACTTTGAAGATGTTCCCTGCATTACTGTTCAGTGCAAAATATATAGAGCAATCAATGTAGTCTTATTTACCACAGAATGATTCATATGTTCTGGTTCTTCTCAGTGAATCAAAAACCAGTGTGTAACCACTGAAGTCTGATTTTCGAAAAAATTACTCTTCTGAGACCCCCCCTCTTTTTTAGTGCATCGAAAACAACATAGGGTACACTTAATGATGTGTGATTCCTGATCGAAGGACTCTTCTGAGACATTTTTTTAGTGAATCGAATCGTAATTTGAATAGTGAAGCCTGATGCTTATCAGCGAATCAAATCATAACCTGAATAGTGATTCTTGAGTAAATGTTTCATATGAACCAGTTCTTTTTAGTCAGTCAAATCATAATTTGACCAGTGAAGTCTGATTCTTGAATGAATGATTTTTATGAGTGGTTTTTTTTTTTTTTTTGGTAAATCAAATCATAATTTGACCAGTGAAGCCTGATTCTGAGTAAATGACTCTTGAGCCAGTTCTTTTTAGTGAATCGATTCTTAATTTGACTAGTCAAATCTGCTTCTCGAGTGAATGACCAGTTATTATGAACCAGTTATTTTTACTGAATCAAATCATAATTTGACCAGTGAAGTCTGATTCCTGAGTGAACGACTCTGATGAGCCTGTTCTTCTTAGTGAATCAAATCATAATTTGATCAGTGAAGTCTGTTTCTAGAAAGAACTAATCTTTTGAATCAGTTATTTTTAGTGAATCAAATCATGTGAGTCAGTGACTCTTATGAACCGACTCTTTTTAGTGAATCAAATCATAATTTGACCAGTGAACTCTCTTTCTCAAAGGAACTACTCTTTTCAACCAGTTCTGTTTAGTGAATCAAATCATAATTTGACTAGTAAAGTCCAATTCTTGAGAGAATGACTCTTATGAATCGGCTCTTTTTAGTGAATCAAATCATAATTTAACCAGTGAAGTTTGTTTCTCGAAGGATCTACTCTTTTGAGTCGGTTATTTTTAGTGAATCAAATCACGTGAGTCAGTGACTCTTATGAGCCGGTTCTGTTTAGTGAATCGAATCATAATTTGACCAGTAAAGTCCGATTCTTGAGAGAATGATTCTTATGAACCGGCTCTTTTTAGTGAATCAGATCATAATTTGACCAGTGAACTCTGTTTCTCGAAGGAAGTACTCTTCTGAGTTGGTTATTTTTAGTGAATCAAATCATGTGAGTCAGTGACTCTTATGAACCGGCTCTTTTTAGTGGATCAAATCATAATTTGACCAGTGAAGTCCGATTCTCGAGTGAATGACTCTTATGAACCGGCTCTTTTTAGTGAATCAAATCATAATTTGACCAGTAAAGTCAGATTCTTGAGAGAATGACTCTTATGAACCGGCTCTTTTTAGTGAATCAAATCATAATTTGACCAGTGAAGTCTGATTCCTGAGTGAACGACTCTGATGAGCCTGTTCTTTTTAGTGAATCAAATCATAATTTGATCAGTGAAGTCTGTTTCTCGAAGGAACTACTCTTTTGAGTCAGTTATTTTTAGTGAATCAAATCATGTGAGTCAGTGACTCTTTTGAGCCGGTTCTGTTTAGTGAATCAAATCATAATTTGACCAGTAAGGTCCGATTCTTGAGAGAATGACTCTTATGAACCAGCTCTTTTTAGTGAATCAGATCATAATTTGACCAGTGAAGTTTGTTTCTCGAAGGAACTACTCTTTTGAGTCAGTTATTTTTAGTGAATCAAATCATGTGAGTCAGTGACTCTTATGAACCAGCTCTTTTTAGTGAATCAAATCATAATTTGACAAGTGAAGTCTGTTTCTCAAACGAACTACTCTTTTCAGCCAGTTCTGTTTAGTGAATCAAATCATAATTTGACCAGTAAAGTCAGATTCTTGAGAGAATGACTCTTATGAACCAGCTCTTTTTAGTGAATCAGATCATAATTTGACCAGTGAAGTTTGTTTCTCGAAGGAACTACTCTTTTGAGTCAGTTATTTTTAGTGAATCAAATCATGTGAGTCAGTGACTCTTATGAACCAGCTCTTTTTAGTAAATCAAATGACAATTTGACTAGTAAAGTCTGATATTATTAAAATTATCTTTTGACAACACCATTGTTCGAAGTTGTAAAGAGGAATCTGAACTGGAATTATTACATTTTTAAAGTTTCCCATCGAGACCAATAGAAACACAAATAACTGCTTCATCAGTGCTTACAAATTTGCTCATTGACCATTTATATTCCAGTCTGTGTGTTTGGTTCAACCCAGTCTCATGAGAAAGCACAACTATTTTACAAAGTGATGATTTAGTATTAATTTGTATGATGTGATTTAAGTAAATATATGACTTACAGAAAAAAAGCTTGAAAGTCCACCCCTAAAATGAACAAATTTGCATCTAATTTACCAAAATGTAAAATAGTTACACATTTTTTGAGAGTGTGCTGATTTGGTTGCATTTGTTTAATGCGACTCGCTGATGTAAGTATTGTGTGCATTTGATTTGTTTGTATAGCAACACCGTTTACTCTGGCTTGTTTGTGATGTCTGCGTATGATTGGCTGCCGTGAGTGAAGTGTAACAGGGAAAGCCCCAGTGCTAAAACGGGCCACATACAGTAGCACGGCAGGACAGAGGATTTAAGTCCTACTGTTAACATAATGGTTGCCCCTACAAGGCCTGCAAGACAGAAATAAATAGTGATTGAGACAGTAGCGTTGTGACAGCAGCTGCGGACTGTAAGTGTATATGTGGATAGAAAGTACAAGGGGTGTGTTAGCGGAGCTGTGAAGCATGACCACGTAAGTGCGCGACGAACAGTGTCTGATTTCATGGTGCACTCTAGGCCTGACCACCTGACAGTACAGACGCAGAAGGAGATCAAGAACAATGCAAGGACAGACAAGGATAATACAGGAGGAAGCTGCAGTCTCTAATTATTTCACCAAGAGTTACCGGTTTTCTTTGACTACTGAGAGACAAGAAAGCCACCAGCAGTTTCCCTTACAGTTGATTGCAATTTTGACCAAAGGATTCCAACTATCAGAACAAGATACATGAATTTCTATTTAAATTTGTTAGAATAACAATTAGTTTTTATGTCAGAATCTATTGGCCTTACATTTTGATGCATACAAGATTACAAGTTAATGTTCTCCAAAATATACATGTTCTTCATGCGTATTAATAAGTCCCTATTATTTTTTTCAAAAATACAATTAAAATGCAATTCATACATACAACGACTTTAATATATCTCTTCTATGATGAGCCTGTTTTTAATTTCTTAAACTTAAAATTAAAATTAATTTCACAGTTTGTCAGGGTGATATAATTAAAGAATTCATGTGCTGTAGATAAAAAATTAATGTATGTTTATTCAGTACTGTTATGTTTTATTGTTTATTACTTCTTCTTACTATATATACTGTAACGAAATGTCTGCACTTATTAATGTTTAAAAAACATTTGTCTTTCATTTCAAATTTATGTTGTTACTGATAGTCATGTGGTGCAACCAGCATACAGAGAAAAAAAATTATATATATATATATATGAAATAGAAAATGAATGTCTGTCAAAGTCAATAAATCTTAAAGCAAAGTTAGTTTAGGTCATGTGGTGCAACTTCCTGAAATATAAATAATTCATGATAATTGTAAAATTTTACTTCAAATCTATCTAGAAACTTACAATACAGAAACTTTACAATATTTGCAACCAACTTGAATATAAAAAGTATATTTCAAGAAACTAGTACGCAATTTAAAGTGGAATGATTGGAAATGATTTTTATGATTTTTACTTTTCTTTGTCATTATATTGACCCATAAATGTTTGTGTTAATAATTAAGATGTATAAACCAGTGTTATTTTAGAGGCTTATTATAGTTTTAATAATATTTTTATTGTTACTGTTTTTATTATTAAAGTTTTAGAAACTTTTTGTTATTTGCCATTTTTGTTATTATTTCTTTTTAAATATATTATTAATTTTTATTTCAGTTTTAGTTTTTACTGCAGTTTTACTGAAATTTGCCTTGTCATCTAGCTGAAATAAATCGTTTTTTAAATATTTTATTTATTTTTATTGTGTCTGGTTTTATTTTTACTGTTTTTATTTCTAAATTGAATTAAAGTTTTAGTAACTTTTTGTTACTAAAAACAGTTTTAGTTTTTTAATATACCGAGTTAGACTAAATGAAAAGAAATTTCAAATTTTCCTAACCCTTTCATGAAATAAAATGTTTTGTATTTTTACTCTTTTCATTTCAAAATTTAATGAAAGTTTTAGTAACTTTTTGGTCATTTTTATTATTTTTTATGTGTTTTTTTATATTATTTTGTATTTCAATTTTACTTTTTTTAAGACACTTAGTTACACTAAATGAAAAGGAGAAATTTGCCTTGTCATCTAGCTGAAATAAAAGCTTTTATTTATTTAAGTTTGTTTCAGTTAACATTCTTTTTACTATAATAACCTTGGTGTAAATTGAAAAAGTGTTCACGCTCTTCACACTTTCAATCAGCTGGTGTCATGCCTCACATCAGATGACATCTCTCCTTTTTTGTAAGACCTTTTCTTGCTCATCAGAAGTTAAATAATTCAACTTAGCAAAAAAGTAAGGAGGTCATTCAGTTTTCCAGGTCTTTGTGTGTCCACACAAACCCCGAAATATGAAAGAACGACTCCCAGAAGCACTTTTGCCGGCACTACACATACAGTACATGCCATCCTAAAACTAAAAATTCAGTTGTACTAAACATACTGTACTTGAGTACACTTGTTGATTCTTAGTGAATGAATCAAAGAACAATTTGACTAACATATTGAAGTTTGCAAAAACAACAATACACTTCTCCATACACACTCTATGAATACAAGCAGGCACAGATGCAGAGACACTCATCTCCACCAAGGACAAGCAATCTGATCTAATATTTCACACAATTATCTTGAGGGCCTAAAACTCCCAGGCGAATCCCTAATGGCTTTAACTAAAACCCTTAACTTTAAACCTCATCTGCGTACATGCAGAAATCACCTGCAACAGTTAGTTCAGCAGTCCACCTGCATTTAAATCACATTTTTAAACTTCTTACCAGCAGTGGCGAGAGCCAGTAGAGGCAGCAGGCAGCAGACGGGCAGGAAAAGCCTCATTTTGACTGCCAGGACTGTCCCGGTCCCTTCTCAGACTATATATACCCCTGGAGAGAGGCGAGAGGGCATACGGAGGGTCTGGGGGTGGGGTGGCGTTCACGGACATCGGAGCATTTGCACAAGCGTCAGCACTGGGAGCAGCTGCCTTCTCCAATCAGACGGCCTTTAACCTTTGCCTATTTGTAACCGTTTCTGGGTAACCAGGTTTAATCATCTGTGGAGGAAGATTCAGTTATCCACTCAGGGAGACAAAATCTGGTCACTTCAAACATGAAAAAGAACTTTGCTGAGATTTAATTAAATTTCAGAGCCCCAAGCGACCACCAGATGGCGCGCTTTTATGAACTAGATTAAAAAAAGTACAAAAAACAGTTTTACCGTGTCTTTTGGACGTATTTAACTTGGCAATACAACGTACTTTAAGACATGGCTATAATATGGTATTCTTGTGCCTTATAGCGCCATTTATCATGGTACATGAATATAATAATCATTTAATAACACTGGACTACTTTTGTTAGGCTAATTTGCACAGAAACGTCTTCACAAACATTTGGCGGTCGAAACAGAAGTCCATCTGAATATAGGCTAAACTCTGTCAAATTAATGTCTTTAAAGTAAACACTGTGTGTATAAAGTAACTGTGTGTTTTTCTTCTTTTTTTCCTTTTACACAAGCGAAATGAGAGTTGAGTTGAGGACACAAGAAGACATGTCAACTGAAGACAGTTCAGTTTTCACGCCGTGAGAACGACGTCGTCACGTACGTCTCGATGGGGGCGGGGTCACACAGCAGGGCGGGATGGAGGGAGAATAATACAGTAATCTGCCAGAGAGAAAGGGAGAGCGAGAGACCACATCTGGAGGAAAATAAAGAATCATCATTTCATGTCCTCCACCCTCTGTCTTATTCTCCTCCCTCTCCCTCCGTCTCTTTTTTCTGACTGAGGAAGGAGCCGGGAGACAGTAGACAGGCGTCGTAAGCAAACGATGCTCCTTTGAAATGTATTTATTTTAGAACGATTTATCGTAACTTGACACAATTCTATATTTCCTGACAATTTATATTAATAGCAACAGTTTGCGTTTTCCGTCTAAGTATAGCCTATCGTGTTGTGCGTGAGTTGGAAATGGTCAACTGGATCCAGGAGTGTTTTTGATGAAGACATCTGGCGTTTTAATCGTTAAGCGTTAAACGGACCGCGCGTTTCAAGTCCTCTCAGCGGGTCACGTATTTCCGAATCAGACGGAGCGTCTTTATTGAGGTAAAACCGTCGGGAATGTCGAGCGCATCTGGACAAACACAATCTGTATCGGCACACGTCTAGAAAAAGATTAAGGATGTGCGTGTGTGTGTGTATGTGTGTGTGTGTGTGCGTGTGTTATTTTGCGCAAGTTTTATCCAGACAGTCTGACCTAGTTTCTTAAATGTTGAAAGATATCGAATACCACTCAACACGGAATAGGTTTGCTAAACAGACTCCGCCATAAACAGAGACCATCTGGTGTTATATAACTTATGATAGTCATGTCAGGGCAGCTACAGGTGTGAACGGAGGACACCTGAGCGGGTGGGTGGGAGGTTATTTGTGTTTCAGATGCTGTAATTATGTTATTTTACAAGGCTTTTTAGAATACTTGATGGTGATTGGTCTGTCATGACATTCTACGGTCAAATATTTTTGTATAATGAGCCTGTTTTTATTTGACATTGTCTCACAAGATTTCCTAGTTGTGCTGGTGTTCATTTATTGTATAGTTTGCAGCTGTTTTGCACATAATAAAATATTTAAAGTTTGTTTATTGCAGTAAATTCTGTGAAACGTTCCTAATTTACACTCAGCAGTTAATTATCACAAAATTAACCCCTTCAGCATCATACAAGATCCCTGTTTCGTGTCCTGGTGGGGTTTTATTTCATTTTTTTTATGTCAGGATCATATCCTAAGATCTCATTTTGCAATATTATGCATACTTGTCGTAGATAATCAGAAATGCTTTTCGTAACCATTTAACATTAAACAAGTAGGTTCAATTCTTAGCTATGTAACTTAACCCCTTCACAGTATACAGACCCTTATGTTTTGTGTCCTAATGGGATTTACTTCATCTTTATGTCAGTGCCCACTAAGATCCTAATCGGAAAAGCTTTTCATAAATATTTAAAGTCAAACTAGTAGGTTAAATAGTTAGCTTGCTAACTTAAACCCTTCAGATGATACAAGACCCCTTATGTTTCATGTCCTGATGTGGTTAATTTCATTTTTACATCGACCCATCTAAGATCCCATTCTGGGTACTTGTGTTATCTTGACATAGAAAAATCAGAAAAGCTTTTCGTAACCATTTAACACCCTAATGTTTCTCGTCCTGAAGGGGTTGATTTTAACGTCAGGACAAAATAAGATTCTATTCTGCGTTATTGTGATATCTTGTCGTAGCTAATCGGAAAAACTTTTCATAACCATTTAATGTTACTTAACCCTTTCAGCATGATACAAGACCCTTACATTTCATGTCTTGACGGGATTATTTTATTTTTAATGTCAAGGACAACTAAGATCCCATCCTGCATTATTGTGATATCTTCTTGTAGCCAATCAGAAAAACGTTTTGTAACCATTTAACTTTAAACTAGCAGGATAAATTGTTAGCTTGCTAACTTAACCCATTCAGCATGATGCTTATGTTTCATGTCCTTATGGGTTTTTTTTTAATATAGAGGCAAACGAAGATCCCATTGTGTGTAACAAATCAGAAAAGCTTATCATAACCGTTTAAGGTTAAACTAGTAGGCTAAATTGTTAGCTTGCTAACTTAACCCTTTCAGCATGATACAAAGCCCTTATGTTTCGTGCCCTGACGGGATATATTTGATCTTGTCGTAACTACTCAGAAAAGTTTTTTTTGCAACTATTTAACGTTAAACTAGTAGGTTATATTGTTAGCCTGCTAACTTAACGCCTTCAGCATGATACAAGACCCTTATGTTTCGTGTCCTGATGGGGTTTATTTGATCTTGTCGTAGCTAATGAAAAAAACTTTTTGTAACCATTAAATGTTGTACTAGTATGCTAAATTGTTAGCTTACTAACTTAACCCCTTCAGCATAATACATAACACTTATGTTTCATGTCCTGATTGGTATTGTTTCATTTTTATGGTTAAACTAGTATGCTAAATTGTTAGCTTACTAACTTAACCCCTTCAGCATAATACATAAC
This sequence comes from Cirrhinus mrigala, assembly GCA_036247105.1. Lineage (NCBI taxonomy): Eukaryota > Metazoa > Chordata > Actinopteri > Cypriniformes > Cyprinidae > Cirrhinus > Cirrhinus mrigala. The sequence continues at coordinate 13,355,869 of CM070028.1, forward strand.
ACTTATGTTTCATGTCCTGATTGGTATTGTTTCATTTTTATGGTTAAACTAGTATGCTAAATTGTTAGCTTGCTAACTTAACCCCTTCAGCATAATACAGGACCCTTATGTTTCATGTCCTGATTGGGTTTGTTTCATTTTTATGGTTAAACTAATATGCTAAATTTTTAGCTTGCTAACTTAACCCCTTCAGTGTCCTGATGTGTCACTTTTGTGTCCTGTTGGGGTTCTTTCATTTTTATATCGGGGCAAACTAAGATCCCATCCTGCGTTATTGTGATATCTTGTCATAGCTAATCAGAAAAGCTTTTCATAACCATTTAACGCTAATCATAAACGTTTTTTTTTTTTTTTTTGTAGCCATTTAATGCTAAACTAGTAGGTTAAATTGGTAGCATGCTAACGTAACCCTTTCAGCATGATACAAGGCCTCTATGTACATTTTAGGTATATTTTAGGTATATTTTATCTTGTTGTAGCTAATCAGAAAAGCTTTTCATAACAATTAAACGTTAAACTAGCAGGCTAAATTGTATCTAGATAACTTAACCCCTTCAGATGATACAAGACCCTCATGTTTCATGTCCTGATGGGGTTTATTTTATTTTTAATGTCAGGACCAACTGAGATCCTGCGTTATTGTGATATCTTGTTGTAGCTAATAAGAAAACGGTTTCGCAACCATTTAATGCTAGCAAACTATTAAGCTAAATTGTTAGCTTGCTAACTTAACCCCTTCAGCATGATACAAAACCCTTATGTTTCATGTCCTGATTGGGTTTGTTTCATTTTTATGGTTAAACTAGTATCTAAATTTTTAGCTTGCTAACTTAACCCCTTCAGAGTGAGTCAAGTCCCTTTTGTTTTGTGTCCTGAAGGGGTTCTTTCATTTTTATGTCGGGGCAAACTAAGATCCCATCTTGCGTTATTGTGATATCTTGTCATAGCTAATCAGAAAAGCTTTTCATAACCATTTAACGTTAAACTAGTAGTCTAAATTGTTAGCTTGCTAACTTAACCCCTTAAGCATAATACAACACCCTTATATTTAGTGTCCAGATTGGGTTTATTTAATTTTTATGGTTAAACTAGTAGGCTAAATTGTTAGCTTGCTAACTTAACCCCTTCAGCATGATACACAACCCTATATTTCTCGTCCCAATGGGGTTAATTTCATTTTTATGTTGGGTAAAACTAAGATCCCATGCTGTGTTATTGTGATATCTTGTAGCTATTTAGAAAAGCTTTTCGTAACCCTTTAGCGTTAAACTAGTAGGCTAAATTGTTCGTTTGCTAACTGACAATTTTAGCTCCAGTAACAATGCGACAGATAGCTAATTTAAAAGACAGATTACGAATAAATAAAGCATATTCCATTTTTCCACAAATGAAAACAACAACGTGATGTACATTCTGTTAAATGGGTTGCACTGTTTTAAGGTCCTAAATCAAGAAAGTAATTTTTACAAACCATTTGTACTGGTTTTTATATATACACGTCTACCTAGGTTTATATTACTCACATATATTGCAGATGTACGCAAATAATCAAGATTGCGGGCTACCAAATGTGCATTCAAAATCCCCTATTGAAAAGCCCATGCTGATGACTGCTAATCCGAATATGTGGGCGTTTGCCGTGTCCAGCTCAGTGTCTATGGTGGTTATGGCAGTACTTTGGGAGGTTCTCGGTGCAACGCCAAGCCCAGTCCTGATGCAACAAACTGCAACATTAACAGAGGGTCTGAGGAATGGAATGAGAGACAGATTGTGGATGAATGTGTGGCTGAGGGAGTATGCGTATGAATGTTTCAGCGGGTCGTGAGACATTGTTTGCTGCGACTGCTGAGGGATGTGTCCGTCATACACCAGTTTTGACTTATAATGTGGTCTCCGCTTTTGCATTGGGGTTCGTCGGGTTCGCTGGAGAGAATGCGTGAGGAAAGACAGAAAGGAGAGATGAAACCACACATTCTTTTCTTGTGAAACACCAACCACCAATGGCTGCTTCTGGAATTCTTCACGTCCATCAGTTCCTTATTTAACTTTACCTATACTTGCATAAACGCACGATGTTAAGCAATATATCTTTTCATTTCCAAAAGAAACAGAGAATTCCTAAGCTCCCGCCCTCCCTTTTCTCTTCATCAACCCTTACGTCTCATTCTATTTTCTCAATCTCTCCCCTCTTTGGCTTGAGTTTGAGGTTGGACAGAGTTCCTGGAGGCCTTTGCGAATCATGAGCAATCCAAGGGGAGGAGGAAAGGCATGGAAAAAGAGAGCGAGAGAGAGAAGAGAGAAATATGAGAGCGCGAGAAGGGAGAAAATGATGTCTGAAGAATTTCGAATTGCACTTAATCCACACCGTCCATTTGATTCTCAGCCGCGACCGACCCTTCTCCCAGACTTCCTCTGCGCTCCACGTCGCTGGAGAAACTAAGCACGATTGCTACGTTGGGCCTGCAGCTGGTTCTTGTTATTGTTTATGAGCTTGGCTCTCTCTTTGCATTTCTAATGTACACTTAAAAGCGCAGTGGAAACAAATTGGGTGAATCTGCTGTGGCCAGAGGAATGTGTGTGTGTGTGTGTGTGTCTGGATGACAGACTATATGGAGAGAGAGAGGGAGAAGGAGAGAAGGAATGGGAATTTTAGAGGAGGGGAGGCTGTGTTGACCTTGTCCTGTTGCCAGACGCAGGGGGTGGAAAGTGAAGGAGCGATGAAGAAAGAAAGAGAGAGGGAGAGATGTGGCACTCATTGCCTTCTGTAGGATGTTGTTGTTTCTTCCTCATCAGTGATTCATTATTTAGCTGTGTTTTGTTCCCCACCCTCATCCTGTTATGGATGAATGGCAGAGAGTGTTTTGAAGGGGGTCCTCAGAAAACTTGAGAGGAAAAAATCCCAAAATATGTAACAGTAAGAAAGAAAAAACAAATACGCATATAGTAGTGTTACATATATATATATATATATATATAATATATATATATATATATATATATATATATATATATATATATATATATATATATCCAAGTAAGATGCACTAGCACTCTATCCTTTCTTTTTCTTTTTCTGGATCTTTCTCATACTAGACACTGAGATTGCAGGCTAAATAATGGGATTGCATCACTGACTTTTGGAAGGAGGGAGTGAAAAAGTGAAATAGGAAAGGAATGATCACCCACAGCTTCTCGCTGTGAGTCAACAAAAGGAGAGAAACGGCCAGAATTACAGACATTTGCAGATGTGGAGGAATGAGAAACAGAGAACAGAGAAAGAGTGACCTTGCATGTGTCTGTGTGGAGAATGTAATGGTAAAAAGTCATTTCTTATGAAGTCTGTGTCTTTTCCCCAGTGTCCTCACAAAAACACCACCTCGCTGTTGCTGTGGTTGAACACATTGTAAAGCACCTACTAAAAATCCATTTTTAAACCTGTTGAATGTTACCAGAAGGTCGACGTTCAGAAATGCATGTGATGTTTGTGGTGTTTGTACAGTATGTCTCAGTGTTAGTGTGTATATAAAGCCCAGAAAGTAAGGGTGGAGCTCGAGGAAGAAGTTAGATTGAAAACAAACCCCGATGCCAGAGACTGAGAAAGAGGGAGGGATTGAGGGATGGAGATGAGGGGAAGTGTTCAGCACTAAAGCCTTTTGCAATACTGTGTAATATCACAGAGAGAGGGAATCAGAGGAACGAGGAATAGAAAGCATGCAGGAGTTGATGAAAAGCCAGAGGTGTTTGCAGGGAGATCAACATTTCAACAGTGGTTACGTTCTTTCCTAGAAAAAAAAAAGCATATCTTTAGGTCATGATGAATGTGAGGGTGTGTTAAAGGTGCTGTGTTTCCTCATTCCTCTGTAAGTGAAGAAAATAATTATATGGTTAGATGAATGTTTATGTAATGCACTTCAGTGCAAGAGAGGATGTTCAGTGAGGTCCAAAAAGTGACTTCTTTTAAAAGTCACTTTTTCACTTCTAGAGTGAAGAGATAGTTTACCCAAAAATGAAAATTCTGTCATTAATTACTCACCCTTGTGTCGTTCCAAACCCGTAAGACCTTCGTTCATCTTCAGAACACAAATTAAGATATTTTTGATGAAATCTGAGAGCTTTTTGACCTTCATAAACAGCAACGCAACTGACACGTTCAAGACCCAGAAAGGTAGTAAGGACATTGTTAAAGGAGAAGTCCACTTCCAGAACAATTTACAAATAATTTACTCACCCCCTTGTCATTCAAGATGTCTTTCTGTCTTCAGTCGTGACGAAATTATGGTTTTTGAGGAAAACATTTCAGGAGTTTTCTCCATATAATGGACTTCATTGGTGCCCCGATTTTGAACTTCCAAAAATGCAGTTTAAATGCAGCTTCAAAGGGCTCTAAACGATCCCAGCCGAGGAAGAAGGGTCATATCTAGTGAAACAATCTGTCATTTTTTTTTTGCAAAATAAAAATTTGTATACTTTATCACAGGCTCTGGGATGCGTGTTCACGACGCTACTTACTATTGAATCACGTCGAAAGGTCACGCAGAACGTCGGCGGAAATACAGACCCAGTGTTTACAAAGTGAGACTAAGAAAGTGCAAGTAAGTCAAACGCTGTTTACAAACAAAAAGGTACAACGATGTCGGACGATTCTGAAGTTGTAGGAGAAAATAAGATGGAGTTTTTTGCCATTCTCTACCTTTTTGAGCTGGAGTACACAGACGATAAACTTAGACGTGATTCGTAGTAGTGATGGAAAGTTCGGATCATTTTACCGACTCGGACCTTTGAGTCTCGTTCAGCAAAATGAACAAATCTTTTTTCGAGTCATTTCGTTCATTTTAGCAAAATCAGCATCACGTGACAGCCCTATAAGATGAACGAACGACTCGAAAAACCCGAAGACTCGAAACAGGTGAACTAATTCCAGTACGGAACCTAATAGGACGTTGCGCATTCACGACTGAACGAATCATTCCCCGAGACGACTCGTTCTTCGTGAGACACATTAAAGAATTGTTCACAATGAACGAATCATTCAAGAACAACCCATCACTAATTCGTAGCAATGTGGACGCACATCCCAGAGCCTGTGCTACACGAGTTTTTGTGCTTAAAAAGTATACAAATTTTTATTTTTCTAAAAAAATGACAGTTCGTTTCACTAGATAAGACCCTTCTTCCTCGGTTTAGATCCCTTTGAAGCTGCTTTTAAACTACATTTTGGAAGTTCAAAATCGGGGCCCCAATGAAGTCCATTATATGGAGAAAAATCCTGAAAAGCTTTCCTCAAAAACCATAATTTCTTCACGACTGAAGACAGAAAGACATGAACATCTTGGATGAAAGGGGGTGAATAAATTATTTGTAAATTGTTGTTCTGGAAGTGGACTTTAAAATAATCCATGTGACATCAGTGATTCAACTGTAATGTTATGAAGCTACAAGAATACTTTTTGAAAAAAATAACGACTTTATTCAACAAATTCTTCTCTTCTGTGTCAGACTTCGATGGGTGTTCACAAGCATGCGTCGGTCATTTCTGGGCCTTGAATGTGTCAGTTGTGTTGCTTGCTATTCATGGTCAGAAAGCTCTCGGATTTCATTAAAAATATCTTAATTTGTTTTCTAAAGATGAACGAAGGTATTACGGGCAGTGTTGGGGAAAGTAACTTTTAAAAGTAGTGCATTACAATATGCATTACTTTTTGTGGAAAGTAATGTGTTACTTTTGCATTATTTTCAAGTTACTTCTCTGTTACCTTTTATATCTAGGCCAGGCTTTTTTGTTTGTTTTTAATGTAAAAAGTTCTATTTTTGGCAAACATAAAAGCCCTTTCACACCAAAAGTGAACTAGCGTAACTTATTTGAAAAAGTAACTTGTTACTTTAATAGTTACTTAAAAAAAGTAATCTGATTACGTAACTCACATTACTTGTGACGCGTTACCCTCAGCACTGATTATGGGGTTTGGAACAACAAAAAATTTTCCAAAAAGTTTCTGAAAAATTACTCACACTTAGGGCATCAAAGATGTAAGATGAGTTTATTTCTTTATCTGAACAGATTTGGAGAAATGGAGCATTACGTCACTTGCTCATCAATGGATCCTCTGTAGTGAATGGGTGCCGTCAGAATGAGAGTCCAAACAGCTGATAAAAACATCACAATAAGTAATCCACACCACTCCAGTCCATCATTTAGGGTGTTTTCACACTTGCCATTTGATTCAAACGAACTTGCTCTGTTAGTGCGGTTCATTTGAGTAAGTGTGAACGCTGCCATCCGAACCCTGGTGTGCACCAAACAAGTGGACCGAGACCGCTAAAAAGATGGGTCTCGGTCCACTTGCAAAAAACTCTGGTGCGGTTCGAATGAAATATGAACGCAACAAGGACCAAATACTTCTAAACGAACCAAAAACAGAAAGTAATAATGAGATGCGACGCTATGCGTCATGATTTCATGAAGGTGTTTCCAAAACAAAATGAGCAGAGGGCAAATGTGGAGCAACGAGAAGGTAAAGTGCCTTTTATGAGCTCTTTATGAGCCCGCAGGTGGTGAAAATAAAATTGTATACACGCAACAATGAGTGCGCTTAGTCCAGCAGATGGCACTGGGTGTATTCGACTTAAAGCGGTGCTGAGCAGACTGATCAGTGAATGGGTACTTTGATGTCATACAACGCTTTAAGTCAAACGCACCATTTCCTTTTGTTTGGAGTGTTCAGTGAGTTCTGTCACTAAATATATCATTCAACCCGACCAATCAGGTTGTGAACGTATCACTATGCCTTTAGGTTCAGTATCTTTAGGTTCACTGTCAAAAATGCCAGTGTGAACGCTAAGCAGACCAGGACTAAGTGTATAATTTTCCTTTTTGGTCCAGACCAAATGAACCAAACAAACTACAAGTGTGAACACACCCTTAATGTCTTGTGAAGTAAAAAAGTGGCATGTTTGTAAGAAACAAATCCATCAAGACATTTTAACTTCCTGCTAAAATATGAGTCCACAATCCATAATAACACTTCCTTCAGTGAAAATGTCTATCTTCTGTTGTCCTTTCACATCAAAATCTACAAATATATTTGTTTAGAACTGATTTAGACATCCTCACTTCTATAAAGGTGCTTGATCTATGCATATTTCTCACCAAATTCAGACAAAATAACTTTTTTACTGGAGAAAGTGATATTATCAACTATGGACCAGAGTGAAGACAACGATGAAAAATATTCGTTAACAAACATTTTTTTCTGTGACAAAGACTACACTTGATGAGCTAAAACTAATAGCTGATGATAAAAAGTATGATGAAATATGGACTTGTATTTTAGCCAGAAACAATTGCTTTTTCACTTCACAAGGTGTTGTTGTGCGGAATTACTTTACGGAATTTCTTATCAGCTGTTTGGACTCTCATTGTGACGGTACCCATTCACTGCAGAGGATCCATTGGTGAGCAAGTGATCCAATGCTGAATTTCTACAAATCTGTTTGGATCAACAAACAAACTACGTGTTTGATGGCCTGAGGGTGAGTAAATTTACAGCAAATTTTTATTTTTGGTTGAGCTATTCCTTTAAAAATTTTGAATGATTGAGTTTAGTTGTATTTATTTATACAAAATAGTAACCAACTTTAATATCGGCCATAACCTGAAAATAATCGGTGTTGGGGAAAGTTACTTTTAAAAGTATTGCATTACAATATTGTCTTTTTACGTAAAGTAATTTTATGGAAAGTACTTTTTATTACTTCAATGGAGAGTAATCCAGTTACTTAGTTACTTTTATGGAAAGTAATCTACCTGATCTCAGGACAGAAACGTACCTGTGGGCATTTTTTCTTGAAAAGCAAAATACATACCAATAAGTGCATTTTTAAGTTTCCAACAGAAATGTCCACTGAGTGGCGCAAAAACATTGTTCTATTTTTTTCCCCAGAACAGATGAATGTACATATGGTCTTATGTGGCGTTGCTTTTGTACGTGTCACCACAACTCTGACTTGAAATATCCATTGAGTGTCGCTATTACTCTAATGCTCCGTGACGTTTTAAAATAACGTACCATCTACACTACACCTAAATTTACCAGATAATATGAACAAAAGTGAATGTGACGTAAAAACACAATCGCAAGCATGCCGATTTAGCTTGTTTTTTGATCTCTCAACTTTCAGCTCTTTCATCATGAGTCATGTTTTTCACAGGATTCGTACCCAAGGATTCCACATCCTAAGTCCAATTCCACGCCAGCTGAGCTACTGAGCAAGCTTGTTACATTCGGAAAGCGAAACATATGGAGCTGTAATCATAACTGCGTACGAAAACGATTACAATTGTTCGGATTTTTACCGTTCGGATTTTTTGTGTTCATTTCTATTGGAAACTGCAGTGATATGTACTTATTGGTATTTATTTCGCTTCTCGCGAAAAAGTTCCCTTTTTCTTAATGAGATCAGGTAAAAAGTAATACATTATGTTACTTTTGGCTTACTTTTTGTCACCTGAGCTGGGCTAGCTTATTTATTTTTAATATAAAACCCCAAAAGTTATATTTTTGGCAACTGTAAGGGGCCCTTTCACACCAAAAATGAAATTAAAAAGCCTTAGGCTGAAGGAAGTGCCTCTGCACCCTCACTCCCAATTTTTTATCAACACAAGGACAAGAGAGGTGTCTGTGAATAAATCGGAAAACAGAGTAACTCAGATACTTTCTTGTAACTTAAAAGTAATGTGTTACTTTACTAGTTACTTAAAAAAGTAATCTGATTACGTAACTCTTGTAATGTGTTACTCCCAACATCGAAAATAATTATCAACCAGAATTTTAACTATGGCGCATTCCTAATTTTGGACCCCCTTACACAAACACACATAGATGTGGAGCCAGAGGCCCACTCTTCATCAACTTTTCCTCTGCATCACAGAAAGAACATGAGGCGGGAGGAAAAGAATGAAGGAAAGCAAAGAACTCAGATCTATATATCTCTGTAATGCGTTCTGCATGTTTTGACTGCAGTGGGGCTGCTGGTGTGATGAACTGCTTATGTGTGTGTGTGTGAGTGCGTGACTTGTCTGGCAGAAAGAAATGTAAATGACTTACAGTTGCTGAAGTGAACGCGGAGCTGCACGTGTGTGGGAGTGTGTCTGCGTATGTGCGGGAGAAAGGGAGAGAGGGTATTTCCTTCTTAAAAATAAGCTGCAAAATCACAGCTGTCAGTGTTGGTGCCACTGTGAAGAGTCGTAATGGAAAAAAAACTTTTTTTTGTATAATAACATGATTTGATTTTTTTCAGGCGGGTGGGTCAAAGCCATGCTGTCGCTGGACGAGCCACTAGACTTGAAGATACCCTCCGGCCGTGACAGGATGCTCAGAACGTCCATCTGTGCCCCGCTACACTACTCCCGTGCTCGAATATCCCGCTCATTGCACAAGCCCAAAAGCCCTGGTTAGTCAACTGACCACATAAACCACTACATAACTTAACTACAGATGAAACACAAACCACTACAGTTATAACATCCACCACTACATGCATACAGTCATAAAAGTCTCAAAAGGAATTTGTTCCTGTTAGCATTTTCTAACAAAGTGGTTCAGTGAATGATTCAACGACTCACTCATAAAGATTATTTACTCACACCCAAGCTATACTAGGTGTTTATGACTTTCTTCTTTCAGATGAATACAGTCTGAGTTATATTACAGGAAAGGTTCACCTCCAGAACAAAGATTTACAGATTATTTACTCACCCGCTTGTCATCCAAGATGTTCATGTCTTTCTTTCTTCAGTCGTAAAGAAATTGTTTTTTGAGGAAAACATTTCAGCATTTCTCTCCATGTAATGGACTTCAATGGTGCCTGTGAGTTTGAACTTCCAAAATGCAGTTTAAATGCAGATTTAAAGTGCTCTTAACGATCTTAACGATATAAAGTGTCTTTTTTTTATTAAAATAACTGATAGATAAGCTAGATAAGACTCTTCTTCTGTGGCTGAGTTCATTTAGAGCCCTTTGAAGTTGCGTTTAAACTGCATTTTGGAAGTTCAAACTTACGGGCACCATAGAAGTCCACTAAAGACCATTTCGCTAGATGTAAACAACACTGGTCCTGAAGCACTTCCTGTTTTTTTTTTTGTTTTTTTGTTTTTTAAAATTCACATATACAAATACGTCTTAAAGGTGCTAATGTAACATTTTCATCCAGTCAAATGTTATGTTGGTTGTATTTTTACATCTAGCGAAATGGTCTATAGGGAGAGAAATCCTAAAATGTTTTCCTCAAAAAACATAATTTTTTTAAGACTGAAAAAAGAAAGACATGAACATCTTGGATGACAAGGGGGTGAGTAAATTATCACTAAATGATTTTTGTTCTGGAAGTGAACTTTAAAAAAATGTCCTGGCTCTTTCAAGCTTTATAATGGCAGTGAATGGGTGTTGAGATTTTGATGTCCAATAAAGTGCATCCATCCATCATAAAAAGTACTCCACAGCTCCGGACGGTTAATAAAGGCCTCTTGAAGCGAATCGATGCATTTGTGTAAGAAAAATATCCATATTTTAAAATTTTATTAACTAATCTCTAGTTTCCGCTAATTGTCGTACGTGCGTTCACGATAATGCGGATAATGTAGGATGTAGCATAAGCTCTAGTAAGAATATGCTAGTCTCGTGAGAACCAAGTTGGCAAAACTTGGCCAGGAGCAAAGGAAAACTAGACTCTTCTTGGCTTATATCAAAATCCTCTGACATTTTTACTTACAAATCATTGTTTTGTAGTTCTAATTTGTGACCGGTGTTTTGTTTTACTCTCTCCTCTGCACTTCCGTGGTTGTCCCTACGTCAGCGCCACTCTCTCATGAACACGCGTACCACAGTTAGCGGAGGCTAGAGATTTCAGTTTATAAAGCTTTAAATATGGATATTTTCTTATACAAATGCATTGATTCGCTTCAGAAAGCCTTTATTAACTTCTCGGATTAGAGCAGAGCACTTTTTATGAAGGATGGATGCACTTTATTGGATTACAAAATCTCAACACCCATTCACTGCCATTATACAGCTTGGAAAAGCCTGGATATTTTTTAATTTAACTCAGATTAAATTTGTCTGAAAGTAGAAAGTCATATACACCCATATACACCTAGGATAGCTTGAGGGTGAGTAAATCATACTGTAATTTTCATTTTTGGGTGAACTATTCCTTTAATTATTGTCGCTTTTGCCACCTACTGGTGTAACTTTGTAACTGCAGAAATAGTCACTGAAAAACCACCACTAATGCATAGTCTGACAGTCTATAACAGTCTCAGCTGTACAAAAACTAACCTGCTCTTTTCTTCTCTCCAGATGCAGCCGACAAGGACATGTCAGATTCTTCATCATCCACGGTGGTAGATCTGAGTTTGTCTCCATCTTCCTCTCCCTCACCACCCTCTCCTATAGACAGTGGCGCCAGCTGGAGCCCAACAGCGCCTCTTCTGGCCTCAGTGAGTAACTTATACCCCAAACTCTAGAACATTTTTCAAATGGTTCAGTTGTTTTTAAACAACAATGTGTGCACTTAAAGGGATAGTTCACCCAAAAATGAAAACTACCCCATGATTTATTCACCCTCAGGCCATTATAGGTGTATATGACTTTCTTCTTTCAGACAAATACAATCGAGTTTTATTAAAAAAATGCCCTGGCTCTTCCAAGCTTTATCATGGCAGTGAATGGCTGTTGAGATTTTGAAGTCCAATAAAGTGCATCCATCCATCATAAAAAGTACTCTACACTCTCGTAACCGGATGTACGACCATTAGTGGAAGCTATAGATTATGGTTCATTATTAAACATGGATATTTTTCATACCCAACCGCATTGATTAACCCACTAGAGCTGTGTGGAGTACTTTTTTTGATGGATGGATGCACTTTTTTGGGCTTTAAAATCTCAACACCCATTCACTGCCATTATAAAGTTAGGAAGAGCCAGGACATTTTTTACTCCAACTGTATTCGTTGGAAAGAAGAACGTCATGTACACCTAAGATAGCTTGAGGGTGAATACATCATGGGGTAATTTTCATTTTTGGGTGAACTATTCCTTTAAAATTTGTTTTTAGCTTTCTTTAAAGTTTCTTTGACAAATAAATGTAATTCTCCTGAAAAAGAGACTGCCTTATACACCATTACCGTAATTTAATTTCCCTCAACACTAATTCATTTCAGTCCAGTCTCATACAGTGTCCTAATCTGAACCCTTTCTAGCATCAAAAATGGAGGGTAGGTTTGGGAACATGTCCGGACATATTCGGCCATGAGGTGGTCTCTTACTTCCCAACCAAGATGAGTCAGACGTGATTCAGAAATGAATTACTGATACATAAGCTCTTCTATTTGCAGGAATCCGAAAGCACCACGTACCATGAGGACAGCGCCTCTCCTCCTCCAGGTTTCCAGTTCTTTCTTCCGATTGGTGCAGAGGGTCCCCTGCGCCTGCCCTCCTCGATGCTGATTGGTCAGCACTCCCCTGAGCCCTCAAATGATGAACAGCTGGCCTGCCGCTGGCTAAAGGTGAGTGACAGACAGCTGGTTTTACTGTTTTCAGCCATGACGATGAGGTTGAAGACTAAATAAAAATGCATTTCACTTCCATAATGTGTTTCCAAGTGAAACAAGGGATAGTTCACCCAAAGCCATCCTAGGTGTATGTGACGTTCTTCTTTCGGAAGAATAAAATTGGAGTTATATTAAAAAATGTCCTGGCTCTTCCAAGCTTTATAATGGCAGTGAATGGCTGTTGAGATTTCAAAGTCCAAAAAAGTGCATCCACCCATCATAAAAAGTACTCCACACAGCTCACTTCAGAATAAAAGCCTTTTGAAGTGAATCAATGCATTTCTATAAGAAAAACATCCATATTTAAAACTTTATAAACCGTAATCTCTAGCTTCCGCTCACTGTCAAACATGCGTTCACTAGAGAATGGTGTGAACGTTTTTGGGTGAACTATCCCTTTAAGTGCATGATATTATATTATTAAAGGAGCTATTCACACTCTATTCATTTTGCGCTCCTTATTTTCCTCCCTGCTTCTGCTATGCTCTCTTTTGTTACTCTGTAGTGCCATCTGCTGTTCGAGAGCCTGCAGGATCTGGTGGACCATGTGAATGACTCACATGTGAAACCAGAGAAGAATACAGGATACTGCTGCCATTGGGAGGGCTGTGCACGCAAGGGAAGAGGCTTTAATGCCAGGTCAGACAACACACACACACAGGGATTTAAGCATGAAACAGATTTCCACCCACTCTAAGATATTGTGAAACTTAGTTTGAAGCCTGTCAGATGTTTGCTATTGGACAGTGTGTGTACAGTGTATGATCCTTTTGTTTAATACAGGTACAAGATGCTGATTCATATCCGCACTCATACCAACGAGAAACCTCATCACTGCCCTACCTGCCACAAGAGTTTCTCACGGCTGGAGAACCTGAAGATACACACCCGCTCACACACAGGTGAGACACACACATTTGCAATATGAACCAGCATGCCATAAAGGCGAACACAGAACCCATTACATGGAGTATACAATATATTTGAATGTAAAATATATACAGAAACAAAAATATGTACATATACATACATTATTTTATGTAATAATGATTATTAATTAAATTAATATATATTGTATAAATACATATTTTTAAATTTTTGTATATATTTTACAATTAAATATATTTATAAATCTATCATCTACAGTGCTCTTTGTACCAAATTGAGTCAGTAGAATTAACTGACCTGATTACATAGTCCTGTTCACACAAAGAACGATAACAATAACTACATTAGCATCCACACCAACGGCATTTGGGGTAATGCATTACAAGTAATGCGGGTTGTGTGATAAGATTACTTTTTCGAGTAACTAGTAATGTAACGCATTACTTTTTCATTTTGAAGAAAACATCTGAGTTACTTTTTCAAACAAGTAACACCAGTTACTTTGTTTTTTTTTCAATTTTTAATGCATGACTTCTAAAAGTAACTTTACTTTTTAGGTAACTAAACTAAATGAGTTACTTTTTACAGAGTAACACATGATTTTTAAAAGCAACTTTCCCTAACACTGATTGTAAGCATATATTTAGTTACTTCTTATGTAACTAAACTAAATTAGTTACTTTTTATGGAGTAACACAATATTGTAACGCATGACTTATAAGCATATACTTAGTTACTTTTTAGGTTACTAAACTAATTTAGGTACTTTTTATAAAGTAACGCAATATAATATTTGACTTTTGAAAGTAAATTTCACCAACACTGCTATAAGCATATATTTAGTTACTTCTTATGTAACTAAACTAAATTAGTTACTTTTTATGGAGTAAAGCAATATTGTAATGCATGACTTTTAAAAGTAACTTTCCCAAACACTGATTCTAAGCATATATTTAGTTACTTTTTAGGTAATTAAACTAAATTAGTTAATTTTTGTACTTCATGCATGACTTTTAAAAGTAACCTTCCCCAACACTGACTATAAGCATACATTTAGTTACTTTTTAGGTAACTAAACTAAATTAGTTACTTTTTATGGAGTAACACAATATTGTAATTCATGACTTTTAAAAGCAACTTTCCCTAACACTGATTATAAGCATTATTTAATTACTTCTTATGTAACTAAACTGGTTACTTTTTATGGAGTAACGCAATATTGTAACGCATGACAAGTAACTTTCCCCAACACTGATTATGAAAATATACTTTTTAGGTTACTAAACTAATTTAGTTACTTTTTATGAAGTAACGCAATATAATATTTGACTTTTGAAAGTAAATTTCCCCAACACTGCTATAAGCATATATTTAGTTATTTGTTTAGGTAACTAAACTAAATTAGTTACTTTTTATGGAGTAACGCAATATTGTAATGCATGACTTTTAAAAGTAACTTTCCCCAACACTGATTATAAGCATATATTTAGTTACTTTTTTAGATAACTAAATTAGTTACATTTTATGGCTTAACACAATATTTTAATGCATGACTTTTAAAAGTAACTTTCCCAAACACTGATTATAAGCATAACTTATATTTAGCTACTTTTTAGATAACTAAATGAGTTACTGTTTATGAAGTAACACAATATTGTAATGCATGACTTTTAAAAATAACTTTCCCCAACACTGATATATTTAGTTACTTTTTAGTTAACTAAACTAAATTAGGTACTTGGAGTAATGCAATATTGTAATGTATAACTTTTAAAAGTACCATTCCCCAACACTGATTATAAGCATATATTTAGTAACATTTTAGATAACTAAACTAAATTAGTTACTTTTTATGGTGTAATGCAATATTGTAATGCATGACTTTTAAAAGTAACTTTCCCAAACACTGATTATAAGCATAACTTATATTTAGCTACTTTTTAGATAACTAAATTAGTTACTGTTTATGAAGTAACACAATATTGTAATGCATGACTTTTAAAAATTACTTTCCCCAGCACTGGTTATAAGCACATATTTAGTTACTTCTTATGTAACTAAATTAAATTATTTACTTTTTATGGAACAGCGCAATATTGTAATGCATGACTTTTAGAAGTACCTTTCCCCAACACTGATTATAAGCATATATTTAGTTACTTTTTAGGTAACTAAACTAAATTAGTTACTTTATATGGAGTAACGCAATATTGTAATGCATGACTTTTAAAAGTAACTTTCTCCAACCCTGATTATAAGCATGTGCTGCCGTTTTGCATGTGCCACTTTAAATGCTCAAGATTTAAATGCTAAAGTAGGATGGATTCTGATTGGCTTTCAATGTTTGCTTTTTTTATCATTCATAAGCTTTCAAAATTTGAAAGAAATTCCAATATCATTCCTCTCTGCTATTATTGTTATAGCTGTGGTGTGGACTGCTATTCTTTATTCATTGTTAATACAATTATTGTCCTTGTTGCGAACGAGCCTTTTGACCTTTATTATATTTTTATCTAAGTGTATACTTAATACCAAAATACCAATACTTTTGACACACACACACTAAAAAAAACCCTCTAACACTGACACACATCCACATTTTCCCACAAAAAAGGACAAGTCTCTACAGGCTTGTGCTGTCTGGTTGTGACTATCTGACCTCAGCCATCTCGACCCCTGCATTCCTCTAGTACAGCCTTTGATTATCTCTTGCTCTTGTGTCCTCTCAGGAGAGAAGCCGTACATCTGTCCTTACGAAGGCTGCAACAAGCGCTACTCGAACTCCAGCGACCGCTTCAAACACACGCGCACGCACTACGTGGACAAACCCTACTGCTGCAAAATGGTGGGCTGTCTGAAGCGCTACACCGACCCCAGCTCTCTCCGCAAACACATCAAGGCACACGGCCACGCTGTGGTGCAGGAACGCGCCGCCTCGCCTAGAACCAACAGGCTGGAATTGGATGGTGCCTCATCTGTGGATGGCCGCCGGATGGATCGATCTTACCCAGGAGCAGCTCGTTTCATCCTACCGGGTGCGGCGACAAGCTTATTTGGAGCTCACGGCTTCGCCGGACCACTTAGCGGTCACCCCCTGGATCTGTCCAGGCTCAGTCCGCTTTTAGGAGCGGGGCCGGTGCTGTACCCCAGCTCTGGTGCTCTTGGGCTTGGGAAGGTGCCAATCCTGCACCCCTTGTTGCTGCCACCATTCGGCCTCGGCGGGGGTCCAGCTGAAAGAGTGGTTGAGGAAGAAGATGAAGTTGATGATGAAGATGAAGGCAGGATGAGAGTGGGACGGGGCCCTCACTCATGGGTCGTGATCCCTCCGGGCATGCTGTTCTTGAAACAGGTTGCAACCACGTAAAGAGACTATTCACACTGCACACCAATCTGATTTGGATTTCAAATCAGATCATTTGTCACTTTGCAAGCGATGAAATCAGATCCATAATGTTACGTCCTGAAAAAACTACCTGAAAAAATGACTGTTGAGAGAGTTTAATTGGATTTTCAGTTGTTCACAAATGTAGTGTGAAACTGGTTTGTTTGTTTTCCGTTCACACTACAAAAGGTAAACTGGTTTGAGTCAGATATGGCAAAAAATGCTTTTTTTGATTCTAAACAAGGCCTTAAGGGTCGTTCACACCGATTACAATAACTATAATGGTTTAATAATCATTCTAAATAGGGATGCACTGAAATTTTCAGTTTTAATGTTGGTTTTTGGCCAAGTGTTTGGCCAAAGTATTCAGTCTATAATTTTCATTTCGGTGCATCCCTAATTCTAATAGTATGAGAATAGAAAAAGTCCACACCACAACTATAATGAGGAACTATATTGTTGGAATCACTTTCAGAACGTTAAAAAGCATTGACAGCCATTCAGAATCCACCCTACTTTAAAGAGCTTGAGCATTTAAAGCAACAAACAATTTTATAATGAACATATCTATTTGTCCATTTATTTGAAAGCTAATTAGGGGCCAAGCACCATATCCGTTGGCGTTCTTCATAGAACCGTTTGTGGGAAAGTTGTGAAAATTGGTACACTGATAGAGGACAGTCTCATCATTAACTACAGCAAATTTGGAGTCTCTAACTCAAACTCTCTAGCGCCACCACTTGTCCAAACTTTCACTCATGTTTATGCTAATAACTTTTGAACCATAAGGTCTAGAAGCAAAAATTTTTTTCATCTAAATCCTTGGGTCACACAGAGTCGAATGAACTCCAAAATCCAAAACTCATAAGGTTTAGTTTTTTTTGCAATTTTAATAGTTCGGAAAACCTACTTTCTGGAACTCATCCTAGACAGTTTGTCTTATTTTCACCAAAATTGGCTCAGATCATCTTCAGACCATGCTAGCAAAAAATTAAGGAATTCAAGTTGATTTGTCAAACCGCTCTCGAATAACGTGCAAACGTATTCTATGAAAAGCACGCAAAAATGGATGTGAGGCTATATCTCCGCAACAGTTTGGCGTATTGAGACCAAATTTGGCAGCATGACCTGAGGCTACCTGTAATGTTTCGCCGCAGTGCCACCTAGTGGTCAGGAGATATGAAAAATAGCTGTTTTTGCTTATTAACTCCAAAAATCACAAAACTGGTCTCGTTAGATTCGGTGCATCATGCCAAGTCTAACCATATTTTCCCAATTTAGTCAAAAAATGCTATATTTTAAGAACGCGTTGGCGTATTGTTACGAAACTCAGTATGGTCAAGAGTGATAAACCATTCATTAACCATTAACTCTCAAATTTCCAAAAATGCTAATAACCTTTGGTTGCATTAGCCTATTGTATTGAAACTGGTCTTAAAATTTTCCTTGGGTCATGCCTACAACATACATTCCAATTATACCATAGTCAGAGAAACTTCCTGTCCTTCATATTGATATATGTTGAAAACATACTTTTTTGAACTCCTCTTAGACCGTTTGTTCAATTTTCACCAATTTCACCTTTGTTTTTCTGCCATTTTGACAAAAATCATCTTAAAATGGCTTCCTTCACGGCAGATGTTTGCTGCCTTGCTTGCCTAGTGCTTGGCCCCATAATTGCTGCTTGCAGCTATATTATAGTTATTGTTCCTGGTGTGAATAAGCCATCAGTCACTCACTTTAGTACTCAAGTTCAAGGAATTGTAAATATTAGTTGTTGAGGTGCTGGCTTTAAGTGGAATCATCTGGGAGAGTATAATCAGTGTGTTTAAATAGGCAAAACAATGTTATTTCAAATATTGATTTTTTTCAGTACTTCCTGACACATTGACCAATGTTCATGCACCATCTGTGTACAATATTAATTAGTATGTCATCAAAGCCAATAGAATATATGTAATATGATGTCTGACAAGAAACTCACACAAGGTGTTGTTTCATAATTCATACTATGCCCTTGATTTTTCTGACAGTCTCCTGGAAAGTATTGACAGTGACTAAACAGAGAACAGGATGTGATATCAAAAGCATACATAAGACACACATCAGAATCAGGCTAAAAAGCACCCGCTGTGAGCTAACAAAGCATTGTCTACTAAAATATTAGCCTGTGTTCGACAACTATAGGACAACAAATAGGCTAAACATTTTTAAAATGACTAAAGAACAACTAAACAAGTACTTTTAAATGCTTTGAATGACTTTAAGCATCACAACATTGTAATGTAAGTATGAAAAAAAAATATATTCACTTGAGATTACTTTTAAAAGTGTTATTCAGTTTTTTAAAAAGCAAAGATAAATCTAAATGAATAAAAAAAGGTTAAAATGAGCATGCACAATTAAATATATTTTAAAAAGGTATTGATTTTGTTCATTAAAATATAAAAATGGTTTATATTGTCGTGTCTATAAAACCAACTAGTTGTTAAAACAGACGTGTGTCTTTTTCGCAAATTTTGATACCAGTAGTTTCTCGCAACCAAGAAGTAAACAATTCAGGACGTAGAGTTACATAAGTTACATTTAAATAATAATTTAGAGAATTCAGCGCAGATGTGCACCCTGATTGCTATAAGTAATCATTAGCTTGTGTTTTCATTATTAGCCATTTAATGGTGCCGCTTTATGTTTTGTACGTTTTCGAAGACGAGACATTGACTGTGTCAAAACCGTGTCATATGATGACATGAGTCCACTTGGACTCCACTATTTGTTATCCATTATTTACTTCAGATTGGTAAACCTTTATGCATGGCTGACCTTTCTCGTTTGCACCGGGAACTGCATATGTAATGTTGTATAGCCCTGATTTGATATCTGCCATGCATAATGGATAAACGCTAAGACTATGGCCTGTCACGGTCAGCTCGAGTATTGTAATGAACTATATTTGCACAGGATATTTTATCGATTTTTTTACCAATACCAAGTGCCTTATATTGTGAGGTCGTTATTGACGAAATACAATGTATGAAATACATTTGGATGTATATTGTCAGTTCATGTATGTATATTTTACCAGATTTAGTTCAATAGGCTTCTATCGTAAATGTTTTTTACACGTTTTCCTGACGTTGAGGCTAATGCCTCATGAAGTTGAGCTAATGCTAATGTCTTACCATACCACAGGACGTCTGTCAATGTGACCGGAATGAAATTTATGAAATAGAGGACTATGATGCATAAGTCCAATAAAGAGTGCAATGAATGAAGTGTGTACAGTGTTATGTTATCTTTACAAGCTTTCAATTTTATTTCCACATTGTTTGGATAGTGTGTGAGGTTTGTGTACATCAACCAGCTGAAGCCTATGTTGCATTTTAGTATTATAGCTGACATAAAATAAATTTGAACATAAATTTAGAATTAAATATGTATGGTGTAACTGTAGTCTCTTTGAAAGCAACCATAAAAACTAGCCCAGCCCCGCACCTAAGTGAACACCTGTTTGAGGTGGGGCCACAGCAGCTTTACCTCTCAGGTTTTCAAATAAAAGGGCCATTGATTGCCCTGAATCCAGATGCACACACACACCAAGACATGGAGCCGAATCTCTCCAACAGAAATGGATCGAAGAGGTAAGCTCACACTTGCTTTTGTCTTCTATGATTTAGAGTATGAAACTATGGATATGTATATTTTAATAATGCAATGGTGTGGTAAACTGCAACTGCAGGGGATATGAAAAATATGCTGAACTGATCGTACCTCATAACTACACTCGTTCAAGGACTACTTTACTGTACAGAAGCATATAAATGTACCCACTTTGTTTTGCAAAACAATTAGAATTTTATTTAGAAAATTAAGCCTCTGTTTTAGGCTGTGTGATTTAACTAAATCACGTTTACACACTTTTTATCCAAAGTGACTTGGATAAAAGGTAGGCTACAGTGTTCCTTGAGTATCAAACCATTTGGTGTTTCTAGCATCATCTACAGGAGCAACAAGAACTTTAACTAACTGAAATACGGTTTTAATGTAGTCTTTTGCTGCACATCAAGTTTCAAATACAGCTGGTTTTAGCTGGTCTCCCAGCCTGTCTGAGTTGGTGTTAGCTTTGTGGCTCACGCCGCTCTGGGGGGTGAGTAAAGGCCTCCTGTAGCGAATTGATGCATTTTTGTAAGAAAAATATCCATATTTAAAATGTAATAATCACTTTAATCTAGCTTGCGCCAACTGGTCGTACACATAAGCCTTTCTGGGCGGATGATGTAGGCTGTTGGTGTCGCACATGCGCCAGTGAGTCTTTAAAAATGGATTTAAATATGGATATTTTTCTTACACAAATGCATCGATTCACTACAGAAGGCCTTTATTTAGCTCCCGGAGCCATGTGAGGCACTTTTTATTATGGATGGATGCACTTTATTAGACTTGTTTTAGACTTTTGAAGAGAAACACACGCCCATGCCATTCTAGAGCTGGGAAGTGCCAGGATTATTTTTAATATAACTCCAATTAGATTCGTCTGAAAGAAGAAAGTCAAATACACCTAGGATGTCTGGTGGGTGGGTAATTAATGGGCTAATTTTCATTTTTGGGTGAACTATCCCTTTAACTAAAGCTAACAACAGTGACAGTAATTCAGCTGGTTTTAATGTAGTGTACAGGAACGTACAAATTTCAGTTACCGAATAGTTTAATAATGTGTGAAGTACAGCTCTCACAGAAGTCACTTCAAACCAAGCTACTTTCTCCTGGTCAGCTGCCTGAGGAAATATTTTGCCGTCACAAGAAATTCCACGTGGATTCCTATTAGAGAGACCGAAATTCGAACGTGAAAATTCGCCAAACGATGGTAAATGTGTCCGAACCGCGTAGCGGTGAAGCGCGACCAGTTTACATCTGCTGAGGGAACAATCAAATTCACTCACCCGAACTGTTCTTTCTGAATTCTAGTGAATCGCTTCATCCTAACGATCCTCTGTCTCGTGTGCAGCGTTGGAAAGCCTTACTGAATCTAGGAAACAGGTTCGTCCAAAATGTATTCTGTATCAAACTGTATTTAAAAGTTAAAAGTTCGTTTAAAGCGGTCTCTCTCTCTCTCTCTCTCTCTCTCGTAGTGTTGAAAATCTTCGTTCTGATGGTTATTGTAATAACCAGATTTATTTTAAACAAACAAAAGATTAACAGCTTCTACTATGTTTTCCATTATGTAAATTAGGGTGTTTTTAATATTTCATATAAATTTAACTGTTCTAAGTTTAATACTGATAATAAATAATGTTCATTCAAATATTTTAGTAAATGCCTTTACTGTTTTTTTTGTCTCTCCGAGGTACAGTTTGGGTCCAGATAGAGCTCCACAGAGGTGTGACATTAAAACAGGATTTTTTCTGCTACTTACATTGGCATTCCTATTGACTGCCATTTCTTACATCTCTTTCAAGACTGCTGTGCTCCCTGAAACCTGGTATAAAAAAGTGCTAAATCAAACAAGCACCTATTATGTGGTGATTGAGTTACCATCTGGTAAAGAAAATCGAACGATATTTTTAGCACCCAACAGCGTCCATCAGAGTCCTACACAAATTCATCCACAAACCACAGACATGTCACTGCATCATCATGTGGCTCATCCAAGCAACTATCATTTTATCCTGGACGAACCTGATAAATGTAGTCAGTGGAATCCGTTCCTGGTCTTGATGGTCCCTGTGGCCCCCCATCAGTTAGATGCTCGTAACGCCATCCGGAACACATGGGGGAATGAGAGCTCAGTCCAGGGAAAAGCAGTGCTGACTCTGTTTATGGTGGGTTTGACTGGAGAACCAGAAGCACAACAGCAGCTGGAGGAAGAGAGTCGACAACACAGAGATTTAGTGCAGAGCAACTTTGTGGACTCATACTTCAACCTGACCATAAAGACGATGGTGATCTTGGACTGGTTGGCCACTCGTTGCCCTCAAGCATCTTATGCTATGAAGGTTGATTCTGACATGTACATAAATGTGGAGAACCTGATGAGCCTCCTGTTGGCTCCCAACACACCCAGAGAAAACTACATTACAGGCTGTTTGATGAGGAACCGGCCTGTTATCAGAAACAAAAACTCAAAGTGGTATGTCTCAGAGGAATTGTACCCCGAACCGAAATACCCCACATACCCACTTGGAATGGGGTATGTTTTCTCCAATGACCTTCCAGAAAAAATAGTTGAGGCTTCCAAGAAGGTAAAGGGCTTTAACAATGAGGACGCATATGTGGGCGCTTGTCTGAAACAGTTGGGCGTTGCACCCTCATCTCCCCCAGACCCTTCACAGTTTAGAGTCTATATGGGGCAATATAAGCGAGAGAATTTCCTCAGGGTTATTACGACAATCCTGGGATCTCCACAGCAGCTAACAGACATTTGGAACGATGTAAAAAGAGGCCCACATAAAAGGAATCTAAAGGAATAAAAAATTAAAATGCTATTTGTATAGCTCAAAACAAATAGTTATTTATAAATGTATATTTCTAGTTTGTTTTCCTTTGAGAATATATTTAGTTACATTTAATTATATTTATGTTATTTTTATATAGAATACTTATATCAGAGGCTGTCATTGTGCATTAAATGTAGAATTTAGATGTATGAAACTAACTTATTTGGTAAAAAGTTTTGTTAAAATATTGTAATTTTTTTGTGGGATCTGTAAATTTGTCCACCAAAGCTTGACAACCTGTTTCATTTATTTTATTGGACTTTGCTATGCTGATTTATGTTGGACTAAAAGCTCAAACACATTTTTAGAGTAAGATTTAAAAAATAAAAATAAACATATTAACTTTAAATAAACTATGGACTAACTGCCTGTCCACAAAGCCACAGCAACAGAAAAATTACATTTTTAAATAAAAATGCCATACAATGTAGCATCATATCAGTATTTTTAAAAAGCTACATTGTGTGGCATTTTAAAATACTATTCTATGTTCACACTTGACGTCTTTTCTGACAAGAAAAAGCCGACAAGGGCACTTTCTTTAGTAAAATAAATAAATAAATAAATAAATAAATCTGGCAGAGTTGCAGCCGAGGGCGTCTTTTGTTGCTATAACAACAGCTGCAACGGTATGAATGTCGAGAAAAGAGGAAGCTCGCTCTTGTGCTGGCGTTTTATTTTTTTATTTTTTGGCATTTTTGCCCTTTATTTGATAGGACAGTATTTCGACAGGAAGCGAAGTGGGAGAGAGAGAGAGAGGGGGACGGAATCAGGAAGGGTCTGCGAGTCAGGACTGGAAAAAGGGACGTCCGAATTAAGCGCAACGACGTTCACGGTTTTTGAAGTTAACGGAGAGGAGAATGTCGGTTCACAACAATAAAGTAAAAGTCTATCTACCGGCACCTTCTCCATTTTTTCTTGTTCTGGAGTCAGTTCTGGCTACTTGCTTGTCACTGGTCAGCTGTCAAAAAGGCGCTTGACGTGCATTTCTTTCAGAAAAGTTGAACTTTTTTCAACTTGAAAAGACGCTCTGAGCTACAAAAAAGACGCCAGCGGTGGCGTTTAAAAAAGCGCTCAGGACTTTTTTGAAAACACGGTTTACTCCATAGGATTATAATGTAAAACAGACGCTGGCAGTTTCAAAAATTACGCCAAGTGTGAACATAGCCTTATTGTGTATTCCGAGTTGCTTTGTGGTAAAAATAGCAACAGGCAGAGCCAGTAGCTCACCAAGTGCAACCATTTGAAATAATGGCGCCCCCATAGTTCAAAATATGTATAAAACAATTACATGTTCTGTTATACTACAAAGAGAAAAACACATGATTGGTAGAAAACATTTTTCCCTGTCGAGAGTGTGTTGACAGTGTGTATAGATGGTTGAGCCCCAGAAAATCAATACTAAAGCTGGCTTTGGCAGTTACAGATTTGAAACACAAAAAGGCGGGAAAGAACCTAAACTCTGACACAAAGAACCATTTCAGCATAAAAGCTTTCTTCACGACAATATGGTTCTAAGTAGAACCGTTACATCTAAAGTACTTTAAAGAACCTTCTTTTTTAGAGTGAATCTTGAATTTGCAACAGGGAAATGTAATATGATTTTGTTGAGGAACCTTCAAGCTTCTAAGCACAGTGGTCAAAATCATTTGCTTGTTTCCTGAGAGAAGCACTGTGTTTTTGCATTCGAACAACTCTGTAACAAAGACCTTCTTTAAAAAAAAAAAAAAAAAGATTCTTTTGAATTTAAAGGGACAGTTTATCATCATGTACTCAACCTCAAGTCTTTCAAAACATGTATGACTTTCTTTCTTCTGTGGAAAACAAAAAGCAATTTTCTTTTGTGCCAACTATCCCTTTAAATTTGAATAGAAAACTTCAAGCTAGAATAAAGTAAAATTCATTTTAAATGAAAACTTTATTTTCTTCTTCTTTTTTTTTTTTTTTTTTTCAGACTCGTTCATGTTTTGTAATAGTTGGCTACTGGTTGGTCTCCTTATCCTACTTAATGTTTTTATTGCTGTATTTCACTGCCACTACCCTTAAAACAAGAAAGTGGGAAAAAATGGTGAAAAAAAAAAAAGAAAAAAGAAAAACAGGGAACCACCATGTTGTTTACCCTCAAAATTACAGATGTATCCTCAATCAGCCATAGAAGTGTGAACAGCAAAAGCCCTTCATGGTGGTTATCGTTCCTGTGGCCCCACAGAACGTTGAGACACGTTGTGCCATCAGGATAATGTGGGGCAGCAAGGAGCTCGTCCAGGACAAATTGGTGCTGGTTCTCTTTCTTCTGGGCTCACAAAGTGCTAACAAAACACTGCAGGAGTAACTTTGTAGTTTAAATTTCTTTCTGTAGTTAAAACAGCAGCCTGTTTGTTTTACCTGATAGCTGTGTAACCATGTTGTTTGAGTATTGTTTAATACATTTGCATCCTAAATGATACACCTGTTCTACAAATTTAAAATGTAAAACAGCCCCGTCTTTACAACTCACCTTTTACACCTTTTATGTAAATGCGCAATGACTCATTCAGGACACAAATAATTTTTGTAAAAAGTGCATAAAATATATGTGTGTGAAAACATATAAACATATTTTATGAAATTAATAAAAAAAAAAAAACGCCATCTGCTGTTCAAGAGCCTGCAGGATCTGGTGGACCTTGTGAATGACTCACATGTGAAACCAGAGAAGAATTCAGGATACTGCCGCCACTGGGAGGGCTTTAAGGGAAGAGACTTTAATGCCAAATCAAACAACATACATACATTCACAGGATTTAAGCATGAAGTTATTAGAGTTTCACCCACTCCAAGATACTGAGAAACTTTAAACAGGTAGGGGTGTGCTATCCACCTTATTTTTCAAAGCGGAAGTAAGCTGTTTTCTGGTAATGTGTTAGACGTCCGGTTCATAATCCGCCACAAGGAAATAACGAGAATAATATCGAAGTGCGGTAAACGGTAAAACAGTTTGCACTACAAACCAGTGTGTTCATAATTAAGATAATACATTAAAGTAATATGGTAAGACACACCAGTTTGCAATATCAAGCAGCAAAACAAGCTTTTTGTGCAGCTAAAAATAGCTGGAAGTGGATGAGACCGGAAGCCAGACACAAAAAATTTACAAATGGCTGCACCCACTCTTATGGGAAAAATAAGGTGGATATACAGTGCCTTGCCAGTGCCCTTCATTTTTTTCACGTTTTAAGTTGCTGCCTTATGTTAAACTCTAAGCACACAGCAAGAGTGGCTTTTAGACAACATTGTAAATGTCCTTGAGTGGCCCAACCAAAGCCTGGGCTTGAACCCAATCAAATATTTCCAGAGAAACCTAAAAATGTGCGTCTGCCCCCATCCAAGCTGACAGAGTTCGAGAGGTGAAGAGGTGAGGAGAAGAATGGGAGATAATTGCCAACTGCAGATGTGCAAATCTTGTCGCATCATACCTAAAAAGACTTGAGGCTGTAAAGGTGTTTCAACTAAGTACTGAGTTAAGGGTATGAATACTTATGCAATTCACTAAATTAGTTTTTTATTTTTTATAAAATTTACGAAGTTGCGACAAGTCTGTTTTTGCTTTTTCTTTGTCATGTGGTGTATGGAGTGTAGATTGATGTGGAAAAAAGTACTTTAAAGCAGTTTAACATAAGGCAGCAACGTGAAAAATTAAGGGGTATGAATACTTTTGCAACGCACTGTATGTTGTCTACGATTATACCATAATTGTTGTTTAAGCAATATGCGATTGATTTGATATTATCGAGTATATCACAAAAACAGGGGATCAATTTATCTATTTACAGTATCATTTATATCATTCAAATAATTTATGAACGGTTGCCAAATTTTATAGAATTTTTCTTCTTTCTTTTTTAGGGTCAATCTGATTTTCTCCAGCTCCAAATGTTTCATTACATCCCTCATTAGATTTATATATGAAGGGGCAAGTTTTTGTTTCCAGTTTAATAGTATTAACCTTCATGCTAGTAGGCAGATAAATTAAACCATGTTTTGTTCAGTACTGTTTCTAGCTATCTCAGATTCGCAAATACCTAGAACCGCCATCAGTGGATCTACTTCAATAGGTCTTTGAAATATTTTCGAAAATTCCAGAAAAATACTTTTCCAGTAGGTTGATAATTTTGGGCAGCTCCAAATCATATGAGCCAGTGATGCTGGTACAAGCCCACAACGATCACATGAAGGATCTACCTCCGGAAATATCTTATTGAGTTTTTGCTTAGACAAGTGTAAACGATGTATTACTTTGAATTGTATAAGGCCATGCCTTGCACATACCGATGACCTATGAATCTGTTTGAGAGCTGTTCCCATCTCCCAGGTTGGCCTGTTCAGTGGCACTGTCAAGGACTTGCACAGCAGCTCTCGGGAGTACAGAAGCAGACTGAGGCCATTAAACACATATCGCCCCAACGTGATCCTCCTTCTTCCACCGTTCCATCGAGGGCCAGCCAACAGTCTGCTCATCACTGTGTGTGCCCTCCTTTGCCCTCTACAGCAGTTCTGTACCTTGCTGAGACAACACCGAAGATGGCACATCGAGCTCCACGCAGGAAGGCGGCATCCCCTGCGTCTCAGGCTGCTGCTAATCCTCAAAAATGACGGTGAAGGCGCCCTGACACGGGCAACCCGGAGGTGGTGGGAACAGTGCCACTCCTTCCCTCAGAGAAGGGCTGAGTGCAGAATCTTCTGTTGCCTTCTCTTTTTTTCCCGCCACATTTTCAAAAAATGTTTTTTTGACTTGTGGGTTGAAAGTTTCCTCATTATCACCCAGGATGCAGATTCTGTCGGTGTGACACCCTGTGTGATACCCCACTGCTGTACCGGGGGTATGTTGATTGTCCCCTTTGTTTTTTATTAATATTTACTGCAGTTTTAGTTATTTTCGTACGTCAAGTTAAACTACTGAAAATGAGAAATGTTGCCTTGGCAGCTAGCTGAATAATAAGTTAGCTGAAAAATAAGTTTAATATTTTTAAATATTTTATATTTATTTCGGTTAATTTTTATTTTAAGTAATTCTTTTTTCATTACTTGCTAAGACTTTTTTGTCAACTATCATAATATCAATAATAACCCAGATGTCAGCCAATAGCTAGTATAGTGTAGTGTTGTTTAATTTGTTTTTAAGGTTTTTAAAGATTAAAGGCCTGTTCACTCCAAAGACAATAACTATAAAGATAATGATAAAGATATAGTTCTAAAAATCTTTCTTAATATTAAAGAATAGCAGAGTCCACACCACAACTATAACGATAAAGGCACGAACTCGGCTCCTCAGCATAAACCTGAAACAGACACATTTCAAACAAAGCCACAGCAGAACTGTTGCATCTCTGAGCAACACACAATGGTGTTTCATTACTGAATTAAACAGTTTGAATATACTATTATGTCTAAGTATTTAAATTTATTGATAAAAATGTAAGAATTTGACACAAAAGATGATGCATACATTTAATTAGGTTAGAAAAAATTGGTCTTATAAAGGTAAAAATGTCTGTAAATGATTGTCAAGAGTACAGATTTTAATTGGATTTTGAACTATTCAGAAATTTGGTGTGAATCCAGTTTGTCTGTTTTCTGTTCACACTACAAAAGCTGAACTGGTTTGAGTCAGATTTGGCAAAAATGCTTTTTTTGATTTTAAATAAGGCCTTATGGGCCGTTTATACCAATGATAATGACTATAAATAAATAAAATTAAAAGTTTTAAAATAAAATTATATTGTTGGAATCATTTTCAGAACGATTCATTTTTCCAGCTGCCGAACAACTAAACTATTGACAGCCAATCAGAATCCACCTAACTTTAAAGGGCTTGAGCATTTAAAGCAACAAACAACTATTATGTGAACTATTTATGTGAACGTTAAAATAGGTATCTTTGCAGTTATCTTTATATTGTTCTTTTTGTAAACAGGCGTTTCTTAACTGACTTTAGTACTTTATCAGTTTATCAAGGAATTGTAAATGTTAGTTGTTGAGTTGCTGGCTTATAGGTATATCATCTGAAAGAGCATAATTACATAGTGTTTACATAGTGGGGTTTTTTTTTCAGTACACACACTGATCAATATTCATGCATCACCTGTGTACATTATTAAGCAGTATGTCGTCAGTTAAATTAGAATGTATGTACTGTGCCGTTAGTGAAGAAATTCCTAGGAGATGTAACTAATAATATGTAACCACCTTGATTTATCTAATAGTTTCATGGACAGTATTGACAGTGACCAAACAGAGAACAGGATGTGATATGAAAAGCACACATATGACACATATCTTAAGAATTATGCTAAACAGCGCCTGCTGTGAGTTAACATACAACTAAGCATTATCTACTATCTACTATCTATCTACTATCTATTATCTAAAAAGAAGAAGAAAAGAAGAAGAAAAATATATTCATCTTGAGATTACTTTTAAAAGTGTTACTCAGTTTTTAATTGCTGTTAATGTTAAATTAATGTTAAATGAGTGTTAGAAAGCAAAGATAAATCTAAATAATAAAAAAAAGGTTAACATGAGCATGCACAATTAAATATCTTTTAAAAAGGTATTTATTTTGTTCATTAAAATATAAAAAGCTCTTATGGTCCATATGCCAACTAGTAACTAACTAACTAGTTGTTAAATCAGATGTGTGTCTTATTTGCTTATTTTGATACCAGTATGTTTCTCACAACCAATTCAGAACATACAGTTAAATACAAAGTAACATTTTAATAATAACTTAGCAAATTCAGCGCAGGTGTGCACATTGATTGCTTTAAGTAATCATTAGCTTGTGTTTTCAATGTTAACCATTTAATGTGCCGCTTTGTACGTTTTTCGAAGACGAGACGTGTCAAAACCACTTGTACTCCACTATTTGTTATCCATTATTTAGTTCTGTGCCTAGCGGATTGGTAAATCTTTATGTATGGCTGAACTTTCTCATGTAAGTGTAAAACCAGAGCAAACAACTGACAAAAATGTTTAAAATTAAATATGTATGGTATAACTGTGGTCTCTTTGCAAGCAACCATAAGAAATTAGCCCAGCCGCCCCATCCTAAGTGAACACCTGTATGAGGTGGGAAGGGGCGGGGCCACCTGTAATTCTACAGCAGCTTTAACTCTCAGGTTTCAGCTAAAAGGGCCATTGATTGCCCTGAATCCAGATGCACACACACCAAGACATGAAGCAGAATCTCTCTAAAGGAAATGGATGGAAGTGGTAAGCTCACACCTGCTTTTGTCTTTTATTAAAGCAAAACTATACTAAAAATGAATAAATAAATAAATATGTACAGATTTTAAAGTCACCTGATATTTTGATAATGCAATGGTCAACAGCAACTGCATAGATGTGAAAAATACTGAATTGAACATGACTCATAACTACACTCATTCAGGAACAACTGTAAACCTAGCCCTCTTTGAAAATTAATTTAGAAATATTTGAATCCTGGTGTGCAGCAAAACAGTACATTAAAACTGTATTTCAGTTCATCAACGTTCTTTTAGCTCCTGTAGATGATCCTAGAAACACCAATGTCATGCAATCAGGGAACACAGGGCTGCCAACTTTTGAGTTCAACTTGGAGTAAGAATTCCCTTAACAGGTTATATACAGTAGTCAACATTTGAAGTGGATCAAAACGTTTTTACTTATACATATATATAAATATATATATATATGTATATGTTTGTGTGTGACCCTGGACCACAAAACCAGTTATAAGGGTAATTTTTTTTTAAACTAAGATTTATGCATGATCTGAAAGCTGAAAAAACAAGCTTAGTACAATATTTGGCTGAGAAATATTTGAAAATCTATAATGTGAGGGTGCAGAAAATATTGAGAAAATCGCCTTTAAAATTGCCCAAATAAAGTTCCTAGCAATGCATATTACTAATTAAAAATTACATTTTGATATATTTACACTAGGAAATTTGCTATATATCTTCATGGAACATGATCTTTACTTAATGTCCTAATGATTTTGACCCATACAACGTATTGTTGTTTATTGCTAAAAATACAGTACTGTGCAAAAGTTTTAGGCCACTAGTATTTTCACCAGCTAAAAAATGGTTTAAAGTCAGTTATTTCTATCTTTTGCTGTAGCGTGTCAGTAAAGAATATAGGTTTACATTTCCAAACGTTCTGTTTGCCATTTATTGTAATAATCCAGTGAGATTTTTGTTTGCACAAGGAGTCTGACAACAGCCAGTGCTCCACACAGAGATCTGATGTGACCATCATCCAGTCTGTCTGGAATGACATGAAGAAACATAAAAACTGAGACAGACTAAATCCAGAAGAACTGTGGCAACATCTCCAAGATGTTTCAAGTAACCTACCTGCAAAGCTACCTGAAAAACTCTGCACAAGTGCACATAGGGCAAAAGCTTTAAACGCAAGGGATGGTCACATCAAATGCTTATTTATTTTAGTTAATAGAAGTTCTTTGATGAAGAAAATCTAATTATGACATTGTTTTTGACAGCATCCTCATTTTATGTGCCTAACTGCCTAAAAATTTTAACAGTACTGTAGCTTTGTAGGTGTTGGTCTCTTAAAGCATCCTGGAGATGTTGCCACAGTTCTTCTGGATTTAGTCTGTCTCCGTTTTTTCTGTTTCTTAAGACAGACTGGATTGAATGATGGAGAGATCAGATCTCTGTTTGCACAAGGAGTCTGACAACAGCCTGTGCTCCATACAAAAATCTCACTGGATTATTATAATTAATGGCGAAATGAATGTTTAGAAATGTAAACTGATATTTCCTACTGACACACTACAGCAAAAGACTGACTTCAACTGACTTTAAACCATTTTTTAGCTGTTGAAAATTCTAGTGGCCTAAGACTTTTGCACAGTACTGTATATTTGTGCAACTTACGACTGGTTTTGTGGTCCAGGGTCATTATTTATATATATATATAAGTTGCACAAATATACATACATATATATATATATATATAGAGAGAGAGAGAGAGAGAGAGAGAGTTCAGATGCAAAACCAGACAAAGCCATCTCGGTCAAAAATGAGATAATGATACTGAGTGAATGCTCCTGACACATATTATACGTCTATCAAATACTTTTACTTCAAACTCGCTAAATTCCAGCCTCAGTACTTACATAGAAACCTATACAAAGTAGCCAGAAAGAAATGCTAATTTTAAAGAAAAACGTCAGATGGATTTAGAGGCTTTTGCTTCTGAACTCTTCATATATATATATGCAAACCTATCAACTTCGTTGCCTTAAGCCAACATTGTATCACAACAGACAAACTGAAACATTTGGCATTTTCATGCAGTCATGTAACTGTGATGACAAACACACACAAAGACAAAGATGATAAACAGTCTTTAAAGGGGTCCTATTATGCTCTTTTACAAAGTCTTAATTTTGTTTTGGGGGTGTACTAGAACATGCTTTCATGCTTGGTGGTTCGAAAAACGCATTATTTTTATGGATGCCCATTTTCCACAAGTTGATTTGATTCTTTAGGGTCTTAATGAAAATTTTATAATATACTTTGGTTAAACATTCTCAATGGTTGTGTAAAACAACACCCTTTTTACCTTGTCAAAATGATTTCTGCAAAAATCATCTCATTCTGATGGATTGCTCCTTCAAATTTTAATGAGCTCTGCTCGCCCCGCCCCTCTCTTCTCTCTGTGGAGTGACGAGTCTGTTTACTTTAGCCGCATTTAGCGCGTTTAACTGCGAAACTTGCTAACTAGCACGTTATTAGAAAAGGTGATTGCAGAGATTCATAAAAAACTCTTATACTCACTTCTGCTGTAAGTGAAGCTGGTTCATGAATGATTTGCGCGAACATAGAAGCATTTATGTAGATCGGGAGGCGCATTCATTTCACAAACAAACGTAATCCACTGCATCTTCAGCGGCTCAGATGACCACTATGTTCATTATTACATCCAGCAACACCTCAATCGCTCAATCTGAGATATTCTTGTCTAACTTACATCCCTGCTCCGGCAATGAAACAATGGAGGTCGGACTGTTACAGCTAATTGGGTCTGGGGTAAGACGCTCATGTCAATCAACTATCGTGGGAGCGGCCTCTGTCGTGTGACGCCACACCGACAGGCATCTGAGAACGGCTTGATTTGAAAAAGGGGATATTATTTTTACAAATTTATTAAAAACCACTGCATAGATTTTTATCATTATAGGGTAAATTTGTACATACACTGCCAACACACATTAATGTTCAAACAACATGTAAAAGTGGACTTTGCATCCAATGACCCCTTTCGCATAATTTATTATTACAATACATTTCTCCCAGACTAGCACATAAGGCTCGATTAGTTCCGGGTTTAGTGAAGGCCCGCCTTCCGAAAAACTAAATGTAGATTGGCGAACAGCTTAGACGGTATTTCAGTACTGCCACATCCCTTGTCAAAGAAGCAAGTTCCGTGTACAACTGTTAGTGCAAGCTAGATTAAAGTGATTCTTACATTTTAAATATGGATATTTTTCTTTCAAAAATGCATCGATTTGCTACAGGAGGCCTTTATTAACCCCCTGGAGCCATGTGAGGCACTTTTAATTATGGATGGATGCATATTATTGGACTTGTTTTGGACTGATGAAGAGAAACACCCGTCTATGCCATTATAAAACTTGGGAGTGCCAGGATAAATTTTAATATAACTCTGATTGCATTCATCTGAAAGAAGGAAGTCATATACACCTAGGATGCATGGAGAGTGAGTAAATAATACGCTATAAAATAGCGTTGGGTCCTATCATCAGCCTGCGAGATCACCAATACATAATATTATCGTGCTAATGTATTTAATTATTTACATACTTAGTTTCATTGCCCGAAACCAGCTCCAGCATTAGGCTAAAAACAGCCAAACATTATCAAAGAACATCATCACTGATTAGCCTAGCCTATTCTAGTGCAAGCTTATGCATTTTAAAAAACACTCACGTTATATGTGAAGCTATCTACACTATATGATGAATAAATCTCTTACCACACACTGCACACGTCTGTGACATGTTACGGCTCCGACATGGCAACCGGAGTAGATTGCGGCTTCGGCATGCGTTTCGACCCCTTGTACTGCACACGTCCGACAAACTAGAACTGAACAGGCAGGAACTTAAATACACAGGCAAATGAGGATAATTAGTAGACAGAGCAAGGATCCAGGGAGGAGTGAATGGAAGAAGGAGTCAGTGGTTTCAGGGATGGCGTATACTGCCCACACACCAAATCATGACTCCCAGCACAGGGAGTGTGGCGGACAGAGGAACGACCTCCATGGTCGTGACAGGGGTGACAGACAGTTCAGGGCAAGACAGACAGTTCAAAACCAACCTTCATGGTAGTGACAGGACAGGCAGAGAGTTCAGATGATGACGGAGGAAGACTGTATATACACAAATAAAAGTCCTGAGTCCTGCTTCTGCTCACCCTCAATGGTGGAACAGTGGGCTCTGGGTCTGGAGTGGGGCTGGTGTTATTGTCTGTGACGTCCATTGTGAGTGACAATCAACAGGTCATCAGCACTCACTCCACAAAGGTGGCGAATTCCTCCTAAGGTCCATCTCCAGGCAACTGCACTCTGCACATGGAGTTAAAGCTCACGTGGTAGAACGAGCAGATGCAGTCGTTCAGGTAGTGGGTGAAGTTGGAGATTTCCACAAAAAGTCTTGTACGGTCCTCAAGAGTTTGATCCCCCTGCTCCAGCAGGAGGAGAAGGAAAGCTGGGTTGTCCATTAACAAAAAAAATAGAAAAAAACTTTCAAAAAGGGAAAAAACAAATGCTGGGACATGCTGCTTAAACCTTTTGTAGATCGGGTCTTGTGTCATATAACTGTGACGATAAACTTGCACTAAGACAAAGATGAAGCTAAACAGTGTTTAATAAATCCACACAAGAACAGCCGTGATACATGTAGACGTTAACGAGACCCGACAAACTGGAACTGAACAAACAGGAACTTAAATACACAGGCAAATATGAATAATTAACTAGACACAGCTGAACAAAATGTTGATATCAAATCAATAACCATGACAACAAAACAATGTGGGGAAAACAGTGCAAACAGAGTCCAAACAGAGTGAGGTTGTGACACATGCAGAAAAAAGAAACATATTTATTGAAAACATAAATTTCTTTAGCCAAACACTTGAACAAGCAGTTTTTAATATATTTAATGTATTTTGTTTATGTATTGCACATCTCATATTTTATAAAAAGCAACATTTCATATCCAGCTGTTGCTCTCAGGCAACATTGTTCCATCGTGGATCACAAATATAACCAAACCATCATGTCAAGTTATCATATCAAAACAAAAATTTCAAGGTAAAACATTCAAAATCACTACAACTTTATCTTAATATGCACCTTATCATAGCAAGCATGCACATAAACACACAAAGACCTGCATGTGCACAAGCACATGGCACCTCACTGCTTGTGAAAGAAAGGAAGCAAATCCTCTAAACAGAAAAAAATAATATGTGCTGATATAGTATGTGAATTGCTATACTTAAAAATGCATTACAAATCAAGCAAAAAATGTATATATATATATATATATACAGATCAGGGTTCCTCAAATCTTGCCCTGGAGGGCCAATGCACTGCAGAGTTTAGTTCCAACCCTGATCAAACTCACCTACCTGTGATTTTCTAATGATCCTGAAGTCATTGATTAACATGCTCAGGAGTGTTTGAATAGGGTTAGAGCAAAACTCTGCAGGAATGTGGATACTGTGGGCCAGATTTGAGGATCCCTGATCTAGATGGTGTTTACATACACATTGAAAAGATGTGTAAATGTGCATCTAATCGGAATGTTGTCCGATCAGCGTGTCCTGGTCCAGAGGCAGTCGAGAACGCATTGTGATCAGATCTCAGTGTAATGTAAAAGCAATCCAGCCATTGTGTCTGCATTCGTAGGTCGACGTCACGCAAAAACCTGCTCCCTCTCTCTTGAACTGTCAGAAGACAGATGGAGAACACCAGGCCGTGGAGCGCTACTGAGACTTGTACACTTATTTTGATTTGTAAAATGTCCTTCGACTGAAAATGGTTTTCGAAAGAAAACCCACCACTTCAGGTCGACTTTGCACTGGTCCATCTTCTCCAGACTTACAGTGCCCTCCACGAATATTGGCACCCTTGATAAATATGAGCAAAGGCAGCTGTGGAAATAAATCTGCATTGTTTATCCTTTTGGTCTTTCATCCAGTTTATGTTGCCAAGTGTAAACACACTGTATCCTGACTGACTAATGATCAAATCTGCTTTATTGGATCATTGTGATCGCATGTTAATGCCAAGTGTAAACGCAGCCCATAATGTACAGTCATGTGAAAAAGTTTGGACACCCTTTTGAATTCCATGGTTTTCCATATCAGGACATCATTAAAAATAACTGGTCTTTGGCTGGTCTTAAAATTTTGAAAATAAAACCTCAGATGAACAACAAAACATGACAAATTGCACTGTGTCATTATTTACTGGACAAAAATAAAGCCAAAATGGAAAAGCCATGTGTGACAAAGTTAGGACACCCTTACTGTTTACATTGGAATTAAGAGGGTAAATAACAGTCAAGCACTGCTAATCAAATACTTTTGATTAACTGATCATCAGTAAGTCTGAGCACCTCTATAAAAGCATAAGCTTTGGCAGTTCGCTGGTCTGGAGACTTCAGGTGTGTGTTAACACAATGCCAAGTAGGTAAGACACCAGCAATCATCTTAGAGAAGCAATTGTTGCTGCCATCCATCTGAGAATAGTAATAGGGCCATTTCCAAACAATTTGAAGTTTATTCACAAGTGGAAGACATTTAAAACAGACACCTCTCCTTCCAGGAGTGGACATCCTAGAAAATTCACCCCAAGATCAGACCGTGCAAAGCTCAGAGAAATGGCAGACAACCCAAGAACTACACCTCAGACTCTACAGGCCTCAGTTAACATGTTAAATGATAAAGTTCATGACAATACCATTAGAAAAATATGGGACAAAAATGACTTGTTTGGAAGGCTTGGCAGAAGAAAGCCTCTTCTATCTAAAAAAAACATTGGAGCACAGTTTAGGTCTGCAAAGTTGCATCTGAACAAAACACAAGTCTTCTAGAATAATGTCCTTTGAACAGACGAGACCGAAGTGGAGATGTTTGGCCATAAATCACAGTGCCAAGTTTGGTAAAAACCTAAAGAGCATATCAGCACAAACACCTCATACCAAAAGACAAGCATGCTGGAGGAGGGCTGATAATTTTGGGCTTGTTTTGTAGCCACAGGACCTGGGCACCTCACAGTCATTGAGTTGGCCATGAACTCCTCTGTATATCAAAGTATTCTAGAGTCAAATGCGAGGGCGTCTGTCCGACATCTAAAGTTGAGTCAAAATTGGGTCATGCAACAGGACAATGATTCCAAGCACACCAGCAAATCTAAACAGAATGGCTGAAAAGAAAAGAATCAAGGTGTTGCAATAGCCCAGTCCAAGTCCAGAGCTCATCCTGACTTAAATGCTGTGGTGAGAGCTGTGCATAAGCAAATGCACACAAACCTCAATAAACTGGAGCAACGTGAAAAGAAGAGTGGTCCAAATTCCTCCAGAACGATGTGAGAGACTGATGAAGTCACACAGAAAATGAATGCTTCAAGTTATTGCTGTTAAAAGTGGATCTACAGGCAGTTGACACATAGGGTGTCCTAACTTTGTCACACATGGTCTTTCCCTCTTGACTGTATTTTTCTTAAATAAATAATGACACTGTGTGATACGTCATGTGATGATGTTTGTCTGAGGATTTATTTTCCAAATTTTAAGACCTGCCAAGGACCAGATAATTTTTTATTATGTCCTGATACAGAAAACCATGAAATTCAATAGGGTGTCCTAACTTTTTTCACATGACTGTATGTAGCATTCTAAAGTTTGTTTTTAAATGGGTTTTTTATTGTTTTAAATGATCTTTCTCTATATCTCTCTCATCTGTAGTGTTTAAAGTCTTCGTTCTGACGGTTCACATAATAAACAGATTTATTTAAAACAAACAAAAGATTAACAGTCCCTATCATGTTTTCGACTAGGTTTTTTAAAATATTTTCTAGAATTTTAATTGTTCTAAGTTTGATACTGACACTCAAAAATGTTAACTCATTCCACACAGCAAATAATACAATCTATTTGGATATTGGATTTTCTTTATATAAATACCTTTACTGTTTTTGTCTCTCTTATATGCAGTTTGGGTCTGGATGGAGCTCCACACAGGTGTCACATTAAAACAGGATTCATTCTGCTACTTACATGTGTGTTCCTGTTGACTGCTATTGGTTACGTCTCTCAATTCTCTCTCAAAGCTGCTGTGCCACATGGCACTTGGTATAAAAAAGTGCTAAATCAGATACACTCCTATAATGTGGTGACTGAGTACCCGTCTGCCAGTGAAAATCGAAAAATATTTTTAGCACCCAACAGTGTCCAACAGAGTCAAATTCCTACAAAAACCACAAACATGTCAGTGCATTATCATATGGCTCATCCAAGAAACTACCATTTTATCCTGGATGAACCTGATAAATGTAGTCAGTGGGATCCATTCCTGGTCTTGATGGTCCCTGTGGCCCCCCATCAGTTAGATGCTCGTAATGCCATCAGGAGCACATGGGGGAATGAGAGCTCAGTCCAGGGAAAAGCAGTGCTGACTCTGTTTATGGTGGGTTTGACTGGAGGACCAGAAGCTCAACAGCAGCTGGAGGAAGAGAGTCGACAACACAGAGATTTACTGCAGAGCAACTTTGTGGACTCATACTTCAACTTGACCATAAAGACGATGATGATTATGGACTGGTTGGCCACTCGTTGCTCTCAGGCATCTTATGCTATGAAGGTTGATTCTGACGTCTACATTAACGTGGAGAATTTGATGACCCTCCTGTTGGCTCCCAACACACCCAGAGAAAACTACATTACAGGCTGTTTGATGTGGAACCGGCCTGTTGTCAGAGACAAAAACTCAAAGTGGTACGTCTCAGAGGAGTTGTACCCCGAAACAAAATACCCCACATACCCGCTTGGAATGGGGTATGTTTTCTCCAGTGACCTTCCAGAAAAAATAGTTGAGGCTTCCAAGAAAGTAAAGGGCTTTAACAATGAAGACGCATATGTGGGCGCTTGTCTGAAATGGTTGGGCTTTGCACCCTCATCTCCCCCAGACCCTTCACAGTTTAGAGTCTATATGTGGGAATATAAGCGAGAGGATTTTCTCAGAGTTATTACGACACTCCTGGGATCTCCACAGCAGCTAATAGACATTTGGAACGATGTAAAAAGGGGCCCACATAAAAGGAATTAAATTGGAATTGACGAGTTGTGCTTCTTCTTTATGTTAGACTAAAAGTTTAAATACATTTTTGAAATATGATTTCAAAAAAATAAGAAAAATAAACATAACTTTAAATAAACTTTGTGGACTGTCTGTCCACAAACCCACAGCAACAGATTTTAAATAAAAATATGAATATTATTTGATCTTTGTGGTTTTCAGTTCTTTCCAGCTCAAGTGCTGACAAGGTCACATTGGAAACTTCATCTTATAGTTTGCATGTCATGCAAATAATGCTGGTAAGGTGAGGTGGCAGCTTCCAGACTACTATAATGCCACATACCTTCAAGACATTTAGACCTTATATTTGGAAATAAAAATAGCAAGAGTTAACTCAAGATGATTATTGGTATTTTTTAGTCGCAGTTGGCATCAGAATCGCAACAGAAAACTCTTGCAGATGGAGGAGAATGACTGCGAGATGGGTGGTTCTTTTGAGTAGCAAAAATTTCTGGAAGTTTGCCAGCTCACTGTGACACACTCACATAGCCTCACCAGGTATTTTTAAAGGACCCAGTAGGTCAGGAGAAAGGACAAGGAAGAGTTCGGATACAGTGGCGCTGAGATATGTACAGTATCGCTGTTACAAGACAAAATAAGGTATGTATGAACATTTGATTTTGTATTTCTCAACGGCTTCTTAAGAAAAATACTTTTAGTACTTTTATTATCATATTATTTTATATATTATTTATTAATATTGTTATCAGTGTTTTAAAACCCAAAGCATGCTGTATCTAGTCGGTACCTTTCTTTTTTATTGAAGTTAAAATGTTGCAAAAATGACAGCGCTCTAACAAGCTGAATACATTAATAAATGACAACTAAGAACAAAATAAATTGTTAAATACATGAATGTATAATGTAACTTAAGCTTAATGTAACTAAATTATGTCTCTTGCTGATAAATGTAGTAGAAAACCCATGAAAGATTTACGTTACTTACGAAATCCACATTGTTTTATACATATTTTGGACTATGGGGGCGCCATTATTTTGATTATATAGAACGTTGCACTCAGTGAGCTACTGGCACTGAGCTAAGCTATTTTTACCGCAACACAACACTTGGAAAATAAAATAATGATACGACGCTGCATTGTGCGGCTTTTGGTTGTAATTTTCAGTCGAAGGGCAACAAGAGAAGCGACGTAAGTCACTGCTTTTTTAGCGATAAGAAGAGGAGAAAAGAATGGGAAGATGCTTGCGGATGAATAAAACTTAAACATAGGCATCTTTCCATTCTTTTCTCCTCTTTTTATCACTAGGAAAACAGTGAAGACTTACATCGCTTCTCTTGTTTCCCTATGACTGAAAATTGCACCCAAAAGCTGCACAATGTGGCATCATATCAGTATTTTAGAGGTGTTGTGGTAAAAATAGCAACAGGTAGTGCCAGTAGCTCACTCAGTGAACCATTTGACGTTATCGAAATAATGGCGCCCCCCACAGTCCAAAATATATATAAAAACGATGAGAATTTTTTACGTAACGTAAATTGTTCATGGGTTTTCTACTACACATTTCGGTAAGAGAGGTCATTTACATTATATTAAGCCAAAATTCTGGATGCTTAAGCCCCAGAAAATCAATCTAGAAAGTGACTTTGGCAGTTACAGATTTGAAACACAAAAGGCGGGAAGAACCCTAAACTGTGACACAAATGTTCTAACTAATATGGTTCTAAATAGAACTCTTACTGTGTTTAAAGAACCTTTTTTAGAGTGTATCTTTGGTTTTGAATTCTTAGTGAGGAGAAGGTATTGAATTTGCATCAGGGAAATGTAATATAATTTTGGTGAGGAACCTTCAAGCTTCTAAGCACAGTGGTCAAAATCATTTGGTTGTTTCCTGAGCAAAGCACTGCATTTTTGCATTTTATCAACTCTGCCTCAAAGACCCACTTAGAAAATAATTTGTCATCATGTACTCAATACATGTATGGCTTTCCTTCCTCTGTGGCAAACAAAAGACTATTTATTGTGCTGTCAATTTAAATTTGAATAGGAAATTAAAGCTAGAAGAAAAACAAAACGATTTTTAAAACAAAAGTGCTATTTTCTTTTTTCCAGCCTCATTCAGATGTTCTGTAAGAGTTGGCTACT
The DNA here is from genome assembly GCA_036247105.1 of Cirrhinus mrigala. Lineage (NCBI taxonomy): Eukaryota > Metazoa > Chordata > Actinopteri > Cypriniformes > Cyprinidae > Cirrhinus > Cirrhinus mrigala. Next base: position 13,397,793 of record CM070028.1, read on the forward strand.
GGTTGGTCTCTTCATCTTTCTTAACGTTTTATTGCTGTATTTCACTGCCACTATCCTTGAAACAAGAAAGTGGCAGAAAATGGCGAAAAAAACATGGAACCACCATGTTGCTTACCCTCAAAATTATAGATTTATCCTCGACCGGCCAAAAAAGTGTGAAGAGCAAAAGCCCTTCATGGTGGTTATCGTCCCTGTGGCCCCGCAGAACGTCGAGGCACGTAACACCATTAGGATAACGTGGGGCAGCGAGGAGCTCGTCCAGGACAAAGTGGTGCTAGTTCTCTTTCTTCTGGGCTCACAAAGTGGTAACGAAACACTGCAGGAGCAACTCCAGAATGAAAGCCAGGTGTACCAAGACATTCTCCAGAGCAACTTCCTGGATTCCTACAGGAATCTGACCATCAAAACCTTGGTGATGATGGAATGGCTCAGCAAGAATTGTCCACAGGCGTCCTACGGAGCGAAAGTGGATGCTGATGTGCTCCTTAATATGAGGAACCTATTACATATGCTTGTGAGTCTGAAATCACTACAACGTAACTACATCACCGGCCTAGTATTGTCTGGAAATGTTGTCTTGAGAGATCCGTCCAGCAAGTTTTATATCCCTCATGACGTGTATCCTAAATCCAGATATCCTCCGTATCCTCTGGGCATGTGTTATATCTTTTCTATGGACTTGCCAGAGAAGATCCTGCACATCTCCAGGCACGTCAGACCTATTTTTATTGAGGATGCGTATGTGGGCATGTGCTTGAAGCGTTTGGGAATCACACCTAAGAAACCACCAAATATTGGACAGTTTGTGGTCAAACCACCACAGCGATTCAATCGCTGTTACTATTCTAGACGAATAGCAATACTTACAAACAGCCAGACTCAGCTGATTTCCTACTGGATGGATTTTCACTCAAACAAAAGACCCTGCTGAAAAGCCCTTGTAGTCTAAATTTCTTTGTAAAGAAATAAAAATTTCCATAGTTACAGGTTCAGCTTTTTTTTTTTACAGCAGCAACTTATTTGTTTTACCTGATAGCTGTGTCCATGTTGTTTGAGTATTGTTTGATACATTTGCATTCTGAATGATACATTTGTTCTATAAATTTGAAATGTAAAATAGGCCCGTCTTTACAACTCACCTTTTATAGCTTTTAGGTAAATGAACACCAACTCAATCAGAATCAGAATCAGAATCAGAATCAGAATAAATATATTTTTTGAAATGTAAACACATGAACATATTTTATGAAATAAATGAAGTAAAAATAACTACAAAAACAGCTTAATTTAAAGACATACTCTAGCACCCTAAAATAGTATGCATACAGATTTAATGACCTCATATTAATATGGAATATTTGTACTTTAAAGAACAGTTTACCCAGAAATGATAATTTATTATTAATAATGAGTAGATAAAGATGAGTTTGTTTCTTTATCAGAACAAATTTGAAGAAATTTAGCATTACACTTGCTCATCAGTGGATCCTCTGCAGTGAATGGGTGCCGTCAGAATGAGAGTCCAAACAGCTGATAAAAACCTTACAGTAATCCACAAGTAATCCATATGACTCCAGTCCATCAATTAATGTCTTGTGAATTAAAAGCTGCGTCCATTATTATTAAGACTTTTTAAACTCCTCTATCCAAAATATTGCTTTTTCCAGTGAAAAAGTCATTTTATCTAAATCAAGAGAGTAATATGCACAAGTAAAACACTGCTTACAAGTTTACTTTTTATTGTGTTTTTATCAGCTGCTTGATGATTGAAATGATTTTATGTTAAATTTCTCCAAATCTCAACAAACAAACTCACCTACATCCTGGATGGCCTGAGGGTGAGTAATCTTCAGCTAATTTTCATTCTTGAGTGAACCATGCTTTTAAAAAATCTATTTGTCACACTACTTTATCACTATTGTAAATAATAAAGGTCCATGCAGATATTATGCATCATCTGCCCACATACTGCATGGAAAATGCATAAATTCTTGGCTTGAAAACATAAATTGGGGTTTGAGAGCTGACTAAATAATTTGTGGTAAAGGAAATTTGCTTCCTGCAGAGTATGTTAAACATGCACCACACCCAGACAGTCAATCCACCCTAAGTGGTTATAATATACATATACAGGAGTGTGTAATCGCCTGCAGTGACAAAATAAACTCAGAACTCTCAGACTTTGGATTTCAATCAGTTACTGCATATCGTCACTAGAAGGCAGCAAAGCTTGCTTGCTTGCTTGCAGATGGAGGAGAATGACTGAGAGATGGGTGGTAAAGTGATCCTTTTGAGTAGCAAACGTTTCTGGAAGTTTGCCAGCTCACTGTGACACACTTACATAGTCTCACCAGGTGTTTTTAAAGGACCCAATATGTAAGGAGAAAGGACAAGGAAGAGTTCAGATACAGTGGCGCTAACATAAATAGGGGGTTTCAGAGCTGACTAAATCATTTGTGGTAAAGGAAATTTGCTTCCTGCAGAGTATGTTAAACATGCACAACACCCAGACAGTCAATGCACCCTAAGTGATTATAATATACATATACAGCAGTGTGTGATAGCCTGCAGCGACAAAATAAACTCAGAACTCTCAGACTTTGGCTTTCAGCTACTGCATAGCGCCACTAGAAGGCAGCAAAGCTCTGCTCAACAACTATTTTATCTCTTCACGTGAGTGTAAACTAAAAATGTACTGACACAAATGAGGATATATACCAATACTATCTTACAGTTTATATAAATACCGTTCTACAGTTTTTTGCAGTACTTGCAATTGTGGTGACCTATATTAACCAACATTCGTCAAGAAAAAAATACGAGTTAAAAGTAAAAAAAAAAATACTTACACTTGAAGATAAAAACAAACAAACAAACAAAAAAACCTCAGAACGCGACTGAAGAATATTCCATATTATGCATATACAGATTCACATTTCCAATTAAATAATGCATTTAAAAGAAATATAGGTGTCCAATAGCCGAGAAGGCGATACTGAGAAGGAGGAGCTGTATCCGAGCGCAGGTGTGGCTAGGGGCGGGAAACACCTGTTGTTTTACATGGAGGCTCTTGTTTGCTGGCATAAACGTCGCCTGGGATACTTTCCTGGATATTTGTGTTTTAAGTGCTGGACCTGGTTGTCGAAACGGCAGGAGACGCAGCCATCACGTATCACAAAAGCGTTTCAGAGGCATTCGTCAGCTCGTGCTGTCGTCACCCCGTCTGATGTAAGCAGATACGTTTATTTTACTCATTTGTGAGAGTTTAATTCATATTCTACTACTTTGTGGTGCTTTATAGTGTACAGTGGGAAGTAAGAAACAGGTGGTGGGTTTTAAATAGCGGGTTTGTCAAAATCACCGCGTTTAGAACTAGCTAATATCGCGAGAAATGTGAGAATTTAAGCAGAAAATCCACTTTTGCGGAAATAGTAGGGGAGCGCGGGGCACAACCTAACACTTTTTGAATCTCTCAGTTTCTGTAAATCCACGTGGTTCAGAGTATATTTTTTAATCCACGTTATTTTCACACTTGTCTAGTACAAATATGTAGCTTTGTTTCATAATTACAGTGCGTACGTTTTTTGTTATTTACCTTAAAAAAAAAAGGAAGTGAAACATGGTAACGTGAGGGGCACGTTGTAACATGACCATATGCCAGCTTAAAATGTTGTCTAATCGAAAGAAAAAAATATACAAGACAAACTTTTTTTTTTTTTTTTTTTTTGTCAATAAAATAAAATGATTACATTACGCGTTTTTTAAGAATTAAAAAAATATCTAATTTTTGAGGTTCACAATGGACACACTGCAACCATGCGTGGGACCGTTATGCACGTCCTGATTTTGCTGAGTTAGATGTGTTCCTGGGTCAACATATTTTGTTGACCCTGGAACAACATTTTAATCCAAAAAATGCATCTTGACCACATCCTTACACCTAAACCTAACCCATGAGTAATCCCTAAAATCAGAGGAAGTGATTGACTTCCTGGTGAATGACACTGATGTACAAGCACCAAACACTGATTGTAAGCCTAAACTTCACAAAAACTATAAACTGTTTTTTTCAAATCTGATTGGTTAATCACAATGTTGTTCCAGGGTCAACAAAGATGTTGATCCAGGAACATGTTGTAAATCAGGTTCTGCGGACGGGCGGCACAACACAGCTATACAGTATAGTTCAAAACAAATGCGCGGAAATGGATGAAACACATTCAGACATTCAGAAAAACACTTCCCTTGCTCCACATACAGCTCTCATAGAACACGAGACACATAAACGAGCCAAAATGCTTTAATTTCTTGAAATAATAATTTCTTAACATTAAGCATCGATTGTCAGTCTTTATTCACCTATTTCTTGTGGTTTCTCTTTAAAATCCATAAAATTAAATAGTGAAAATTGCATTGCTAATGTCATAGAAAAGCATAGTTTAATAATAGTGGGCCATATTTTAACGCAGTGTTACAATGTTCCCAATCAGCGCGACTGGAATGTAAAGTGGTTAGTGTCTTCTGATGGTTTGCAAAGCATTAATAAACTATCTAAACTGATAAATAACAGATTGAAGATTAAAATAATAGCGGATTTGTCTCAATTTGAATAAATACTAAAAACTGAGATGAAAAACTTACTTCAGCCAGAAATTTACTTTTACTATGGTAAAATAAATATTCAGCGATATCATCAAAAGGCTTTTGAATTTTGGCGCACTTTTTTCTCTGTATAGTGTTGCTATGGCAACTAGTAAACGCCATACATTTGGTTATGCTAGCCTGTGTGGAAATATTTAACCCTTTCACGCGGCTGGTCACTAAAGCGTACGATCACACCGGTGTGATTTGAACGTTCAGCGCGTCACGTGATCAACTGCTGAATTCAAATCTACTTTGGCTGGCGCTGAGCGCTTGTCATACTATCGCAACTTTTCAGTGTTTTCAACCATATAATGCTTATGTTAGGTTCCAGACATTTAAATACACATAAGTCCTAGTAAAACGATGCATTTATAGTTTGCAAAATACACGCCGATGTCTGTGGAAGCGGCAATAATGATCCTTACAAATGTTATCTGACGACATGTTTTATTGATATCATATACACATTGTGTAGGTGACTATAAAGTTTACTCTGCTCTTCTTCTAGCTCACCAGAAACTTACTTTAATGTTTTTCGGAGAGGATGTATAAAGATGAATTTGAGAGGAGAGAAAGGAGAGAGATGAAAGGAGAGGATGAATTTGCTTCTTGTAAATCCAACAATTCGGATTCAGCGCGAACTAACATGGCGGCGCCCATCACTCGGCTTAGATCAACTATGTGTTTAAGCCTCCAAATACATCTACTTGCACATATTTCAGAATCGGAATGTCAGATATTTCATAATACAGTGAGCACGTTTGTGAATATTAATAATAAAAATGGAAAAACGATATAAAAGTTTTACATGTGTCATACAGCGGTATTGTGGCTGCGTTGTGTCACGTGACAAACACGACGCGTCGCCATGGAAACAACAAGGAGATACATTCTAAAATAACGGTCGCCTAAAAAACTCACCCTGGGGGCTCAGCTAGAATATTTTAAACTCAGGTGTGAAAGGGTTAAACCAAGCCCGTTACAACCAACCCCGCGTTAGGTTGTGCCCCGCTCACCCCTACGTCAGATTTTTTTAATGACATAATATTAAGGTATTTTCGCTAAACTGCAATTAATAGCTCCAGGTTAGGTTATATGGATAAGTTCATGTGTAATGTTAATCTTAAACTATCTTGTTAGCTAATTGTTTTGGTATTATACTCGTACTACTATTACTAGAACTGTTAATAACACAACAAAGTATTTGAGAATTACATAATAAAAAGAAGAGGCCAGGGCCAACAATTAGGAAATCATCAATTTAAAATAAGTCACATTTACAACTAAATGATTTATTTAAAAGAACTAGGTGTCCCACTTTGACAATAAAGGATAAAAGGTGTCTCAGTTTGCCTGGCTGGAACACTTGGGAATTGTGTTTTGAATTTGGAAACGTAGCATAAGGAATTTTTGTCCTTACAAACCATACATAAATGAAAAGCTTATTCATTAAGCTTTCAGATGATGTATAAATCTCATTTTCAAAAAATTGACCCTTATGACTGGTTTTGTGGTCTAGGGCAGTGGTTTTCAAAGCGGTCCTGTGAGCACCCTCAACACTGCATGTTTTTTGTCTCTCTCTCATCCATCAGACCTGATTCAACTCATCAGCTCATTAGTAGAGACAGCAAACCTGAAATGGGCATGTCTGATATGAGAGACCTACAAAATGTGTATTGTTGGGGGTGCTCGCAAGACCGGTTTGAAAGCCACTGGTCTAAGGTAACATTTTAACACAAAACCAATGACAAACTGTTGTATGATAAAGTATCCAACTTCACCTGGGTTCACCCTATACACCAGTGGTCTCAAACTAATTCCAGGAGGGCCACAGCTCTGCACATTTTTGCTCCAACCCTAATCAAACACACCTGATCCAACTAATCAAGGTCTTCAGGATTACTAGAAACTATTAAGCAGGTGTGATTTGGAGCTGGTTGGCGGTAAACTTTGCAGAGCTGTGGCCCTCCAGGAATTGAGTTTGAGTCCACTGCTATACACCATCATTCTGAAAACTTTGGGTTTTTAGTGAGAAGCATTGAATTTCAGCCTCATCTAAAATGCAAGTGTAAGTTTACAGCTTGACAATGGGAGTCGTCAATAGAATTAGTTGCAGTAACCTGACATGGGTATGAGTCTTGTGCTAGATGTCAGCGTTTACCAGCTAAACCAGATGTAACTGACACCAACGTGTCATTCTTTATAATGGTGTCTCTCTGCACCTTTTATTGTGTTCGAACAGCTGGAGCAGTACCTGCACTGATAAAAGCAGTTTTGCGTGCGGTGCCCACTCTGGGTTCTCACTGAAAGTCAGCATCAACGCCTCTCATTTACTTTAAATGGAGTGACGTCAAGCATTGCCGAGGTTGCGTCGCTCACGGCAGAAGTTAAGAACTTTTTCAATCAGATCACCTAATGTGGAGTGCAATTGAAATGTGGAGTCAAATTACAGTATGGTAAAATGACTTTACTCTTCATTTTTAAGGCCCTGTATGGTTCAGTCCCAGTGATCTGAAGTTCCTAATGTGACTTTGATATCCAAATTGTTACATTTTACTCTATTTTCAATGAGGGTCACTTTGCATAGAGCTCACAATTATTGTATTAAATGAAGAATGTATGAAGAGCAAATAATATTAAAAGCAGGAAATGTAACTTGTTTGCCTCTATCAAAACAGTTCCATAGAACATACCACTGATTGATAGAAACGTTATTTTTTTTATGCATGCCAGCAACTTTTAGGATTTTAGATTTAGTTTCCTAAGAAACTTTTGTTTTACTTCTTGGGGCTGTGCATTATGGCTGAAAGAAATATTCTGCACGTTGTAATAAGTGATGTTGTTTCAAAAACATATTGAAACAGGTTTTGTGTTGCCTGACTTTGATAACGTGTATCTTCAGCACAGTTGCAGTGCAGGCTGCAATATAAATATTATTATATAACATTTCTGCCACAATACCATGGTGCTGCTGATAGTGTTACTACAGTAAATCCATGGTAAATTGTGGAGATTTGTGGATTGAAAAGCCTGTATTGTTGCGCACATCGTTGTGTTTTTCCTCTTTGTCAGCGCGGTTTCATCTGGCTCCAAACTAGTTTAAATCACCAAGTCATGTGTTGACCAAGCGCGTAAACGCATCTGCGCTAGTGAGCTCGCGCTGGGCTGCCTTTGAACTTTAAAACGAGCGGATAAATGGTCCGCGTGGGACCGTTAGCGTTTTTTTCATTACACTTTCGTTTTCGCGTATAAACATTATATCGAACATTTGTCGAACTTCCGTTTTATTATGGGTATCGTTTTATTGCCCCCCTTTTAAAGAGCAGGTCATATGGTATTTTAAAATGACCTACTATTGTGTTGGAGTCCCTAGAATATACATTTAATATTAGAATCATTTCGCAATGATTTCGAAACGATTCATTCTAAGCAGTTCAAACCCCTCCCTTCCATAAGCCTACTCTGCCCTGATTGGTCAGCTGGCCAAGTCTATTGTGATTTGGTCTTTCTGTAACATTTTACTGCTAAACTGTAAAACAATAATGGTCGATACCTTAGCCGAGTGCTAACATGACTAACTGATGAAACAATACATTTTGGAAAATATTTTGGAAAAATTTTGGAAAGTATTACATACTTAGGAAATAGTGGGTTACAGTCAATTGTCAGAACTATTTCAGTAAGACAGTAACATCGTGGTTTATCTGGAAACCTGTAACTGCATTAGATATGCATCACATATTAGCCAAAAAAGAAAAAAACAACAACAACATGAACATACTACGGTAGAAAAAAAAGGTAAATATTGTATATTAGGGCTGGGCGATACTGCAAAATTTGGTATTGATCCGATACCAAGTAAATACAGGGCCAGTATCGCCGATATTGATACCGATACTGATTCTTTTACTTTAAAAAGCATGCACTTGAACCTAAATGTACTTTTCTGTAGGGGAGAACAGTGTGTCATGATTTATGAGTTGAATGCTCTCAAAGCAGCTATAATTAAATGTATATGTTAAAACACAGGACAAATTTTAAATGCTTTTAAGCCAAATAAAAACATTTTTATTATTGTAATGATCTGGATTTGCAAACACAAACTTATTACTAGAGAACAATGAATTTTTTTTAACTTTCCTTCAGTCTGGGGTTTTTGTTCAGAAACAATAATATAATAACAAAACCATTTCTCTTTTAGCACTTCTTCAATGTCTTTAAACAAATAAATGTAAAACAAATATGCATTTCAAATACATTTTAAATAAACAAAGAACACAAAATTATTACTGGCGAACATAGCATAAAGCCTATCTTACCTATGTAGCCAAAATATAAATGCTATAGTGTCCCTTTCACAGTTAACACAAAAGGGATATTCAGACATTTTCATATTTTAAGTTTATGGTATACAGTGGTGGCCAGAATTATTAGAACACCTGTATTCTCACCAGCTAAAAAATGTTTTTAAGTGTGTTTAAATGTTTTTTTTTTTTTATTTCCTACTAACACACTACAGCAAAAGATAACTGACTTAAAACCATTTTTTTAGCTGGTGAAAAAACTACTGTTCTAATCATTTTGGCCACCACTGTATATTTTTAAATTCCAAAATAATTCATATAAATAGCAGGTTTTAATGTGCTGACTATATAGGCTATATTTAATCAGCCTGATGATGAAAGTAACAAGTTCAACTATGACCAAGTATTCGTTTTTTTTTTTTTTTTTTTTTCAAATTGGCATTAACTAATACTGAATGTCCTATATAACTCAAATATTAATTTCACCACTGTAGCTAGCTACCTGGATATTCATTGCCTCTCCGAAACGACTCGGCCAGTGACCTCTGTCTCAGGGCTTGGCACTGCTGGGGGTCTGTCTGGAGGATTTGCCTCCTATTCTCTCCTTTTTTGCAGCTCGGCGTTCTCTTTTTCGTGTTGTTTTATGTGTTTGTGTAGATTTGTGGTGTTGCCACAGTATCGAATAGACTTTCTACAAACATCGCAGTTTGCAATATTTTCGTTTACTGCAGTAAAATAACTCCAAACAGCGCTCCTCTTTCTTTCCGTCATCTCAGTACAGCCAAAAGTGCTTGCGCTTTGGCGCTGCTGAGTCACGTGATGAAAGGACAACTAATAACAGCAGAGCAGGGAGGAGCAACGGTGCATGCGAGATATAAAAGGAGCGGGGTATTTAGAGACATGTCCGCTCTTTTATGAAACAGGAGCAATGTACTTTAGCGTAAATTAGATGAAATTTAAATAAAAGTATCGATCTCGGAAGGCTACTATCGATCCGATATCAATACCAACGTTGGTATCGATACTATCGATATTAGGATCGATCCGCCCACCCCTAATATTACATATATGTAAGCAACATCACACATCCAAACATAGCACGATTGCAAATGTGACATTGATTTTATACAACAGTAGTTCAGTAGACAAGTAGTTAATTTTAAATGACTTGCATTTTAGCAAAAAAGGTCAATTATATGTCTAACAAAAATAGTAACACACAGAGATGTTTCATTACTGAATGATTCAGCATTTTTGAACAAATCGGGTGAGTCAATGAATTAGTGAGCCATTCATAAAGACAGTTACTTGCTTGCTTTATTGAATGAATTAGCCGTTTTCACGAATTGGTTAAATCAGTGACTCGCTCATTAAGACTGTGACTTGCCGCCACCTACTGGTGGTTTGGTTTCACATTTAAAAGTATTGCATTTTTCCAACATTTCAGATTTATATGTTAAAAAAAAAAAAATTAACAATTAATTTGCAATTTTACTGTGTAAATGGATTTATGGAACCTCTTCATTAAACAGTCTGAGTAAATACATCTAAATGGCACTTTCGATGCAGCTTCAGTGTTTCCTCTGCAGTGGAGTTTGTTGATACTGATTTCATTTGAACAATACAGAGTCGGATTATTCTAACTGAATGTATTGGTGAAATTTAAGAATTTGACGTAAATGATAATACATACATTTAGTAAGGTTAGGAAAATATTGCCCTTCATAAAGTTAAAACGTGTCCTAGATATCAATTAATATCACAAATATGCTGATTAAAGTAAGACCTCATAGAGCACCAATGAGACTACTGCTTTAGAATGGATTATATTTACGCCAAAAAAAAGTAACTTTTTTTACTCTGACAAGTGAATGACTGATTTACTTGACATGACAAGCACATGTCGAGCCCTGTCTTTGTATCATGCACTTTTTTTGATTGACAACCTTGCAGACTGTTTGCATTGAAGGATATGTTACAAACTGCAAAAACTATATTTTTTACGAAAACCCATACAACCTGCTCTTTAAGGCCTTATGTAGTTCATTCTCAGAGACACTGGGATCTCAAAGTGGCTCCATGTCCAAATTGTTGAATTTAATTGGTTGAAAGCCAAATGTGATTTTGTGCTTATCCACACTCTAAAAAGTGCTGGGTTAAAAAATAACCCAAACTTAACCCAGCCGCTGGGTAACTATGAGACAGAACACGCACTGGGTTGTTTTGACCCAAGTGCTGGGTTTAACCTTTTGACCCAGAATGCTGGGTTGTATATTTGACTCAACCAGTGGGTCAGGTTAACTGTGTTGCTGGGTTAAACATAACCTAAACATTGGGTTATTTGTTGTCTTGATACCTTTATATTTACCAATAATAGTAAATAATCAAAAAAGAATGTAAAATTATTATTGCTTTTCTGTAATTCAGTTAAAAAACACAAAAAATGCAATTTAATGAGTTTTAATTTCTTTTTAAAACAATTTTCAAATGGGTGCAGCTGTCACACATTTTATCCAACCAACACAGACACATAAAACAACAATTTTAGTAGATCAGTTACTTTAAAACAAAACTGTGTAAACTAGGCACTGTAGATTCCCATTCTTTGTCAACATTGTAGCAGCAGAACACTCAAATTAATTAATTACCACATGAGAATCGTTCTAAACATTGTGCTATTAAAACTAAGCCAAACAAAGTGTCCACCAGACAATACATATAACAATTTAAAGCATGTTACAAGAGGCCAGAAATAAACTATTGGCCTTAAAAACTTCACACATGAAGACTTATGTCCATCAATGCAATATACTGTAAGCTGGAGAAATTCCCAGGCAACGAGTCCGCTTCAGTGGCTTGGCCTGTAACAATGGCGAAGGTCTGGGATGTCGTTGTCTCGTCCCCAAGGCACAAATCCACCATGTTGGTCCCTACCTGTTAATTATATGACACTTTGTCTTGGAACATAACGAACATTTTAAGTTAAGTGTATTTTATGAACATAAACACAGAGGCCAGAAAAAATGCTCATTTTAGAAGAAAATTTCAAACTGCACATTTTTAGTCTTTTACATCTGAACTCTTCATACAGTGGTGGCCAAAACTATTGGAACACTAGTATTTTCACCAGCTAAAAAATGGTTTTAAGTCAGTGATTTATATTTTTTGCTGTAGTGTGTCAGTGGGAAATATCAATTTGATATTTGAAATATCAAATATCAGGTTGTATGTCAATGAATGGCTTCCAGAATTCTGTGGTTGTGGTTCTGTGGACCCTTCCCCAGAATGCGCAGGACTTTGAAAGCATCTAAACCATAAGAATAATACAGTGCAAACTGTTAAATTTATCTCATAAACAATGAAACTAAATAATGAAACTATAATAATAATAATAATAAAAATTATAATGGTATTAATGCAAATGAATCCCCACCCCCATTCAACTAGTGCAGGTCAAGGTCACTGCCCCCCAGACGAGAGCCAATCATGATTTTGCCTGAGCTATGAAAAATCAAAGCTTTTTTTTTTTTTTTCCTTTCCTTTTATTTATATTATCTTATTATTTTAGTGGATAGAGTAAGTACGTTTTGGTTAAATTAATTTCAATTTAAGCCCCATATCCTCCCGCGAGTCGCGACTCATGATTCTCAACTTGTCTTGATAGAGAGGACTCTCTTTTCGTTATTTTCCCGCTTTTGCAAGTTAACTGTTTGGCTACATCAAAAACAAGTGTCTCAGTTATGAGAAGAGTAGGAAACTGGCTGACTATTGCAGCAAGCCTATTCTCTGCATTAGGTAACGTAATTTTTTTTATTTATTTTTTATTTTTTTATTTTTTTTAACTCTTTGTACAGCAGTCATTGTTAATGTAGAATATGCAACATTAATATATGAATATAGAATATAGGCCTATATAAAAACAAAAAACAAAACAAAAAAAAAACAAATCTGCTGCTGGCTTGTCTGCCAGTGGGTGAAATTTCAGATAGAAAGCAGGTTAATGTGTTTACATGCTGCACAATCATTAGGCTTGTTTGAAATGAGCAAATTCTGCACAGAATCGATCACCGGTGATCACCGCGAGATGTATGCCGGTTAGAAATGTGTCCGAGTTACGTCCGCCTTGCTCTGATGTCATGCTGACGTGTGCCAATTTGTGAATGTGAATTTTCCCAAACACTATGCCAGTGCGTGAGAAATGTGCTTGTTGTCATATTTCTATAAAAATCTAAAAAACACGTTTGTATTAAAGTAAAAATGGATGATAAATACGCTTTTCGTATGGTATTAAATAGCAAGCACTTTGAGTGTCTTGTTCATCATATCTATTTTCATAAAAAAACAACAGAACTGAAATTATATCATGTTTATCAGCAACACAGCACGTGAGTGTGATAATGTAAGTATCTGTTCCACATTGAGAGGTCAGAACTGTCCGTCTTGACTGCACTTATTTCACTCCTCCCCTCACTGCAGCCGCCTACTCTCGCCTACATTTAAGGCAAGGCGAGGCGCATCTCAAACGAGCCTATTTAAACACAGATCAGTTCTATTATGCTGATATCGCGAGAAAGCTTCTCAAATAGCGTGACATTTTAATATCGCGAGATCTCGTAAACGTTAAAAAAACAAAACCAAAAAAAAAAAAAAAACGCTCCGGTTACTAATGTAACCTCGGCTCCCTGAGATAGGGGAATGAGCGTTGCGTCGAAGACGCGTATTGGGGGAAAACTGCACTACACCACTGTTTATACAACACAAGAGTTATTAAAGTAAGGGGCATAACGTAGCTAATGCAGCTACCTGAGGAAAAAAGAGCGCGAAAATGCACAACACAAAAATGATGGATATCGTTGGATTCGGTACGTCGCAGTCATTTACTTGGAAAAAAATATGCCCTTAAAAATAATTTTAGTGTGAAATGACCTAATTCTGTCAAAATATTAAAAAGCCATACAGCATGCAGGCAGTAACTGAACCTACCCCGTATTTCTGGCATATGCCTGTTTTCATGAAGCGTTAAAATAAGGGACATATGTACACACACAAAACTTTTATTTAACGATAAAGCGATTGTTGAGGCAAAAAAGTACCTCACTAGGCTGCTACTTAACGTTCGTTAATCATTCACAGAATAAAACGCAAACCCCGCACAGCGACATATCAAAAAATATTGCATTAAACAGTGAAATCACTGTACTCTAAACTACAACTTATTAAAAATAAAGGTAATTAATCATATACTTGTATTAACTTACCGTATAATCCTGCTTGCTGCGAATTGCGTGACCGCCTGACGAGGAGACGAGTGAAGAATCCAGAAAGTTCGATGAAGTGGAAAAACACACACAGTAATCCAGGATTTAGGAATGTATCGTGTGACACATCAGAGTATGAAAGACTAGGATTAATTGTTAACTCTGGGTAAAGTTTTACCAATGGGAAACAAAAGATTACCCAGGGTTAACTATTTTACATGTGAGAGAGTTTGTTTCAAAGTTTGAGGTACTATTAGTGATTTTGCTAAATATGCCTTTCAGCAGTGCTTGATGCTACTTGATCTATGACTGTGCTTCACATGTTATAACATGAGGAAATTCTAATGCTTAATCCAGGTGAGGATTCAAACCTTTGTTTGCTGATGTGAATACAGTGCAGCCACACTTTCTTAGGAGGCATACAATTTATTTTAACTGCAGTTGGAATGCTGTAAAAATATTTTAACTCTTGGCAATGTCTGAAGCTATAAGCAAAGTGACCCAAATGTTATCATAATATTCAACAATTTGGACACATAGCAGCATTGAGTTCCCCATATCTGCGTGACTGAATCATATCTTTTTCTTCATGCGGAAGTAAAAAGCCTACGGGCTAGACTTCCGATTCATTAATCACTATAGGGAAATAACAAGAAAAATAACAAACGGTAAAACTGTTTGCACTACAAATCAGTGTACTCCTAATTAAGATGATACATTAAAATATGTTAACGCACAACAATTTGCAATATCAAGTAGCAAAACAAGCTGTTTTGTAAAGCTAAAAATAGCTGGACGCGGATGAGACCCGGGAGCCGGATCCATAAAATTTACAAATGGCCACGCCCACTCTTACTGGAAAATTAAGGTGGATAGGAATTTGGGAAAAAAAGGTGGAAAGTGCTAGTAAAACTGATTTTACTAATAGACCTACCAATCTCTGTGGAAAAAATAACATAATGCCACCATCTTTCTTTTTTTGTGTCTTTTTTAAAAATTAATTAATTAATTAATTTATTAGTTTGCTTCTGTGCTGCTAACTTAAAAAATTTAGGAGCACATCAAAATGTCAGGAGCACCTTCTAATCAATCTGATCAAAAATTAGGCTTCCCATTATGAGGTGATATTTGACTCCTTAAGGGGAAACACTGCAGCTTTTTTTCATGCACGCCAAGAGATTTTTTTTTTGGGGCTTTTTGGTTTTCATAAATTGTTTTTTTTTAGACTAGTGGAAAGAAAACATCCAAAAGACATTAAGTGTTTCTTTTATAGCACTTTATTTACTTGTGTCAATAGAATTCAATTACAATACATATGTTTAAAGGCCGTTTTCTCAAAATCAGATTTTTCTCCTACACTGAGCCATAAATCTCCACTTTAGTAGCACTTACACACACAAACTTTACGTTTTTATTCCTGTCTATATCCTGAAGGTTTTTACAGAGGGATTTGTTCACATATAATATGCTTGATTATATTTTATTCCCCCCAAAAATCGTTAAAATATAGTGTTTTTTGTATTTTCTGAATAATGGAGTGACAAAAATGAGATACCTAAACGTCCCTCTGTAAAAACTTTTGACTCTAATATGTCAAAAAAATTAAACAAGAATTTTGAAACTAACTTCATCCAGCTTTTTGTACTAGAAATGTATGCAAATTAGTGCATGAAATGATGCATAATTTGCATATGCAGACCTAACATTTTAGAAAACTTGCAATTGTCAATGTAATCAATCAGCTGGGTAAGGCGATAACTATTAGTTTTTTTTTTGTTTTTTTGTTTTTTTTTAAACCCTATTCACCTGAAGTGATTTATAGGGGAATTTTGTTTTTACCTTTGTAATGGCATTTTTCTAACTTTATTAAAAATATCATCTTTTATATCAAATTTTTACAAAATTATATTTTTATAAGCTTTTTAAAATGTCTAATTAAAACAACAGAATAAGTAGAATAAGTTACCAATCAAATGAAATCAGTATTAACAAAATAATTTGTACTACAGAAGTGGCACAAAAGTGGCTTTTCATATGTTTAATGAGGCTCAGAGGTGGCATGAGTGCAATCAAATTCATGAATTTATGTTGAGATTAATGTTTTAAATATAAAATTTTGAATATATAAATATTAAATGATTTAAATAACTGAAAAGATACTTTAAAAATTAAACTAAAACTGCCAGTATGTGGCGGCAAGTCACTGATTTAATTACTGAATCATTCATTCATTTGATTCGTTCGAACTGCTGATTCATTCAGGAATAAAGCAAGTGACTCTTTATGAATGGGAAATTGAATCACTGACTCACTAGATTCGTTTAAAAATGCATGTTCAGTTATAAATGAAACACAGCTGTGTTTGAATGGAGATGCGTAGTGGCTCAGTTGTGACTTTTTTTTTTTTTTTTTTTTTTTTTTTTTTTTACTATTTTTGATGACGAAACGGAGCAAAATCAACAATATAGTCCGTTATAGTCAGACAATGTAAACCACTTAACATTAACTTTGTTTATTTAACTGTTGTATTAAATCAATATCTCATTTACAAACTCCCTTAAAAATTATTAAAAGCTGTCACTCATCTCAGTTCCATTATAGGCTAATCAACAAAGCTCTCTACACTGCACAGTGAATCTCTTATTTACACTCTCTCTACACTTTTGCAAAATGTTGTGTTTTGAGTTATAACACTCAACATATTTTCAACTTCACATTCATTTCTTTCATTTTTGGTAACCTTGTTTAAAGGCCCTAACACACCAAATGGATATAAAAAAAAAATAGCAGTGATAGAACTAGTGGCTTTGAGTTATATGTGTCTGGGCTAAAAACTTGTGCTTGAACACAAAGCAAAGCCTTCAGCCAACAGACAGCTAGCATGTACCTTCTGCACCTACGTGAGAGGAAGTAACTGTCAGGGGCAGTAGTTTATATTTGGTATTCAGACAGGAAAACTAAAACTAGGGCTACGACTTTACAGACTGCAGACAAACCCAAAAAAAAAAAAAACTGCAGACACACCAGTGCATGCTAACTATGTAACAATCTATATAATGACAATGATCGCTTTCATTTCAGACAACAATATTATAAGATTATGTAAAATTAGAAGTGTGTCTCGCTCTTAACTTTGCCCGTGTTTGCTTTTTTTCCTTGTACGCTGGTTTGCTAAGCTAAACAGCCACTTAAAGTAATCTGTTTTACCAAATGTTCAAAGGCAATTCAACATGCTCAATCAGCCAAAAAGCCATCAACAGCATCCAGAGTGATCACTAGTGATTACAGTTTGGAGCACATTGCAAAAATTGAATTGAAAGACACTCAATGACAGCTCGACATTGTTGAATGGCTGACTGTAGACTTGGTGTATCAGGGCCTTAACAAGTATTGAATCAAGCTTGTTCCTGAGTCCCAAAAAAGTTTGTTACCAAAGGTCGGGTACCAACAAGCCCACTTTTATCATCAGCCTAATTTCACTACATTTTTCCACCTAGGATGTGGCATTTATGTAATCTCTGTTCTTCACAATTTTGTTTAAACCAGCGTAAGCAAATAATAATTAAATATATTTTAGCTTGGGGTCATTTTATTTCATTTTATTGAAAAGTAGATTGACTGCTCAACCTACTGTAAACAGGTATTGGATTTGGATTAGCTGGTCTTCACTACAACACTGCTCTTTTGATGGACCAGCTTTCCGCATCTAGGAAACGACTGCTTACACTGCTTGCAAAAAAAAATGCATAAACTGTATACTTTGGCCAAAGTATACTTTGGATTTTATGCGTACAAAAGAGTCCGCGTATAGTGCTCTTGACGCAAATTTCACCACCAGCATTGTACACTGTAAAAAATAAAAAACACAATTTGTTGAGTCAGCTTAAAATAATTTGTAACCCTGCTGCCTTAAAATTTTAAGTTCAATCAACTAAAATAGGTTTAGTCAACTTGAAATGTTAAGTTGTACTAAGTAACAACTTAGATATTTGTGTTTGCTAAACTTAACAGATGGGTAAGTAACCCAGCTGCCTTAAAATTTTAAGTTGATTCAACTCAAATATCTAAGTTGTCACTTCGTATAATTTAACATTTCAAGTTGAATAAACTTTTTTTGAGTTGACTGAACTTAAAATTTTAAGGCAGCCAGGTTACAATTTATTTTAAGTTGACCCAACAAATTGTTTTTTACAGTGTATGCGCATACTGTATGCACACCATCCGATTTTTGTAGGCGCAGATCGCACATGTGCATTGACTTGACTTTGCCCTAATCAGTTGTACCACAAGGTGGCAGCACTGGCCAGGCCATTGTTTCACAGTAGAAAATGAAGCCACAGAGACAGGAACAACAACAGCAACAAAATAGCAACAACTGCAACAACAACAGATGAAGGTTTCTAGAGTACATATGTAGACCAGAACATAGTTGAAAGGCTATGTGTTCGACTGTATGCATGTGCTAGTGTACACATAAAAAATGAGGTATACTTTGGCCTTTAGTGGTGCAAAAGCTTGTCACTGGGGAAGTACCTTTTAAGGGATGACTTTAAAGGTCATTGCACACTATTAAGGTAGTAGTTTAAACATTAGGGGCTTTGCAACGGAGCAACTTTTTCACAGTTGCTAGAACTATTGGTGGAAGTACACGGAAGTCTCAGGAACTAGAAACTAGGAACTCTGTTTGGGGCAACTAAATTAGCTTCTAATTCAGAGTAGGGTCTCAAACAGTTCTATAGGAACTACCAGTGATGTAAGTGTACGCTTATTGGCCATACATATGAAACACCAGCTAGCCGACATTTTTAAAGAGAAGTCCACTTCCAAAACAAAGATTCACATATAATGTAATTACCCCCTTGTCATCCAAGATGTTCATGTCTTTCTTTCTTTCTTTCTTTCTTTCTTTCTTTCTTTCTTCAGTCGTAAAGAAATTGTTTTTTTGAGGAAAATATTTCTGCATTTTTCTCCATATAATGGACTGATATGGTGCCCCGATTTTTAACTTCTAAAATGCAGTTTAAATGCGGCTTCAAACGATCCCAATTGCGGTTGTAAACGATCCCAGCCAAGGAAGAAGGGTCTTATCTAGCGAAACAATTGGGTATTTTCATGAAAAAAAAAATACAATTTAAATACTTTTTAATCTCAAACGCTTGTCTTGCCTTTCTCTCCATGAACTCTGTATTCTGGTTCAAGACAGTTAGGGTATGTCGAAAAACTCCTCTCCCTCAACTTCAAAAATCATTTCAAAATCATCCTACATCACTGCAGAAGTACCGACCCAGTCTTTGCAAAATGAACATGCAAAGAAGATCAAACACCCTTAACAAAAAAGGTAAAACAGTGATATATAGGATGATTTCGAAGTTGAGGGAGAACATGAGATGGGAGTTTTTCGACATACCCTAACTGTCATGAACTGGAACAAAAACAGTCCAGGCAGAGTAAGACAAGACAAGCATTTGACATTAAAAAGTATCTAAATTGTATTATTTTTATTAAAATAACTGATTGTTACGCTAGATAAGACCCTTCTTTCTCAGCTGGGATCGTTTACAACCACATTTGGGATTGTTTGAAGATTTAAACTACATTTTTGGAAGTTCAAAATCGGAGCACCATATCAGTCTATTATGTGGAGAAAAATGCTGAAATGTTTTCCTCAAAAAACATAATTTCTTTATGACTGAAGAAAGAAAGACATGAACATCTTGGATGACAAGGGGGTGAGTACATTATATGTAAATTGTGACTTCTTTAAAAAGACATTTGAAAATATTTAGTCCATGAACATGGAAAACCGGGGATAACGACATTTACCTGTTTGCAGCGTTGTGTTCTTTTCTCAGCCTCGATGATATGTAACACTGAAAGTTGTCATAGGAGTGAACAGAGGACACCGGGATTTTGTTGTGTGTCGTGGGTTTTGTGATAAGGGTTAAAATCACCATAGAGTGCCTTTCAACCCTTACAATACTTACAAATTTTGGTTTTAATTTCCCATTCGCTTTATGTCATGTCATAAATGGTAGACACTCAAACACTATATAAACATATTAACTGAGCTCTCACACACATTTTTTTTTTTTTTTTTTTTTTTTTTTTTAGATAATTATGGGCCATTATTTGAAGCATAAGCCATAAGATATGTCCACCCTGTCATGGACATATATATTACTGTTAAATACGTTTTCATTGCAATATTAAAATGCAAATTATATTTTTTTTAAAGGTATGATGTCTCTTTCCTAAACAGGGTTATTTGTTTGCTTTCAAATCATAAATACATACAATATTACCAAAATATAATATAACCATCTTATTTGGAGAAAACTGATATTTGGATGCAGTTTTTTTTCTTTGCATGTTATTTCCCCCACACCTAGCTATTGAACACACTGGATTATGTCCACCCTGTCATGTGTATGTCCACCCTATCAAGTCTAAGTGGACATTTTGGAACAACGACAGGGTGGACATTTTGACCTTCAATTAGCATATTAGCTTACAACAAACGGTGACTAGTTAAATAGTCAGTCTGGTTGTTGAAGAGAATTTGGGATATTTAAACTTACATATTTTGAAAATACTGTATTAAGCTTTGGCAAAGCAAGTAAGCAAACTCATACGAAGAAAATTTGTGAGTTGAAAAGTCACCAAGTCACCACTTACTCACCTCAGCTGTTGAAATTCCTGCCACTGAAAACACAAAAAATCTGTTGTCCCGATATCACTAAAGGGGGTGGCCTTTTCTTAAAGGGCCGAATTCCCCAATGCAACAGGGTGGACAACCATTCAAGGGACATGGACAAACTCTTCTTTTTTTATTAAATAAAAATACTGTTTTTATTACCAAATGATCAGAACACTTAAATTGAGTGTTCTCTTATTTAACAAAATATTAATAGGAGAACAAAAAATTTACATTTAATGATTTGACTATATTCTACTCTCATTCAAATTTAATGAGCAGTGAATGGGACATAAACAGTCTAATATAACACATCCTTTCAAAGTCATTTTTTATGTTATCATGGCAAATGAGTAATTTATGTACAGGACACCAAAAGGCACCCTACAGTGCTATTGACCTATAACAGAGATGTAATGTAAACACAATTTACATGACTAAAAGAGCATGTTAGAAGCCAATTACAAGTGAAGCAGTTAACATTTGAAAAACATACAATGCAATGTGTTATAGATAGAAAACAGACGACTTGCTACTGGACAGAAATTCATTCAACCTGCAATCCACTGGTGCTTTCCAACACATTCGCACTCCCAACTCCTTACATTACACTATTTACACATTTATGAGCACGCTAAAAGAGTCCTGAACAAGCGTCAATATTTGAGGAGCTGGGAGTGCTTTCGCACCACATAATTCTAAAAACTCAGTTCTAGGAACTAGCCAGGATGGGGGTTCCTGGAGAACCAGTTTCCCTCCTGTTCCCCCCTTGTTTTCAAGGCCATTTTCCTAGTTGCATTCACATTGGCAGCAGGAACTATAAAGCATCCGACAGTGACCTCTTTATTCATGACATTTACAATCGTCAACAACCGGTGAATCTCGGACCGTGATCAGAGCTGTTTTTGTTGTGTGTCGTGAGTTTCGTAATAATGGAGATAGAATGTAAATGCACAGTTTACGCGATTGAAAGAGCATGAAAATCTGACTAAATCTCGTATGACTACTTGCATAAACTTGTCTTGTCAAAAGTACCGACTTCGGTACCAGTCATTAACAAAGTCATTTAAAAACGTCCATTTCCCGCTCATATTTGAGCACTGTTGAGCCAATTCTTAAACATTGTTGACTGGCCATAGTGTTCACGTGCTCAACAGATAAGACTGTGATTGGCTACAATGATCAGCGCTTCACGCTCCTCACAAGCGCTCACACAGAAGCACAATAGAAGCATTTGAAAGCCGTGTCGGTCAGCTCAAAAGTGCTCAAATGTTAGCGGGAAATGGACGTTTTTAAAATGTAAGTACCGACTGGTACCAAAGTCGGTACTTTTGACAGCACTACATGCGAGATATTGTAAACACAGCCCATCCTTGTAATTCACTTCAACTTTTTCGAACTTTATGAATAATTATTTTAGGTTCAAGTGTATGTGAGGAACTGGAAGCAAGCAGAGTACAGCTGTTTCTAAAGCAGGCAGTGCCATCTGCTGTTAAAGGAGAACTCCACTTCCAGAACAGCAGTTTACAAATAATTTACTCGCCCCCTTGTCATCCAAGATGCTCATGTTTTTCTTCAGTCGTAAAGAAATGATGTTTTTTGAGGAAAACATTTCAGCATTTTTCTCTATATAATGGACTGATATGGTACCCAGAGTTTGAACTTCCAAAATGCAGTTTAAATGCGGCTTCAAACGATCCCAGATGTGGTTGTAAACGATCCCAGCCGAGGAAGAAGGGTCTTATCTAGCATAACGACAGGTTATTTTAATAAAAATAATACAATTTATGTACTTTTTAATGCCAAACGCTCGTCTTGTCTTACTCTGTCTGAACTGTTTTTGTTCTGGTTCATGACAGTTAGGGTATACTGAAAAAATCCCATCTCATGTTCTCCCTCAACTTCGAAATCATCCTATATTACTGTTTTACCTTTTTTGTTAAAGGTGTTTGATCTTCTTTGCATGTTCACTTTGCAAAGACTCTGTCGCAGTACTTCTGCAGTGATGTAGGCTGATTTTGAAATGATTTTTGAATTTGAGGGAGTTTTTCGACATACCCTAACTGTCTTGAACTGGAATAGATGTCTGAGATTAAAAAGTATTTCAATTGTATTTTTAAAAAAAAAATGAAAATAGCATATCGTTTCACTAGATAAGACCCTTCTTCCTCGGCTGGGATTGTTTACAACCGTATTTGGGATCGTTTGACACTGCATTTAAACTGCATTTTGGAAGTTCAAAAATCGGGACACCATAGCAGTCCATTATATGGAGAAAAATGCAGAAATATTTTCCTCAAAAAACATAATTTCTTTACGACTGAAGAAAGAAAGACATAAACATCTTGAATGACAAGGGGGTGAGTACATTATCTGTGAATCTTTGTTTTGGAAGTGGACTTCTCCTTTAAAAACTAAGCTCAGAATTGATTCCAAAGAGAATTACGACGCATTTGGAAAAATCACAGAATCGATGCAGAATCATTTCTCGATTCACCATGCATTGATTTATTTTCCCAAGCAAACTTTTCCTGAAAATGGTTTAAAATATTTTAAAACCATATGAAACCAACATCAGTATAAGCATACTGCTAAGAACTTGGCATATGATGAAGATTTCCCTTATTTTTTTAAATTACCTGGCACTTACTTGTCTGTGACTCACATTCTTTTTGTTCTCTTTCAGTTGTGCCTCGTCCAGACAGATGTCCTGTAAGAAGTTGTTGCTGGTTTGTCTCCTGGTTTCAGGAACTTTATTACTACTGTATCTCTATTATAACCCTATGAAAAACGGGAAGCAAGATAGAAAACCACAAAGGTACCCTCTTCCAAATCGACAAAACACAAGCACACCAGCTGAGGATCCCGGACAGGAAGAACCAGGGTTGTACCATGTGGCTTATCCCCGAAATTACAAATTCATCATTGACCAGCCAAAAATATGTGAAGAGCAAAAGCCCTTTTTGGTGGTTCTAGTCCCGGTGCCTCCTGGAGACACTGAGGCACGCAATGGCATCAGGAGGACGTGGGGTGGAGAAAAGGTTGTTGGGAGCAAAGTGGTGGTGGTGCTGTTTATGTTGGGATTACACAGTGGAAACGATGAAGAAATAATACAGGAGCAACTCCACAATGAGAGCCAGCAATACAAAGACCTTCTCCAGAGCAACTTCCTGGATTCCTACAAGAATCTGACCATTAAAACCATGATGATGATGGAATGGCTCAGCATGAATTGTCAACAGGTGTCATTTGCTATGAAAGTGGATGCTGATGTGCTCATAAACATGAACAACCTAATTAATATGCTTGTGAGTCTGAACCCAGTACCAACCAACTATATGACCGGGCTAGTGTGGTACGCAAGCCCTGTCATTCGAAATCCGTTCAACAAGTTTTTCCTTCCCTACGATGTGTACCCCAAAGACACATATCCTCCGTATCCTCTAGGCATGTGTTACATCATATCTTTGGACCTGCCGCAGAAATTTCTACAGGAATCGAAGCACATTAAGCCCATATATATAGAGGATGCATATCTTGGCATGTGTTTAGAGCGTTTGGGTATCGTCCCAACCAAACCGCCAAATATTAAACAGTTTGTGGTGTCACCACCAAAGTACAATCGCTGTTACTTTTCTGGACTGATAGCAATACTTACAGCCAACACAAATGAAATGACATCTTATTGGACAGATATTCATTCAACCACCAATCCATGCTGAGGTGGAAACTTCCCAACTAACAGGATATACCGCAATATTATGTGCCTAAGAAAAAAAAAAAACATTTTACATCGGATTACTGGTTCACGTTACATAAGTGTATAAAATTGTTTTTATTGTGTGTTTGTGTTTATGTGAGCATTTTATTTGTTTCAAGTGAAACCATTTGCAACATGCAGTATCCTGCTCAGGAACAAAGACAATTATTACATGTAAAAACATGTATTTATTTTGTTTGGTTTTGTTTTATTATTTAAAGTTTAAGACATGTTAAAGAACAATAATTCATTCAGGGAAAAACAACTTAATTTAATAATTAAATGATAATTTGCTTGTTGATTATACTCTTGTTTTTACCAAACAAAATGGCAGACTGTTCTGCTTGAGAACTGATGTGAAATTAAATGTTTTCTTGCTTAAGGAAATAAATGTATTTTCAACTGAAACCTAAGCTTGCATGACTAAGCTTGAATGACTCATGTCATTCTTCACAAAGAAGTATGAAGAAATTAAACTCGAATATGTCTGTTTGACATTTAATTTTTTCTTTTTCTTTTTTGTAATTTCTAATTAATAATTTATAATATTTATATTATAAATTTATAAAATATAATATATATTATAATTTTTTTTTTTTTTTTTTTTTTTTTTTTTTTAAGAAATCAGCAGTAACTGAAAAAACTTTATGCACTTTACAGTGGAAGTCTGTGGGGCAGTTTTAAAGCACTAAAATAATTATTTTACCAAACTGACACATTGTTTTTAAAATATAGTGTGTATGTTTACTAGCATGGTAGAATCACTTTCTAAATAGCCTGTGCTAAGTTAAATATGCTTCATCTCATATGGGTCATATAAACCTACGTGGAAATTTCCACACCGCAACAAAAATATGGGGTTCCAAATGTGCCAAAAAAGAGTCAACTGCTTTGTGCTTTGTACTATACTTTTGTCTTTGTCTACAGTCATTGCCTACTTGTTCAGGTAAATCAGTATATGTTGACGTGCATGTTGTCTGTTGACGTCGTCTTGATCTGTCATCCTGCTGTCTTTTTCTCTGTTGTTTTTACTGTCGTCCTGTTCTGTCACCCTTACTGTCATCTGATTCTATTGTCTTTACTGTCATCTTGTTCTGTCGTCCTAACTGTCATCTCATTCTGTGGTCCTTATTGTCGTCCTGACTGTCGTCTTGTTCTGTGGTCCTAACTGTCGTCTTGTTCTGTCGTCCTTACTGTCGTCCTTACTGACGTCTTGTTCTGTCACCCTAAATGTCATCTTCTGTCATCCTTACTGTTGTCCTTACTGTCGTCTTGTTGTCGTCCTATCTGACGTCTTGTTCCGTCGTCCTAACTGTCGTCTTGTTCTGTCGTCCTTACTGACGTCTTGTTCTGTCATCCTAACTGTCGTCTTGTTCTGTCGTCCTTACTAACGTCTTGTTCTGTCGTCCTAAATGTCATCTTCTGTCATCCTTACTGTCGTCCTTACTGTCGTCTTGTTGTCGTCCTATCTGACCTCTTGTTCCGTCGTCCTATCTGACGTCTTGTTCTGTCGTCCTTACTAACGTCTTGTTCTGTCGTCCTAACTGTCGTCTTGTTCTGTCTTCCTTACTGTCATGTTAACTGTCATCTTGTTTTGTCGTCCTGTTCTGTCATCCTTATTGTCATCCTGTTCTATCATCCTTACTGTTATCTTTCCTGTCATCTTATTCTGCCGTCCTAATGATGTGTTGTTCTGTCATCTTTAAGCCTGGTAAAGTTAGTTTTAGATTTGAAATTTGCTGCATATTTGACTAGGCTGCTTTAGGGACCATCTGCAAATTTACCCCATGGTACAAAGCAAAGTCCAATAATTCATTCAAATTAATGTTTACAGAACTATAGTAAATGCCTAGTGGCAAACTGACTGAATATATTTTGCCAATATCTCGCCTCAGACAATACTTCCAACAAAAAAAAAACTTGTAACGTTTTTTTTTTTTTTTTTTTTTTTCATGGAAATATTTGTGTACTGTACTAACGCTGTGTTTCCACTACAGCATAGCAAGTGTTTTCCATTCATTCCTATGGAGGTTGAGCGTAAACGTTCACAGGGTGCATTATGGGATTGAAAGCAGTGCGGAGAAAGCTTTTGAGCGCTCACTGCCAATAGAAAACAATTCAAAAAGCAGTGGCATTGTAGCGTTGCTGGCGGCACTGTGCGTAGATTTGACACTGTAGTGGAAACACAGCGTAAGGGAGAAATTGGAAGTATTGTCTAAGGCGAGATATTGGGAAAATATATTTAGTCAGCCCACTAGTCATTTACTATAATCCTGTAAACATTAATTTTAATGAATTATTGGACTTCGTTTTATACTGTGAGGTAAATTTGTAGAAAATCCCTAAAACAGACTAGTCAGCCTAGTCGAATTTACCACGCTTTACCTCGCTTAAAGATGACAGAACAGGACGACAGAACGAGACGAACAGTTGGGACAGCAGAACAGGATGACGGTAAGGACGACAGTGAAAACAACAGAGAAAACGATGGCAGGAGGACAGATTAAGACGACGTCAACAGACAACATGCGGTTCAACATATACTGATTTACCTGAACAACTAGGTAATGTAGACAAAGACAAACACAAAGCAGTCGACTCTTTTTTGGCACATTTGGAACCCCATATAGTTTATCCGGGTTATGTTTTAACTAGCATTTAACTGAGAATGAAGTAAATATTTGTTCACATAAAGCTGGACTGTTTGATTCTGACTTAACTCTGCCTCAGCCTTGTTTCAGGTATTCAACATCAGTTATGTCATCTGTTTCCACAGTTAACGGCACATTACATTAAAATTTTTAAGAGTCAAGGTGCCTAAATGCCTGTTTTCACTGTCAGCGGAAAAGAACAGAATTACCTCATCGTGAGAGCAGCTTATCTAGACATGTAAAAAAAGACCTGCAACCTCTAACATTAAACTATACGACCAATATGTGGGTCAGTATGTTTACACCCGAACACCACTATATGTCGTAGTTTAAGATTATATTTTTAAACCCAGAGTTAGGTATTCAGTCATACCTGTACAGTTTCACTGAGTTTAGGTCTGACATAATACCTTTAGCTGTGGCTTAGGCTGCACTAGAGCAGCTCTTGCTCGTATGATATTACATAATAAAACTCTGCATATGGATGCCGCTCATTTTTACTCGACTGAAGCCCCGTTCACACTAGCAGCGACTTCTGTCGCTAGAGGCTGGCGACGAGGTTGCTAGTGGGCGTTCTCACTACTGGTTGCCTTGACAGCGAGTCAGGTTTCTTGCCATTAAATTCAAACATTTTGGAGGCAAAAGACTATATATAATATAAATATAAATTAAATCTGTACATACAAACAAAAAACTAATGAGAAGCATAGCCTATATTTTTCCATTGCGTATGTTTATCTACGGTTCAGAGGAGAACGATCACATGAGCTCTACCGCTGCCTTTCCTATTGGCTGTCGCTCCAGAAAGTCGCTCTTAATTTGCATAAAGTTGAGAGATTCTGAACTTTGTCGCGTCGCTGGACACACCCCATCCGGTCGCCAACGGTCGCTGTAGCTCGCTGTCGCTCTTGTCACCGGAAATCGCCAGCTCTCCATTGAAATGAATGGGATCGCGTCGCTTTGTCGCCGCGTGTCGCGTGTAGTGTGAACGGGGCTTTATACACATCAGTGAGCAGTATTTATCTGGCGAAGTCATTTCTGTTTGTATCAGAGCTTCTCTGCTGCCCTCTGCAGGTCATTCATTATAGTTCAGCGTTAGCTGCAAGTTTATTAGCAATCCAGGCCATGCATGCAGAGCTGAAAACTTGGCTGGCAGCAGTGGACAGGTCAGGCCTCCCCGGGAAATTTAAAGCATGGATATATCAGCATGGCATTCTGCCAAGGCTTTTGTGGCCACTGTTGAAGTACCAGGTCCCAATAACAACGGTGGAGACCCTGGAGAGAAACATCAGCCAGTTCCTGCGCAGGTGGCTGGGTCTGCCGAAGAGCCTGAGCTGTATTGCCCTGTATGGGCACACCAACAAGCTCCAGCTCCCGTTCTCAGGCCTCATAGAGGAATTTAAAGTAACAAGAGCCAGGGAGGTGTTACTGTATAGAGACTCACCCGACACCAGAGTCTCTTCTGCAGGCATAGAGGTCAGGACTGGAAGGAAGTGGAGGGCGCAGGAGGCAGTCCAGCTGGCAGAGGCAAGGTTGCGGCATGGTGTGCTAGTAGGGTCTGTGGCGGTTGGGCGAGCAGGACTCGGATGCCATAAAACGCTGTGCTATGACAGAGCGCAGGGGAGGGATAGACGGCAGATGATTCAGGGCGAGGTCCGAGCAGAGGTGGAAGAGGAGCGGCGCAGTAAAACGGTGGCTATGCGTCAGCAGGGAGCTTGGACCAATTGGGAACATGCACTGACTCGGAAAATCACCTGGTCAGAACTTTGGAGGTCAGAGCCAGCAAGACTCAAGTTTCTGATCCAGTCAGTGTATGATGTCCTACTGAGCCCAGCCAATTTGCATTGCTGGGGGCTAGCGGAAGCACCATCCTGTCCTCTGTGCCCTGCAAGAGGGTCGCTGGAGCACATCTTGAGCTGCTGCCCGAAAGCACTGGGAGAGGGGAGGTACCGATGGCGCCATGACCAGGTGCTGAAGGCAGTAGCTGATACCATCTGTGCCGGAATCCAACAAATCAAGCATCAGCCCCTAGCAAGGCCATACATTGTTTTCGTCAGGGCCGGGGAGAAGCCTCAGTCACATCCAAAGGTCCCAGCTGATCTGCTATCCACAGCAGGTGACTGGCAGCTGAAGGTGGACCTGGGGAGGCAACTGAAGTTTCCAGACCACATCACCAGCACAACACTCAGGCCAGACATGGTCCTAACATCAGAGAGTACAAAGCAAGTGGTGTTACTGGAACTTACAGTCCCCTGGGAAGACAGGATTGAGGAAGCTTTTGAGCGGAAAAAGGCGAAGTATCTGGAACTGGTGGAGGACTGCAGGCGGAAGGGGTGGAGGGCCCGCTGTGAGCCAATTGAGGTTGGCTGCAGAGGATTCCCAGGACAGAGCCTGCACAGATCACTCAGGCTGCTTGGAATCAGAGGTGCTCAAGAAAGGAAAGCCACCAGAAACATCTGCGAGGCAGCGGAGAAAGCCTCTAGGTGGCTGTGGATTAAAAGGGGCGACGTATGGCTTAGTGCGCTGCTTGGACACAAGTCGGGGTCTGATCATCCCCGGCTGGGTCGCCCAGGTGAGGGTGTCTGATGATCTAAGACCCGAAACACCCTGTGACCCTGGGTTCATCACTGAGGATGTGTCCAAGCTGCACCACTTAGGTGTTTCTTATAAATTAAAATGACAAAAAGGTAAACGTAAATGGTTTCAATTTGAATTTGCATCAATAAATTGAACCGAATAGGAACAATTTGGAACTTTATAAATAATTAATTAAAGTATTTAATTTAGAATTCAGGTTAGAAAGACCTGTATATTTTTATAGAGTGTTTTCATGACCCGTCATCAATTGGCGGTACTGAACCTAAAGTGAACCGAACAATATCACATATCATGTTTTGGGCTGTACTAATCGGTTGGACTGGGAAAAACATTTGAACTGCCAAAAGATATAACAAGGAGAAGAGTGCAAAAAACTGTCTGAGGAACGAAAGGTGTTTGTGGTTGGCCAAACTGAACCAGGATTTCCACGGCCAAAATCTTGACAACATTCGTGTTTCTTTTTTTTTTTTTTTAAATCATTTTCATTCAGGTAGGTGAAATATTAGGCTAATATCTTAATTAATACTGCTCATACGTATCTTTACCACCTATTAACTTTAGTTTGTCAAAATATTGCGCCCTTTTCTACTTACTAAGTCGTTCGCTTTCACACGTAGCAGAACAATGTATTCAGTAGTACATTAACTATGGAACACACACACACACAAACATAATATATATAGCTTCAATTGTTCTAGACAGAAAGAAAACACATACGATAACAGTGTCCTTAAAGTCACAGAATTTATTTTAGCTTATGATTACAGTTTTTAAAAAATAGAAAGACATATTTGCACCCAACATATTTTTGTCATCTATCATAGTAGTGTTTCATTTGCTAGTAAATACCCTTCTATGAACTGTACAACAAAATAAGCAATAGCCAACTAGCTAAACCACCATAATATGAATTCTATTACACTGCAGAGGAACCCGGTCCTTGTTAGCATATGAAGATGGTGAACAGTTTGAAAGGAGGCCTCAGCCTCTGGAACATGAAATAGTATTTTGCTTTGTGACACACACATGTAGTCGATGTCGGTTTTCCTTCTCTGGTAATTCCAGGGATGTCAATGTCTGTGCAGTGTATAAGAAACTTGGATCTCCACCCAACTGTCCACAATCTGCTGCTCCTGTTCCTCAAAGCATTGCAAAATTCAGCCACTAGAGAGAGACAAAATACAGTTATGGTGTCAATGGCCTGGGAAGCAGACTTTTGTTTGGATGTTTGGAAGAGCATCCTACCATGCCTTTTTAAATTTTAACTTATAAACCTTTAGAGACACAACTGTTGTAAGCTCTGAGGTTTTTAATCAATGGTATATGGCAACTCTTTGCATCATTTCACACTAGTTTTTAAATTATCATGTTAATTTGTGGTGAAAGACTGCATTACCCATGATGCTGTTCAAAAATTCCACCAATCAAAGTCAGGATCAGCAAATCACATCAAATTAGTTTGCAGGAACCCCCCTTTGACATGAAGCACCACAAATGATGACTTCAAACAACTTTAAATACACAGTTTTTGATTTCACCGTCATCATTTACAGTGCTTAATGGGATTGTAGTTCGTGCCCTCATTAAAACCGTTAAGTATGCAGTCTTTGTCTTTTTGTCCAATTTTTAAATACTTTTTTTTTCTTCAAATCAAAGTTTGTGATGCCTGATTCACCTCGCAGCTGATTGGTTTGGTTCATGGCTTTATTTAAGACTTTTTAGAAAAATTTGTGTGGAAAAAAATTATTGAAAAAAAAATACCAGTGCCACTGAAAAAGTGGGTGGGCACTAATGCAATCTTGGATGACATGGGTGAGTGAATGATCAGGAAATTTTTATTTTCGATGTTTTTTTTCTCGGAGGTGTGAGTCGCAGAAAGTCACGATCACTTTTTTTTTTTATTCCATGGTGGAAATGTGCATCCATAGTATTATGCACTGAGCAGCCGTATAGAATAATGTATCCCACAATGAAATGTCCTCAGCTTGACCTTCCATTTCTAGTATTGTCAACTAGAATTAAGTACAATCATGAAATCTTTGCTAAAAAAAACAAAACAACAACAACAGCAACAACAAAAAAACAAAACAATCGACACCATTACAAGAATTTTAATGTTTTACTGGTTATAATGGGACTTGTACTGGTTTAATGGAAACTGTAATGGACCCTGTGGGTCACTACTGGTAATTGGTTGACTTCTATTGGTGGCTTGTTAAAACCACTAAATCCTAATGGAATATGTCCCAAATTTTTTTTTTAAAGGGGTCATCGGATGCCTATTGATATTATTCCTAAGGGTCTTAATGAAAAGTCTATAATATACTTTGGTTAAAAATTCTCAATGGTTTTGTAAAACAACACCATTTTTACCTTGTCAAAATGAGCTCTCTTCTCTCTGTGGAGTGACCAGCCGGTTTACTTTAGCCACATTTAGCGTGTTTAGCCACGAAACTTGCTAACTAGCAAGTTGTTAGGAAAGGTGATTGCAGAGATTCATAAAAAAAACCTTATGCTCACTTCTGCTGTAGGTGAAGCTGGATCACGAATGATTTGCGCGAACATAGACACTTTTATGAAGATCGGGAGGCGCATTCCCTTCACAAACAAACGTAATCCACTGCATCTTCAGCGGCTCAGATGTCGGGAGTAAATGACGATCACTATGTTCATTATTACATCCAGCAACACAACACCTCAATCGCTCAATCGGAGATATTCTTGTCTAACTTACATCCCTGCTCTGGCATCGAAACAATGGAGGTCGGACTGTTACAGCTGATTTAAGGCGGTGTCAATCAACTATCATGGGAGCGGCCTCTGTCGGTGTGATGCCACACATTAATGTGCAAACAACATGTAAAAATGAACTTTGCATCCGATGACCCCTTTAATAGTTTTAATGGTTAAAAGTTGATGGTTTGCAATGTTTGTAATGGTATTCGTAGTGGAAACAATTAGAATTTCTCTGATGGTTTCTATTGTTGTTTTTTTCAGAAGGGATAATAATCTTTACTTACAATTTTGTGAAATTGAAAAAAAAAAAAGGACTCAACACAAATTTGCTACTTAACGAAAAAAATAACCTATAACCTTCACTGCATGTTACATGACTAACAGAGACACAAACCTCAAAAAAGTTCAGCTCTACTGTGCCAGTCTTGTTCTTGTCCAGCATTTTAAATATTTCTGCAAATGAGAATGTGGATATGTAAATGCAGCATATCACATATCAGTCTTCATTGAAATATGGCCGTTTATCGGACACTCACTGAACATGCTTTCAAGGCGCACAATACAGCCCACAAAGTTGTCAAAGTCGATGGTGAGATTGGGATCGCTGTAGCGCGCGACCAAGATCTGGTGTAGAGGGTTGTTCAGAGAGAAGCCTGTACAAACAACATCGGGTGATTAAATGATAACAGATTTGTTAGATTTTGTGTGAACTGTTCCTTTAAGACACAACAGCTGACCTGCTTTCCCTACGGCTTCTCTCATCTCCATAGAGCTCATTGTGCCGGATTGGTCCTTGTCGTTTTTACAGAAGATATCCTGACAAAGCATAAACGTTTTATAACAGACTACTGCCTTTGAGGATGCATTGTGCAAATAAATGATACCAGGATGAAAACAAGCATGAAAACATACCAGGTACGTCTCAATTTTAGTCCAGAGAATCTTAAATTCAACGATGCCCAGTTTGCCACTGCCGTCTTTCTGAGACATTAGTAAAGGAAAGAAAAGACTAGAACAGTGCAGAAATAATAATTTAAATTGATGCATTTCAAAAACATCTTTTGATTGATTCAAAAGGATACATCCAGTAAGTTCACCATGTTGCGGCAAGTGTCCAAACTGAATCCATCCGTTTTAATGTCTTTGCCTTAAAAAAGTGATTAAAAAGTGAATTATAAATGGTCAATAATTAAAATGTGTAAAATAATTAATAAGAAACAGGTATATATATATATATATATACACACACAGTAAAAAATAAAAAACACAATTTGTTGAGTCAGCTTAAAATAATTTGTTACGCTGCTGCCTTAAAATTTTAGGTTCAGTCAACTAAAATAAGTATAGTCAACTTGAAATGTTAAGTTGTACTAAGTAACAGCTTAGATATTTGTGTTTGCTAAACTTAATAGATGGGTAAGTAACCCAGCTGCCTTAAAATTTTAAGTTGATTCAACTCAAATATTTAAGTTGTCACTTAGTATAATTTAACATTTCAATTTGAATAAACTTTTTTTTTTGAGTTGACTGAACTTAAAATTTTAAGGCAGCCAGGTTACAAATTATTTTAAGTTGACTCAACAAATTTTTTTTTTTACAGTGTATACACTTGTATTTATACATATTTTATTGATTTATTGATCATATATAAATACAAATACATATATACTAGTGCTGTCAAATGATTAATCGCAATTAATTGCATCTAAAATAAACTTTTTTTTTTTTTTTACATAATATATGTGTGCGTACTTTGTATATATTCATATAATTTATATGTCCCTGTTTTCCCCCCTGCTTTAGTTCATTTATTTGGTCATGTTCCTATCCTTGTTTAGTTTGATTATATATATATACCGATAGCCGATTATTTTGAATGATATCGGCCGATACCTATACCTATAGTTTGATTTTTTTAAGGAAACAATTTTTTGAGAATGTGCAAGTTAAAATTTTACGTGGTTGCATTTGTGCCAGTGCAAGGTCCGCCCTGCTTGATGCATAAAGCGCGTGGTGCAAAGCCGCTGCTCAGTGCAGCCAGAGCCTTTCAGTGCGAGCTCTTTGGGAGCAGAGCCTGGTTTATACTCGCTGTGTCAACAGGAGCAGCAAAATGACGTGAATACTGAGGAAACGATGACGGACGGCATGGAGGATTTGGTTTTCAAGCTAAAGTAAATTAAAAGAACCAGAGAAGGTGAACATGTTTGTCCTTGCTGTTTATCTCACGTTATGCTTTAGAGGCTTTCTTGAAATCTTTTTTATTTATTTGATTCCTCAGTAATTGCCAAACGTTCTGGTGTAGCCTATATGCCATGCCTTATTCATTTATGTGAATTAACATTATATAAGTTAGTTTGTATACTGTTTTATTGTTCTTGTACCTTTCAATTAACAACGAATCCGCACTGGTGGAAACAACACGAGACTTTCACTTTCGAGACCTGCTCGGAAGGCGGAAGGTTTAGTGTCTCCGTCAGCAGCAGGAGCAGCAGCGAGCGCGCCTTCAGTCAATAATAAAGAGATTTTTGAATTATTTATTAATAAACTAGTGTTTTCTGAGTCAGTGTAGCAAGGATGAGGTTGCCGGTCCTGACTCGCCATCTCCTCTTTGGACGCGCCTTTATAAAGAAATGCATCTTTACAGATGAATGAAAGAGTTCTTGTTTTTGATTTGTTTTATTTCGTTAAGCAATGATTTAAAGCTTTCTACTGATATATGTATAATGTCTGTGAGGTATGTATTCGCTGAGTTTCGGTTCATTTTTGTGAAGCGCTCCTGTTGAGATGGCAGAATGCGCATCATGTTTGTTTTCTTTATAAAATCACCGTTTGTGACATTTTGTTGATATTGTGAGTGCATACAAATAAAAGTAGACCCTTTACAGTTCCGAATGATGTATTACTCTTACCTTTATGAGCAAAAAAGACGGAATATTTTAAATTGTTTCCGCTGAAAAATGCAAGTGATCGCGCTGGCGCCTCCATGTCCTGCAAAGCGGCTTTAGCTTCCACTCTCCGCAAAAATTGCTGGATATGCGCCTAATAGCACACATTTATCTAGGCTTAACGTTTAAACTATCATTGTTTTATACTTGAACTCTTTTATATCTATAGATTTTATTTTAGGCAAGTCGGGACTGATGATTTGAGAAGGCTAAATTGATCAAACAGACTATGATCAGCTACTTAAAAAAAAAAAAAAAAAAATCACGAACAAAAATGCTTCAATTAGCTTAATACTATAATATCATTTTTAACTGTTAATGCCTTATTGAGCAAAGATTTTCAGCTAACTTTGAACATTAATCGCGATTAATCATTTGACACCACTAATATATACATGTAAATATTTCTTAAATATATACATGTACGTGTGTATTTATATATCCATATAAATATACACAGCACATACACATATATAAACACAAACTTTTATTTTGGATGTGATTAATTGTGATTAATCTATTTAACAGTACTACTTATTTACTATTTATTTCACAGATAACACAAAAAATAAATAGTTTGTAAAAAGTTTCAGAGCTTACGTTTAGATATCACTTTGTTCAGGATATTTTGCAGCTCAAATGCTGAGATTTCAGCATCCTTGTGGAGAAAAAAAAAAGATTGGATATAGTTTATAAATATTAAAAATGAACAAAACAATATAATTAATTATCCTGTAATACTCACTGCCCCAGCAAGCTGTTCAAACAGATTCTTGAACCGGCTATCGATATCACCCTTGTTCACATTAATCTATGAAAAAATAACATTGAAATAATTGACATTTTTGTCAGAATACAGTATTAAATTCATGTTGGACAACTGAAGAAATTTACCTCAGGAACGTTGCAATCGACAGGGTCATCAAGCTCTCTAGAAACCAAACATATTTTCAGTCAGGAGAAATAAACTTTCATTACAACCAGTCGAAAAAATTTTGTGGGCCAGAAACTCACTGGAACTCGGCCTGTTTCTCAGAGAAGACGCGAACACAAAAGTCTCCATCCTTGTTGGGCTCGAAGGTGGAGGGTACGATGAGATACTCGCCGGGGGGCAGACAGAAACGAGAGCAAACCTCACGCAGGTTGATGAAGGTCTCAGAGCGGGCCGCTGAAGCATGTCGGACGAAGAAGTTGCGGTCCAGGTGGACGTTCCTCTGCCCGGCGAACTACAACAGAATATTTCAACAAGAAATTAGAATATTAGTGTTAATTTCTGGGTAAATCTGGCTATGATGAACTGATTAAAAAAAAAAAAAAAAAAGGATATTGAGGTTATGTAGCAAACTGGTGAATTTGTGCTTTAGTATCTGCCGTCAATACCTCGTCAGGAACCTGTGGATGATAATAAGAGAGATATACTGATTTAATTTGTTTATGTTTGTAAAATATTCACTTCTTATCACTTAGTTAATCACTTTAGTCAGAACAAGCAGAAAAGTGGATCAGACTATTTCCCGACACGGTGTTGCTCACCTCGTAGATGGCAAAGCCGATGGTGTGCATGTCCTCTCCGACTTTTCTCATTTTGCGGCGGTTCTTCTGGATCAGACCCACAACGAAGCTGCATCCCACTTCATTATCAGTTGGGTCGTCGTCCTGCTCCTCCAGCTTGATCAAAAACTGAGGATTCATCCAGAACGAGTCTGCCAAGAGCATAACAAAGGTCATAAATTGTTGTTGTGCTGTTGTTTAGTATTTTTATTTATTTTTTTTTTTGCTGTTGTTTGTTTTATCTTCTTTCTTGCTTTAGATTTTGTTGGTATTCTTGAGTTTGGTTTGTTTAGCATTAGTTATTACTTAGTTTTTTTTTGGCCGTTTTTGTTTGGTATACGTTTTTTTTGCTGTTGTTTTTGTTTTGCTTTGTGTTTTTAAGTCTTTTTTTTGCTGTTGCTTTTTAGTATTTTTTGCAGTTGTTTTTGGTTTTGTTTTTGCTGTTGTTTTTGTTCAACATTATTTTATTTTCTGCAGTTGTTTTTGTGCAGTATTTTTTGTTTTGTTTTTGTTATATTCATTTACTATTGTTTTGTTTTTTGTTGTTGCTGTTTCTATTTTTATTTTTGTTTCTTGCTGTTGATTTTGTTTGGTATTCTTGTGTTTGTTTTGTTTTATTTAGCATTATTTATTACTTTGTATTCTCCAATGAGAAGTATTCTCCAACTGAGTTTATCCTACCTTTATATGTATGTGTGTTATAATTAATTTTTTGATGTGGGGATTTTTTTTAAGGGGGGTGTGTGTTAGGACTGAGTTGTGTTGTTTTGGATATTTTGGTTTCTCTTTTCTGTTGTAGGTTTTCTGATTTGGGGCGTGACTTGAGTGCACCTGATGCGCGTCGTGGCTCTTATTTAAACGTGGTGCAAGAGTTCCTCGGCGCTGCTGCTCCGCTGATGCGTGGGCAGTTTGCCAGAGCCGCGCTCCAATTTGTGACATTATGTTTTGCTTCGCATTCATTCACTAGCGCTGACCACACTTCATTGTGCATCCACTCACTCGCATTTCACCCAGATCGAACCTACAGATACTGATGTCCTGGTTATGTTATTTTGGTTAATTTTGTTGTAATAAATATTATGTTTTAAGTTATTCCGCCGTGTCGTCTCCCTTAATGTTACATCTTTGAGCCAGGTGTAACATTTGGTTTTTATAGTTTTTAATTTATTTATTTATTTATTTATTTTTTTGCTGTTTTAGTTTGACATTGTTGTCTGCTGTTTTTGTTTGTTTTGCTTTTTATTGTTTTTAGTTGCTGTTTCTTTTTAGTATTTTTTGCAGTTGTTTTTTTGTTTTCTTTGTTTTTGTTTGATATTATTTTATTTTTTGCTGCTGTTTTTGTGCAGTATTTTTTGTATTTATCTACTATTATTTTGCTTAGATTTTTGTTGTTTTTGTTTACTATTCTTTTTTTCTTTTGCTGTTGTTTAAATTCCTTGCTGTTGATTTTGTTTGTTTGTTTTGTTTTGTTTAGCATTTTTTATTACTTTGTTTTGCTTTTTATTGGTTTTAGTATTGTTTGCCATTTTTGTTCAGTATGCCTTGTTTTTTGCTGTTTTTGTTTGTTTTGCTTTTTATTGTTTTTTTTTAGTATTCTTTTTTGCTGTTGCTTCATTTTTGCAGTTGTTTTTCTTTGTGTGTGTGTACTTTTTTGCTGTTGTTTTTGTTCACTATTATTTATTTATTTATTTATTGCAGTTGTTTTAGTTTAGTATTATTTCTTTTTTGCTGTTGATTTTGTTTGATATTCTTTTTTCTGCTTTGTTTTATTTAGCATTATTTATTACTTTGTTTTATTTCGATTTTTAGTATTTTTTGCCGTTTTTGTTTGCTGTTGTTTGTCTGTTGTTTTGGTTTGTTTAGCTTTTTATTGTTTTTTAGTATTCTTTTTTTTGCTGTTACTTTTGTTTAGTTTTTTTAGTTTAGTTTTTAGTATACTTTTGTTTTTACTGTTGTTTTTGTTTGATATTGTTTTATTTTTTGCCGTTTTGTTTTTGCGCAGTATTCTTTTATTTTGTTTTTTGTTGTATTTATTTGCTAATATTTTGCTTTGATTTTTGTTGTTTTGTTTAGTATTCTTTTTTTGTTTTGCTGTTGAGTTTATTCAGTATTGTTTTGTTTTTTTGCTGTTGTTTTTGTTTAGGTTTCTTGCTGTTGATTTTGTTTGGTATTCTTGTGTTTTTGTTTTGTTCTAGTATTGTCTTTGTTAGATGCACAAAGCCATCGTGTTTATTTTTTCTAGTTTTATTTTCATAGTTTTTGTCTTAGAGCATTATTGTCATTTTTCTAAACAAAGTTAAAGCTGCATTTGGATCTGCATCTCCTCTTCCTTCCCACACCTGCACTGTGACAAATATTTTTTGTTTTGTTTTGTATTCTTGGTCAAATATTCAATATAAAATAATGTAATATAATACAGTATAATATATTTATCATGTAGTTAATTCAGTTAATTACTTGGATAATTCCTGCAGCCACCAGCAGTTGATCCATTCCTCCAGTTGCCATCAAACTTAGACAGCGCCCACTTATTAACACTTTCATCTGACAGAGCATCAGGGGTCAGATTACAGATCTCCACCCGTGAGTAGAGACGCAGGAAATCAGAGAATGCCATCCTGTGATGCAGATAAACATCTTGTCAATTATCTTATGAATCACCTTAACTAAAATTCCAAAAAATAAACAAATAAATATTTGCAGTTTACCAGAACTCTCCATCTTCTGCTTTGCAGCTCAGTCTCTCACGGTCGGCATCACTGATCTGACACCATTCTGATGACCTATAGACCAATCACAAGACATTTAGCGAATTTTCCCAGTTATTATTTTGGCTAAAATTTTTGGCTTGAGTAAATTTTTTTTCAGGATTCTGTACTCAATGGAAAATTCAAAAGTGAAACATTTATTTGAAATAAAAACCTCAAAAGAGGTGGAGTCCCGCGTCTCTGCCTCGATCTAGGTCTCTTCCTAGCAAAAGCCAGGAGAGGTCAACTTCAGGTAGTGGCTTGGGTGGTCTAAGGGTTACAATGAGGACTTCCCCTCGAGGAAACGACCTCCCAGGGCCCCTCACCCCTCTCCGCAACCAGTGGAGTTGCCCGGGGAATGCACTGGACCTCTAAACGAAGTGTACCAGCCATATCCTTCTGCATTCCTCCCAACAGCCAGATACCGATTGCTGCATTGGCGGGTAAGCCAACTCTTTCTGGGGATGACAATCCAACTGCGTTGCCTCCCTCGGGAACGGCTGGATTGTCCGAATCGGACCCAGAGATGACAGCTATGCTTGTAGTGGTCGTCTAGTCTAACTGGCAGTGCTTACCAAGCACAAGGCATGCCCCGCCTGCTCAGGTGGCGGAGCATCCGGTGCCAGGCCTTCATTTGCTGTATTCTTGAAAAAACGGTGGTAGGCTGTAGTGACCCCGAGGGGATCCCATATGTGTATTCTTTCACAGTATAGCTCAGGGGTGTCAAACTCAGTTCCTGGAGGGCCGTAGCCCTGCACAGTTTTGTCCCAACCTTGCTTCAACAAACATATTATGCAGTTTTCAATTAAGCCTGAAGGACTTGATTAGTTGGATCAGGTGTTTTTAATTAGGGTTGAGGCCCTCCAGGACCGGAGTTTGACGGAGTATCCTCCTGTGTTCTCACCTCAAATGGGCAGAAGCACCGAGAGGCCACAGATCAGTGTCGGCTTGCTGCGTCATAGTACATGCTTAATTTGCTTCAGAGAGTTCCCTGTTGGGCAAAACCTGTTGAGTTCCTCCATCACCTGTGGCAGCCAGACGTGGCGGGGCATCCGGTGCCAGGCCTTCATTCGCTGTATTCTTGAAAACCGGCAGTAGGCTGGGTGCCCATATGCGTGTTCTTCCACTGTATAGCTTCTAAGCCTGTGGAGGCCTCTAAGCCAGGGGAGGTCTACTTCAGGTAGTAGCTTGAATGGTCTGAAGTTACCTCCCAGGGCCTCTCACCCCTCTCTGCAACCAGTGGAGTTGCCCAAGGAATGTGCTGGACCTTCTAAACGAAGTGTACCAACTGTATCCACTGCCACCTGGCGGTGTAAACCCCATCTCCCCTTACGAGCCTGTAAGTATTTGTCTAGTCTAACTGGCAGTGCTTACCAAGCACAAGGCGTGCCCTGCCCGCTCAGGTTGCAAGCTCACTCTACCTGGAGTAGTGCATCTTCTTGGGCGCTGACACATGGCGCCTCACTGTAAGATGTTTGTAGAGCTGTAGGCTAAGCGATGCCCAACACATTCACAAACCTTTTTTGTTGAGCTGGTATCCTCCTGTGTTTTCACCTTAAACGGGTAGAAGCACTGAGAGGCCCCAGCTCAGTGTTAGCTTACTGCGTCATAGTACACGCCTATTTTGCTCCAGTGAGTTTACTATTGGGGAAAATTTGTTGAGTTCCTCCATCACCTGCGGCAGACAGACATGGCAGACTATATGCCTATATGAAGTGACCCTGAGGGGATCCCATATGTGTATTCTTCCACAGCTTAGCTTCTAAGCCTGTGGCTTCCCTTGGCAGAGCCCACTGCAAAGGTGTAGCCACCCTAACTGGGTCTGAGCAACCCCAGAGACTTCCATATGCAGTACGGCCATATGGGGTTAGTCTATATGTATAAATTCCACTTAGAACCTCCCTGTGGAGGATGTGGCTTATGTAGCGTTCCTTTTCCAGTGGAAAGTGTATGCTTTTCCCGGTGTTATCCAAGTCTCACTGAGTGGGTTGTGCAGGAACAGCAGTGATCTACCTTCTATACCTTCTCGTCTAACAGGGGGAACAGGAGGCTTACGCAGAGCACTGGAAGGGGCAGCATCAGTGGCGCTTTGGTAAGGATTCCTAATTCGTGAAAGGGAACGTCTGAGTTACTTGTGTAACCCTGGTTCCCTGAAGGAGGGAACAGACACGTCACGTCCTGTCGCCACAGTTGCTGCACCTGCTGCCAATTTATAACCACGCTGCAGGGTGCAGCAGTCAGATGCAAATATTGCATGCCAATGTGCATTGGTTCTTTTAGTTTACACTCTAAGCAGATTGGTCTTTCTGGAGAGATTGCCCAATTCATCTGTCACAACTAGTGTTGTCAAAAGTACTTATCGGTACGAGAATATTTTAAAAACTTCCATTTCCTGCTAACATTTGAGCCCTGTTAAAACCCAACCCTGTTAAACATTGCTGACTGGCCATAGTGTTCATGTGTTCAACAGATATGACTGTGATTGGCTACAATGATCAGCGCTTCACGTACTTCACAGAGCGTTTACACAGAAGTACAATGGGGGCGTTTGAAAGCCGCATCTGTCAGCTGATCTGTCTATGTGCAGATGTATTAGGGATCCACGGACAGACACAACTTTCAAATGCTCCCGTTGTGCTTCAGTGATATTTAAGAATCGATTAAGAGTCGATACTTTTGACAACTCTCTAGTCACAACATGACATCTCTGTTCCCACCTTCAAGGAACGAAGGTTACACAACATAGTATGGTGATTATAATAACACAGTGATTATAAAAACTGCCTTCACAAATGTAAAAATTGCCCCTGGAAATCAATTCCAGGGGGTAAATATTGCCCCTTAAATTTACAGTTTGTCAACTGATATAAGATTTTGTATGCTTTGCATACACATGTCACCCCACATAACAAATCCCAATGAGTGTGTGTGTGTGTGTGTATATATATATATATATATATATATATATATATATATATATATATATATATAATTAAATTATATATTAAAATGATGTTTTTTTTAAAGGACTGAAGGAGTTAAGTGTCAATGGGGTAAGTACATTTAACATCTGTTGCTTTGTTGTGGAACGAGGAACGTTGAGAAGTGATGAGAAGGATGGGCGGTACTCAACCTCTCCTTCCTACACCCGAGGGCATAAAGGCTTAAACAGAGTTACTATAGCAACTCATAGCAACATATTTGAATAGAGCCTCAGATGGGTGTGGTTACTCGAAACCACAGTTGGTGTTCAGAAACAGAGTTTTATATGCTTATTAATTTACAAACATGTAACACTGCGCATTTGGGTTACCCACCCATCACTCCAGGCTCCGGTCCACTCCACCTGCCCCCAGGGGTTCCTGATGCGGATCAGTTTGGTTAAGTTGCCCCTGTACTCCACCTGTAACATTCAGTCATAAATTATATTCCATATGCAAACCAATTAAAAGGGATGGTTCACACAGAAATGAAACTCCTGTCAACATTTACCCACCCACATGTTGTTATAAACCTGTATTAGTTTATTTCTTCAGCTGAACACAAAATAAGATGTTCTGAAAAATGTTATTAAATCAAACAGATGGCAGTAGTTATTGACTTCCATGGTATGGAAAAAAAAACACTATGGAAGCCAATGGCTACCGTCGTTTGGTACCCAACATTCATCAAAATATCTAATTTTGTGTTCAACAGAAGAAAGAAACTTATACAGGTTTAAAAAAACATGAGGCTGAGTACATTTTTCTAGTCAACATTCTAGTCTGTACTAGTGACTGCTAACCTCATCTGCTCCTGTAACCGAGTAGGCGTGACCTTTCACCAGTTTCTGACTAGTAATGGCCTCTGAATCAGCTGAGTTTGTGATCTAAACCAATCCGAAAAAAAAACAAACATCATTAGCAAAAACACAACAGAACTAGTTTTGCAAGACTATCAATTCCAGTTCAATGACAGTTACACAACAGTTAGTAATTACAAGGTTGTGCAGATAAATATAAAGCTTCTCACATCTATGGAGCAGCCCAGCAGCGAGCCCCAGCTCAAAGCCTTCTGGATGATTTTGAATAGGTTTGGACCTGCTTTTGCTAGTTCATGGACCTCAGCGATGCCTCCAGTGAAATCCTCAAAGCCCTCGGTGGTGGTGCCGCCAGACAGAGCTTCATAGCAGCCATTCAGCCTGAGGACAAGTAGTAGCTATTATTTCTGAAGTCTAGTCTACTTTGACATGCTAAATGAGTTTGAATCTTTTGACTACTCACTTTGCATAGGCCTTCTCCAGCAGGGCGCTCCAAAACTCAGAGCCCTCGGCGGAGTGGACGAACAGCAGCTCTTTGTTCCTAGTAGGCAGACGGTCGTCAATGACCACATCCACCCATTCACCAAACTGCCAGAACTGAAGAGATAAAGAAATATATAAACATTAATCAAATGTTTGACAAACATCTTTATGGAATAATATCATGTAAAGTTAAAAAAAGTTTCCATACACCTTGCAGAATCTGCAAAATGTTAATTATTTTACCAAAATAAGAGAGATCATACAAAATGCATGTTATTTTATTTAGTACTGACCTGAATAAGATTTCACATAAAAGATGTTTACATATAGCAGTTAAAGTGCCCGCTGTTCTTCAGAAAAATCCTTCAGGTCCCACAGATTCTTTGATTTTTCAGCATTTTTGTGTATTTTAACCCTTTCCAACAATGACTGTATGATTCTGAGATCCATCTTTTCACACTGAGGACAACTGAGGGACTCATATGCAACTATTGCAGAAGGTTCATATGCTCACTGATGCTCCAGAAGGAAACATGATGCATTAAGAGCCGGGGGGTGAAAACTTTTGAACAGAATGAAGATTGTACTTTTTTCTCATTTTGTCTAAATATTGTTTTTTTGCTCAATTTAGTACTGTCCTTCAGAAGCTACAGAAGATACTTACATGTT
This sequence comes from Cirrhinus mrigala, assembly GCA_036247105.1. Classification (NCBI taxonomy): domain Eukaryota; kingdom Metazoa; phylum Chordata; class Actinopteri; order Cypriniformes; family Cyprinidae; genus Cirrhinus; species Cirrhinus mrigala. The sequence continues at coordinate 13,442,632 of CM070028.1, forward strand.
TCCCAGAAGACAAAATAAGTTAAATTTATGCTGATTTAAAAAGTTTTCACCCCCTTGCTCTTAATGCATTGGATGAGCATTTTAAAGCATCAGTGAGCTTTTGAACCTTCTGTAATAGTTGCATATGAGTCCCTCAGTTGTCCTCAGTGTGAAAGGATGGATGTCAAAATCATACAGTCATTGCTGGAAAGGGTTCAAATACACAAGAAATGCTGAAAAAACAAATAATTTGTGAGACCTGAAGGATTTTTCTGTATTTTAAGTTATACAATAAACAATAAATAAAAAATAGTTCAGGATATCAGTCAGCAGACACTTCTGTATTAGTAGTGAACTATAAAACTAAAAGCAATTTAATTCATAATATTTGTAATATTTTTGGTTGGATTGGCTTTAATGTGAAAAAGTGGCTATTAACCTGGAAATGAAATATTCCAGCGTAGTCACCATCAAAACTCTGTCCAGGCGGGACGACACGGGCGAACACATCCTGGTTGAGGGTAAGAGAAGCGATGGCAGCTAGAAGCCAACAGTCACCTGGAAAACCAGCAGGATGATGTCAAATCATATTGACTTGCTATTGTAAACGTGTAGCAGCTGCTCTTTTATTTCATATTTTATTAGATTTCACTGTTTATTCTACAAACACTCAAAACTTTAACAAAGATTTGCTGCGATGTCATTGGTAAAACATAATTCAAACTCGTTTGCATCACAGAATTTCCTTTATAGCCAGTAAAGTCAGTGGAATTGTCTGATCAGGACGCTTATCAAAGATTTACAGCTACAGTGGAAACTGCAGTCACATGAAAACAGTGGCGTATGATCCAAGACAGCATAAAAGGACACCAGTGTTTGTGCTGTACGGAGTAAAACAGGTTAAACAGGGTGTGTATGTGTGTGTGTTTGGGACTTGGGAGTTGCTATGTAGACAAAAAGGTTTCGTTTTTTTCATGTTGTACAACCGGGATTCCCTTCCATTCAGCTGATTACTCACCCTTTGTGTTTTGAAAAAAAAAAAACATTTAGGTTTGGATCAATGTTTTGGGTGAACGGGTTCTTTAAGAATGTATGCAATTAATCAAATTCCCAGATGTGACATTTAAGAAATATGGATCAGAATGAATGAGTTTGCTCACGCGGGGTGTTTCCCTGTACAGTTCTAATGATTTTCATTGTCCCTCGTCTTCCATCTAAAGAAACTTCCTCAACCAGAAAAACTGCTTTTGTGGTTTAACATTTCAGTGGCTGAATTCTGTTGATTATTCTATATGGGATAGTTCTTTACGATCTTGTGGTATCATCGTTCTAAAGTTTCATTGTACACCAGCTCCACAATAAGCAAATATTATAGCTAAACTGACTCACCCAAAGCACCCTGGCAGATGTCAGTTCTGCTCGCTCCTCCACTAATGAACGTTGGGTTGGATGTCAGTTGCTGGATGACAAAAACAGGCATTCCATAAACATGAATAACTGGTTTACCTTAACAATAAATGAGTTTATTGCTGAATGAAAATGTTCAAACAAATGGCTTGTTTCCATACAATATAGTACAAAACTAAGTAACAGGGTTGTAAATGTAGCTTGTAAATGTAATATTTGCTTGATCCTTTTTTTTTTTTTTACTACAGTTACCTGAGTAACAGGGTTGAATGGTTGAGCAGTCAACACTGAAATTTTTGCAAAAATTTACAATAAAAAGTTATTTAGGGTACAAACTATGTTTTAGTTTACATTTCCTATAACAGGAGAAATCATGCAGTAACAGGGTTGCAAAATGAGCTTAAATAACACGAAATTCAAAAGGAGCTAGAGATTTTGTGTTTATTTGTTAGTTTGTAGTTACTGATTAACTTTTATCTACCATATATTAAAGTTAAATATTTGCATGATCACTTACTGCAGTTAACTGAATAACAGGGTTGAATGGTTGCGCAGTCAACACTGAAATTTGTGCTTAAATAGACAATGAAAATAAAGTTATTTAGGGTCCAAATGATGTTTCAGTTTACGTTTCTAATAACAGGAGAAATCATGCAGTAACAGGGTTGTAAAATGAGCTTAAATAACACATAACTTAATAGGAGCTGGAGATTTTCTGTTTATTTGTTGTTTGTAGTTATTGATTAACTTTATTGATTAACTATATGCATCATATATTAAAGATGAACATATTAATTATAATAAACTGAGCAACAGGGTTGACTGGTTAAGCAGTTAACTTTGAAATTTGTACATAAACAGACAATGAAAAAAAGTTATTATAAGTCCAAATTATGTTTTAGTTTTAGCAATTTTCCATAACAAGTGACATTTTCCATAACAGGAAAATCATGTGGTAACATGGTTGCAAAATGGATGCCAGAATGTTAAATACTATAAATTCAACCAGTATAATCATTCATAAAAATACTACTTTAAATATTTAATAATCATGCATATATTATTATATAATATTTCATATTCATGTTAAATATTTAAATAACATTTAAAATGAAATATTTAACATTTAACTTTACTTGGGAAAAACATTTGCTTAATTTTTATTACAATAACCTGAGTAACAGGGCTGAATGGTTGAGCAGCTGACACTGAAATATTTGTAAAACTTGACAATGAACACTTCTTTGTGGGTGTTACAATTCTGAGGAATGTTACATTTTCTATTTAGGGGAAAATCATGCTCTAACAGGGTTGAAAAGTGTGGGACACAGCTAAATATTAACTATTTCAATCGTATTAATTAAATTATCTAATTTAAATTGTTAAAAATAGAACAGACTGTGAATTAACTGACACCATTCTTGAACACAACAACCATCCATCATACCAGCTGTGAGGATCATATTCATTTTAATTGACTCTAAAAGGTCTTCTGGTAAGCACTAATGCATTATGGGGAACACAAAGCATAAGGATGCAACATTTAACACGCTAATGCTCTTCAGGGAGTGTATGCTCCCATTACTTCCTGGTCTGTCTGGCTCAGAAGTGGTTTGTCAAGTTCAGACTAACATGCTATGGTTCACATGATCATTAATGTAGAATTTGTTGTTCTTCCTTGGCTGGATGGTGTTTGAAAACACATGCATTAAAACACTGATGTGTGTATATATATATATATATTATCTGTAGCACAGTGATATGATTGACCTAAAACTGGACAAGTACAGCTGACAAATGATGTCAAACACACCCAGATACAGGAAGCTTCAGACTAATAGTTGGTTATAACTACCAAATACAGAACAACAAGACAAGATGCTCAAGGCGTGATGGCCTAAAGCAAACGAGTGAGAAAAGAAGTCAAATTCGAGATTTGAACCTGGTTTGAGAAGAATGTTTTGCCATTGTAATGAAGGGTGTGAACACTTCAACCATGCAAATCAGGTAAACGTCAGTGTTACAAATGCCAAAGAAATATTCAAATCAAAATACTGAATACTATAGGTATAACCAGCAGGTACCATTTTTTTATGCAAATTAACAGATGGAGAGTAATTTAGTCTTTCAATTTAGGCCTTTTTTAAATTTATTTCGTATATTTAAGTATAATAAATCACAAGTTTTAAATATGCATTTAAAAGTCATGCATATATTAATTTACATACTTCTATATTTCATATTCATTATAGACATTGCAATTTTCTTTTCTTTCTTTCTTTTTTTTTAATATTTAACACCTTTATTAAATATTATTAATTAAATTATTGTGTTACACCCACCTTTGGTCTCAGCCACTCAACCCCGCGCACTTTGGATGAGTTTGGTCCCAGTTCCTTGAACCCCAGCGCAGATATACTGGCTTCAAACGTGTCATCCTGAAACAGGCGTCCGCTCTCCAGACACTCGCGTTTGAGCGCTTCATAGTCCTGGTTGAGGAATTTGACCGCATGAGCGTTGGTACCGACGCCCGCTGCTCTCGCCCGGTTCTGCTGGAGTTTCGCCGCAATTCCTGACATCTCTGCGCGTCCGTCACAACAAACAGTGAAAGCACACCTCAGATGACAAGGCGTTAAATGGAGGGGGCGTGGCCACAGGCGTTACTAGCCTTACGTCATGCTGCTTTCACGCCATATCGTAATGACCGTAATTTCGAGATGACAACTTGACGTTCTACTCGGTGTTCACGTCCTCAGACTCGGAATTATGCTTTTCTACGGCAACACTATCAACGCCTAAACAGAGCCTACGTTGGCCAGGTGGTACAAGTCGTAGCTCTCAGAAGACTCCCAGTTCACAAGTTGTAATTACGAGTTGTATGAGGACGTGATCGCTTTTTACAAGTTGGAATCTCGTAATTCCGATATGGCGTGAACGCACCTTCAGTATGCACATATGCCTTTCTATAGCATAATGGGCTATATATGATTTCACTAAATATATATTTATCTGTTATGTGTTTAACCATAACCAGAAAATGGGGTGCATTATAAAAATTCTGCATTTGATTTGCTTTTTTCGCCCACCAGAATGACATTTTAGGTACACACATAAATAAATTGGGCTCTTTGCAAATTAATAAATTAATCTGACAGAATTAAAAAATGAATTTGTTAATAATGTGGCTAATGTAGGCTTAGAAGTGAAAAAATGCATTTAGCCAGCTTTATAGATGATCAAGATATACAGTGTTTTACAGGGGCAAATTGGGACAAAATTTTAGGCTGGGAAATCTCACACTTTTTCAGGCTATCCCATACACCCACAACAAACTTTGAAACCATGGACAGCAATATTTTTGTATGGCCATCATCATCATATTAAAAAGTTTAAATCCCTAGGCTGGGACCGTGCAAATAATCATAAGGTTATCTCTTGAACTTTTATTTTCCTTTTTAGTCTCTTCATTTTCCCCATTATCTCTCTGTCTCTCATGTATGTTTACTTTTTTTTTTTTTCTAACTAATTTTCTTGCACCTGTCACATTTTTTATTAACACATCTCCACCTTGTTGCAAAACAAAACACCTCATTGTAATTTGTTTGCACATAGAATACATTTATTTTAGAAGAATTTAAGTAGTACACAGGACCATTTGTTATTGTTTTATCCTGCCTTTTTATAGAGAAATCTTAAAACCGAGGATGTTTTTGCATTACCATGGATCATGTTTTGTCCTAAGGAGAATTAACTATGGTTTTATTAGGCATATGGTAAAAGTATAGTAACCATGTTTTTTGGCTGATTGATTACCATTTGTATAGCCTATAGTTTTTTTTTTTTTTTTTTATAAATATTATGGTGAAACCAAATAGTGTAGCAAAACCATTGTTAATTTGTGCTTACCATGGTTTAACTATAGTAACCGTGGTATCATTTTAGCTGTACAAAAACCAAAAACAGTCTGTCTGGAAGTTGCAGACTGATATTTGTTATCATAATATTGTAGCCTTTTATTCTTTAATGAACAACTAATGAATCGAAATTCTCACATGAAATAGCTTTCCACGTTGCAAAATTTTCCACAGATAGGAGGGGGGCCATATCTGAGAGTTTAAAGGCGCTAACGAGAAAGTACCATTGTGCTGCCTTACATACTATGTATGATACATAAATATGGTAATAATTCAATATCCCATTAATTACTGATTTTTACAGTAGACCAATGTACTATGCTATTTTGGTGTAATCTATTTTGTAAACAGGACATCAAATCATCAAAATGATAGACTTTGCAAATACGAAACATGTGATTTAGTCATCTTTATTATAGCAAATTGTATTATTTTCAGCAGATGAGCACCATAAACAAATTGCATTTCGTAAGCAATTCCAAGTTTAGATAATACACGTTTTTGGTTGATTTTACACTGACTTTACTCTTGGGTATTCCAGGTCTGCTGCATCCTCTTCAGTTTGATTACAGGAAATGAATGGACTTCTAGTGCAATTCTGGTGCAAGGTAAGTGGATTTTCAACTAAGGGCCAAGCAGAGCCACTGCAAAACACAAAGCAACACATCTCTAAATGAAAATGCTACATTGAGAAGATACAAAAATTGTAATTCGCGTTCACACGTGTGCGTCACCTGCAGGATATCCAGCTCGATTTTCCCGGTGCTCTTCTTATCAAACGTTTTAAATATTTCTGTGTAGAGCACAGATAGAAATGTTACAGTAAACTAATTTTTGTAATTTCAAAAATTAAACTGAATAATCTTTAGCAAAACTTACTGAAGAGCATTTCCAGGCGAATCAGGCAGCCAACGAAGCAATCAAAGTCAATGGCGTACTGCTGATTGGCATAGCGTGAGATTATCACCTCAAGTACCTCATTGTTCAGCTGGAACCCTGTGGATAAAAGCACATACAACCATTAATGCACTTGTTATTATGACACTTTTAGAAGAAATAAATTACTATATTGTCCTCAGTGTTTAGACTAAACATAGACTTGTTACCTGCTTCTTTCACAGCATCTCTCATCTCATGCGAACTCATAGTGCCTGAGTTGTCTGTATCATGCTTCTTAAAAACCTCCTGGTGAACCATAACAGAAAATACCAGAAAGTATTTAACAGCTCTAAGTACAGTGAAGTTTTTATCTTTATTTTAAACTAAAGTTTATATTATACCAAATATTTCTGGATCTTTATCCACAGTATGTGAAACTCCACGAGGCCGAGTTTGCCACTGCCATCTTTCTGGACCAAGGTCAAGGGTTATCATGATTCATTTCGTCATTATGTTTCGACAATGAAAAGGAACCTCTTGAGATTTGTGAGGAAACTGCAAGGGGGTCAATATTTTATATTCTATTTTTAAAAGATTTTGCCTAATATATGTGTGTGTACTGTGTATAATTATTATTATGTATATATAAATACAAACACATTCATATATATATATAAGAAATATTTGCAAGTGTACATATATATATATATATATATATATATATATTATAATTTTTATATAATTTATATATAAATAAAAAATGTTGTCCATAACATAATATATACATAATAATTACACACAGTACACACACATATATTAGGCAAAGTCAATCTTGTTTTGTCTGTGATTAATTGCGATTAATTAATTTTGACATCCCTAATTTTTAATAATTTTACAGAAACGCAATAGTAATCCAATGTCAGAAAACTGTGAACATGTAAATTTGTTGTTGAATTATTGAAATATTAAACTCTCAGGGCACTTCAAGTAAATAAGTTTGTGAATCTCTGCATTAATCAATGTAGTATCCATTCATGTAATCCAGTGAGGTAAGGATACATCTAGCAGGCTGATAATGTGGCGACAAGTTTCTATACTAAATCCATCCGTCTTCAGATCGGTTCCTGTGTGAAATACCACAAACAATTGTGGTTGTGTTAATCAATTTCAAATCAAATTCAGATATATCTACTGTATATATCTATATAAATGTAAATAAAATTGGAAAAGCTTGTTTTCCTACGTTTCGAGGTAACACTGTCCAGGATCTGCTGTAGTTCAAACACAGACACCTCTGAGTCCTGCAGAGTGAAGACAAGATCATACATAGTGGGAAAAAATAAAATGATAATGACTCAAAACAAAATGATCAGCCATTTGACTTACATTTCCAGCAGTCTGATTGAAAAGCTTTTTGAAATGTGGGTCCACATCACTCTCGGATATGTGTTGCTGGTAAAGGAAAAAATTCTAATTAATTGAAGAAATATAATTTTTGATATTAAATGGGGTATATATGAATTTATATAAACATTTTTCTCATACACACTATGTTTGTAAGTGATAAAGTCACCTTTTTCACATCTGCACTGATCTCGGTATCCATCGGACTGCAGGGGCGAGAGTCAGAAACATCCATCATGTATTTGGGTGCAAATACAAGAATGTTTAGACTACAGATATGATTTATTGGTCAGACAAACAGATAGCAACCAAATGTCCAGAACAGAACCTGTGCAACATCGCCACCATGTGGTCTAAAATGAGAACTAAACCCATGTTTTTTTAAACTACGAATGTTGTGACAAACCTGGCAGCAGCCTCTTTCTCTGTGAACACGCGCAGTATGAAGCTTCCTTTGCGATGGGGCTCGAAAGTGGAGGGGATGATGACGTATTCACCTGGAGGCAGTTTGAAGCGCTCGCCCACCTCTCGTAGGTTGATGAAGGTGTTGCTCCCGGCAATGGATCGCTGACGCAGCAATACATCAGGACCTAGATGAATGCTATTGCGACCCCTGAACTGCAACACAAACACAGATGGATGAAATGGCATCTAAAAACTTGCAAAGGTTGCTTCAATGTATCATATGGCACCCCAAAGTGACAAGATGGAGAAAAAATATATATACGTTGAAAGGAAAATTATATTTGAGTGCTTTTGCGCTCACTAAATAGTCAAATTCACTTGCAAAAGAATTAATATACCCCGAGAAACTTTCGCAAAAGCATTGCATTCCCCTGAAAAACATTTTTTCGCTTAACATCTCGCAAACTATTGTGTTCACCCCGAAAACATTCTCTCGCAAAAGGTTATGTCAGTGAACGCAAAGTTTCTTAGGGGAACGCAAAAGTACTGAAATATATCGTTTTTTTTTCACATTTATTTATTTATCATCACCACCACCATGTCCCTTTAGGGTCTCTGTAGTATAATAAAAATGAAAGTCCGAATGGTTACACTGGTGGTGTCTAGTTACTCTTATGTACAACACATAGAGCTCATACACACCTCATCTGGAACCTGAAAAACACAAAAATATTAGATTATTCAGTGTTCAAATTCATACAGTTAAGCACAAAAATATTCTGTTAAATAGTGGTAATGTTGATGGTTACGTCACTGGAAAAGTGTGTTAAATAAAATGGAACAATTGTGTTCTGGAAGTAAAATCAAATAAATTTTCTCCACAGAGAATTTCTATTATTATAAAGCAATAAGACCCAAGAAGCCATGGTTTACAGTGAATTTATAACAGCTAAGGGGCATTGTTAAAAAAACCCTTAGCTGTTATAAATTCACTGTAAACCACGGCTTCATGAGGCTTATTGCTTTCATAAAACGGTTAGTCCATATACATAGTAAAGTTTCACAAAATAAAATCGAGCAAATAAAGTGTGTAATGATATTAATAAAAACAGTAGTTCCTCAGAAACAGTTGTGGTTGCAACAAAGTGGTTGCCAAGCAACACACAGAAGTAAACAAAGTTGTATGTTTGTACAGTAATTTACAACAGCTTAAAACACGACTCAACCAATCAGAATGAAAGACCGGAACTATCAGTTTTACAATTATTATTTTAACATTTCAACACTATCATGATCTCAGAGGCTATTAATTGATATTTCAACTTCTTCTAAGGAATACAATCTTTAGTCAAACGCCAGGTGAAGAACTACACTACCCATGAATCCTGAAGAAAAGTGCTTCAAATCAAAGTTTGAAATATTGTGATTCTTCTTGGAGAAGGTTGGTTTAGTTCATGACTCTTTATTGATTTTACTTTTTTTTTAATCCTTGGAGAAACAAGAAAATGAATGGGGAAAAAACTCTGAGACAATGCGATTGTGATTGTAAGGTTGGTGGTTCTGCTGGTTGTGAAGTTGTTTGTGGTGTTGAAGCTAATGTTGTGGTATTAATAGTTACCTTATAGATAGCGAAGCCAATGGTGTTCAGGTCTCGTCCAAACCGCCTGTCTTTACGACTGTCTTTCTGCATCAGACCCACAAGGAATGTGCAGCCGTCCTCTCCATCATGAGGATCATCATCCTCTTCCTCCAGCTTGATCACAAACTGAGGGTTGGAGCAGAATGTAGCTGGAGAGGAGGAACCAAATGGTTAGATGGTGGATCAAAAAAAAAAAAAAAAAACAGCTTTTAGTTTCAAACACATTGTGGTTAATTTGATTTACCTGGGTTGTTCCTGCATCCCCCTGCGGTGGATCCCACCCTCCAGCTGCCATCAAACTGGCTGTAGTTCCAGCGACTCACATCTTCACTTGAAAGAGTGTCTGGAGTCAGATTACAGATCTCCAACTTTGAGAAGTGCTGTATGAAGTCTGAATACGCCATCCTGACAGGACCGGGAAGATTTATCAGTATTCATCAATGTACTTCTTAAATTGTTAAGGGTTAAAAGTTCAAGTTCTCTTACCAGAACTCTCCATCTTCACCTGAATGAACCAGTTTAGACTTCTCCTCTAGTTGGACGCTGTTCCACTCTTTAGAACTGAAAAAAAAAAAAGAAATATTGCACAGGATTCTTCGGACTGATGTTGATGGTGTAGGATCTGTTTAGGGAAACTCACTTGTCACTCCAAGGGCCCGTCCACTCTACCTGACCCCATGGGTTCCTGATACGCACCAGTTGAACTGGATGGCCATAGGAATGAACCTGTAGAAACAATAAGGTGACAGTTATTAGAGCTCCTTCAAGTTTTTCCTTTTGAAGCCATATTTAGAGTCACTGATGGTTTCTGACCTCCTCTGCGCCCGTGACGGAGTAGGCATGACCCTTCACTAGCTTCAGACTCGTCACTGCTTCCGACTCATATGAACTGGTAATCTGCTCAATAATTATTAAACATACAGTATGATTAGTATGATAACATGATGTTATATACATCATGTGACACATCATTTTACACTTAAGACTGGAGTAATGGCTGCTAAAAACATTGGTTATCAGCTTCAAAATATAAATAATTACCATTATCAGCCAACATGTTCATCAGTGCATCCCTACTTATTATGTATAACAGCAATGATAATCATCGTCTAACTTGAAATTCCTGGCATTTAGTGTGAGCTACCTATGAGCTAAAATTTCCACACACAAAATCCTCCTTTAAATATGGGTGAGTCCAACCAATTTGCATATGTGGCAAATATTCTTTCCAAGTCGCGTGCAAAACACCCATGTTCGGTTTCACAAGGAAATTAATATTCTGAATCTTTGTAAATAAAAGCTTAGTTTGTTAGACCACAGATCCTTAAACAGACTTATCTGAAGATTAAAAGCATTTTTTTCTTGCCTCAGAGAATTTAAAAGCTCAAAATGATGTGAAACAAAAGCCACCAGAAGTGGAATGGGACTCACATCAATGGAGCAGCCCAGTAATGATCCCAGCGTCAGTGCTTTCTGCATGAGCTTAAACAGGTATGGAGGAGCTTTGCTCAGCTCATAGTTCTCAGAGATGCCTCCTGTGAAATCCTCAAAACCCTCAGTGGTCGAACCTCCCGCCAGAGCTTCATATGAGCCATTTAACCTTCAAAATATGGGAAGAATTAGCACTCAGATCATGGTCAGATCATGGATATGTGACATGTTGTAAGAACACTGTGTGTTTTGTAGGCTGTGGTTGTAGGCAATGTGTTTACCAAGCGTTTTCAGATGACTCAGTATCTTAGCATTACAGTTCAGGTAAGTAGTAGCAGGTAAGTTATGAACAAACACACACTTACTTTGCATAGGCCTTTTCCAACAGAGCACTCCAGAACTCAGAGCCCTCTGCTGAATGAACAAACAACAGATTCCCATCTCTGGTGGGCAGCCGGTCATCAATGACCACATCCACCCATTCACCAAACTGCCAAAACTAAACAGACAAGAACACCACCAAACAGTCTGACAGCGTTCATTTATTATTAGAATTCTAATAGGGTTATGTGTTCAAATGAGGTCCAAACATCTGTTATGTCAATGTAAATGTTATATGATTTTTTTCTGTAACTTTTGTTCCAGGTTTAAATTACATTTTCTATCCTAGCTCTTCAGTGGTCTCAGACTTTTCAATCACACTGTATGTTCTGACCTGAAAATGAAAAATGCCAGCATAGTTCTCTGTAAAACTCTGTCCTTGTGGAACGACACGTTCCAGAATCTCGTTATGCAGAGTCAAAGATGCAATAGCTGCCAGCAACCAACAGTCACCTGCAAATGTATGAAATGCATTGTATGAAATACTTCTGCATTGAGCGCATTGTTTTATGCATACTCACTTCCAGTTCACTTAATACAGATATCCTTCCAGGATCAACTTGGGCTTCCGTGTTTTGCTTAAAGATCCTGGGTGTATGTGTCTTGCTGAGTGGTCATGGTTGATCATTGTGGAGTTTGAACCTATAAAACCTTTAAGCTTAGCCTGTTAACCACTCCCATGTCTTACAATATGTTTTTCCACAACACAATGCACTTGTATTGTATTGTGAGGTAACTGTAATTAGCGGTTGTTAAATCTAGCATCACTATTGTTGCTGTTCATACTTTGTTTTTAACCACTTACCACTACAACTTGAGAATGTATTTTGCCCCATGAGCATGAACACACCAGATTCCAAAAGGTTTTTTTTTTTTTTTTTTTTTTTTTTTACAGTGATGTTGGTTCTTAAACGAACCTTTCAGTGAACAATTCTAAAAGAACCATTTTTCGAATGTAAAGGTTCCACTGATGTTAGGCCTAGTTCAGACTGTCAGTCCAAATCCGATTTAGTTATTTTATTGATTTGAATAACTGACTGTCCACACAGTGTATGGCAACTGTTCATATTCGAATTGTGTGTCCATATAAGCGCTCTTTTGTTTTATGGAATGTGCGTTAGTTTCTATGGCAATGCCGTTGCACTAAGAACAACAATAACAACAAAGTTTGCACAGATGCTGTCTTACGACGTGAAAGCATGTTGCCGTCGCGCTGGATTATATTTCGTTTTATGAGGCAGCGGCAGAAACGCAGGAAATCGCGAATTTGCGGCTTAACTCCGTGCTGACGTCTCCGCTAGTTTCAAAACTCAAAGAGGTGCGTATACTAGCAATATATTATCAACAACATAAGCTTGTTTCTGCAAAGACGTTCAGCATGTTTTCTACAAAAACGTCTGACGTGTTTACATTTTACGTGGCGGGAGAACGTGAAAAAAGCTAGGCTAAATCAGATCTGTCCGGTCAGACTGAAACGATTTCCAGGAATGCGATTTGAAAAGAATTCCAAAACCATTTAGACGAATTTGAAACGGATTTGCACAAAAATCGGTTTTGGGCTGACAGACTGAACGAGGCTTTACCACAGACGCCAGTAAATAACCTTAATTTTAAAGAGTAAATGATACTTCTTACTTTATATAACTTCTACTTTATGGTTTTTACCAGTGTGGATGAAAAAACCGTATTGAAAGAGGTACAGTCATATTACTTAAAGTTCTGTTGAGTGCAATCCATATATGAATCATTTAAACTTGACCTTTTTAAATTAAATGTTTAATTGTTATTTAATGTATTTTTTATCCTGTAAGCCACACATATGAATATATTTGTTGTGCCATGTGTTTGTTGTGTCATTAGCGCTGCACAATACGAGTCTGTGTGGGTTTGGGGTGGAGGACAATTTACTCATGTCAACATAAAGCAGACACACCAGCAGATAGAGTTGATGCTGCACTACAGCGATGCTGACCTCGCCTGTATATGTTACTGGAATTTGTAAATAATTTATTAATTATGCTACTGGCCACACCCTAACATCATACTAATGGAAAGGCTTTTTTCTCACCTAAAGCTCCCTGGCAGATGTCTGTCCGCTTGGCACCGTCCACAATGAACTCAGGGTTTGAGCAGAGCTCCTTTAAAAAGGGACAATGTGAGAGCAAATAGAGGTTATAGTGTTACGCTGTGTAATGCTACACCTGAATAGGTGTTATTTGCTCTTAGCAAACAGCACATGTAAAAGGTTCAGTTGAACTGATGGTTTGTGTATTCATAAAAGAAGAAGAAAAAAAAATACAGATAAAACGCATCTTATTTAAATAACAGTAGGAAGTGATGAGCAGAGAGTCTGCATGTTGTAAGTGTCAACATACATAAGATAATCTTATAAGATAACCTATAGAGAAACCTGAGCTGCCGTCGGTTACCATAGGCAGCAATTAAACATTAATTTTACAATTTTAATTCTATTACATTAGTTCTTTTCTTTTCTTTTTCTTTTTCTTTTTTTAATCATTTTGCCTCTATCAGTTATAAAAAAAAAATAAATTAAAAAAACTCAAGCATGATAAAAACAATATGAAAAATACTGTTTTTGTATAAATGTATAAATAGTTCTAAAAGAATAATTTTTCTGTATTGTGAAGAACATTCCAATATTCCGAGGAAACTTTATCCACTGTAAAGAAACTTTTTTGGAATGTAAAGGTTGCATGAATGGTTTTATTATCAATATTATTACTTTATATTGAATTAGCCTCACTACTTTTTAAAATGTATTTACGTTTTTGCATTTAAGTAATTGGGTAAAAGTAATTTCAAGAATCCTCTCAGGTAAAATAAATTATATAAAACATGCAAGGATCACAAAAACACACCTTAATATTTACCTAAACTCCACCTCTGTGGAAGAAAGCAAACACACACTGCAGTACCTTAGGTCTCTTCCACTGCACTCCTCTGGTCTTGAGTGAGTACCGCCCAAGTTCATTGTATCCTAGAGAGTCGGATTCGGCAGGGAAGGTCGGGTCACAGAACAAGGTTCCTTTGGCCAGACACTCCTGCTTCAGGCTCTGGTAGTCCTGCTTGTTGTAGGGAATTGCCTTCTCGTTTGTTCCCACTCCATCTCCTCTATCCTGCCTCCTAGAAAGAACTTTTGCAATATTAGACATGCTGCCCTGTAGTCGTGTTCAAGTTCCTCTGAAGCTTGTGCAGTGTGTTTGTGTGAGACTGATGCTGGTTTTGTATGGTAAAGCAGTGAGGGGTGGAGTCAGACCCACCTGTCAGCACATGGGGTAGGTGTTTGCTTTCACACTGGTTTTACTCATCATGCAACTCTGTGAGACAAAATGAATATACAGTTCTGTAAAGCACATTGTAGTAGAAATATTTTAAATCAAATGTAAATACTTTAGTTTATTTACTTTAGGAACCAAAATTTATAAGCAAATACTGTTATGGAAAGAAAGATGTGAATGTTTTAGTTTTAGATATAAAGGTAGAAATTGTAATTAACTGAGTCGCATAAGAAATTCTTGATTTCAATACAAATTGACATAGTTTAATTAAGTTATAGCAAAATATGACGAAAGTATCTGTTTTGATCCTCACTACATTGCCGGACACCCAAACACCACACCCATGCGTCCTGGTTTAACATTCAAATAGTTACAAAACCACAGACACTAACGTGATACAGTGCTTCCCAACAGCTTCTGCTTACAGTTTATCCTAAAGTTTTCAGCTTCATGCAGGTCTGTCAAGTGTTTAGACTTCAAACTCAGTTAACCATTTATGGATCTTTGCGCATCGTCATGACGGAGCAGGAAACGTCCCTTCTCAAACTACAAAGCCTTTAGAATGACACATGTGTACTGTAGCATTAAGATTTGTGGGATTAGGGGTTTTAGCTGATTAATTATAAAGCAGTGTGTATAGGGCCTATGTCGTGTAGGTTTTTTGCAAACTCAAAATCTTAGATACCACAAATCAACACGTTTTTTTCCCCCCTAACATTTCAAAATGCCCAAATCACATGCGTCACCAAACATTATGTGATTGCGATTTGGAGTTTTCTAAATTGTTTAGGCTACACTGTGGTATTTTTAGGCTATTGTGTTTTTGTTCCCGGTTGAAAAAAAAAAAAAAAAAAAAACACCATCACAAAATGTGTAATGGATTTACTGGTTATAATGGGACTTGTATTGGTTTAAACAGAACATGTAATGGACCGTTCGGGTTTCTACTGGTAATTGGTCACCTTCTATTGGTGGCTTGTTACACTCTACAGAAAACTATTTTTTAACGGTTTTAATGGTTAAAAGTTGATGGTTTGTAATGGTATTTGTAGTGGAAACCGTTAGAATTTCTATTATGTATTTCTATTGTTATTTTTCAGCAGGGTTGTTTGTTGAAACAATAACTTCCCCTTCCACAGAGATAAATAAAGCATTGACACAATAACTTCATTTCCTTATTGGAGCAGCGACGGAAAAGAAAAGAACATTTAGATTTTGTTTTGCTTGTTCCCCTGTAGTTCCATATTTAAACAAACAAACAAACAAAAAAAAAGTAATTCTGTGCTCAAGTAATGAAGCAAATGGTAAAATTACACATCATTTGATTAATATCAATCAAAACACATGAACGGTGCTACAGCCAACAACCGATTAGAAATCCACGCTCTGGCTGAACCGACTTTAATTTCATGGCAGATGGCGCTGTTTTGCAGAAACAGAAAATTTCAGAATGTACGAACACGCCTGAACTGTGCGCATAAGTAGCTAATTTACACTCCAGAATCCTGTATTAATTGACAGTGAAATTGATATTGCTGTTTCCCCGCAGTACCATTGCCAACTAGTCAACACGTTCTGTGTAATAAAAGCATGCTATTTTAACAATTAATAACCTTAAACATATAGTTGTAGATGATTTTGTAGTATAATAATAAATTCCGCATCAATAACATGTGATCAGTCAGATATGGTATGTTAGTGTTTTCGCAGCGACGCTGTCAGTGTGTTTTAAATGGCCGCACTTTTTCCTGTTCTTCACTCACATGCAGAGCCGGATTAACGCAAAGGCAAACTAGGCACGTGCCTAGGGCCTGATTGGCGGGATGGGGCCCAGACAGAGGGACAAAAATAAAAAAATAAAAAATAAAAATAAAATAAAATGTATAAATGTCCTATCTACAATTTATTTCACCGAAGACGCGGTGGAAGATGCGGCGGGAAATGCGGCGGAAGACGCTGTGGCGCCGTCACAGAAGGACAAACTGATGGAAGAACAGCAGCCAGCCAGAAGTGAGCCCAGTATCGTTTTGCAGCAGGAGCCAAATTGATGACAGGATGCGTGAGTACTTTGCACTAAACCATCCCTGTCAAAATATTGGAGATTTCTCTGCATCACAGAGGAAATATGGAGACATTAACCGAAGCTTAACCAAGGAACATTTCTTTAGAAAAAAGCTAAATGGAGAAACCCTGTCGGTTAGTGTACTCACCGTCTACTGGCACTGTATTCTGTTACTGCTGCAAGTTGTTCAGTATAAGAGACAATAAATTTGTCACTAAGATAAACGTATTTGCTCTGTTTACTGGTTTATTGGTTATTTACTGGTACTACTGCCTTAACAATGACAGTCCATTTATTTAATCCGGCTCTGCGTACACCAACAACACCATGTTTGAAATGCAGAATCAGGCTAATAATGTAATCAGATATGAAAAGGAAAGCATAGACACAAAACAACTTTACATTCATATGTGGGTCCATATACCAAGATAATCATTAAATATAGTTAATTGTTAAAATGACAGCTGTTAATCTGGCCACCTGGTGAAACTGAATAAACAGAATAAATAGCTAGAAATCGGCTAGAGTATAACCAACGCAACAGTACAGGTCGTGTTTACCAGACAACTTTTGATAAAACATTAGACAAAATACAAATTTAAATAACACAAAAACTTGAGGACTTGCACACATGTGAGCAGAGCCGGATTAAATAAATGGACTACACTAGGCAGGCTGCATTTTTTGGGCCCCCCTCCATCGATGTTATTTATGAATTGAAATCTGAAACTTACCAAAGTTACTAATAAAAGTTAATTCACATTTTACATAGCCTAGTCTTTGGTTACAAATTGGTTGTTTGTATGCCAAAATAAGTCATGTGTTGTATATTAAACAGTCTATCAGACTATTTTTTGATATTCATTATTTATACGTCATTACACGGCTCTATTAAATGCTATTAAATTATCCTCATCTTATCCATTGGGAGTGTCATTGTTAAGGCAGTAGTACCAGTAAATAACCAATAGGTGTCAGTAAACTATGTAAACAGAGCAAATACGTTTATCTTAGTGACAAATTTATTGTCTCTTATACTGAACAACTTGCAGCAGTAACAGAATACAGTGCCAGTAGACGGTGAGTACACTAACCGACAGGGTTTCTCCATTTAGCTTTTTTCTAAAGAAATGTTCCTTGGTTAAGCTTCGGTTAATGTCTCCATCTTTCCTCTGTGATGCAGAGAAATCTCCAATATTTTGACAGGGATGGTTTAGTGCAAAGTACTCACGCATCCTGTCATCAATTTGGTCCCACTTTGCAGGATCAGATGGGTAGCTTGTTAATACCCTTTCTGGGTCTAGAGGCTCCTGCTGCAAAACGATATTGGGCTCACTTCTGGCTGGCTGCTGTTCTTCATTTTTAACTAGAAAGGTTTGCTATTACACAGCCATAATAAATAACAGAGGTGAACTACCACACCCTTATCATATAACTCTTTTCACCTGAAATCTTGGGCATGTTCCTTTGAGAAGAGCAACTATTAATGTCATTGTAAAGGATCTTGATTATAGGCTATTTATACATTTTGACCTAAAAACAAAATAATAGAGTGTCTGGAAAGGAAACGGATGCTCCACCATATTAAACGCCTTAATAAAATCCAAAAACAAAATAAAACCATCTTTTTAAATTATGTAAGATCCTTTTGTCCTTTTTTGGAATCAAAATAAAAAGCAATAAATTAATATATAGGCAATATATTAATATTTCTAATATACAGTCTTGTAGTAAATCTTCCTAGAAGAACTTGAGATGTCCTGGAGATTTACCCGTTTACTCGTAATCTAATCCATCACTTTCTTCAACTCACTAGAATAGGATTATTCCTGATTTATTAAAGGGGTCATCGGATGCCCGTTTTCCACAAGTTGATATGATTCTTTAGGGTCTTAATGAACAGTGGTGGACGAAGTACACAAGTTGAGTACTTGAGTAAAAGTACAGATAGGTATAATAAAATAATACTCCAGTAAAAGTAAAAGTGCTCCTCTTTCAATTTCACTCGAGTGAAAGTACAAAAGTACCCGATTTTTTATGTACTTAAGTAAAAAAGTACTGATAGATTTATTTTGCAATTTTATATAGGCTACTTAATTGAATTTTATATTAGCACTTTTTTTTTTTTTTTATAATCCTACTGCTCAAAATACCTGGGATTTTCCCAATGTGAAGCTTACACTGCAATGTACCTGAGAGAAAACAGATTTGACCATCTAATTTTCACCAGTAAGAAAAAAGTGTTTTAAAGCTTATTTTGCATAACGTCACAGTTATATATGACATGAGAATAAGGCCTGAAGTTAGCAAGAACATTTTAAGGAAAATATAATTATATTTTCATAATGATTTTTTCCTTTCAAATATTGTCTGTGTAAAAACACCATGGCCAAATGCCCCCAGCGGGCATCACTTTCCAATTTGATAATTACCAGACGTCATGTAGCGAGGAATATGAACGTGCAGGAGTTATTTTATTTAAGCTGTTATTTAAATTTTTCGTTTTTGATGTGTCTGAATTCAAACATTTCAGTGCGCTTAAACAGATCACCTTTTACAGCAGATGTAATTCACAAACAACCGACAGCTTTGACCTAAATATGATTTTCAGTTATAATAATTAATCCTAAAATTCGACATTAGTAACTTACTTTTCGCAGCATCAGTCGCGCGCGCACAAGATCTCCCGGTTCTTACTTGAGAATTCAGTTGACTGGAGACTCGCTCTAAACGGATCATTTGAATCAATGAGTTGTAGACTCGAGAGCAGCTGCAATCGGATCATTCCAATTCGTGAATGAATCGTTTGGTGCGATTGGCGAATCAATTTAACAGGTTCATTGAAAAGAATCAGTTTGTTCATGAATCAGACACCGCTTGTGAGTCTCAGAGCACGTGATATATTATAAGGAGTAACGATATGTTTTATGAAATGTAGTTAAGTAAAAAGTACGATCTTACGCTTTGGAATGTAGTGAAGTTAAAGTGAAAGTTACTCAAAATAAAACTACTCCAGTAAAGTACAGATACTTGAAAAATATAGTTAAGTACAGTAACGAAGTACAACTACTTCGTTACTGCCCACCACTGTTAATGAAAATATAATATATTTTCATATACTTTGGTTAAAAATTCTCAATGGTTGTGTAAAACAACACCCTTTTTACCTTGCCAGAATCAGCTCTGCAAAAATCATCTCATTCTGGTCGAGGCTGCTTTAAATGCAAATGAGCTCTGCTCGCCCCACCCCTCTCTTCTCTCTGTGGAGAGACCAGCCTGTTTACTTTAGCCGCGTTTAACCGCTAACTTGCTAACTAGCTTTATTAGAAAAGGCGATGGCAAAGATTCATAAAGAAACCTTATACTCACTTCTGCTATAAGTCAAGCTGGATCATGAATGATTTGAGCAAACATGGATGGATATATGTAGATCGGGAGGCGCATTCCCTTCACAAACAAACGTAATCTACTGCATTTTCAGTGGCTCAGATGTCGGGAGTAAATGACGAGCACTACGTTCATTATTACATCCAGCAACACAACACCTTTGCTCAGTCGGAGATATTCTTGTGTAACTTACATCCCTGCTCTGGCATCGAATCAAAGAGGGCAGACTGTTACAGCTGATCTGAGGTAAAACGCTCATGTCAATCAACTATCGTGGGAGCAGCCTCTGTCGGTGTGATGGCAGGCATCTGAGAATGGCTCGATTTGAAAAAGGGGATATTATTTTTACAGATTAATTAAAAACCACTGCATGGATTTTTATCATTATAGGGTAGGTAGATGTGTACATACACTATCAACACACATTAATGTTCAAACAACATGTAAAAGTGAACAGCAGCATTTCTTTCTCCATGTCTTTTCAAGATTACAAAAGTATGAGCTATTAAATTAAATTTAGCCACTCATCTGGAATTAAATTAAAATCACCCCCAATTAGAATAAACTCTGTAGGGTAGGTACTCTTCAAGTCATTTATAATGTCAGTAACTGAAAAGAGCAAATCACTATTCTGGTTGTGATTATTATATCTGTACACATTTATCAAAATAATAATAATAATAAAAGTCTTATCTAAACTGAGAACAATTGCTAACTAAGGTCCAATGTTCTGCAAACAGATAGCAACACCTGCAGATCGATTCGTGTCATGACTAAAAAATATGTCATCACCCCATTGATTATGCCAGAAAGGAGTATTCACAGCTTTTGAAAAAAAAAAAAAAAAAAAAGTTAGATTTTTGTCTTTTGCAAAAAACAAAAATACCTTTCCTTTTACTGAATCTTTCTGATTCCTACAGTTTAAAGACAAAAATGAAACATTATAATAATGAACTGTTTGTTAACCCTGAGCTTTGAACTAGTAAATATAATAACCCTGTTAACGCTAGAAGAAAGTTTCAATTAAAATCATACAAAGAGTCCCACATCACTTGTCGTCAGTCTCACTTATCAAATGAAAATTATTGTCCACATACCTATTAATTTTCTGAAATATGTTCCATTTATGAAACCAAAACCACAAAATCTAGCCAACTTTCCTTCTTTTCTGGCTTACAGAGTATTAATAAACAACTAAAGATGACATTCTAATAAAAAATATGGTAACACTTTATAAAATAAGGTGATATTTGTTAACATTAATTATGTATTAACTAACATGAATGAACAATGAACAATATTATTGCACTTTCATTAATCTTTGTTAATGTTACTTAATAAACATACAGTCGTTCATTGTTTGTTCGTTAATTCATAGTGCATTAATTACTGTTAACAAATGCAATTTGTGATTTTTAATAATGCATTAGTAAATGCTGAAATTAACATTAACTAAGATTAATAATGTTGTAAAAGTATTGTTCATATTTAGTTTATGTTAACTAATGAACCTTATTTTATAAAGGGTTACCAGAAATACACAGTACTGCTAAACTTATTACAAATAGCTGTTCAATTCTGTTGGATATCAGCACATACATGAGAAATGAAATAGCGTACAAATCAGTGAAAAGGCATTAAAGAGACAAATAGAGATTTCTCTTGGAAAAAATGAAGGAAAAACATTCATTAAAAGCAACACTGATCATCACTGGTGAAAGATTTGAGACTCAGATAATATTACAATTTTCAAAAAATTATTTAGGATTAAAACAATTAATTATAAAAACAGAAGAGGAGAAATCAGTTACACAAGACAATTGTTAGGACACACAAGACTTAATACATTTTTGTTTTATGAGTAAAATGAACACAGACAAATGTGAGGTTTGTAAATGGAAAGAAGATGTAGAGCAAATATAAGAAAGAAAAGGAAAAAACGTAAAGAATGCATCATCAAATTAGGAAGGAAATGGGATATTAAAGGTATTTTAGGAATAGATAAATCTCAGATGGAAGTTGTTAAGGCATTAATGATTTTTTGCATGCAACTAGTCTTATTTAAGATAAGATTAGTGAAGCCATGAATTTATACACTCCAATATATTGGCAGCTATGATTCAATATCATATTGACATACAATATCATGATTTTTATGGCAGAAACAATGTATTGCGCTATTTTGGTGGAACAAAAAATTATGGACATAAAATGATCAAAATTTGTAAATATGAAAAATGTGATTTAGTTGTTTTTATTATAGCCAATTGTTCAGAAGATGAGCACTTTAAGCAAATTACATTTTTAAAATAAATTTCAAGTTTGTATAAGGTCTGCTGCATCCTCTTCAGTTTAATTGCAGGAAATGAATGGGCTTCTGATGCAGTTATAGTGAGTGGATTTTCAATTAAGCGCCAAGCAGAGCCACTGCAAAACACAAAGCAACACATCTGTAAATGATAACACTGCTTTGAGAAGATACGACTATTTTGTTTCACGTTCACACTTGTTCATCACCTGCCGGATATCCAGGTCGATTTTTCCGGTGTTATTCTTATTAAACACATCAAACATTTCTGCAAAGAGCACAGATGAAAATGTTACAGTAAACCATCATCATAATTCCTGTTTATGGTAATTTAAAACACTGAACTGGATAATCTTCAGCAAAACTTACTGAAGAACATTTCCAGGCGAATCAGGCAGTCAACGAAGGAATCAAAGTCAATGGCGTGCTGCTGATTGGCATAACGTGAGCTTATCACCTGAAGTACGTCATTGTTCAACTGGAACCCTGTGAAAAAAAGCAAATACAATCATTAATGCACTTGTTATTATGTTCACTTTTAGAAAAAATGAATGTCTATATTGTTCACAATGTTTAGACTAATAAAGTGCCTTTCACACATAGTCTTTATTGGTTACCGTTAAGAGATCATGATGTGTGATCTTTTCAAAAATACTTATAAATTTGTTCTGCCAGTTTTCTGGCGTACACCCCTTCAATGTTTACAAACACAACACTTCGAGGTGTAGCCGGTAAGAGGTCACTTCAGGTTGATGATATCACAGAATTTACCTGGTATTTTGAAACGGATGTGTGAATGGTGCTTAACCGGTAAAAATACGAAACAGCTTTGCCTGTGTGATTTTTGTATTCACCAGGTAAAGCAGTTACGGTAATTTTATGGTAATTTACTTGTATTTCTGTGTGAAAGGGGCTATAGACTCATTACCTGCTTCTTTCAGAGCAGCTCTCATTTCATAGGAACTCATAGTGCCTGAGTTGTCTTTATCATGCTTCTTAAAAACCTTCTGGTGAAGTATGACAGAAAATAGACCTACACATTCAGTATTTAACATTGCTAAATAAATGTAGAATATTTTCAGAAATGATTGTCCACAAAGTTGTTGCTCTGTGGTAGGGATGCACAATAGATCTGTATCATATCAGTTATTGTCTAATATTACAGACTTTTCATTTATCTTTAAATTACACCAAGATATATATTATACCAAATATTTCTGGATCTTTATCCACAGTATGTGAAACTCCACAAGGCCGAGTTTGCCGCTGCCATCTCTCTGGATTGAGGTCAAGGGTTATAACAGGGTTATGATGACCAATTCATTTAAAAAAAGGACTTTGTTGAGAATATTAATCCACAATTAAAACATTAAGATTAAAATCCAAACTGGGGTTCCCAAACCACTGGAAATTTATCTGGGAACTGTAGGAGGGTTGTGAGTGGATGAAAAGCTAATAATTAATTAGATCATAAAAATGTCAAATAAAGTCTATATTTTCAAAATGAAAACAAAATAACAGTCAACAGTATTTTTATGTTATTAAGAAATATATATTTTTTATAAGATAGAAAAAGTAGTAATCCAACATAAGAAAATCAGACTTTTTTTTTCTGTTTAAGTGCTATAATCTGGTTCCTGGTGCATCTACCAATCCAGAAAACATGAAAAGGAACAACACAATACATTTTTTTTTTGGTAAGCCTTTTCTGCAAGCTTGTGAAGCCGCTCAGATTTTTCTCCCCCGTAATTTAAAAAGGGGATCTTATTATAATATTACCGCCCTTTAATCTGCACATTTCCACCCACGGCACCATCATTTTGTTTTTGTAAGTGTCAGTGGGGTACCAGTTTTAACGCCAAGGCAAAAGTTTGAGCAAAGCATGCTAACTGTTCTGTCGGTGGCTGCACACAGATCTATTATAAACATGCGATTTCTTTCCCATCTGTCACAAATATAACAGACTGTTTTTGTAACTCCTGTGTGTTTTTAACATAAAATTTGACAGTTTAAGTGTAGTAAGACATGAAAGAGAAAAAATTTGGTACTCACACTCACACGTGCTACTGATGTGCAGAAAACCGTATATCAGATGTTTAAACTATTATGGTTTAAAACGCATGATTCAGCACGATAGACATGATAATCAAAACCAAACGCATTTTTAGCAGAGTATCTGAGGTAGCTGTAAAGGCACACCCCTATTCTGAAAAAGGGGGCGGGGAGCAGCAGCTCATTTGCATTTAAAGAGACATGCACGAAAACAGCGTGTTTCTGCTTACACTCAAAATATGCATTTTCAAAATGATATAATAAATGATCTGTGGGGTATTTTGAGCTTAAACCTCACAGACACATTTTGGGGACACCTGAGACCTATATTACATCTTGTAAAAAGAGGCATAATAGGTCTCCCTTAAATTACTGAAATATAAACTCTCAGGGGGACTTCAAGTAAATGTTGAAGGTCAAAGTGGTTTGGCTGACAAAAAAAATGTCTGCATGAATCCATGTAGTATCCATTCATGTGATTCAGTGAGGTAAGGATACATCTAGCAGACTGGTAATGTGGCGACAAGTCTCCATACTAAATCCATCCGTCTTCACATCGGTTCCTGTGTGAAATACCACAAAACATGGTCTTATGGTCTTTTATATATATATATATATATATATAAAAAAAACTGGGAAAGTTTGTTTTCTTACGTTTTGAGATAACACTGTCCAGGATCTTCTGTAGTTCAAACACAGACACCTCTGAGTCCTGCAGAGTGAAGACAAGATCATGGGTAGTGGGAAAAAATAAAACGATAATGACTCAAAACTAAAACTGACCAGCCATTTGACTTACATTTCCAGCAGTCTGATTGAAAAGCTTTTTGAAATGTGGGTCCACATCACTCTCGGATACGTATAGCTGAGAAAGAATAAAACTTTAGTTTTTTTTAGGTGTTTTTTTTTTTTTTTATTTATATCTGAATTTATATAAATATCTTTCTTTTAAATAATAATACACACAGTGTTTGTAAATGATAAATTTACCTTTTTCACATCTGCACTGATCTCCATATCCATCAGGCTGCAGGGACGAGAGTCAGAAACATCCATCATTCATTTACGTGCAAATACAAGAATGTTTAGGGTACAGTTATAATTTATTGGTCTGACAATCTGGGCCCGTATTCACAAAACATTTTATCTTACCACTAAGAGTTCTCCTAAATAGTTCTCCTTCTGGAGCAGCAGTGAATGTTTGAACCTATTTTTTAATAGTTGTGTTTGAGTCTCTCAATTGTCCATCAAAAGATGGATCTCAAAAAAAAAAAAATCACTGCTTGAAATGAACAGCACAAGAAGAGTTCTTGCCCAACTTGTTAATGAAAAGGATATAATCAAAGGGAAATTTGGAGTTGGGATAAACCAAAACAGATGCATATGCAAACAAATGTGGAGTGTTTCTAAAATGTTTACGTTCCAAGGCAGAATGCAGACGACAGCCATTTTAGCCCTGCTGAATGGTAACTGTAATGGTGACTGTTGGTCTCTGCTGGTAACTGGTTGCTTTCTATTGGTGGTTTGTTAAAACCACTAAATCTTAAAGGAGAAGTTCACTTCCAGAACAAAAATTTACAGATAAATTACTCACTTTACGTTTCGCTAGATAAGACCCTTGGCTGGGATCGTTTAGAGCCCTTTGAAGCTGCATTTAAACTGCATTTTGGAAGTTCAAACTCACTGGCACCATAGAAGTCCACAATATGGAGTGAAATCCTGAAATGTTTCCTCAAGAAACATACATTTTTTATGACTGAAGAAAGAAAGACATGAACATCTTGGATGACAAAGGGGTGAGTAAATTATCTGTAAATTTTTGTTCTGGAAGTGAACTAATCCTTTAATGGAACATGTCCCAAAATACACTACAGGAAAACATTTTTAATGGTTAAAGTTAATGGTTTGTAATGTTTGTAATGGTATTTGTGGTGAAAACAATTAGAATTTCTGTGATGGTTTGTATACAAAAATTTAGAAGTCCTAAATTTAGGATTGACACACCCATTATTTTTATGATTTTCTGCTTGGTGCCCAAACTCAGTTCTGGATGGCCAGCGTCCTGCAGAGTTTAGCTCCAACCCCAATCAAACACACCTGAACAGCTAATCAAGCTCTTACTAGGCATACTAGAAACTTCCAGGCAGGTGTGTTGAGGCAAGTTGGAGCTAAAATCTGCAGGACATCGGCCATCCAGGACCAAGTTTGGGCGCCCCTGTTTTAGTGTAACGATGGGACAAACCTGGCAGCAGCCTCTTTCTCTGTGAACACACGCAGAATGAAGCTTCCGTTGCAGTGCGGCTCGAAAGTGGAGGGGATGATGACATATTCACCCGGAGGCAGATTGAAACGCTCGCCCACCTCTCGACTTTTGGTGAAGGTGTTGCTCTTTGCAGTGGGCTGATGCAACAGTACGTCAGGACCAAGATGAATGTTATTGTGACCCTTAAACTGCAACATTAACACAGATGGATAAAATAACATATTAAAATTTGCTACGGTTGTTATAAATGTATTATACAGAGCCCCAAAGGGGACTTGGCGCTAAACATAAAATGGGACGAGTAATTATATTTGAATAATTTTGAGTTCACTCACAAAAGTTATCTTGCAAAAAATCTTACTAAACATTTGCATTCCCCAGAGAAACTGCATTCTCACAAAAAGTTTTACAATAACATTTCTTCCCATCTTTTTGTTTGTTTGTTTGTTTGCTTTTTTCCTATTAGGAGGTCCAACTACTCTTATGTACAAACTATTCAGATGTCATACACACCTCATCTGGAACCTGAAAAACACCAAAACAATCATATTATTTAATGTTCATATCATTTTACCACAAAATTTAGTCACAAAAAAAGTTAATTATCTGTAATGTGGATAGTTATGTCAAAGTGAAAGTGTGTTCCAGATTATTATTATTATTATTATTATTATTATTATTATTAACATTTCAAGACAGATCTACCATGAGCTCAGAGGCTATTAATCAATATTTCAGCTTCATTTAGGAAAAACATCTTTAGCCGAACTTTAGATGAAGAACTACACTAATCATGAGAGAGAACTGGTAACGTTGTCTCTAGTACTAATAGTATTACTGATTGTACATAAAAAGTTACCTTATAGATATCGAAGCCAATGGAGTTTGGCTCTCGTGCAAACCGCTTGTCTTTACGAAAATCTTTCTGCATCAGACCCACAAGGATCGTGCAGCCGTTATCTCCATCATGAGGATCATCATCCTCTTCCTCCAGCTTGATCACAAACTGAGGGTTTGAGCAGAATGTAGCTGGAGAGGAGGAACCAAATGATCAGATGGTGGTTAAAAAACAAACTTAAGGGTAATTTTATAATTAGGGGTACATTTGGAATTTGACAATCTGAAGAAAAAGTTTTCCTTTATCCCAAAAGCCCAAACATGACCTTACATAGTTACTTTGAATCTATACTGTATAAAGTGCTATACAAATAAAGGTAATAGGAATTTGTGCATAAAATACCATCTATGTTTGCTACTGTCCACCATGTTACCTTTACTGGGAAACACAGTTGACAGGTAACTTAGTTGACATTTTTAGTGTTTTGGGCCTATACTTGTCACGAATCTGGTCGGTGTCTTGCGGTCCGCTCACCGCCAGATGTCGCTCTCACCCTGTCACTACACACAGACTGTTGCTTTGCACCCCGGACTACTACTCCCATCACCCATCGCGCCGATTGCGTTGCCTCCTGTGACCAATCAGCAGCGCTATAAAAGCCCCGGTCTTTCCCCATGCAAGCCACGGAGTATTGTTGTTGTGTTATTCATAGTTAGCGTTTCCTAGTTCCTTGTTCCCTTGTTCCTAGTTCCCTCGCCTGGCCATCACTTCTCGACTGTCTCGCCGCCTGCCCATTGGACTATTGCTCGTGTCACGGATTCTTCTCTCTCGTCTCGCCCCCTTACGGATTACGTTCGCCCCTGTTCGACCCACGCCTGTTTCACGGACTTCTTTGTGCCTAGCCCTGATATCCCTGTTTGCTGTTGTTTTGACCCTGCCTGTTTTCGACCATGTATCTGTCTCGTCCCTTTAATAAAAGCTCGCGAATGGATCCGCTCGCCTCTCGTCTCACTCACTCCGTTACAATACTCAACATGGAAGCCTGGAACTACTGAGCATATGGTATATTTAGAAAAATATTTTCATAAGTCAATTAATCCACTCTTGACAGGTTTGCTAGTTTAGGGAAAAGAAAGAGAACAACTTCTAGTGTTTCATCTATGTGCTTCTAGAGGAAATATCATCATACTGTGCAAATTATGTGAGAATGGGACAAACCATTCCTTTTTGAGGGTGGGTTTTCTAGTGGGTAACTTAGTTGACAATAGTTTTTCAGACACAAATAAAAAAAGTGTGTGATATGAACATCATTTTTGAACAAAAGATATGGCTTTTTCAACATATAGTGGTGTGATTGGGAAAAATATAATTGTGTACTAGAAAATTAAGCATTGGGGCTTTATATTGATGAAAATATATTCAAAATATACTTCACAGACATGAGATGTACCCACAATTATAAAATGACCCTTAAACTTATTTTTAGGTGCACTGTGGTTGATTGATTTACCTTTGTTCTTCCTGCAGCCCCCTGCGGTGGATCCCTTTCTCCAGTCTCCTTCAAACTGGCTGTAGTTCCAGCGGCTCACAGTGTCACTTGAAAGGGCGTCTGGAGTCAGATTACAGATGTCCAACCTGGAGAACTGCTGTATGAAGTCCGAAAACGCCATCCTGACAGGACGAGGAAAATTCATCAGTATTCATTAATGTACTTCATTGTTGATGGCTACAAGCTCCAGTTCTCTTACCAGAACTCTCCATCTTCAGCTGAATTAAACAATTTAGCTTTCTCCTCCGGTTGGATGCTGTTCCACTCGTTAGAACTGAAAAGGTCATGGAAAATATTTTAGACGACTGATGTTGAAGGAGTAAGATCTGTTTAGGGAAACTCACTTGTCACTCCAAGGGCCTATCCACTCCACCCGACCCCACGGGTTCCTGATACGCACCAACTGAACCGGACGGCCGCAAGAGTGAACCTGTAGGTACAATAAGGTGACAGTCATTAGAGCTCCTTCAGTTTTTGTCCTATCAAATCGATATATATCCGTGTCAGTGCTGGTATCTGACCTCTTCTGCGCCTGTGACGGAGTAAGCATGACCCTTCACCAGCTTCAGACTCGTCTTTGTCTCTGTCTCCTGTGAACTGGACTTTTAGACATTTTTAATGATAAAAATATTAGAAGATCAGGATTTAACCTGCATTTCCCACATCATAGCAAAATAATTGTTTTATTTTATATATTTTCATCAGGGATGATGCATAACATATCAGCTGTTGTATCAGCCATTAAATGTTACTTTTTAATGTTATCAGTATCAGTGCAAAAAATAAAACAGTCCCATATAAAGCCAAATCTAGCCTATGTGTTATTAAAACAACATTGTAAAAAGTTTTCACCAGTTTCAACTTAAAAATGTAAGTTTAGCAGCTGCTTTAAAACATTTACAATAAAATTAGTTAAAATAACTTGTTCTTTTAGGTTGATTTAACTTAAAAGGCAGCTGCTAAACTTAACTTTTTAAGTTGAAACTGGTGAAAACTTTTTGCAGTGAAGATTCTATTTAACTTTACTTTCTTTCAGAAAGAATGCATTAAATTGATCTGAAAAGACATTTATAATCTTACAAAATATTTCTAATTCAAATAAATGCTGTTCTTTTAAACTTTCTATTTATCAAACAACTCATAAAAAGTGTATCATAGTTTCCACAAAAAAAAAAAAAAAAAAAACTAAGCAGCACAACAGTTGTTATCAGCCACTTACTACGTATAACAAATGTCAAACTTGAAACTTGTGGTATTTAGTGTGAGCTACAAGAGAGCCAACATTTGATATTTCCACATTAACTAGACCACAGATCCACCCAAATATCTATCTAAAGTCCTATTGAGTATTATATTTTTTTAAACTATTTTTTCTTGCCTTGGAGAAATAAATGATGAGAGAAGAGAAGTGGAATGGGACTCACAGAAATGGAGCACCCCATCAATGATCCCAGTGTCAGTGCTTTCTGCATGAGTTTAAACAGGTGTGGAGGAGCTTTGCTCAGCTCGTAGCTCTCAGCGATGCCTCCAGTAAAATCCTCAAAACTCTCAGTGACCCAGCCTCCCGACAGAGCTTCATATGAGCCGTTTACCCTTCAAAACACAGGAGAAATCAGTGCCACTAGTTGGTATATCACACATATGTGACGTGTTGTATGAACATTGTGTGTTTTGTAGGCTGAGGTTACCAAGCATTTCAGATGACTCAGTATCTTATTGTCCAGTTCAGGTAAGTAGTAGCAGAATTTATGAATAAACACACACTTACTTTGCATAGGCCTTTTCCAACAGAGCGCTCCAGAACTCAAAACACTCAGCTGAGCGAACAAACAGCAGCTTCCCATCTCTGGTGGGCAGCCGGTCGTCAATGACCACATCCACCCATTCCCCAGACTGCCAGAACTGAAGAGAAGCGAACAACACCAATTAGTCTGATAGTGTCACTTTAATGTATTATTGTAATAAGGTTATAAATACACAAATGAGTTCCAAAAGTCTGAGACCACTAGTGAAAATAATCAATTTAGCATTTTTTCTAATGTTATATAATTAAATTATATTAAATTATAAATTATATTATTAACTAACAATTTGAGTGAAAATTTTATTTAAATTATTTTTAAGATTATAAATTATTTTAGATTATGTTTTTTTAAATCCTAAAATGCTGAAACTTTTCTTCCAGGTTTAAATGAGATGTTTTAATCCCAGGTCTCAGACTTTTCGATCACACTGTATGTTCAGACCTGAAAGTGAAAAATGCCAGCATAGTTCTCAGTAAAACTCTGTCCAGGTGGAACCACACGCTCCAGAAGCTCATTATCCAGAGTCAAAGATGCGATAGCTGCCAGCAACCAACAGTCACCTGCAAATGTATCAAATGTCATGGGATGCTTCAGCGATAAGCTGATTATTTTATGCAAACTGACCTCCAGTGCACTTATGACAGTTACGGTCTTTCAGGATCAACCTGGGCTTCAGTGTTTTGCTCAAAGAGTATCCTGACCATATGTGTCTTGCTCAATGGTGATGGTCCATGGATTAAGCATTGTGGGGTTTGAACCTACAACCTTCAAAGTTAGGTTTTCAGCCACTTCCAAGTCTCACAATATGTTTTTCCACAAGAAGATATGTGCACTTCGTAGTGTGAGGCAACTTTAATTAGCATTGCCTATACTTTGATCTGAACCACTTACCACTAAAACCTGCATGTATTTCATTTTGCCCCACCTAATTTGTGCTAGGAACATAAAACTCTAAATAATGTCAAATGAAGGTTCCAAAAGAGTGTTTTTACAGTGATGCCATAGAACTACCATTTTTGGTCAGTGGATTTTGAAATTAATTGTTATTTATTATGTTTTTGAGAAACTGTATCATATAAGCCACATATCTGACATAATTTCTTAGGGATGCCGATACTGAGCTCCTGTACTCCTACTGGTTAAAATGCCCCGATACCAAACGCCGATACCACACAGCATGTGATAAGTGCGTATTCAGGCAAAGAAACACCGACAACAGAACAACAGACAGCAGAATGGAGTCATTAGAGACTAAGGATGTCTACGAAGTTTATGTATGCAAGTAATATAATGTTAAACATTCAGTATCAACGCTTGTATAGCTGGTGCGCCGGAGCTGATAGGCAAGGCAGGCAGAGTGAATTGAGCGCGCGGTGGCGAAGATGCACGGGCTTGTCGAGTTAAGATCCCGCCTTGACATCACTGGAAAGTTTGTAGTTCGGTTGGATATGTCAAAAACAAGTAAGTAAAGCAATGCACAAGTTATTTAACGGTAAAGAGAGAGAGTGAGAGCGCGACAAAGAGAAAGAGAGAGAGCGCGCACTTTTGTTGCTTGATCTTTATTGATGTTTGCTCACTTAGCACAGGCATCATTTGGATTAAAACAAACTTGTAAATATGAAACAAAATTTACAGAAGCATTCACTATAAACATCATTTATTTTCAACCTTAAGCAGACAGGACTGTACGACAAAAGTGAAACGAGCAGCCCGTGTGAAATGCGCCAGGCTGTACTGTGAGCGCGTTATGCGTGTTTTGCTTGCTTCATGAGTGTTTCTGCATTTTTTGATTCTCTTTAGATTATAGCCCAAATAGCAGCATGTTTCAGATTAAAAAAAAGCGACTTATATTTCTGAAAATATAGTAGGAGATTCATAACGAGTGGTTCCCTGCATTTAACAACAAAACGCGTGATTACAGTACTGAGCCGCTGCAATGGAGCAGTTTAATGCTATTAAATTAAAGATGATGTACCATAGAGCAAAAATAAATAAATAAATAAATTGAACAGTGAAAGTAACAAAACATTTTAATGGGCATAATTAAGTGTAAAAATAAAAATAACTAAGAGATATATAGTCAAACCAAAAATTATTCAGACACCAGATATACACCAGCTATTTTTTTTTATTTTTTTTTAAACTAGTGGGTGCAGGACACAGTTTATGATAATGTGAAAAATGTCTGATAATGTGAGAAAAGGTATCTGAATAAATTTTGGTTTGTATCTATTTGATAAATGAAATTAACCAGCTAACAATATACATATTCTTTTAGTTTCTGTACCCAGTATTTTACAAATTTTCTGGTAAATTTTAAAATATCGGTACTCGGAATCGGCAAGTACCAAAAATAAAAGTATCGGTATTGGGCGAGTACTGGAAGAAGTGGTATCGGTGCATCCCTAATTTCTGATATAGCGATTATATTT
Source organism: Cirrhinus mrigala (assembly GCA_036247105.1). Lineage (NCBI taxonomy): Eukaryota > Metazoa > Chordata > Actinopteri > Cypriniformes > Cyprinidae > Cirrhinus > Cirrhinus mrigala. Next base: position 13,476,066 of record CM070028.1, read on the forward strand.
GCCATGTTTGTCTGTGTCAACACCCAAAAAGCACTTCACCTAAAGCTCCTTGGCAGATGTCTGTCCGCTTAGCGCCGTCCACAATGAACTGAGGGTTTAAGCAGAGCTCCTTTAAAAAGGGACAATGTGAGAATTAGAGGTGGTAGTATTAAGCTATGTAATGGAACAAATGAATAACAATAGGTTTTATTTGCTCTTTGCAAACTGCACATGTAAACATGTATCAACATGCATCAAAAAGTATCAACACAAGATCATCCTCACATCTAAAGAAACCCTTACGAAAAAAAAAAATCATCATAAACTATTTTTTTTTTGCAGAATTTCATATCTGAAGTAAGCGTTTAATAAAGTATAGACATCAAAGTGGTCAAATCGCATTATAATGATAATATAATTTCAATTTTATGGCTAAAAATAAGCCAAGGTTAAATGCAGTCAGAAAATCATATCATAAACACTGGGTTTGTTTGTATATTTCTTTACTGCGTGCCTCTGATCTGCAAGCGCTTCTCCAGCACGCGCTTTATCCTGTCTTCCACAAAAAGCAGCGCACTCGCATAATTTAAAAATTAATGGTCATTTCGTTTTACTGACTGAGGATTCGTTGATTGATCTCTTTAATTAATATTTAGTTATAATTAATATATATACGAGAGTAAATATTGTTAGCTTGGTTCGAACTACTTTAGCCATGTGTTTCCCTTAAAATAATTGCTCACCTTAGAATGTTCATCAGCCAATCAGATTCAAGATAATATAAACACTTTTAATGCATACTTGCCAGCCAATCAGAATCAAGTATTTAGACAGATCAGGGTATAAGTTGATCAGAGAGTAACAGATGTAGGACTCTTTACACAGTTTGGGGTTTATTAATATTTTTAGGCAGCAATTACATTTTTAATTTTAACATCTCTAAAATGTTTAATAGTTTACTTAATATTTTAGTTCATGTAATAGTTTTATTAATTTTTGAATTGCCTTTTATTATTTTAATAGGCCTATAGGTAAAATGGATTCTTATATAAAAAAAAAAAATAAAAAAAAAACAAGCATGACAAAAACTATATGAAAAATACTGCTTTTTATATTTATTATTATATTTAATAATGATGTTACCTTTTTGCATTTAAGTAATTGTGTAAACCACAAGTAATTTTAAGGGTCTTTACCTAAACTCCACCTGTGTGGAAGAAAGCAAACACACACTGCAGTACCTTAGGTCTTTTCCACTGCACTCCTCTGGCCTTGGACGACTGAGGTCCAAGTTCGTTGTATCCCAGAGAGTCGGATTCAGCTGGGAAGGTCGGGTCACAGAACAAGGTTCCTTTGGCCAGACACTCCTGCTTCAGGCTTTGGTAGTCCTGCTTCTTGAAGGGAATCACTTTCTTGTTTGTTTCCACTCCTTCTCCTCTCTCCTGCCTCCTAGAAAGAACTTTTGCAATATTAGACATGCTGCCCTGAGTCGTACTCAAGTTAATCTTCAGCCAGTATTATGTGTAAGCGTTTGTGTGAGACTGATGCTGGCTTTAAAGTGAGAGCTACAGTATGGAAAAGTGGTGAGGGGTGGAGCAACTGTTGCTTCCTGGTTTATCATCATGTAACCCTGTGATGCAAAATGAATACACAGTTCTTTAAAGCACATTGTACTAGATACAATGATATATGTAAGCAGTATGTTCCAAAATAATGGCATAGTAAGTATATGGTTTTCTTCAAAGTAAATGAGAGGTGTTAAGTCTGAATTTGTGGTGGCTGTGCTTTAAATTATTTAAATTATGTAATTATTACACGGCTCTGTGGAATGCTTGATTCTGATTGGTCAATCATGACATTCCAAGTAGGTTGACCACCTGTCCCGCTTTGCATTGTACCGCACAGCATTTTCACCCCTTGTCCCGCGCACACGGAAAAACACGATGTTCTCCATTCATTTGAAGCAGTTTAAAAATCTGAGACGCGACTTTCTTCTCATTTTAATAGTTAGGCTGGTGCGGTTATGGCGTTATTTTAATGACAAATGTCCAGTAATGCGGGAGAGCGTCGAAATGGGTAAGCACAAATCTCTTCTCTCGTAGGTGGATTCTCTTAACGCACGTGTCCCACATTGTCCCGCAAAATTACATCTATGTCCCGCAACAGGTCTATCGCCAGGTGGTCACCCTAATTCCAAGGTATGTTATTTCCTGATAACAACAAGTAAAAGCTAATAACACAGACTGATCCGGGTAACATACGCTTGATATTTTTTCTTGGTGGAATTTTTGCTTTTGGTTAATTAATAAAATATTAAAACTCAATTCAATATTATATGTACAATTTCTTTATTCTGTCAACCTGGTATCCTGGACTCGCTGTATTGTTTCATACAAACACAGCTGCTGTCATTTTATTTTGTACACTGTAATGTAGAATGTAGAATGCTAAGGGAATTTGCATATGGTCTTTTAAAATGGGTTATATAGTCAGCAAGCTGACTGATAATACATTTGTATTCCTTAAAGGAACACTCCACTTTTTTTTTTTTTTTTTTTTGAAATAGGCTCATTTTCCAACTCCCCTAGAGTTATACAGATGTGTTTTAACGTTGTTGAATCCATTCAGCCGATCGCGGGGTCTGACGGTAGCACTTTTAGCATAGCTTAGCATAAATCTTTGTATCTGATTAGACCATTAGCATCTCACTATAAAATGACTAAAGAGTTTCAATATTTTCGTATTTAAAACTTGACTCTTCTGTAGTTGCATCGTGTACTAAGACTGGCGGAAAATGAAAAGTTGTGATTTTATAGGCCGATATGGCTAGGAACTATACTCTCATTCCGGCGTAATAATCAAGGAATTTTACTGCCGTACCATGGGTGGAGCAGGCGCAATGATATTACACAGCGCCTGAAAGTGACTGGCACTAAGTTAGTGTAGATGCAGAGTTGCAGCCGGCAGAGTTGATTGAAAAGTTGGTTTTACTATAGTAAAAGTGTGGTGACCATGTTTTTTTGCAGGTTACCATTTCTATAATGGCAGCTTTACTACAAATACCATGGTATTTATTTAGTAAAACCATGGTTAATTTTCATAAGGAATATTAATGTTTAGATTAGATTTCGGTACATTTACATAGCTGTATCACAATAAAGCTCACTTGAACTTAATCTTGTTAGATTATATTAGCCTATTTGTATAATTAAATTAGCCTACTAGGTTGTCTATGTGTAGTTTTATACTTATACTTTATACTATATTTCTCTCCACTGGCTATGTCTCAACATATATAGCAGAACGACAATAAATCTTACTTGACCTAATGTAAAAATAAAATTCAAAACGCTTTTATTGTTGGTATACGCAGTTGTCGTTATCCACAATATATTTGCATTTTAGTATTACAATATATTGTGACATGATATTGATGAGATTGAATGTTGCATTGTATCGTATATATCCAACAGAAGATAAGAAGTACAGGGAATGGATCAGTTTTTTATAGGGAAAGACTGCATAGTTATGTTTACCCATGTCACTACTGATTTTTTAACTAATCAATCGTGTTAACAACTTTACAGCACGTATGTGCGTGAAGTTTCACTGAAAGTGTAGAATAGGGTCGCTTTTTGAAAACATCTCAATGGTTCATTTTAGATATATTAAGACAGAAACTCACCTGTACTCATTAAATAGAGCATTCATAGTAGAGCGGAATATTGAGCAGAGCGTCACAATGCCCAGTGACAGCGGCTAGAGGAGAGTGAAACTGTGCGCTGAACACTGCCGGTCAGTGCGGTGCGGCGCGCCATATATAGGCCTATATATATATATATATATATATATATATGGGCTGAAGTGTATATATATATATATATATATATATATATATATATATATATATACACTTCAGCCCATCACACTTCTATATATATATATATATATATATATATATATATATATATATATTATATATATATATATATTTTTTTTTTTTTTTTTTTTTTTTCTGCCGTTTTTCGCTTTCGGCTGAAAACCGAAAATGCCATTTTCGGCGGCCAAAAATTCGAAAAGTCTGGTGGGCAAACTTATGGTAATGTAGTTAAATACAGTATGTGCTGCACAAAAACATTTAGCCATATCTGCAAATACGGTGGGTTCGTTCAAATTTACTTTTAGAACGACTGTTTTACACACGAAAAAATGCGCATCATTAACCTGCCAAATCATGACAAATAGTCACATATCAGTAAAAGGCTAATATTGAATCAAATTTCATATTCTTTGCACATAATTCATTACAATGACATAAAATACTGTTATTAAATGTACAGGTAAGTTAATAAAAAAGTAATACATTATCTCATCCGTGAGCATGATTTGTGAAAAGGACATCTGCCAACGTTCCATGCTCCGTCATTGCGTCATCGAGCTTTGCCTCTAGTATTGTTTTGAAAATGCGACCTCTAGCGGCGAAAACTTACAGCCAGAGAGAGGTATGCGCTGCGCTTGTCATATAATCAGAATTATGCAGTTTTTTTTAACCACATAACGTTTATTTTAGGTTTCAGACATTTAAATAGACATAAGTACTAGTAAAACAATAAATTTGGAGTTTGTAAAATACAAACAGATGTCTACGGAAGCAGCAATAACAATCCATTCAAGTATAATTTGCCGACTCATATCAGATACACATAGGGTAAGTAGCGATATAATTCACTCCATTCCTTTCCCAGTTCACCAGCCACTTATTTGCATATATTTTGGGAAAAAACTGGTGAATTTAGGTGCTCTCTCTGAACGGGCAGCGCGAAAAAACATGGCGGCGCCCAACTCACGTAATAGATCACAATCCAGATAATTTATAAAAATTTTAAAACAGCAAAATACGCTCACTTACGCGTATTCGTGAATTGGAATATCAGATAGTTAAAGACATGGTGAGCAAGTGTGTGAATATTTTAAATAAAAAAAAAGGAAAAACGAAATAAAAAAACAATACGTCTGTCGTACAGCACTATAGTGGCTGCGGTGTGTCACGTGACAATCATGACACGTCACTATGGAAACAATAAAGGGAACGTTCTAAAATAAAAATCTTCTAAAAAAACTCACTCTGGGGGGGTCAGATAGAATATTTTAAACTCACCAGTGAAAGGTTTATATGTAAGCAACAACAGCAGCCCAAGAGTTCAGTTCACGCAGAACATGATGAAGATTATGATGGTAGTTTTGTGCCTTTTCTGATGAAGGGGTTAATTTCAGTAACAGGTGAGCGACAGGATCAAAAGCCTTTAAGAAGCAGTCTACCACTTCCAGGATGCAGGTGTTATATTCTGCGGATGGTAAGTCTGTGAGGAAGTCTATTCTAATACGGGACCAGGGTCAATGAGGAATAGGTAGCAAGACCAGCTTCTCAGTGGACACTTGATGAGGCAACCTTTGAAATAGCAAACCCAGATAAATCAGGAGACATTCTAGGCCAGGGGTGCTTAACCCTGGTCCTGGAGATCGACTTTTCCTGCAGAGTTCAGCTCCAACCCTGACCAAACACACCTGAACCAGCTAACTAGGATCTCAAGGAGCACTTGATAATTACAGACAGGTGTGTTTGATTAGGGTTGGAACTAAACTCTGCAGGAAAGTCGATCTGTTGGTACATAGAGCTTTCCCTCAGGACCTCTCAGCGGAGCTGACTCTGGCTCTGTGTGGCTTTTGCGATCTGGTCATCTATGGACCACTGAATGGGACTAAGAATGATGGCTGGAGGAAGAATGGGTTCTAGAGGTGACGTATCAGGATCTGGGTTGTGTATACAGGAAAGAGCATCAGCTTTTTGGTTCTTAAGTCCAGGTCTATAAGATACTGTAAAGTTGAAGCGGGTGAAAAAGAGTGCCCATCACACTTCGGTCTCTTTGCTTCGTGAACATACTCAAGGTTTCTATGGTCTATGACAGGAGTGGTGAACTCCGGTCCTGGAGAGCCACAGCCCTGCAGAGTTCAGCTCCACCCCTAATTAAAACTCATCTGCCTGTTGCTTTCTAGTAACCCTTCAGACCTTGATTAGCTTGTTCAGGTGCGTTTGATTAGGGTTGAAGCAAAACTATGCAGGGCTGCGGCTCTCCAGGACCGACGTTCGCCACTCCTGGTGTATGATGACCTCAAATGGATGTTTGGCTCCCTTCAGCCAGTGTCTCCATTCCTCAAAAGCCAGTTTGATTGCCAGCAGTTCATGGTTTCACTCAGCTAGAGACAGTTTCACTTTGCTACGGACAGTTTGTTGAAATAGAAGGATGGTGTATGGGAGGCTCACCCTGCCGCTGGGTCAGAACAGCTCCTACCCTGGACGTGGAAGCATCAACCTCTACCACAAAAGGAAGATCAGGGACGAGAGAGGGTAGGAGCTATATATGAAACCTTCTTTTAATTCTTCGAAGGCTGAGATGGCTGCAGGGCTTCAGGACAGAGATTTGGGCCTGTTACGGAGAAGTGAGGTAAGTGGAAGTTGGAGTTGAATCATCTATAAAAGTTAGCAAATCTGAGGAAGCATTGGAGAGCTTTGACTGAGGAGTGTTGTGGGTCCATCTGGATGCCATGCTTATTAATGATATATCCAAAGAGTTGGATGGACCATATGGCATAACCAAGTACTCATAGTGGCCTGAAGATGTTACAAAGGCAGTCATTCACTCATCATCGGCACGTATCCAGATGAGGTTGTAGGCACACCGCAGGTTCAACTTGGAGAAGATGCAAGTTCCACGTAATTTTTCAAAGCTGCCGGGACGAGAGGGAGGGCGTTATGGTATTTTATAATAGGTAAATTGAGAGCACGGTATCTGTGAATGAATCTGATGATCTGAAAATTGAGACCTGACAAGAAAAGATAGACTGGCAAGACATGCATTGCAGCCAAAGACTGAGTTGAAGGCCCCAATCAGACGTTTTTCCCCCTAATGTTTTTGCAGTGAGAGGCACCTTTTTTGAATTGTTTTCTATTGGCAGTGAGCGCTATGTGCTCCTCGCGTTTTTGCCGGAGCGCTCTGAGCACCTGAAGTTGAAAATAAGCAACTCTGAGCAGAAAAGTGCCCGTCGCCATCGCGTTTTTAAGTAGCCAGAAAAAATGCTAGTTTTAAAGAAATATGTCAGATGGATTTAGAGGCATTTGCATCTGAACTCTTCAATTGTTCTCAGTTTAGATAAGATTTTTTTTAAAATGGTTATGATAAATGTGTACAGATATAATAATCACAACCAGAACAGTGATTTGCTCTTTCAAGTTACTGACATTATAAATGACTTGAAGAGTACCTAGCCCACAGAGTATATTCTAATTGGTGGTGATTTTAATTTAATTCCAGATGAGTGGCTACAGACGACCTTCTTAATTTAATCTCTCCAAAGTTAATAACTGTACTCATCTGGATAATGAATAATAAAAAACATATTCATTTACAGTCTTTATTGGTTGAATTTATAAGCAAGGCCAATTATTTATAGGTGAGGTCAAGAGCAAAATGGATGGGTAAGGGAGCAAAAAAAAAAAAAAAATAGCTCATTCTTTTGTAATCTTGAAAGGACATCGAGAAAGAAATGCTACAGGTAGTTTATTAATAAATCAGGAATAATCTTATTCTAGTGAGTTGAAGAAAGTGAAACATTATATCTGTTATGGAGCGAAGGAGACGTGAGGCGGGCGGATCCATCTGCATAGCTTTTATTAAACAAACAAAGACGTGGTCATACACAGGCAAGGTCGAACATCGGCAAACAGGTATATAAGAGCAAGACACAAGAATAATCCGAAAAGCAGATGAGGGTCAATCAGTGGCAAACGTAATCCAAGGGACGAGGCAAAAGGATTTTCCAAAAAGACAGGCCAGAGTTTATTTGAGGGGCGAAGTCCAAAATGACAAGGCAAAGGGTTAAATCCACGACAGGCAAAAAGTCCAGGGCAGGCTGAAGGTAGACCAGACAAGGTGAGGAAGACTAGAATAAACTAACTAGAAACACGACTGAACTGGGCTGAGGATGAACAAAGGTGGCTCCGTACAGCTAACACTAGACGAGTGCTAAACACAATACAATACTCGGCAACTAGGAAGAGGAAGTACAAGGCTCATATAGTGTGCTTTATTGGTTACAGCTGTGTGTATTATCAGCGCTATGAATGATGGGAAATGTAGTCCGGGGTGTGGTGCAACAGTCTGTGTAATGTGAAATGGCAAGGCGACCTCTGGTGGCGAGCAGACTGATGTTCAGGACCAGATTCATGACAAAGAGCGGCTGCTAGACGCTCCAAACAAACGATCCAGGAGAGGGGTGGGGCGAAGGCAGGACAAGGTGAGGGAAGGAGGGCCAGGTTCATGTGGAGGACCTGGGTACTGAGGCAGGACCGGCAGAGCAGGGAACCAGGGCGGAGCCGGCAGGACAGGCGAGGCTGAGGACCACCAGAGCAGGACAGATGGACCAGGAGCCTGCCAGGGCAGAGCAGAAGACCTCCACAGTGGAAAAGACAGAGCAGGAGACCAGTAGACTTCAGCAGACCACCACGACGGAGCAGATGGCCACCAGGACAAAGTAGATGGAGCAGAGACGCACGGCAGAGACTGGGACCTGGGGAACACAGAGACAGAAGAGACAGACAGAGCAACAAGGACAGAGGCAGGGAATGCCATGGGCTTTTTAACAGTCTCTGTGGGCACTGAACAGACAGACAGTTCATAAATAGGCTCAGGACAGGACAAGCGTTCGTAGATGGCCTCTTTAGCAGTAACAGGATGGGCGGAGAGTTCAATGAGGGTCTCCATAGCCGTGAAAGGACATTCACAGATGGCCTCCTTGGCCGTGACAGGACGGACAGAGAGTTCATGTACTGGGAGTGTCACTGGGCGCTACCACCGCGCAGAGAGCTGAAGCAGACTTCCCCATCTTGTAACGTTCTGCAGCATAAGCCACCACCTCCCGAGACTCGGCGGTGGTGTACGCTCCAGACTCACCATAGAGTGATTCCCTTCATGGGAAGTGCTACAGACGGAGGAAACAGTTTAGCAACAGAAGGGCTAAAGTGAATTGGTTTGGGGATATCAGCTGAGTGTGCAGACACTAGCGGTGCATTCCTCAAGCTGGATACCAGACAGGGATACCAGAGGACTGACCTCAGTGATCTGGGTGCAGCAGACAGGATGTGACGTGACTCTAGATGATCCTTTGTGGTGTGACGTAGCTCTAGACGATCAGCTGTGACGTGGCGAGACTCTGGACGATCAAACATGATGAGGCGAGACTCTGGTTGATCAGATGTGGCGAGGCTCTGGACGATCAGCTGTGACGTGACTTGACTCTGGAAGAACAGCAGAGACATGACTTGGCTCATGAATCTCTGCTGTGATTTGAATTGGCTCATGAAAGTCACCTGTGTCTTGACTTGACTCATGAAGATCAGCTGTGATTTTACTTGACTCATGAAGATCAGCTGTAACTTGATTTGACTCAGGAAACACAGCTGTGTCTTGACTTGATTCATGAAGATCATGAGCATTTTGCAAATAAACAATTTGCTTTGCACAGAAAAACTCAACTTTCAAGCAAACACAAAGTGATTTGCAAATACAAAACTATATCTGAGAGAAAATGCAGAGGTATGGACAAATATATTATATATTATACATATTACGTATTATGTGTTACAACTGTGAAACTCGGTTGCTGAAATATAGTATAAAGTATAAGTGAAGAGTTCAGATGCAAAAGCCTCTAAATCCATCTGACATTTTTCTTTAAAATGAGCATTTCTTTCTGGCTACTTTGTATAGGTTTCTATGTAAGTACTGGTACTTCTGATTGGGCTGAGGCTTAAATTTAGTGAGTTTGAAGTAAAAGTATTTAATGGACATATAATATGTGTCAGGAGCATTCACGTATCATTATGTCATTTTTAACCGAGATGGCTTTTAGCTGGTTTTGCATCTGAACTCTTCAAGTATAAAACTACACATAGACAACCTAGTAGGCTTATCTAATTATACAAATAGGCTAATATAATCCAACTAGATTAAGTTCAGGTGAGCTTTATTGTGATACAGCTATGTAAATGTACCAAAATCTAATCTAAACATTAATATTCCTTGTGAATATTAACCATGGTTTTACTAAATAAATACCATGGTATTTGTAGTAAAGCTGCCATTATAGAAATGGTAACCTGCAAAAAAACTTGGTTACCACACTTTTACTTTTAGTAAAACCAACTTTAATTTTCAGAAGTGATATCATAATTTATTATTATATTTATGTTTGCATATGGCATAGCCTATATACACGCCTTGTACAACATTCAAAACTAAGGAGGTATTTCATATTTCAACCTATATTTTACTCTGCATACAGATTTTAGTCTGACAATAGCCTGTTTGGAAAAATCCATCTAAAAATATGTAGCTTTATATATATATATATATATATATATATATCCGAGCAACATTAAGTTAAGAATTAAAGGCTTCTGTCAGGAATCATATTAGTGGCTCTTCAAAATGCAAACATTTGTCATCTGAGTCTATCCAAGAAAAGTCCTTGCTGTCCAGAGTGTGTCTTCACCCGTGTAGGCATTTTAGTATTACAATATATTGTGACATGATATTTTGTTATTATACTCCTGCGTTGTTTTGAATGTTGAACAATTGTATCAACATAATATATATTCTATACCCGTGATCCAACAGAGGATATGGAGAATGGATAAGTTTTTATAGGGAAAGACATCCTAGTTACATGTTTAGCCATGTCTCTACTGATTTTTGACCTAATCGATCATGTTAACAATTTTACAGCACTTATTGTGAATTTCACTGACATTGTAGTATAGGGTCGCTTTCTGAAAACATCTAAATGGTTAATTATATATATATATATATATATATATAGTAAGACAGAAACTCACATGTTCCCCACTTATGTTGGTCTGCTGTATTGCCTGAAAAGATAAACGGGTGTTTCGGGTCGCAAGAAACTAGTGTAGGACCGACAGCGCCATCTGCTGTTTTTTTTTTTTTTTTTTTTTTTTTTGGAAAAGGAAGTTGCTCAATTGCATTTGTGAGATAATCAAGCCAAGTTTCTCCATAAAAAGGCAACTGAGTCTCACAGTTGTAACACACAATACATATATTTGTCCATACCACTGCATTTTCTCTCAAATAGAGTTTTGTAATTGCGATCACTTTGCGTTTGTTTGAAAGTCACGTTTTTTCTTTGCCAAGCAGATTGTGTTTACTTGCAAAACGCTGGATTAGTTTGATGAATATTGCCACAAAATTCACTCCATAACGATAGGCTTCAGGAATGAGTTCATAAGCACGATGAAGTGCTGACTTTATGCTTTCGTACTGCAAACTCTCTTCTAACGACAGAGTGGAACAAACCTCTTGAGCCTTTAGTATTAAATTAAAGTGATTTTGTTGTTGTTGTTTTTTTTTTGGCAAGGATGTTAAAAACCTGATCTTTTTTTTTTTTTTTTGCCATGTATGGACTGATGTGAGAAAAAAGTAATTTAAAGCAGTTTAACAAAGCACTGACAAAAAAACAACAACAAAAAAAAAAAACAATCAAGAGGTATGAATACTTTTGCAAGGCACTGCATTTTGTATTTGCAATATCTCTGGGTTTACAAAGGGTGGAGGAAGTCAAACTAGACAGAGTTAAATTTTAATCAGATTCAACAGTATTACAGAGTATTAATAAACAAGATTCTAATATTCTAATAAAAAATATGGTAACACTTTACAATAAGGTGATATTTGTTAACATTAGTTATGTATTAACTAACATGAACGAACAATGAACAATACATTTATTACACTTTCATTAATCTTTATTAATGTTACTTAACAAAAATACAGTCATTCATTGTTTGTTCATGTTAATTCACAGTGCATTTACTAATGTTAACAAACGAAATTTGTGATTTCAATAATGCATTAGTAAATGCTGAAATGAACATTAACTAAGATTAATAAATGTTGTAGAAGTATTGTTCATTCTTAGTTCATGTTAACTAATGAACATTTTATAAAGTGTTACCAGAAATACACACAGCACTGCTAAACGTACAAAAATTACAAATAGATGTTAAATTCTGTTGGATATCAGCACATACATGAGAAATGAAATGTGTACAAATCAGTGAAAAGGCATTAAATCATAATGACAAACAGAGATTTCTCTTGGAAAAAAATTAAGGAAAAACATTAATTAAAAGCAATACTAATAATCACTGGCAAAAGATTTGAGACTCAGATAATAAAGGAAGACAATATTACAGTATTACAAAAAAAAAAAAAAAAAAAATAATTAAGGTTAAAACAATTAATTGTAAAAACAGAAGAGAAGAAATCATTTACACAAGACAATGGTTAAGACACAAGACATAAAAATACTTTTTTCCCCCTGTGAATAAAGTGAACACAGATAAATGTGAGATTTGTAAATTGAAATAAATTGTAGAGCAAATATAAGGATAAAAGGGGAAAAATGTAAAGAATGCATCATCAAATTAGGAAGGAAATGGGATATTAAAGGTATTTTAGGAATAGATAAATCTCAGATGGAAGTTGTTAAGGCATTAATGATTTTTTCATGAAACTGGTCTTTTTTAAGGTAAGATTAGTGAAGCCATGAATTTATATACTCCAATATAGTAGGTGGCGGTTATGATTCAATATCGTATTAATTCATAATTTTTACGGCAGAAACAATGTACTATGCTATATGGTAACTGGACATAAAATGATAAAAATTTCGCAAATATGAAAAATGTGAGTTAGTTGCCTTTATTACAGCTAATTGTTAAGCAGATGAGAGACTTAAAAAATTAATTTTTAAATCAATTCCAAATTTGGTTGATTCGACTCTGATTTTACTTTTGGGTATTTCAGGTCTGCTGCATCCTCTTCATTTAAATTGCAGGAAATGAATGGACTTCTGATGCAGTTATAGTGAGTGGATTTTCAATTAAGGGCCAAGCAGAGCCACTGCAAAACACAAAACAAAACATCCGTAAATGATAACACTACTTTGAGAAGATACAACAGTTTTATTCCATGTTCACATTTGTTCATCACCTGCCGGATATCCAGGTCGATTTTTCCAGTGTTCTTATTAAACCGTTTAAACATTTCTGCAAAGAGCACAGATAAAAACACTACAGTAAACCATCATCATAATTCCTGTTTATAGTCTTTTATTTATGGTAATTTAAAACATTGAACTGGATAATCTTCAGCAAAACTTACTGAAGAGCATTTCCAGGCGAATCAGGCAGCCAACGAAGGAATCAAAGTCAATGGCGTGCTGCTGATTGGCATAACGTGAGATTACCACATGAAGTACGTCACAGTTCAACTGGATCCCTGTGGAGAAAAGCAAATACAATCATTAATGCACTCGTTATTGTGACCACTTTTAGAAGAAATGAATGTCTATATTGTTCACAATGTTTAGACTAATAAAGTGCCTTTCACACATAGTCTTTATTGGTTATCGTTAAGAGATCATGATGTGTGAACAGGATCTTTTCAAAAATACTGATGAATTTGTTCTGCCAATTTTCTGGCGTACACCCCTTCAATGTTTACAAACACAACACTTCGAGGTGCAGAGGTCATTTGAGGTTGATGATGTCACAGAATTTACCTGGTATTGTGAAAAGGATGTGTGAATGGTGCTTAACCGGTAAAAATACTTTGCCTGTGTGATTTTTGTATTCACCAGGTAAAGTCGTTACGGTAATTTTATGGTAATTTACTTGTATTTCTGTGTGAAAGGGGCTATAGACTCATTACCTGCTTCTTTCAGAGCAGCTCTCATCTCATAGGAACTCATAGTGCCTGAGTTGTCTGCATCATGCTTCTTAAAAACCTCCTGGTGAAGTATGACAGAAAATAGACCTACACATTCAGTATTTAACATTGCTAAATAAATTTTGCATTTTTTCAGAAATGAATGTCCACAAAGTTGTTGCTCTGTGGTAGGGATGCACAATAGATCTGTATCATATCAGTTATTGTCTAATATTACAGATTTTTCATTTATCTTTAAATTACACCAAGATATATATTATACCAAATATTTCTGGATCTTTATCCACAGTATGTGAAACTCCACAAGGCCGAGTTTGCCGCTGCCATCTCTCTGGATTGAGGTTAAGGGTTATGACAGTGTTATGATGATTCATTTGGTTAAAAGGACTTTTTTAATTTGTTGAGAATATTAATCTACAAATGAAACATTCAGATCATCTGTGATTCAAATCCTGAACTCCTGGAGATTTGAGAGGAAACTGCTGGGGGGTTGTGAGTTGAAATTCATGAAAGCATGAAACATGAAAGCAAAATAAAAGTCAGTATTTATTTATTTATTTTAGTTTTATTTTTGGCATTTTTATGTCTTTATTTGGATCGGACAGTGTAGATGTACAGGAAGCGAAGTGGGAGAGAGAGAAGGGGGTGGGATCGGGAAAGGTCCACAAGCCGGGATTCGAACTCGGGTCGCCCGCAGTGCAATGATGCTATATGTCGACGTGCTAATCACAAGGCTATTGGCATTGACACAGTCAGTATTTTTTAAAATAATCATAAGAGAACTGGCAACATGTGAACGTGTTATTAAAGGTGACATATCAAGAAAATCTGACTTTTTCTCTGTTTAAGTGCTATAATCGTGTCTCCGGTGCATCTACCAATCCAGAAAATTTGAAAAAGAACAACCCAGTAAATTTTTTTGGTAAGCCTTTCTCTGTAAGTGTGAAAAACTGAGCCATTCAGATTTCACTCCCCCCGTGACTTAGAAAGGGGATCTTATTATAATACATTTCCACTTACGGTGCCACCATTGTGTTTTTGCAAGTAACAATGGTGTACCAGTTGTAAAGCCATGGCAAAAGTTTGAGCAAAGCATGCTAACTGTCCTGTCGTTGGCTGCACAGATGAGAACAGATCACTATTCAGAGTCCCAGCCTAGGATGAGACAAGACAGCAGTGGATTTATTGATTTGTTTACTTTATATTACGCTGCTGCCACACAGATCTAATATAAACATGATTTCTTTCCCAGCTGTCTACCTTCACAGACATAACCGACTGTTTTTGTAAGTCCTGTGTGTTTTTAACAAACTTTGACAGTTTAAGTGCAATAAGACATGAAAGAGAAATTAGTTTGGTACTCACACTCACACGTGCTACGGATGTGCAGAAAACCGTATATAAGAAGTTTAAACTAATATGGTTTAAAATGCATGATTTCAGCGTGATAGATCTGCGATCAAAACCAAGCTGTAAAGGCACAGCCCTATTCTGAAAAAGGGGCGGGGAGCAGCAGCTCATTTGCATTTAAAGATACATGCACGAAAACAGCGTGTTTCTCCTTACACTCAAAATAAGCATTTTCGAAATGATATAATAAATGATCTGTGGGGTATTTTGAGCTTAAACCTCACAGACACATTTTGGGGACACCTGAGACCTATATTACATCTTGTAAAAAGAGGCATAATAGGTCTCCCTTAAATTACTGAAATATAAACTCTCAGGGGGTCTTCAAGTAAATGTTGAAGGTCAAAGTAGTTTGGCTGACAAAAAAATCTCTGCATGAATAGATGTAGTATCCATTCATGTGATTCAGTGAGGCAAGGATACATCTAGCAGACTGATAATGTGGCGACAAGTCTCCATACTAAATCCATCCGTCTTCACATCGGTTCCTGTGTGAAATACCACAAAACATGGTCTTATGGTCTTTTCTTTATATACGTGTGTGTGTGTGTGTGTGTGTGTGTGTGTGTACTTGTTTTTATATCCTTGTGGGGACCTAAACCTGAATACACACAGACTCATGGGGACTAGTGTCACCGTGGGGACCTAAATTGAGGTCCCCATGGGTATAAAAGCTTATAAATCATACAGAATGAGTTTTTTTGAGAAAGTAAAAATGCATAAAGTTTTCTGTAAGGGTTAGGTTTAGGGGTAGGGTTAGGGTAAGGGGATAGAAAATACAGTGTGGAGAGTATAAAAACCATTGCACCTATGGAGAGTCCCCACAAGGATAATAAACCAGACATGTGTGTGTGTGTGTGTGTGTGTGAATAAAACTGGGAAAGTTTGTTTTCTTACGTTTCGAGATAACACTGTTCAGGATCTTCTGTAGTTCAAACACAGACACCTCTGAGTCCTGCAGAGTGAAGACAAGATCATACATAGTGGGAAAAAATAAAACGATAATGACTCAAAACTGAAACCAGCCATTTGACTTACATTTCCAGCAGTCTGATTGAAAAGCTTTTTGAAATGTGGGTCCACATCACTCTCGGATACGCATTCCTGGGAAAGAATTTATATGTGAATTTATATAAACATCTTTCTTTTAACTAATAATACACACAGTGTTTGTAAATGATAGATTTACCTTTTTAAAATCTGCACTGATGTCCATGTCCATCAGGCTGCAGGGACGAGAGTCAGAAACATCCATCATTCATTTACGTGCAAATACAATAATGTTTAGGGTACAGTTATAATTTATTGGTCTGACAATCTGGGCCCATATTCACAAAACATTTATCTTATCTTTAGTTCTCCTAAATAGTTCTCCTTCTGGAGCAGCAGTGAATGTTTGAACCTATTTTTTTAATAGTTGTGTTTGAATCCCTCAATTATCCATCAAAAGATGGATCTCAAAAAAAAAAAAAAAAAAAAAAATCACTGCTTGAAATAATTGTGACTGAACAGCGCAAGAAGAGTTCTTGTCCAACTTGTTAATGAAAAGGATATAATCACAGGGAAATTTGGAGTTGGGATATCCTCCAAAACCAAAAAAGATGCACTGGAAAAACATATGTATGCAAACAAATACAGAGTGTTTCTAAAATGTTTACGTTCCAAGGCAGAATGCAGATGACAGCCATTTTAGCCCTGCTGAAAAAGGAAAAAAAAAAAAATAGAAACCATCACAGAATTTTTAATGATTTTACTGGTTATATTGGGAATTGTATTGGTTAAAACCACTAAATCTTAAAGGATTAGTTTACTTCCAGAACAAAAATTTACTATATATTTACAGATAATTTACTCACCCCTTTGTCATCCAAGATGTTCATGTCTTTCTTTCTGCAGTCGAAAAGAAATTATGTTTCTTGAGGAAACATTTCAGGATTTCTCTCCATATAGTGGACTTCTATGATGCCTGTGAGTTTGAACTTCCAAAATGCAGTTTAAATGCTTTTTAAAATCTCTATATGGAGAGAAATCCTGAAATGTTTTCTCAAGAAACATAATTTCTTTATGACTGAAGAAAGAAAGACATGAACATCTTGGATGACAAAGGGGTGAGTAAATTATCTGTAAATTTTTGTTCTGGAAGTGAACTAATCCTTTAATGAAACATGTCCCAAAAAACACTACAGGAAACATTTTTAATGGTTAAAGCTGATGGTTTGTAATGTTTGTAATGGTATTTGTGGTGAAAACAATTAGAATTTCTGTAATGAATTGTATTGTTTTTCAGCAGGGAGGATAGTCTGTGATGCTAAAACAGTTTAATACTCTTAGAGAGAAAATGTAGTAGTCCTAAATTTAGGATGGACATGCTTATTATTTTATAATTTTCTCCTAAATTGGCAAGTTATGAGCTACTTAGGCTTGGGCTACTTAGGCTTAAGATGTTTTGTGAATACAGGCCCAGATGTTTTAGAGCAGAGGTACCTAAACTCGGTTCTGGAGGACCACCGTCCTGCAGAGTTTAGCTCCAACCCCAATCAAACACACCTGAACAGCTAATCAAGCTCTTACTAGGCATACTAGAAACTTCCAGGCAGGTGTGTTGAGGCAAGTTGGAGCTAAACTCTGCAGGACATCGGCCATCCTGGACCAAGTTTGGGCACCCCTGTTTTAGTGTAACGATGGGACAAACCTGGCAGCAGCCTCTTTCTCTGTGAACACACGCAGAATGAAGCTTCCGTTGCAGTGTGGCTCGAAAGTGGAGGGGATGATGACATATTCACCCGGAGGCAGTTTGAAGCGCTCGTTCACCTCTCGACTGTTGGCGAAGGTGCTGAACTTTGCAGGTCGCTGATACAACAGTACGTCAGGACCAAGATGAATGTTATTGTGACCTTTAAACTGCAACATAAACACGGATGGATGAAATAACATTAAAATTAGCTAAGGTTGTTATAAATGTATTATACAGAGCCCCAGAAGGGACTTGGTGACAAAAATAAAATGGGAGGAGTAATTATATTTGAGTTTTGAGTTATTCTACAAAAAATCTTTGCATTCTCTCACTAAACATTTGCATTCCCCAGAGAAACTGCATTCTCACAAAAGTTATACAATAACATTTCTTCCCATCTTTTTGTTTGTTTGTTTCTTTGTTTGTTCTCCTTTTAGGAGGTCCAACTACTTTTATGTACAAACCATTCAGATGTCATACACACCTCATCTGGAACCTGAAAAACACCAAAACAATCATGTTATTTAATGTTCATATCATTTTATCACAAAATTTAGCCACAAAAAAGTTAATTAGCTGTAATGTTGATAGTTATGTCAAAGTAAAAGTGTGTTCCAGATGATGATGATGATTATTTATTATTATTATTATTATTATTATTATTAACATTTCAAGACAGATCTACCATGAGCTCAGAGGCTATTAAATCAATATTTCACCTTAAGGAAAAAAATCTTTAGCCGAACTCCAGATGAAGAACTACACTAATCATGAGAGAGAACTGGTAACGTTGTCTCTAGTACTAATAGTATTACTGATTGTACATAAAAAGTTACCTTATAGATATCGAAGCCAATGGAGTTAGGCTCTCGTCCAAACCGCCTGTCTTTACGAAAATCTTTCTGCATCAGACCCACAAGGATCGTGCAGCCGTCCTCTCCATCATAAGGATCATCATCCTCTTCATCCAGCTTGATCACAAACTGAGGGTTTGAGCAGAATGTAGCTGGAGAGGAGGAAGCGAATGATCAGACGGTGGTTAAAAAAACAAACTTAAGGGTCATTTTATAATTAGGGGTACATTTAGACAATGTGAAGAAAAAAAGTTTTCCTTTATCCCAAAAACCCAAACATGACCTTACATAGTTACTTTGAATCTATATATTATGCAAGAATGGGACAAATCATTCCTCTTTGAGGGTGGGTTTTCTAGTGGGTAACTTAGTTGACAATGGTTTTTCGAACACAAATAAAACAAGTTATATCACAATAAACACTTATTATTTTTGAAGCGATGGTGTCTTAATAACCTAATCTAACTGAAGGAAAAACTATGACATTAATTTATATTTGAGGTAATTTTCATGCTTAAATGCAGAGTAGAATGAGTAACTTTACAAAATCGGACGGCCGAATACCAGGGCTGTGTGTGATATGAACATCATTTCTGAACAAAAGATATGGCTTTTTCAACATATAGTGGTGTGATTGGGAAAAATATAATTGTGTACTAGAAAATTAAGCATTGGGGCTTTATATTGATGAAAATATATTCAAAATGTACTTCACAGACATGAGATGTACCTACAATTATAGAATGACCCTTAAACTTATTTTTAAGTGCACTGTGGTTGATTGATTTACCTTTGTAGTTACTGCAGCCCCCTGCGGTGGATCCCTTTCTCCAGTCTCCTTCAAACTGGCTGTAGTTCCAGCGGCTCACAGTGTCACTTGAAAGGGCGTCTGGAGTCAGATTACAGATGTCCAACTCTGAGAAGTGCTGTATGAAGTCAGAATACGCCATCCTGACAGGATGAGGAAGATTTGTCAGTATTCATTAATGTACTTCTTTGTTGAGGGTTACAAGCTCAAGTTCTCTTACCAGAACTCTCCATCTTCAGCTGAATAAAACAATTTAGCTTTCTCCTCCGGTTGGATGCTGTTCCACTCGTTAGAACTGAAAAGGTCATGGGAAATATTTTAGACAACTGATGTTGAAGGACTAAGATCTGTTTAGGGAAACTCACTTGTCACTCCAAGGGCCTGTCCACTCCTTAAAACCCCATGGGTTCCTGATACGCACCAACTGAACCAGACGGCCGCAAGAGTGAACCTGTAGGTACAATAAGGTGACAGTCATTAGAGCTCCTTCAGTTTTTTTTCCTATCAAATCCATGTCCGTGTCAGTGCTGGTGTCTGACCTCTTCTGCGCCTGTGACGGAGTAAGCATGACCCTTCACTAGCTTCAGACTCGTCTCCGTCTCTTTCTCCTCTGTCTCCTTAATGATAAAAATATTAGAAGATCAGGATTAAATCAGCATTTCCCACATGATAGCAAAATAATTATACATATATATAATTATTCAGATGGAAAACCAGATAAAACCAGATAAAAGCCATCTCGGTGAAAAATGAGATAATTATACTGAATGAATGATACTTTTACTTCAAACTCATTAAATTCTAAGTTGATTTAACTTAAAAGGCAGCTGCTAAACTTAAGTTTTTATGTTGAAACTGGTGAAAACTGTTTGCAGTGAAGATTCTATTTAACTTCAATTTCTTTCAGAAAGAATGCATTAAATTGATCAAAAGTGACTGAAAGACATTTATAATCTTACAAAATATTTCTAATTCAAATAAATGCTGTTCTTTTAAACTTTCTATTTATCAAACAACTCATAAAAAGTGTATCATAGTTTCCAAAAAAAAAGCAGCACAACAGTTGTTTTCAACAACGTATATACTAGTTTATTGGCTATGAGCTTCAAAAAATAAATCATTATCATTATCAGCCACTTACTACGTATTATAAAAAATGTCACACTTGAAACTTGTGGTATTTAGTGTGAGCTACAAGTGAGCTAACATTTGACATTTCCACATTAACTAGACCACAGATCCACTCAAATATTTATTTGTCATCCAAGATGTTCATGTCTTTCTTTCCTCAGTCGATAAGAAATTATGTTTCTTGAGGAAAACATTCCCGAATTTTTCTCCATATAGTGGACTTTAATGGTGCTCCCAAGTTTAAACTTCCAAAATGCAGTTTAAATGCAGCTTCAAATGGCTCTAAATGATCCCAGCTGAGGAAGAAGGGTCTTATCTAGCAAAATGATTAGTCATTTTCGAAACAAATTGACAATTTATATACTTTTTAGCCTCAAATGCTCGTCTTGTCTAAGTATGCGTGAACTCTGTTTTTTTTTCCAGTTCAATACGGTCAATACAGTTAGGGTATGTCGAAAAACTCCAATCTTGTTTTCTTTCCCAACTTCAAAATTGTCCTACATCACTGCAGAACATGCAGAGAAGATCAAACGGCCTTTACAAAAAAAGGTAAAACAGCGATGTAGGGCCATTTTGACCTTGAAGATGAAAACGAGATGGGAGTTTTTCGACATACCCTAACTGTATTGACCTGGATTACACAGACTACGCATGTGCATTGCAGAGACGAGACAAGATGGGCATTTGTAAATAAATTGTCAATTTGTTTAAAAAATTAGATTGTTTTGCTAGATAAGACTTCCTCGGCTGGCATCTGTTGCATCTGGACCAATCAGACATACAGTTATTTGATACATTTAACAAATAATTTTTAAAACCAACAAGCCAGCTATATACTGGAGTTCTGGAGACAACCCCCCCAAAGCAACTAACACCCCAAAAGGGCTCAGTTGCCAGGGCGACCATCTGATATCATGGGTTTTATTGTTTCAAGGAATGCAAACAGAGCACACTACATTTGCCTATAGGAATAACAATGCCTATTGTTACGAATCTGGTCGGTGTTTCGCGGTCCGCTCACCGCCAGATGTCGCTCTCACCTTATCCACACACTCTTACTGTTGCACCACACCCCGGACTACAACTCCCATCACCCATCGCACCAATTGCGTTGCCTCCTGTAGCCAATCAGGTGCACTATAAAAGCCCCGGACTTTCCCCATGCAAGCCACGGATTGTTGTTGTTTCTATTATTGTTGTTAGCGTTCCCTTGTTTCCGAGTTCCTAGTTCCCTGTGTTTAGTTCCCTCGCCTGGCCATCTCGTCTTGACCGTCTCGCCGCCTGCCTACTGGACTCTTGCTCTTGTTATCGGATTATTCTCCTCGTCTTGCCTGTGATTTACCTGTTTGCTCCTGTTTCGACCCTGCCTGTACGACCATGTCTTTGCCTCGTCCCTTTAATAAAAGCTCGCAATTGGATCCGCTCGCCCCTCATCTTTCACCCTCCGTTACAGAACAATCCGACACAACAGGATCCAGCAGCTTCACCCCCGGACATTCAGAAGATATGGACACAGACAGGATATTATTCAGGATAAGACAAGGACCACGTTCTCTCGACCAGCACATCCATGAGTTTCTTTCTGTCGCTAACCATTCCACCCTCCCGGACTGTATCATAATGGAAATATTTTGCGATTGCATTAATGAGCCTCTAAAGGCTAGACTCAGACGCGAGGGTCCGCGCTCATCTCTGGCCGCTTTCATGAACTTTGCGTTATCGTGTGTGGGCTTGCCGTGTACTGTGGGGGTCGCGAAGGAGGAGCGCGACAACGTGGACATGGCAGCCGCGCACCCCTCTCGCAGATTGGCGGTAACGCCGGATCACGACGCCACAAACAAGTTTTCCGCCTGGATCGCTCGTGAAATGGCGGCCGTGTCAGAGCGTGCTCTAGCTATGGCGGTGTCAGCAGAGTCCGTTCACAAGATGGTGGCGGCGCCGGCGCGCGCTCACAAGATGGCGGCGACGGCGGAGCCCGTTCACAAGATGGCAGCGAGAACAGAGCTCCGTCACGTCACAGCCGCCATACCAGAGTCAAGTGAAGCTGCAGCTGTATTTCCTGAGTCAAGTCAAGTTTCCAAGTCAAGTCAAATTGCAGCTGTGTTTCCTGTGTCAAGTCAAGTCAGAGCTATCGCCCCTGTCTCAAGTCAATTTACAGCCATCTTTCCTGAGCCACTGCACAAGATGGCCATCACGCCTGAGCCTGTTCACAAGATTGCCGCCATCCCCAAGCCGTACCACAAGATGGCCGCCATCCTAGAACCCTCGGCCAGCACTCTGACGCCACCTGTGGTCATGATGGCCCACGTGCTGGACTCACCCCTAATGTCGGTATGGGCAGCTAAAATGGCGCTTCTTCATGCCGCGGCGGCTACCCCTGGGTCAAGTCAGGCTTCCAAGTCAAGTCAAGACACAGAGTCAAGTCAAGACACGGAGTCAAGTCAAGACACAGCTGCCGTTCTCCACGAGTCAAGCCAAGTCACAGCTGTGCCCCACGAGTCAGGCCAAGTCACACCTGTTCTCCACGAGTCAAGTCACATTACAGCAGCTGTTCATACTAGGTCAAGCCAAGTTACAGCCGTGTCTCCTGAGCCAGGTCAAGCTACGACTGTTGTTCCAGAGTCAAGTCAAGCCAAAGCTGTAGCTTCCAAGTCCAGTCAAGCTTCCAAGTCCAACAACGTCAAGGTGGTCGTTCCTGAGTCAAGCAACGTCACAGCCGTGGTTCCTGAGTCAAGTAAAGTCATTGATCTTCACAAGCCAGTTCAAGTCACCGCTGGTCTTCACGTGACAGATCAAGTCACTACTGATCTCCGAGAGTCAAGTCAGTTTACTATTGGTCTTCACAGGCCAGACCAGGCCATAACCAATCTCCACGAACCAAGTCAAGCCACAGCCAATCTCCATGAGCCTGGTCAGGCCACAACTGATCCTCATGAGCCAAGTCAAGTTATTGCTAACGGCCCAGAGTCAAGTCACGTCTCGTCAGACCGCCCAGAACCAAGTCACGTCTCGTCTGACCTTTCAGAGCCCCGTCACGTTTCGTCTCTCTGCTCAGAGTCCAGTCACGTCCCGCCTGACGGCCCAGAGTCCAGTCGCGTCCCGCCTGACGGCCCAGGGTCCAGTCGCGTCCCGCCTGATGGCCCAGAGTCCAGTCGCGTCCCGCCTGACGACCCAAGTTATGTCTTGTCTGACCACCTAGAGTCAAGTCACGTCCCGCCGGACAGCCCAGAGCCAAGTCAAGTCCCGCCTGACCACCAAGAGCCTCATGTATCAGCTGAATCCGCAGAGCCCACACTCACAAGCCACGCAGAACCCACATTTCTAAGCCATAGGTCCACAGCATCCACACCCTCAAGGCCAATGGACATCCCATTATCTACAGTGTTGCCTGCAATGGCCATCGCCATTTTGAGTGTGTGGGCTGCTCACTGTGCTCCAGAGGCCTTGTTTGTCCACGAATCTGCTCCAGAGGCCTCGCCCAACTGCGAGTCTGCTTCTGAGGTCTCGTTTGATCACAAGCCTACTCCAGAGCCCCCGCCTGATCACAAGTCTGCTCCAGAGGTCCCGTCTGGTCTCAAGTCTGCTCCAGAGGTCCCGTCTGGTCTCAAGTCGGTTCCAGAGTTCCCGTCTGGTCTCCAGTCCACTCCAGAGGCCTCATCAGTCGGAGAAGCTGCGCCAATGCCTCCTGAGATGTCAGCATTCGCTGTAGAACCTCCTAGGGAGGCGGCGTTCATCCACAAACTCTCTGCTTCTCTCCTTATTCTCTCTGCCTCTTCTGTCCCAGTTCTCTCCAGGTCCCAGTCCATTACGCGGGTTCCTGCTCAGCCCTGGAGGGCCCTGGCACCTCCTGTTCCGCCCTGGAGGGCCTCGGCGCCTCCTGTTCTGCCTCCGGTCCCACCCTGGAAGGTCCCGGTGCCTCCTGCTCTGCCCTGGAGGGTTCCTGCCCCTCCTGCTCTTCTGTTTGTCTCCTCTATCCCTGCTCTTCCCAGGTCCCAGTCCCTGCTGCGGGTGCCTGCTCTGCCCTGGAGGGCCCCTGCGCTTCCCGCTCCGCCCTGGGGGGCTCCCGCGCTTCCCGCTCCGCCCTGGGGGGCTCCCGCGCCTCCTGCTCCGCCCTGGAGGGCTCCCGCGCCTCCTGTTCCGCCCTCGGCTCCGCCCTGGAGGGCCCCGGCGCCTCCTGCTCCACTCTGGAGGGCTGCTCCGCCTCCTGCTCCGCCCTGGGGGGCTCCTGCGCCTTCTGCTCCGCCATGGAGAGCTCCTGTGCCTCCTGCTCCGCCATGGAGGGCTCCTGCGCCTCCTGTTCCGCCTCCGGCTCCGCCCTGGAGGGCTCCGGCGCCTCCTGCTCCGCCCTGGAGGGCTCCTGCTCCGCCTCTGGCTCCGCCCTGGAGGGCTCCTGCGCCTCCTGCTCCGCCTCCGGCTCCGCCCTGGAGAGCTCCTGCGCCTCCTGCTCCGCCTCCTGCTCCGCCCTGGAGGGCTCCTGCGCCTCCGACTCTTCCCTGGAGGGCTCCTGCGCCTCCTGCTCCGCCCTGGAGGGCTCCTGCGCCTCCTGCTCTGCCTCCGGCTCCGCCCTGGAGGGCTCCTGCGCCTCCTGCTCCGCCTCCGGCTCCGCCCTGGAAGGCTTCCTCCCTACCGGTTCTGCCTCAGTCTCCTGGCCCTCCCACCGCTCCCCAGGACTGTTTTGCTGTTGGAACGTCTGGAAGCCGCTCCTTGGGGGGGGGCTATGTTACGAATCTGGTCGGTGTTTCGCGGTCCGCTCACCGCCAGATGTCGCTCTCACCTTATCCACACACTCTTACTGTTGCACCACACCCCGGACTACAACTCCCATCACCCACCGCACCGATTGCGTTGCCTCCTGTAGCCAATCAGGCGCACTATAAAAGCCCCGGACTTTCCCCATGCAAGCCACAGATTGTTGTTGTTTCTATTATTGTTGTTAGCGTTCCCTTGTTTCCTAGTTCCCTGTGTTTAGTTCCCTCGCCTGGCCATCTCGTCTTGACCGTCTCGCCGCCTGCCTACTGGACTCTTGCTCTTGTTATCGGATTATTCTCCTCGTCTTGCCTGTGATTTACCTGTTTGCTCCTGTTTCGACCCTGCCTGTACGACCATGTCTTTGCCTCGTCCCTTTAATAAAAGCTCGCAATTGGATCCGCTTGCCCCTCGTCTTTCACCCTCCGTTACACCTATAGAAATGGACTCTTTCCTATTCATTCACAGACAAACCTATCCTTGACCTTCCTATCATACATAGCCCCAGCCTCATTGTATTCTGTTGTATGCATTTGTTATGATAGATCTCTAGTGTAGTATAACTTACCTATGCCATGTTTGGTCTCTTTGAATTTGTATTTTGATGATGGTGTATATTAGATGTTGATACCTATGCAACATATTAGTTTAAAAATCCTTTGTAGTTTTTGCATCAACATCCAATCGAATTACATATGCAAAATACCATGCTCACAGACAAAGAGTCATAAACTTTCCCTCCAAAAGTGAAAGTCACTATTGGCTCTCGGACCTCTGGAGGTGTAGCCCCCCAGAGACCTTAAAGGCCCTCTCTCTTCTTCCCCCACTCTCTCCTGCAAAATCTTCTGACTGCTGCCCGTGTGGAAAGACTCACAGGGAGCTTGAGCCAGTATGGGGCTGAGCTGTGGCTCTCGACCACAAAGAGACAGACAGTTTCAGTCGACCCTGGAATTCATCTTCATGGAAATGTCCTCGAACAGACATTTCTCTCTTCAGTGTTTTGTAGCTTTCTTCACTTGTCTCACATGAGTTCTTTTAGAACCTAAGAGGATGAGGAGGATGAGCTAGAACTTGTCGAGACTTCTCTAAGATGCACCAGGCCTTGCGGCCTTGTCTTTCCATTCCCCAAAGATCACAGGACTTCAGCTGGGTCCCTTTCAGCTCTTCTACACTTTTCACATGGGAAGAAACTCCCAGTCACCATCGAGTCAGAACATCTTTGGAGTTCATCACTCTTCGGACCCGGAAGAACGTGATCGCGATTCCAAAACCACCAC
The DNA here is from genome assembly GCA_036247105.1 of Cirrhinus mrigala. NCBI lineage: Eukaryota > Metazoa > Chordata > Actinopteri > Cypriniformes > Cyprinidae > Cirrhinus > Cirrhinus mrigala. The sequence goes on from CM070028.1 coordinate 13,502,870, forward strand.
TGCTCCAAACCATCGAGACTTTCACCCGAGACTGCATTCGGACACTTGTTCAACGACCAAGGCAATGCAAGTATCGTACATTTAACTAAACAAAACAGAGGTTTAGTATAAGCTGTAGACAGCACTGATGGTTTCACTTAGGTGGTTAACTGACTCTTTTCATAGCTTCATTTTCTTGTGTCTCTAATGGCTTTTCACTGACCCTTCCCCCATGTATGAGTGATTTCATGTTTGTTTGTTTAGATTAGTTATGTGTTAGTCCTTTGTTAATACATTTTTGTGCACAAATTACATGAGTTTTGATTCTGACTCTGTCTTGCAAATTAATGCCCCTTTACGATTCCGATTCGAGCTACATGCTCTAATGCAATAGTACTTATTTGCTGTGGCCAAGAAAATATAATTTCTTGTTGATATGAAACCATACTGTTCGCTGGATGAACATATTAGTTGATAGAAAATTAATTTGCTACAGTTACTGCTGGCAGCTGATCTAATATTGTAATTAATCATAATTAATTGTAATTATTTATATACATTTCCCTTTTGAGCTAAATCGCTACAGATCGTTTGGAGCCCTTTGAAGCTGCATTTTGAAAGTTCAAACTTGGGAGCACCACTGAAGTCCACTATATGGAGAAAAAAATGGGAATGTTTTCCTCAAGAAACATAATTACTGAAGAAAGAAAGACATGAACATCTTGGATGACAAGGGGGTGAGTAAATTATCTGATATTTAAGTATTATATATTTTTTAACTATTTATTCTTGCCTTGGAGAATAAATGATGAGAAAAGAAAGCCAAGAGAAGTGAAATGGGACTCACAGAAATGGCGCACCCCATCAACGATCTCAGAGTCAGTGCTTTCTGCATGAGCTTAAACAGATGTGGAGGAGCTTTGCTCAGCTCATAGCGCTCAGAGATGCCTCCAGTGAAATCCTCAAAACCCTCAGTGGCCCAGCCTCCCACCAGAGCTTCATATGAGCCGTTTACCCTTCAAAATAAGGAGACATATATCACATAAGGAGACGTATATCACGGATATGTGACGTGTTGTATGAACATTGTGTGTTTTGTAGGCTGAGGTTACCAAGCATTTCAGATGACTCAGTATCTTATTGTCCTGCATTACAGTTCAGGTAATTAGTAGCAGAATTTCTGAATAAACACACACTTACTTTGCATAGGCCTTTTCCAACAGGGCGCTCCAGAACTCAAAACGCTCAGCTGAATGAACAAATAGCAGCTTCCCTTTTTTGGTGGGCAGTCGGTCGTCAATGACCACATCCACCCATTCACCATACTGCCAGAACTGAACAGACCGAGCAATACCGAACAGTCTTATAGTGTCGCTTTAATTTATTATTGTAATAATAAGTTTATAGATACACAAATGAGTTCCAAAAGTCTGAGACCACTTGTGAAAATAATCCATTTTGCATTTTTTCTAATGTTATATAATTTTTAAATTATATTATGAACTAACAATTTGAGTGAAAATTTGATTTAAAATTATTTAGATTATGTTTTTTAAATCATAAAATGCTGTTTTCTTCCAGATTTAAATTAGATGTTTTAATACCAGATCTTCAATGTGGTCTCAGACTTTTTCAGTCACACTGTATGTTCTAACCTGAAAGTGAAAAATGCCAGCATAGTTCTCAGTAAAACTCTGTCCAGGTGGAACCACACGCTCCAGAAGCTCATTATCCAGAGTCAAAGATGCGATAGCTGCCATCAACCAACAGTCAGCTGCAAAAGTATCACATGTCATGGAATACTTCTGCGTTAAGCTGATTATTTTATGTAAACTGACAGTGATGATGGTCCATGAATTAAGCATTGTGGGGTTTGAACCTACAGCCTTCAAAGTTAGGTTTGCAACCACTTCCAAGTCTCACAATATGCTTTCCACAAGAAGAATTGTGCACTTCGTATTGTGAGGCAACTTTAATTAGTGTTGCCTATACTTTGATCTGAACCACTTACCACTAAAACCTGCATGTATTTCATTTCGCCCCACATCATTTGTACTATGATCATAAAACTATAAATAATGTTAAATAAAGGTTCCAAAAGAGAGTTTTTACAGTGATGCCATAGAACTACCATTTTTGGTCAGTGGATTTTTTAAAATGTTGAAATTAATTGTTATTTATTATGTTTTTTTTTTTTTTATGAGAAATTGTATCATAGAAGCCACATATGTGACATAATTTCTGATATAGCGATTGTTATGTTTGTCTGTTTTAACACCCAAACTAATCAAAACAGTCTTTTCTTACTTAAAGCTCCTTGGCAGATGTCTGTCCGCTTAGCGCCGTCCACAATGAACTGAGGGTTTGAGCAGAACTCCTTTAAAAAGGGACAATGTGAGAACAATTAGAGGTGGTAGTATTAGGCTATGTAACGGTACAACTGAAAAACAATAGGTTTTATTTGCTCTTCACAAAAAGTACATGTAAAAATGTGTCAACGTGTCAATGATAAGGATTACAACCACGGTAACCATAAATTAACCATAAGCCAAAAAACATGGTTACTACACTTTTACTATAATAAAACTATGGTTAGTTTTTGTAAGGGGAAACCTGAGCTGCTGTCGGTTACCATATTAGCCCCTTTCACACATACAGTCTTTACTGGTAAATTACCAGCGAATTATAAATCAGCTCTGAGCACTATTTCATCAGAATCTTTCAACTAATAGTGACAGCAATCGACTACGCAGGCTACACAGCACTCGTTTCTTTATCTCAGGGAACCGAGATTACATTAGTAACCAGAGCATTCCCTTTCAACAGATCTCTCCCCCTGCACTGTACACTATAGGAAATGCATCTGATAGCGTTGTGCTATAAGCAAGTGCAGAACAAAGCCGCTCTGCGAGCCTGTCTGTGGAAAACCCATAATGAGGGTTCCAGAAATCTAAGCCCACCAGGCTGGGGTCCACAGAACAAGACGTTCTCAACTCACAGAGAGGATTAGGTAAACTAAGCGGACAAAATCCATGCCTGAAGGGCAGGGATGTCCAGGTTATAAAATCTGGCAATGTTAGACAGCAAACACCAGCCAGCAGATATCACCAATAGAAACACAGCTGGACCAAGCCCAGGAGGAGGCCATTCCTCTTATAGAATGGGCTCTTACTCCGATAGGACACTGCACGTCCATTGAGGCATAAGCCTGGGCTATAGCGTCAAGTATCCAGTGAGACAGTTTAGCAAAGAGTCAAGAGTCAAGCAAACAAAGAGCTGCTCTGAATGCCCGACTAGAGAACTCTTTGTGTACTCTTAAGAGCCCAAACTGGCAGTAAATTCAGACCCTGCTGAGTTATGAAGAGCCAGAAGGGTGATAATCTGAAACAAATGTAAAGCACCTTAGGCATACAGCTCTGTCTTGGTTTGAGGACAACTCTACAGTTGTTAGGCCCAAACTTAAGGCATAAAGCACTGACTGATAGTGCTTGTAAGTCACCCAATTACTTGACTGACGCTAATGCCAGAAAGAAGGGTGGTCTTAAGCAACAGGGGCAGTAAGTTGGCCGACTGGAGTGGCTCAAAGGGAGGCCCTTGTAGGGCCCTAAGAACTATGGATAAGTCCCATGTTGGCACAGTGTGAGGACAAAGTAGTTTTAGTCTCCGAGCTCCCCTCAAGAACTTAACGACCAGGGGTGCGTTTCCCAAAACCAACTATGGTCGCAAGTTCCGTCGTTACCAATAGAGTTCAATGGACCTAACCACCATGGTTAGCTAACAATGCTTTTGAGAAACGCACCCCAGGTCGTTTTTGCCAACTAACTGGACAGCTATAAAAGCGTGATTCACCATGATGGCTGCCACATACACTTTGACTGTGAAAGGGGGGCACACCTTATTCAGCAGCTCTTGCAGAAAGGTTAACACGAAATACACATCACAAGAGGACGGGTCCTCCTTTCATGCTGCACACCAGTCAGAAAAGACTGACCATTTAGCATCCTGTAGATGGTGCCCTAGCCTCCAAAATGGTGTAAGTCACTCTCACAGGGAGCAATATACTTGCATCATAGAGCCAAACATAAAGGCTTCACAGCTCATGCTGGGGATGCCAAATCATGCTTCTCGCTTGAAAGAGGAGGTCTGTCTTCAGTGGTATCGGCCATGAAAAGGTAGCATGACCTGAGACCACCTTAGTGATTTATAAAGGCTACCACCATCATGTTGTTCAAGTGGACCAGGAACTCATGGCCTAAACTAACTTGGAACTACCTGTGCATTAAGTTAGGAATAACTGCAACGGGCCATTAAATTATTAGAGAATAGTTCACGTCTGCTTCTCGTTGTGGCCGCATTACCACTTCAGGTGTGCATTATTTTCGAATTATTCAACGGACCAGAGTCAGTTATTCCACTTTATACTACGGTTACCAAACTTCAAATAGTTTTCAGATATTGTATTTTAAAGACCTTCATCAGATTTTTGACCTTAAAATGCTCTTAAGTAGGATGAAGTTATTAAGCATCTCATTCAACACCTCCATTGCTAATTCCAAAATGTCATTTTAGACCTAGTAATGGAGGTTTGAGATGTTGATAGCAGACTAATGCAGTTAATAATGAAGTTATTAGACAGACAGTGAGAGAGATTAAGTGTGAGTCAGTGTGTCTCTCAACAGTGTTTGGCAACAGCGTTTTTACTAAAAGCAAAACTGCAAGTTATTAGTGAGAAATGGCAAGTGGCTTTTAAGTTGCTAAACCATTTTACTGATAAAATTGTCAGAAGTGCTAACACATTTCTGTGTGTGTGTGTGTGTGTGTGTGTGTGTGTGTGTGTGCGTGTGTGTTTCTGTGTGTGTGTGAGTATATGTCAGCATGTATGTGCATTTTTAAGGGAGAGAAAGTGTGAGAAAAAGAATAGCCTATGTGCTTTCTATACATAATAAAATGTAAATTTGTGGCAAAAACATGGAAATAATTTATTGTTTACTATATTAAACTATATATACACTATATAACTATATATAGTTTATTTACTATATAATCTATTGTTTACTATATTAAAGGGGTGTGAGAATTCCCACAGTGGGTTGGGTGGGGGGTACGCTGCCCTCCAAAGGTTTTGGACAATATTGGCATGAATCCTTTTAATGATAATTTTGCACTGATAAGGGACAACACAAACTATGAAAACATATTTTATTACATAAACAGTTTATACATAGAAAAAACTAAAAATTTCGATTCATCAAAATATCCACCATTAGCAGTTATTACAGCTCTGCATAATCTGGGCCTAAATTCATTGTATTCTAAACTTAATTGGCAATCAATTGTTGAAGCTATTAAGGTGTGCTGACCCAAAAATCTTTTAAAAACTTTGGCCAAGTTTAAACCAGTAACCAGGCATCACAGCTGGCAAAGAGGCATGTCTGACTTTGACATGTATATATTGCAATTATTATGCAATCAAAATAAAAATTATTATTGCTGGTCTTCAATGATAATGTCAACTTACTTTAATGTATTTGCACCAAAAATGATAAGGATTTATGTTGATATCGTCCAAAACCACACTTTGCCAGGGGTGTCTCCAAACTTTTGGAGGGCAGTGTACATTGGCAGAACCTGATTTTACCAAGTACGACATGTTCCTGGATCATCATCTTTGTTGACCCTGGAACAACATTGTGATTAACCAGTCAGATCTGAAAAAAAAACAGTTTATAGTTTTTGTGAAGTTTAGGCTTACAATCAGTGTTTGGTGCTTGTACATCAGTGTCATTCATCTATCATTTCCTCTGATTTTAGGGATTACTCATGGGTAAGGTTAGGTTTAGGTGTAGGGATGTGGTCAAGATTAAATTTTTGGATGAAAATGTTGTTCCAGGGTCAACAAAGTATGTTGACCCAGGAACACATCTAACTCAGCAAAATCAGGACGTGCGTGTACATTGATTGCACTATGAATACACGTTGTAAACAGAATCACATTGTGAAACACAAATACGCACAGAAGCCTTTACCAAATCTGTTCCACCAAATCCCATTATTACAGTTTTAACTTTTGTCTGCGTGAGAAAATGGGCGTGTGGTGTGAGAGCTTAAGAAAAGTGCCAGTTCTCACGCTGAATGCGTGAAACTTGGCAGCCACATTGCTTGGTCAGTGTCATTGTGGGTTTTGGTTTTTTGCTGTTCTAAACTATAAGGACATTTGAAATTTAAATGAAATCGTTTGGCGAAGTGATATGGGAATGTAATGTGATCAAGACCTACTTCCCAGCAAACACAGAATGTTCCCCTAACGTTCTCATATGGTTCCCATTTGGTTATTTTTTGGGGAACTAAATGAGAATGTTCTAGGAATGTTCCCTGTAGGTTATATTTTTAATAACCAATAAAGAACATTCCCTGCAGGTTATTTTTTGGTTTAATGTTATAACCAAAAAAGAACCATCCCAGAACGTTCCCTGCAGATTATTTTTAGGTTGTATTTTTATAACCTACAGAGAACATTCACAGAACGTTCCCTGCAGGTTATTTTTAGTTGTCATAATCATGTAAACTTATTAAAACTTTGCAGATGTTTCTGACTATTCTAATGCTGAAATGTATTTTTTTTGTCATCATAAACAAACATATTTTTTGCAAAAAAATATTTTTTGCAGAATTTCATGTCTGAAATAAGTGTTTCATAAAGTGTAGACATCAAAGTGGTCAAATCGCATTATTATGATAATATAATTACAATTTTATAGCTAAAATTTTGCCAAGGTTAAACGTAGTGAGAAAATTATTTCATAAACACTGGGTTTGTTTGTATATTTCTTTTCTGTGCGCCTCTGATCTGCACGCGCTTCTCCAGCACATCCGCTTTCTCCTGTCTTCCACAGAAAGCCGCGCACTCGCGTAATTTAAAAAGTAACGGTCATTTCGTTTTACTAACTGACTAACATTCGTTGATTGATCTCTTTAATTGATATTTACTTATAATTAATATATATACAAGAGTAACTATTGTGATTTCAGGGAAATTTGACACGTCTAACTGAAGAAAATCTGAATTTCTAATCTTACATATTAACGAATATGATTATTCAGTCTCATTTAATGCTCCTTATGATGGTTAAATGTACTCTAATTATCTGTAAGGATTAAACAATAGTTTAAAACAAGACATGGTTTGCAGTAATGATTATTGGGGTCCGTCTTCCATGCCGCTTACTGCGGGACACGGGAGTGCTGACGTACAGCAGCGGTAGTGAAGAGGTTAGGAGAACGTTCTAGAAACCTTCTAGGAGCATAAATAGAACGTTCCCTATTGGTTTCTTAGAACGTTGCAGGAACATTCCCGGAACGTTCCCAGTAGGTTCCCAGAATGTTCCCCTAACCTATCGGGAACGTTTTATTTATGTTAAGAAAATTGTCCTGGCTAACCAATAGGGAACGTTCTGGGAACCAAAAACTAACGTTCCCAGAATGTTCTGGGGTGCAAAAATTGTTAGCTGGGTTGGAACTACTTTAGCCATGCGTTTCCCTGAAAATAATTGCTCGAACGTTCGTCAACCACATCGCTGTCGTATAAACGATTTTATTGCATACTTGCCAGCCAATGGACAACAATTACATTTTTAATTTTAACATTTCTAAAATGTTTAATAGTTTACTTAACATTTTAGTTCATGTAAAAGTTTAATTAATCTCTGAATTGTCTTTTATTATTTTAATAGCGCTATAGATAAAATGGAATCTTAAATAAAAAAAGCACAAGCAAGACAAAAACTATATGAAAAATACTGCTTTTTAAATTTATTAATTTATATTATATTACATTTAATATTGATGTTACCTTTTTTGCATTTAACTAATTGTGTAAACCACAAGTAATTTTAAGGGTCTTTACCTGAACTCTACCTGTGTGGAAGAAAGCAAACACACACTGCAGTACCTTAGGTCTTTTCCACTGCACTCCTCTGGCCTTGGACGACTGTGGTCCGAATTCGTTGTATCCCAGAGAGTCGGATTCAGCAGGGAAGGTTGGGTCACAGAACAGGGTTCCTTTGGCCAGACACTCCTGCTTCAGGCTTTGGTAGTCCTGCTTCTTGAAGGGAATCGCCTTCTTGTTTGTTCCCACTCCTTCTCCTCTCTCCTGCCTCCTAGAAAGAACTTTTGCAATATTAGACATGCTGCCCTGTAGTCGTACTCAAGTTAATCTTCAGCCAGTATTATGTGTAAGCGTTTGTGTAAGAATGATGCTGGTTTTAAAGTGAGAGCTACTATATGGTAAAGTGGTGAGGGGTGGAGCAGGTGTTGCTTTCACACTGGTTTATCATCATGTAACCCTGTGATGCAAAATGAATACACAATTCTTTAAAGCACATTGTACTAGATGCAAACACATAAGCAATCTGTTCCAAAATAATGGCATAGTAAGTATACAGTTTCTTTACTTTTACTTTTTACTTTATAATTTTTTCATTCCATAGGCATTACATTTTTATACACATCTTAAGATAATATCCAAGAAGTTTAACTACTTTTGAGCTTCATCTCTACCGTTAGGAAGATAATGTCAGAATGTCTGAACTTTTTGTGTAGCTTTACACTCCAAATTCCATTATTCATTTAAAATGAAATTGACATCAATGTTTCTCCTCTGCCATTGCCAAATTAGTCACTGTGATAAAACAGACTAGCCTATTTTATGTAAACAATAAATAACTTTATTTAAATAGTTGTTAACATTTATTCTGTGGTACACTGCCCTCCACTAATATTGGCACCCTTGGTAAATATGAGCAAAGGTGGCTGTGAAAATAAATCTGCATTGTTTATCCTTTTAATCTTTTATTCAAATAATTCACAAAATTCTAACCTATCATTGAAGTAAAACAATGGATAGCAGGGGGAAAATCTCATTATGAAATAAATGTTTTTCTCTAGTTCATGTTGACCACAATTATTGGCACCCAGTTATTGCAACGTCCTTTATTCAAGATAACAGCTCTGAGTTTTCTCCTTTAATGCCTGAAGAGTTTGGAGAACTGACAAGAGATCAGAGACCATTCCTTCATACAGAAACACTCCCGATGTTTCGGATTCACAGCTCCATGCTGGTGCTTCTTCTCTTCAGTTCACCTCACGCATTTTCTATAGGGTTCAGTTCAGGCAACTGGGACGGCCATGGCAGAAGCTTCATTTTATGCTCAGTGACACATTTTTGTGTTAATTTTGATGTTTGATTTGGATTATTGTTCTGATGGAAGATCCAACCACAGCTCAATATAGAACTTCTAACAGATGCAGTCAGATTTAGATATTTTATCTGTTGGTATTTGCTAGAATCCATGATGTCATGTATCTGAACAAGTTGTCCAGGCCGCCTGACAGGAAAATAAGCCCACAACATTAAAGATCCAGCAGTATATTTAACCGTGGACATGGGGTACTTTTTGTACCAAACCCATCTGGTGGGTTTGCTGCCAGAAAGCTCTTTTTTTAGTTTCATCTGACCACAGAAGCCAGTCCCATTTGAAATTCAAGTCGTGTCTGACAACTGAATATGCTGGAGTTTGTTTTTGGATGAGCAAGGAGGATTTTTCTTAAAACCCTCCTGAACAACACGTGTTGATGTAGGGGCTGTTTGAATTTTTTTTTTAGTCTTTTGACCCCAAGACTCAACTAATCTCTGCAGTTCTCCTGCTGTGATCCTTGGAGAGTCTTTGGACACTTAAACTCTCCTCCTCACCATCCATTAGGACGATATAGACACACATCCTTTTCCAGGCAGATTTTTAACAACTTTAGATGATTGGAATTCTTAATTATTGTTCTAATGATGGAATTTGGGATTTTTAATGCTTTAGCTCTTTTCCTACAGCCACTTTCTATTTTGTGAAGCTCAACAATCTTGTTCTGCACATCAGAACTATATTATTCGGTTTTATTCCTTGTGATGGATGATTAAGGGAATTTGGCATTTGTGCTCCTCATATTTAACATCCTGTGAAACCGGAAGTCATGGCTGGACAGTATCATACTCCTAGTCATTCTAGTGTGCTAAATAAATGCAAATATGAATGGGAATATACTTCAGAGATATTTTACTCATTATAATTTCTCAGGGTGTCAATAATTGTGCCCACCATGCATTGGAGAAAAACATTTATTTCATAATGTAAGTTTCCCTCCACGCAGAACCTGATTTTACCAAGTACGACATGTTCCTGGATCAACATCTTTGTTGACCCTGGAACAACATTGTGATTAACCAATCAGATTTGAAAAAACAGTTTATAGTTTTTGTGAAGTTTAGGCTTACAATCAGTGTTTAGTACTTGCACATCAGTGTCATTCATCTATCATTTCCTCTGATTTTAGGGATTACTCATGGGTAAGGTTAGGTTTAGGTGTAGGGATGTGGTCAAGGTTAAATTTTTGTATTAAAATGTTGTTCCAGGGTCAACAAAATATGTTGACCCAGGAACACATCTAACTCAGCAAAATCAGGATGTGCTTCCCCCCACTTTTAATTGTTTTACTTCAATGAAAAGTTAGCATTTTGTGAATTTTTTGAATGTAAGATCAAAAAGATAAACAAAGGTATCGGTAGTGAAGAGGTTAGGAGAACGTTCTGGGAACCTTCAGAGAACTTTCAGGGAACTTTAAATAAGGAACATAAATAGAACGTTCCCTATTGGTTAGCCAGGAAAGTTTTCTAATCGTAAATAGAAAGTTCCCTATATGTTAGGGGAACGTTCTGGGAACCTACTGGGAATGTTCCGGGAATGTTCCCACAACATTCTGAGAATGTTCCCAGTAGGTTCCCAGAATGTTCCCCTAATCTACAGGGAACGTTCTCTTTACATTAAGAAAACTTTTCTGGCTAACCAATAGGGAACGTTCTGGGAACCAAAAATTGTTAGCTTGGTTCGAACTACTTTAGCCATGTGTTTCCCTTAAAATAATTGCTTACCTTAGAATGTTCATCAGCCAATCAGATTCAAGCTAATATAAACACTTTTTAATGCATTCTTGCCAGCCAATCAGAATCAAGTATTTAGACAGATCAGGGTATAAGTTGATCAGAGAGTAACAGATGGACTCTTTACACAGTTTGGGGTTTATTAAATTTTTTAGGCAGCAATTATTTTTAATTTGAACATTTCATAAACAATTTTAACATTTTTAAACAATTAAAATGTTTAATAGTTATAAATACTTAATATTTTAGTTCATGTAATAGTTTTATTAATTTCTGAATTGCCTTTTATTATTTTAATAGGCCTATAGGTAACATGGATATATATATATATATATATATATATATATATATATATATATATATATATATATAAAAACAAGCATGACAAAAACTATATGAAAAATACTGCTTTTTATATTTATTATTATATTTAATAATGATGTTACCTTTTTGCATTTAAGTAATTGTGTAAACCACAAGTAATTTTAAGGGTCTTTACCTAAACTCCACCTGTGTGGAAGAAAGCAAACACACACTGCAGTACCTTAGGTCTTTTCCACTGCACTCCTCTGTCCTTGGACGACTGTGGTCCAAGTTTATTGTATCCCAGAGAGTTGGATTCAGCAGGGAAGGTCGGGTCACAGAACAGGGCTCCTTTGGCCAGACACTCCTGCTTCAGGCTTTGGTAGTCCTGCTTCTTGAAGGGAATCACTTTCTTGTTTGTTTCCACTCCTTCTCCTCTCTCCTGCCTCCTAGAAAGAACTTTTGCAATATTAGACATGCTGCCCTGAGTCGTACTCAAGTTAATCTTCAGCCAGTATTATGTGTAAACGTTTGTGTGAGACTGATGCTGGTTTTAAAGTGAGAGCTACTGTATGGAAAAGTGGTGAGGGGTGGAGCAACTGTTGCTTCCTGGTTTATCATCATGTAACCCTGTGATGCAAAATGAATACACAGTTCTTTAAAGCACATTGTACTAGATACAATGATATATGTAAGCAGTATGTTCCAAAATAATGGCATAGTAAGTATATGGTTTTCTTTGCTTTTACTTTTCACTTCATAATTCTTTCATTACAGCTGGCACTGCCTTATGTAATTGGAATGTAACAAAAGTGCTGTAAAGTGTGACTCAATACACTCTTGCACTTTTTTTTGGCTGTTTTCAGAGTTTTACTTTAGTAAATATGCTCAGGGAGGCTTTATTTTTGGGAGAAAACAACAATAAAGCATTTACATCTGTCACTATCTCTAGCTAAAATGTGTAATTAAATTACAGTTACTTTTGAAAAATGTTAATGATTACAAAGGGGGTTACATCTGATTTTTTTCACACACACGCACACACACACACACACACACACACACACACACACACACACACACACACACACAGATTTAATTAACTTCTTTCATAAATTGCATTAACTGCTCTAAAATGGGACACCAATGTTTTGGGAGTTTAAGGCACAGAATAGAACACATCTATATTCTATAACAGTTTTATTTCCTCTGTGGGTTTATATACTTTATATTATAATATGAAATGTTTTTTTCCCAAGGCATCATTAGATGCCAGTGTTTCCTGTCATAACTGCATTTGATTTCAAAACCATTATCATAGCTATTAAACTATTTCTTGTTATGATTTCAAACCTCCAAATGATCTCAAAGTAAATGAGAGGTGTTAAGTCTGAATTTGTGGTGGCTGTGCTTTAAATTATTTAAATTATGTAATTATTACACGGCTCTGTGGAATGCTTGATTCTGATTGGTCAGTCATGACATTCCAAGTAGGTTGACCACCTGTCCCGCTTTGCATTGTACCACAGAACATTTTCACCCCTTGTCCCGTGCACACGGAAAAACACGATGTTCTCCATTCATTTGAAGCAGTTTAAAAATCTGAGGCAGCTTTCAGACGCGACTTTCTTCTCATTTTAATAGTTAGGCTGGTGCGGTTATGGCGTTATTTTAATGACAAATGTCCAGTAATAAGGGAGAGCATCGAAATGGGTAAGCACAAATCTCTTCTCTCGTAGGTGGATTCTCTTAACGCTCATTGTCCCGCAAAATTACATCTATGTCCCGCAACAGGTCTATCGCCAGGTGGTCACCCTAATTCCAAGGTATGTTATTCCCTGATAACAACTAGTAAAAGCTAATAACACAGACTGATCCGGGTAACATACGCTTGATATTTTTTCTAGGTGGAATTTTTGCTTTTGGTTAATTAATGAAATATTAAAACTCAATTCAATATTATACGTACAATTTCTTTATTCTGTCAACCTGGTATCCTGGACTTGCTGTATTGTTTCATACAAACACAGCTGCTGTCATTTGTACACTGTAATGTAGAATGTAGAATGCTAAGGGAATTTGCATATGGTCTTTTAAAATGGGTTATATAGTCAGCAAGCTGACTGATAATACATTTGTATTCCTTAAAGGAACACTCCACTTTTTTTCTTTTTTTTTTGAAATAGGCTAATTTTCCAACTCCCCCAGAGTTATACAGATGTGTTTTACCATTTTTGAATCCATTCAGCTGATCGCCGGGTCTGGTGTAGCACTTTTATTATATACTCTATACTCTCATTCCGGCGTAATAATCAAGGAATTTTGCTGCCTTACCATGGGTGGAGCAGGCACAATGATATTATGCAGCGCCTGAAAGTGACTGGCACTAAGTTAGTGTAGATGCAGAGCTGCAGACCCAGCAAACACAGAACATTCCCCTAACGTTCCCCTATGGTTCCCGTTTGGTTCTTTTTTTGGGAACCAAATGAGAACGTTCTAGGAACATTCCCTGTAGGTTCTCTTTTTAATTACCTACAGAACGTTCCCTGCAGGTTATTTTTTGGTTTAATTTTATAACCTAAAAAGAACCTTCCCAGAACGTTCCCTGCAGGTTATTTTTAGATTGTATTTTTACAACCTACAGGGAACGTTCCCAGAACGTTCCCTGCAGGTTATTTTTAGTTGTCTTATCCATGTAAACTAATACAAACTTAGCAGATCTTTCTGATTATTCTAATGCTGAAATGTATACTTTTTCATCATACACAAACTATTTTTTCATGTCTGAAATAAGCGTTTAATGAAGTGTAGACATCCAAGTGGTCAAATCGCATTTTAATGATAATATAATTCCAATTTTATAGCAAAAAATTAAGCCAAGGGTGTAGTCAGAAAATCATATCATTAACACTGGGTTTGTTTGTATATTTCTTTTCTGCGCGCCTCTGATCTGCACGCGCTTCTCTTTCTTCTTAATCCTGCCTTCCACAGAAAGCCGCGCACTCGCGTAATTTAAAAATTAACGGTCATTTCGTTTTACTGACTAACGTTCGTTGATTGATCTCTTTAATGAATAATTACTTATAATTAATATATATACACGAGAGTAAATATTGTGATTTCAGGGAAATTTGACACGTCTAATCGAAGAGAACATGATGTTAACGGAGAAGGTTTTGTGTACTGACCAAAAGAGAGAAGCACATCATCGTTAATTCAGTGGTAAGAAACGAATGTAATATTATTCTAAGTAAAGCCAAATAAATGTTATTCGTTTTCAATGTATGTAAAAATAAAATTCACATTTTTAAAACCCAATATTTTGTTGAAGTCAATGTTATTTGGTGCTTTAATAAACAAAATCTGGGTTATGGTACTTCTAATCTTATATATTAACGAATAAGACAAATCTAGCATATTAAAGGATAATTTAATCTAATTTAATGCTCCTTATGATGGTTAAATGTGCTCTAAATATCTGTAAGGATAAAACAATAGTTTAAATCATGACATGGTTTGTAGTAGTGATTATTGCGGTCCACATTCGTCCGTCTTCCATGCTGCTTACTACGGGACACGGGAGTGCTGACATAGGGCAGCGGTATCGGAGTGAGGAGGTTAGGAGAACGTTCTGGGAACCTTCAGAGAACTTTCAGGGAACCTTCTAGGAACATAAATAGAACGTTCCCTATTGGTTAGCCAGGAAAGTTTTCTTAACGTAAACAGAATGTTCCCTGTAGGTTAGGGGAACGTTCTGGGAACCTACAGGGAACATTCCGGGAGCGTTCTCAGAACGTTCCCGATAGGTTCCCAGAACGTTCCTCTAACCTACAGGGAACGTTCTGTTTACGTTAAGAAAACTTTCCTGGCTAACCAACAGGGAATGTTCTTGGGAACGTTCTGGGAACCAAAACCTAACGTTCCCAGAACCAAAAATTGTTAGCTGGGGAGTTGACGGCTGCGTAATATCATTGCGCCTGCTGCACGCATGGTACAGCAGCAAGTTCCTTGATTATTACACCGGAATGAGAGTTCAGGATTCAATGATTTATGCTAAGCTGTGCTAGAAGTGCTACCGCCAGACCCGGCGATCGGCTGAATGGATTCAAAAACGGTAAAACACATCTGTATAACTCTAGGGGAGTTGGAAAATGAACCTATTTTTTAAAAAAAGTGGAGTGTTCCTTTAATTCCAGAATGGTTTGCAGTTATGCAACCATAATAAATAACAGAGGTGAACTACCACAGCCTTATCATATAACTCCTTTCACCTGAAATCTTGGGCATGTTCCTTTGGAAGAGCTGCTGAACCATTAATGTCATTGTAAATGATCTTGATGATAGGCCTGTTTATACATTTTGGCCCAAAAACAAAACGATAGAGTGTCTGGAACGGAAACGGATGCTCCACCATATTAAAAGTTGGTTTTACTATAGTAAAAGTGTGGTAACCATGTTTTTTTGCAGGTTACCATTTCTGTAATGGCAGCTTTACTACAAATACCATGGTATTTATTTAGTAAAACCATGGTTAATTTTCATAAGGAATATTAATGTTTAGATGAGATTTCGGTACATTTACATAGCTGAATCACAATAAAGCTCACCTGAACTTAATCTAGTTAGATTATATTAGCCTATTTGTATAATTAAATTAGCCTACTAGGTTGTCTATGTGTAGTTTTATGCTTATACTTTATACTATATTTCTCTCCACTGGCTATGTCTCAACATATATAGCAGAACGACAATAAATCTTACTTGACCTAATGTAAAAATAAAATTCAAAACAAATTTATTGTTGGTATACGCAGTTGTCGTTATCCACAATATATTTGCATTTTAGTATTACAATATATTGTGACATGATATTGATGAGATTGAATGTATCGTATATATCCAACAGAAGTACAGAGAATGGATCAGTTTTTTATAGGGAAAGACTGCATAGTTATGTTTACCCATGTCACTACTGATTTTTTAACTAATCAATCGTGTAAACAACTTTACAGCACGTATGTGCGTGAAGTTTCACTGAAAGTGTAGAATAGGGTCGCTTTTTGAAAACATCTCAATGGTTCATTTTAGATATATTAAGACGTTCTAAAATAAAAATCTTCTAAAAAAAACTCACTCTGGGGGGTCAGATAGAATATTTTAAACTCACCAGTGAAAGGGTTATATGTAAGCAACAACAGCAGCCCAAGAGTTCAGTTCACGCAGAACATGATGAAGATTATGATGGTAGTTTTGTGCCTTTTCTGATGAAGGGGTTAATTTCAGTAGCAGGTGAGCGACAGGATCTTCCAGGATGCAGGTGTTATATTCTGCGGATG
Organism: Cirrhinus mrigala; assembly: GCA_036247105.1. Lineage (NCBI taxonomy): Eukaryota > Metazoa > Chordata > Actinopteri > Cypriniformes > Cyprinidae > Cirrhinus > Cirrhinus mrigala. The sequence continues at coordinate 13,519,472 of CM070028.1, forward strand.
GTAAGTCTGTGAGGAAGTCTATTCTAATACGGGACCAGGGTCGACGGGGAATAGGTAGCGAGACCAGCTTCTCAGTGGACACTTGATGAGGCAACCTTTGAAATAGCAAAGCCTGATAAATCGGGAGACATTCTAGGCCTGGGGTGCTTAACCCTGGTCCTGAAGATCGACTTTTCCTGCAGAGTTCAGCTCCAACTAGGATCTCAAGGGGCGCTTGATAATTACAGACAGGTGTGTTTGATTAAGGTTGGAACTAAACTCTGCAGGAAAGTCGATCTGTTGGTACATAGAGCTTTCCCTCAGGACCTCTCAGCGGAGCTGACTCTGGCTCTGTGTGGCTTTTGCGATCTGGTCATCTATGGACCACTGAATGGGACTAAGAATGATGGCTGGAGGAAGAATGGGTTCTAGAGGTGACGTATCAGGATCTGGGTTGTGTATACAGGAAAGAGCATCAGCTTTTTGGTTCTTAAGTCCAGGTCTATAAGATACTGTAAAGTTGAAGCGGGTGAAAAAGAGTACCCATCACACTTCGGTCTCTTTGCTTCGTGAACATACTCAAGGTTTCTATGGTCTATGACAGGAGTGGCGAACTCCGGTCCTGGAGAGCCACAGCCCTGCAGAGTTCAGCTCCACCCCTAATTAAAACTCACCTGCCTGTTGCTTTCTAGTAACCCTTCAGACCTTGATTAGCTTGTTCAGGTGCGTTTGATTAGGGTTGAAGCAAAACTATGCAGGGCTGCGGCTCTCCAGGACCGATGTTCGCCACCCCTGGTCTATGATGACCTCAAATGGATGTTTGGCTCCCTTCAGCCAGTGTCTCCATTCCTCAAAAGCCAGTTTGATTGCCAGCAGTTCATGGTTTCACTCAGCTAGAGACAGTTTCACTTCGCTACGGACAGTTTGTTGAAATAGAAGGATGGTGTATGGGAGGCTCACCCTGCCACTGGGTCAGAACAGCTCCTACCCTGGACGTGGAAGCATCAACCTCTACCACAAAAGGGAGATCAGGGACGAGAGAGGGTAGGAGCTATATATGAAACCTTCTTTTAATTCTTCGAAGGCTGAGATGGCTGCAGGGCTTCAGGACAGAGATTTGGGCCTGTTACGGAGAAGTGAGGTAAGTGGAAGTTGGAGTTGAATCATCTATAAAAGTTAGCAAATCTGAGGAAGCATTGGAGAGCTTTGACTGAGGAGTGTTGTGGGTCCATCTGGATGCCATGCTTATTAATGATATATCTAAAGAGATGGATGGACCAGATGGCATAACCAAGTACTCATAGTGGCCTGAAGATGTTACAAAGGCAGTCATTCACTCATCATCGGCACGTATCCAGATGAGGTTGTAGGCACTCCGCAGGTTCAACTTGGAGAAGATGCAAGTTCCACGTAATTTTTCAAAGCTGCCGGGACGAGAGGGAGGGCGTTACGGTATTTTATAATATGTAAACTGAGTGCACGGTATCTGTGAATGAATCTGATGATCTGAAAATTGAGACCTGACAAGAAAAGACAGACTGGCAAGACATGCATTGCAGCCAAAGACTGAGTTGAAGGCCCCAATCAGACGTTTTTCCCCCTAATGTTTTTGCAGTGAGAGGCGCCTTTTTTGAATTGTTTTCTATTGGCAGTGAGCGTTATGTGCACCTCACGTTTTTGCCGGAGCGCTCTGAGCACCTGAATTTGAAAATAAGCAACTCTGAGCAGAAAAGCACCCGTTGTCATCGCGTTTTTAAGTAGCCAGAAAGAAATGCTAGTTTTAAAGAAATATGTCAGATGGATTTAGAGGCATTTGCATCTGAACTCTTCAATTGTTCTCAGTTTAGATAAGATTTTTTTTTTTAATGATTATGATAAATGTGTACAGATATAATAATCACAACCAGAACAGTGATTTGCTCTTTCAAGTTACTGACATTATAAATGACTTGAAGAGTACCTACCCCACAGAGTATATTCTAATTGGTGGTGATTTTAATTTAATTCCAGATGAGTGGCTACAGACGACCTTCCTAATTTAATCTCTCCAAAGTTAATAACTGTACTCATCCGGATAATCAATAATAAAAAACATATTCATTTACATTCTTTATTGGTTGAACTTATAAGCAAGGCTAATTATTTATAGTTGAGGTCAAGAGCAAAATGGATGGGTAAGGGAGCAAAAAAAAAAAAAAATAGCTCATTCTTTTGTAATCTTGAAAGGACATCGAGAAAGAAATGCTACAGGTAGTTTATTAATAAATCAGGAATAATCTTATTCTAGTGAGTTTAAGAAAGTGAAACATTATATCTGTTATGGAGCGAGGGAGACGTGAGGCGGGCGGATCCATCTGCATAGCTTTTATTAAACAAACAAAGACGTGGTCATACACAGGCAAGGTCGAACATCGGCAAACAGGTATATAAGAGCAAGACACAAGAGTAATCCGAAAGGTAGACGAGGGTCAATCAGCGGCGAACGTAATCCAAGGGACGAGGAAAACGGTCAAGGTAATCCAAAAAGACAGGCCAGAGTTTATTTGAGGGGCGAAGTCCAAAACGACAAGGCAAAGGGTTAAATCCACGACATGCAAAAAGTCCAGGGCAGGCTGAAGGTAGACCAGACAATATAACAAGGCGAGGATACAAGACTAGAATAAACTAATTAGATACACGACTGAACTGGGCTAAGGATGAACAAAGGTGGCTCCGTACAGCTAACACTAGACGAGTGCTAAACACAATACAATACTTGGCAACTAGGAAGAGGAAGTACAAGGCTCATATAGTGTGCTTTATTGGTTACAGCTGTGTGTATTATCAGCGCTATGAATGATGGGAAATGTAGTCCGGGGTGTGGTGCAACAGTCTGTGTAATGTGAAATGGCAAGGCGACCTCTGGTGGCGAGCAGACTGATGTTCAGGACCAGATTCATGACAAAGAGCGGCTGCTAGACGCTCCAAACAAACAATCCAGGAGAGTGGTGGGGCGAAGGCAGGACAAGGTGAGGGAAGGAGGGCCAGGTCCATGTGGAGGACCTGGGTACTGAGGCAGGACCGGCAGCGCAGGGAACCAGGGCGGAGCCGGCAGGACAGGCGAGGCTGAGGACCACCAGAGCAGGACAGATGGACCAGGAGCCCGCCAGGGCAGAGCAGAAGACCTCCATGGCGGAGCAGGCAGAGCAGGAGCCCCTCAGGGTGGAGCAGAAGACCTCCACAGTGGAGAAGATGGAGCAGGAGACCAGTAGGCTTCAGCAGACCACCTCGGTGGAGCAGATGGCCACCAGGACAAAGTAGATGGAGCAGAGACCCACGGCAGAGACTGGGACCTGGGGAACACAGAGACAGAAGAGACAGACAGAGCAACAAGGACAGAGACAGGGAATGCCATGGGCTTTTTAACAATCTCTGTGGGCACTGAACAGACAGACAGTTCATAAATAGGCTCAGGACAGAACAAGAGTTCGTAAATGGCCTCTTTAGCAGTAACAGGATGGGCAGAGAGCTCAATGATGGCCTCCATAGCCATGACAGGGCACACAGAGAGTTCAATGACGGCCTCCATAGCCGTGAAAGGACATTCACAGATGGCCTCCTTGGCCGTGACAGGACAGACAGAGAGTTCATGTACTGGGAGTGTCACTGGGCGCTACCACCGCGCAGAGAGCTGAAGCAGACTTCCCCATCTTGTGAGGTTCTGCAGCATAAGCCACCACCTCCCGAGACTCGGCGGTGGTGTACGCTCCAGACTCACCATAGAGTGATTCCCTTCATGGGAAGTGCTACAGACGGAGGAAAAAGTTTAGCAACAGAAGGGCTAAAGTGAATTGGTTTGGGGATATCAGCTGAGTGTGCAGACACTAGCGGTGCATCCCTCAAGCTGGATACCGGACAGGGATACCAGAGGACTGACCTCAGTGATCTGGGTGCAGCAGACAGGACGTGACGCGACTCTAGATGATCCTTTGTGGTGTGACGTAGCTCTAGATGATCAGCTGTGACGTGGCGAGACTCTGGACGATCAAACGTGATGAGGCGAGGCTCTGGACGTTCAGCTGTGACGTGACGAGACTCTTGGAGACCAGCTGAAATGTGACTTGACTCTGGACAACCAGCTGAGACGTGATGAGATTCTGGACGACCAGCTGAGATGTGACTTGACTCTGGACAACCAGCTGAGACGTGATGAGATTCTGGACGACCAGCTGAGATGTGACTTGACTCTGGACAACCAGCTGAGACGTGATGAGATTCTGGATGACCAGCTGAGATGTGACTTGACTCTGGAAGAACAGCAGAGACATGACTTGGCTCATGAATCTCTGCTGTGATTTGAATTGGCTCATGAAAATCACCTGTGTCTTGACTTAGCTCATGAACAACAGCTGTAACTTGATTTGACTCAGGAAACACAGCTGTGTCTTGACTTGATTCATGAAGATCATGAGCATTTTGCAAATAAACAATTTGCTTTGCAAAGAAAAACTCAACTTTCAAACAAACACAAAGTGATTTGCAAATACAAAACTCTATCTGAGAGAAAATGCAGAGGTATGGACAAATATATTATATATTATACATATTACATATTATGTGTTACAACTGTGAAACTTGGTTGCTGAAATATAGTATAAAGTATAAGTGAAGAGTTCAGATGCAAAAGCCTCTAAATCCATCTGACGTTTTTCTTTAAAATGAGCATTTCTTTCTGGCTACTTTGTATAGGTTTCTATGTAAGTACTGGTACTTCTGATTGGGCTGAGGCTTAAATTTAGTGAGTTTGAAGTAAAAGTATTTAATGGACATATAATATGTGTCAGTAGCATTCACTCAGTATCATTATCTCATTTTTTTTAACCGAGATGGCTTTTAGCTGGTTTTGCATCTGAACTCTTCAAGTATAAAACTACACATAGACAACCTAGTAGGCTTATCTAATTATACAAATAGGCTAATATAATCCAACTAGATGTAAATGTACCAAAATCTAATCTAAACATTAATATTCCTTGTGAAAATTAACCATGGTTTTACTAAAGAAATACCATGGTATTTGTAGTAAAGCTGCCATTATAGAAATGGTAACCTGCAAAAAAACTTGGTTACCACACTTTTACTTTTAGTAAAACCAACTTTAATTTTCAGAAGCGATATCATAGTTTATTATTATATTTATGTTTACATATAGCATAGTCTATATACACGCCTTGTACAACATTCAAAACTAAGGAGATATTTCATATTTCAACCTATATTTTACTCTGCATACAGATTTTAGTCTGACAATAGCCTGTTTGGAAAAATCCATCTAAAAATATGTAGCTTTATATATATATATATATATATATCCGAGCAACATTAAGTTAAGAATTAAAGGCTTCTGTCAGGAATCATATTAGTGGCTCTTCAAAATGCAAACATTTGTCATCTGAGTCTATCCAAGAAAAGTCCTTGCTGTCCAGAGTGTGTCTTCACCCGTGTAGGCATTTTAGTATTACAATATATTGTGACATGACGTTATTATACTCCTGCGTTGTTTTGAATGTTGAATAATTGTATCAACATAATATATATTCTATACCCGTGATCCAACAGAGGATATGGAGAATGGATAAGTTTTTATAGGGAAAGACATCCTAGTTACATGTTTAGCCATGTCTCTACTGATTTTTGACCTAATCGATCATGTTAACAATTTTACAGCACTTATTGTGAATTTCACTGACATTGTAGTATAGGGTCGCTTTCTGAAAACATCTAAATGGTTAATTATATATATATATATATATATATATATAGTAAGACAGAAACTCACATGTTCCCCACTTATGTTGGTCTGCTGTATTGCCGGAAAAGATAAACGGGTGTTTCGGGTCGCAAGAAACTAGTGTAGGACCGACAGCGCCATCTGCTGTTTTTTTTTTTTTTTTTTTTTTTTTTTTTTTTGGAAAAGGAAGTTGCTCAATTGCATTTGTGAGATAATCAAGCCAAGTTTCTCCATAAAAAGGCAACTGAGTCTCACAGTTGTAACACACAATACATATATTTGTCCATACCACTGCATTTTCTCTCAAATGGAGTTTTGTAATTGCGAATCACTTTTGAAAGTTTGTTTGCGTTTGTTTGAAAGTCACGGGTTTTCTTTGCAAAGCAGATTGTGTTTACTTGCAAAACGCTGGATTAGTTTTATGAATATTGCCACAAAATTCACTCCAAAACGATAGGCTTCAGGAATGAGTTCATAAGCACGATGAAGTGCTGACTTTATGCTTTCGTACTGCAAACTCTCTTCTAACGACAGAGTGGAACAAACCTCTTGAGCCTTTAGTATTAAATTAAAGTGATTTTGTTGTTGTTGTTTTTTTTTTGGCAAGGATGTTAAAAACCTGATCTTTTTTTTTTTTTTTTTTTTGCTTTGCCATGTATGGACTGATGTGAGAAAAAAGTAATTTAAAGCAGTTTAACATAAAGCACAGACAAAAAAAAAAAAAAACAATCAAGAGGTATGAATACTTTTGCAAGGCACTGCATTTTGTATTTGCAATATCTCTGGGTTTACAAAGGGTGGAGGAAGTCAAACTAGACAGAGTTAAATTTTAATCAGATTCAACAGTATTACAGAGTATTAATAAACAAGATTCTAATATTCTAATAAAAAATATGGTAACACTTTACAATAAGGTGATATTTGTTAACATTAGTTATGTATTAACTAACACGAACGAACAATGAACAATACATTTATTACACTTTCATTAATCTTTATTAATGTTACTGGTAACACTTTACGGTAAGGGTACATGAATTACCATGAATTCATGCATAAATTCATGCATTAACCATGCATTACTTCATGCATTAATAGGTCATGAATTATCAGGAACTAATGTGAGTTCAAACTCTTTCATTCATGACTTCATGGATGAACAACACCTTAATTAAGACATTAACTAAGATGGGTACATCATCATGATTTATGATTTATTACACATGATCATGATGTTTTCTTTGTTCACAAAAAAATAAATAGGTAAATAGCCTCAACTTTTTTAGGCCCAATTTTTATGTCATATTTCAGATGCAGGCCGGGCTTCGGGCCTGTTTTAGGCGTCTCCTTATTTTTATATTTTAGACATCCACCAATTATGGTGATGAAAAGAGACTTTCTAGACCGCCTCAGAAGGCGTTTACGGTGCGTTTCCACTGGCACGTAGGGAGCGCGGCGAAGTGAGCGTTTTCAATTAATTCCTATGGAAGTTGAGCTCTTGAGGTGCATTGTGGGATTGAAAGCGGCATGGAAAAAGATTTTTTTACAGATTTTTTTCTTGTTTCAATTACGATATTTTACTCTAATTTTACGGTTTTTGTTTGGCAGATGTAGCTGCCAGTTATAGCTGCCAGTTATTTGACCGTATTTTTTTTACAGGACTTTTTTCACTGTAAAACCCTTATTTTACAGATTTCTCCTAGATTATTACAATGAAAGCACTAAATGTTCTACAGAGATACACTGTTATTTTACAAATCATTACAATCAAAAACCCTTAATAAAGTGTCAAAGCATACTCAATATGCTATGGAAAATTAACAGCTTTATTTGGAACTTGGAAGACAAAATACAAAGTCTGTACAAATGCCATATAAAACTAAAATTTAAAATATTGTACTGATGAAGAACATAGACCAGTTTCATCAAAATGTTGAATTAAATACAGTATATTCAACTTAAAACTGAAGAAAAAACGATATATCTACACAATTGTCAAGATTGAGTCAAAAACTATTTTATATTTCAGATGTAAATTTACATCAAATGAATTCTTCATAAACAGTTCTTCAGAGCCCCCAGGAAGAATTGCATTTCTGTCTTACCAGTTCGGGTTACTCTCATGATGAGGTCATAATTTTACCTTTGAGATGGGACGAAGGTAAACAATTTGTGCTGTCTGCTGAGAGCTTTGTATCTTGTATTTTCCACATACGTTTTATATTAATCCACAATATTCTACTGATTCCTGTGGGCTCCATATACAGTGGTGTCCAAACTTATTAGAACACTAGTATTTTCACCAGCTAAAAACATTTCCAAATATTAATTTTGCCATTAATTGTAATAATCCAGTGAGTCTGACAGCAGCCAGTGCTCCACACAGAGATCTGATCTCATCATCATCCAGTCTGTCTCTGGAATGACATGAAGAAACAGAACAAACTGAGACAGACTAAATCCAGAAGAACTGGGGCATCGTCTCCAAGACACTTGAAGAAACTTACCTGCAAAGCTACCTGAAAAACTATGTGCAAGTTTACCTAGGGCAAAAGCTGCTTTAAATGCAAAGAATGGTCACACCAAATGTTGATTTAATTTAGTCAATATAAGTTAATTGAAAAAGCACCTTGGAAATGTTGCCACAGTTCTTCCGGATTTAGTCTGGATTTAGATGATGAGATCAGATCTCTGTGTGGAGCACTGGCTGTTGTTGGACCAAATCTCACCGATTACACTTAATGGCAAAATGAATGCTTGGAGATGTAAACTTATATTTCCTACTGACACACTACAGTAAAAGATAGAAATAACTGACTTAGGCCCCGATCAGACAGAACGCATTTTTTTGCAGTGAGAGGTGCCATTTTTAATTGTTTTCTATTGGCAGTGAGTGTTACGTACGCTGTTTATGCGCCCCGGGCGCCTCTTGTTTTAACCGCTTGCTGCGCCTCGCGTTTTTGCCGGCTCTGAGCGCCTGAAGTTGAAAAAAAAAAAAAAAAAAAAAAAAGCAACTCTGAGCAGAAAAGCGCCTGACGTCATGTTTTTTTTTTCCATTGTCCAATCGCATGAATGGAGAGGTGGGCCTTCCGTTGTGGTGAAGAAAGTTTACCGTTGCTTAGAAAGTCCGGAGACTGCAATGACGGAGGAGAAACTTTGCGGGTTACCAGGAGCTGTATTTAAGGTTTTTGCTAATATGACAGTTTACTTAACAGCAAAAACCAAAGATTTTAGAGCGCTCATGCTATAATCCTTTGATTAGACTGACAGGAGTGCTGATTTGATGGTTGCCTAGCAATGTGAAAAAAAAAAAAGCAGTGTGGTGCGCCTCGCGTTTTTTAGACCTAAAAAACATGTGATCGGGGCCTAAAATAATTTTTTTTTAGCTGTTCAAAATACTGGTGTTCTAATAATTTTGGGCACCACTGTAGCTCTGATAATATGTAGATAAACACATGTATTTTAATTCTGAATTCTAGCTATATTAGTGTAATAAGTCAAACCAAAACATACAACAAAAGGTCCATTACTCTGCACCAGAAGTGACAGACACAGCAGATAAAGAGCAGTCCTCCTCCAAACTGCCAGGAATGAACTGGATCACCTGGGGGGAAAGAAAAAGAAAAAAGATTATGTCAGAAGACACATGTTTTGTCTGGTATTTAATCAAATTAAAAACATGGAAGACAAATACTGTGAACATTCCTTTAAAAATAATTTAATGTTAGTATGTCCTAATGTTAGACATGAAAACTCACTTCCTCTGAAGATCATGTGGTAGAAGAGTTTCATTCCCAAACTTCTGGATCATAAGGGGGAAGCACACGCATACACACACACAAATTAATATTAATTTGTTTAGTAAAACTAATTACTGACAGAGACATGGGCTTGCAAGAATTGTACTCATCAGTTCCATACAAAATCTACACAGTTGATCCAAAATCCTGGTTTACACACAGTATTCTTCTCCATGGATCATGCTTTCAGGTCCTCTCTGTCAAATGAGTTAACATGACAGTGTTCTCAGATTACTCATTTCAAAGTTCTGTCACTTTTATGAGTTTGATTTTAAAACTAGCTGACTGCATGTGTGGGCGATATAACCATTATTATTACACAATAAGAAATGTCATTTCACAATAACAATCACAATATAGTTATTTTATTTTATTAAACATAAGATCAAAGTATCAAATTACAAAAAATAAAACTAATACAAAAGAACAAAGGTAAGTTAAATACATTTTGTAATTTTCTGTTTAGTATTTTGTTGTTTGATTAAAATTATGACCGACTGCAGGTAATGTTAACGTTAGACTAAATAATACTGCTGTCACTTTAAGAACAAAATGCACAGATCCAGTACTGACACGTAACCGGGTTTCCGCCTAAATGTTTATCTTGACTTCAAACATTAGCGACTGTTTAAGTCAAGTGACTTTTGAGAGAACTGTCTGTATTTAAGTGAGGTCCGGCTTTCTGTGTCTATTATTATTTACTCATTTCATCACCACCCTGTCCTGCTATTTATTCCTCATTCATGCACGCGTATTTATCAAAGTGTCAGTAATGTACATTTAAGCAGTACTGTGCTACAAGGACATATATTGCGATAGTCACTTCATATCATCAGCAATACATGATCATATATCGCCCAGCCTAGCTAACAGTATTAGCTAATACTAACAAAACACAATAACACATAATGGTAAGACATGGTGAGATATGTAATCACAATCAGCATCTCACTTCATTAAACATTATTAAAAGGTACTTACCTTTTGGAGTTCGCATGTCTGTTAGCCGCTGGTAGAAGAAGTCTGTGTCCATATTCACGTTTGTTTATTCTCAGTCCTTATTCCACAATCCAAACTCGCTTAAAATATAAATTAAACAATCAGGCGTAAAATAATCCATGTAAAAGCCATTACTATAGGACGGACCGACGCAGACTGCAACAGAAGCCGATCAACGGCACACACTGCAGCAGTGTATGTTCAAATTTGACCGGGAAAATGGCGCCCTCACTAGTCATTGGCCAGATTCCTGAGTGAGGGTCAGATTAACCAATCACGCTCAAAGCAACACTGAAAGACAGCAAATAGCGCTGTAACTATGGAAAAAAAACCTTGTATTTAATAAAAGATTACAAATGTGTCTATTTATTTTTATTATTAGGCTGTTACTTTAATTTTAAAATACATTTTAATTAAATACATTTTAATTAATTAATATGGTTATTTCACATATGCTTACAAACCAGGGTTAGGTGCATCTAATTTCCCTCTTATTTTAAGGTTAAATTAGGTTTAGGGCCAGACATACAGTTAGGTCAGTTAGTACTACATTTTCAGACAAGTTCAATAAAATATGCTGATTCAGGAACAGGTCTTACTTGGTGTGTGTACATGTTTGGCTATACTTGTGCAGTTATATTAACATGACCAATAAGCACCCTTTTGTATTTAAACAAATAAAGGATATTTCCTTTAGAAGCACCAGTTGGGCATTGTCTGTATTTGGCATTTCAGTGTTACACAGCCTTTTGGTTAATCCTCTGTCCACCATAGCACTTATTTAAAAAATACTGCCATAATTGCATGCAAGTAACAAAATTTGTCTACAGACTTTTATTTAATAGTGTAGATATTACATGCAATTGACTGCAGTAGGACATTGTAGCATTCACAGTTTCCTGGCAATTTGGATCAACTGGTGTGTGGGAAAATTACAAAGAACACCAATAAATTGTTAGTATGGTTATAAACCTTTAATATAAAGAGCTATATTATTTAATTACAGATTATTTTTGTAATTTTACATAATTTGTATGTAATTTAAGAAAACAGAAAAAATACTGTGTAAATAATACAGTAATTTTTCGCATAAAAATGAGAATTACTGTAATTTGTCATTAATGGAATAATACTTAAAACAACAGTGAAGTTGATCATTTACAGATTATTGTTTGTAATTTTACTAATTTTTGAATGTAATTTGAAATAACTGAAAACTACTGTAAAAATTTTTTCTGTTTTTTTCTGTAAAATTAGGGTTTTTTTTGAGTGTATATATTAGGCAAGTCGTAATGATTTAAGAAGGCAAAATTGATCAAACAGACTATGATCAGTCTTCCGCTAATCGGTCGTTACTTTTAAAAAATAAGAAAAATATATTCAACAGGAAAAAAAAATGCTTCAAATGTTTTTCTAAATTAACTAAAACTAAAAAACGAAAAGAAATATAATCACTCTGCCATTACATATAAAACTATTTTAATGAATATGAATATGAACTATTTTAATAGCTGAAACAATAGTATAAGCTGTGTTGGGAAAAGGGGGGGAAAAGACGGACTCGGGTCAGACTCGGGCTGAGAATTTTATTTAGGTTAATTAATTTTTTGTGAACAAAGAAAACATCATGATCATGTGTAATAAATCATAAATCATGATGATGTACCCATCTTAGTTAATGTCTTAATTAAGGTGTTTTTCATCCATGAAGTCATGAATGAAAGACTTTGAATTCATGTTAGTTCCTGATAATTCATGACATATTAATGCATGAATTAATGCATAATTAATGCATGAATTTATGCATGAATTCATGGTAATTCATGTACCCTTACCGTAAAGTGTTACCATGTTACTTAATAAAAATACAGTCATTCATTGTTTGTTCATGTTAATTCACAGTGCATTTACTAATGTTAACAAACAAAATTTGTGATTTCAATAATGCATTAGTAAATGCTGAAATTAACATTAACTAAGATTAATAAATGTTGTAGAAGTATTGTTCATTCTTAGTTCATGTTAACTAATGAACATTTTATAAAGTGTTACCAGAAATACACACAGCACTGCTAAACGTACAAAAATTACAAATAGATGTTCGATTCTGTTGGATATCAGCACATACATGAGAAATGAAATGTGTACAAATCAGTGAAAAGGCATTAAATCATAATGACAAATAGAGATTTCTCTTGGAAAAAAATAAAGGAAAAACATTAATTAAAAGCAATACTAATAATTACTGGCCAAAGATTTGAGACTCAGATAATAAAGGAAGAGAATATTACAGTATTAAAAAAAAAAATAATTAAGGTTAAAACAATTAATTGTAAAAACAGAAGAGAAGAAATCAGTTACACAAGACAATGGTTAAGACACAAGACATAATAATACTTTTTTCCCCCTGTGAATAAAGTGAACACAGATAAATGTGAGATTTGTAAATTGAAATAAATTGTAGAGCAAATATAAGGATAAAAGGGGAAAAATGTAAAGAATGCATCATCAAATTAGGAAGGAAATGGGATATTAAAGGTATTTTAGGAATAGATAAATCTCAGATGGAAGTTGTTAAGGCATTAATGATTTTTTCATGAAACTGGTCTTATTTAAGGTAAGATTAGTGAAGCCATGAATATATATACTCCAATATAGTAGGTGGCGGTTATGATTCAATATCGTATTAATTCATAATTTTTACGGCAGAAACAATGTATTATGCTATATGGTAACTGGACATAAAATGATAAAAATTCACAAATATGAAAAATGTGAGTTAGTCGCCTTTATTATAGCTAATTGTTAAGCAGATGAGAGACTTAAAAAATTACATTTTTAAATCAATTCCAAATTTGGTTGATTCGACTCTGATTTTACTTTTGGGTATTTCAGGTCTGCTGCATCCTCTTCATTTAAATTGCAGGAAATGAATGGACTTCTGATGCAGTTATAGTGAGTGGATTTTCAATTAAGGGCCAAGCAGAGCCACTGCAAAACACAAAACAAAACATCTGTAAATGATAACACTACATTGAGAAGATACAACAGTTTTATTCCATTTTCACACTTGTGCATTACCTGCCGGATATTCAGGTCGATTTTTCCGGTGTTCTTCTTATTAAACCGTTTAAACATTTCTGCAAAGAGCACAGATAAAAACGCTACAGTAAACCATCATCATAATTCCTGTTTATAGTCTTTTATTTATGGTAATTTAAAACATTGAACTGGATAATCTTCAGCAAAACTTACTGAAGAGCACTTCCAGGTGAATCAGGCAGCCAACGAAGGAATCAAAGTCAATGGCGTGCTGCTGATTGGCATAACGTGAGATTACCACATGAAGTACATCATTGTTCAACTGGAACCCTGTGAAAAAAAGCAAATACAATCATTAATGCACTCGTCTTTATGTTCACTTTTAGAAGAAATGAATGTTTGTACTGTTCACAATGTTTAGACTAATAAAGTGCCTTTCCCACATAGTCTTTATTGGTTACCGTTAAGAGATCATGATGTGTGAACAGGATCTTTTTTTAAAATACTGATAAATTTGTTCTGCCAATTTTCTGGCGTACACCCCTTCATGTTTACAAACACAACACTTTGAGGTGCAGCCGTTAGGAGGTCATTTGAGGTTGATGATATCACAGAATTTACCTGGTATTTTGAAACGGATGTGTGAATGGTGCTTAACCGGTAAAAATACGAAACACCTTTGCCTGTGTGATTTTTGTATTCACCAGGTAAAGCAGTTACGGTAATTTTATGGTAATTTACTTGTATTTCTGTGTGAAAGGGGCTATAGACTCATTACCTGCTTCTTTCAGAGCAGCTCTCATTTCATAGGAACTCATAGTGCCTGAGTTGTCTGTATCATGCTTCTTAAAAACCTCCTGGTGAAGTATGACAGAAAATAGACCTACACATTCAGGATTTAACATTGCTAAATAAATTTTGCATTTTTTCAGAAATGAATGTCCACAAAGTTGTTGCTCTGTGGTAGGGATGCACAATAGATCTGTATCATATCAGTTATTGTCTAATATTACAGATTTTTCATTTATCTTTAAATTACACCAAGATATATATTATACCAAATATTTCTGGATCTTTATCCACAGTTTGTAAAACTCCACAAGGCTGAGTTTGCCGCTGCCATCTCTCTGGATTGAGGTTAAGTTAAGGGTTATGACAGTGTTATGATTCATTTGGTTAAAAGGACTTTAATTTGTTGAGAATATTAATCTACAAATGAAACATTCAGATAATCTGTGATTCAAATCCTGAACTCCTGGAGATTTGAGAGGAAACTGCTGGGGGGTTGTGAGTTAAAATTCAAAATGAAAGCAAAATAACAGACAGTTTTTTTTATATTATGGTAATATTATTTAAGATATATATCTATACATCTGAGCCTGATAAAAATGCATTTTTTAAAGAAAGATGTCAGATGGATTTAGCTGGTTTTGCATCTGAACTCTTCATATATTTTTATAAGATACAAAAAAAAAAAAAAAAAAAAAAAAAAATAGTAATCCGACATCAGAGAACTGCCAATATGTGAACGCATTATTAAAAGTGACATATCATGAAAATCTGACTTTTTCTCTGTTGAAGTGCTATATAATAAAATCATGTCTCTGGTGCATCTACCAATCCAGAAAATGTGAAAAACAACAACCCAGTAAATTTTTTGGTAAGCCTTTCTCTGCAAGTTTGTGAAAAACCGAGCCATTTAGATTTTACTCCCCAGTGACTTAGAAAGGGGATCTTATTTTAATATTGCCACCCCTTAATCTGCACGTTTCCACTCATGGCGCCACCATTGTGTTTTTGCAAGTGACAACGGTGTACCAGTTGTAAAGCCATGGCAAAAGTTAGAGCAAAGCATGCTAACTGTTCTGTCATTGGCTGCACAGATGAGAACAGATCACTATTCAGAGTCCCAGCCTAGGAGGAGACAAGAGAGCAGATTTAATAAAAACATGATTTCTTTCCCAGCTGTTTACCTTCACAGACATAACCGACTGTTTTTGTAAGTCCTGTGTGTTTTTAACATAAACTTCGACAGTTTAAGTGCAATAAGACATGAAAGAGAAATTAGTTTGGCACTCACACGTGCTATGAATGTGCAGAAAACCATATATCAGAAGTTTAAACTAATATGGTTTAAAATGCATGATTTCAGCGTGATAGATCTGCGATCAAAACCAAGCTGTAAAGGCACACCCCTATTCTGAAAAAGGGGCGGGGAGCAGCAGCTCATTTGCATTTAAAGAGACATGCACGAAAACAGCGCGTTTCTCCTTACGCTCAAAATAGGTATTTTAAAAATTATATAATAAATGATCTGTGAGGTATTTTGAGCTTAAACCTCACAGACACATTCTGGGGACACCTGAGACCTATATTACATCTTGTAAAAAGAGGCATAATAGGTCTCCCTTAAATTACTGAAATATTAACTCTCAGGGTGACTTCAAGTAAATGTTGAAGGTCAAAGTGGTTTGGCTGCCAAAAAAATGTCTGCATGAATCCATGTAGAATCCATTCATGTGATCCAGTGAGGCAAGGATACATCTAGCAGACTGATAATGTGGCGACAAGTCTCCATACTAAATCCATCCGTCTTCACATCGGTTCCTGTGTGAAATACCACAAAACATGGTCTTATGGTCTTTTCTTGATATACGTGTGTGTGTGTGTGTGTGTGTGAATAAAACTGGGAAAGTTTGTTTTCTTACGTTTCGAGATAACACTGTTCAGGATCTTCTTTAGTTCAAACACAGACACCTCTGAGTCCTGCAGAATGAAGACAAGATCATACATAGTGGGAAAAAATAAAACGATAATGACTCAAAACTAAAACTGACCAGCCATTTGACTCACATTTCCAGCAGTCTGATTGAAAAGCTTTTTGAAATGTGGGTCCACATCACTCTCGGATATGTATTGCTGGGAAAGAATTTATATGTGAATTTATATAAACATCTTTCTTTTAACTAATAATACACACAGTGTTTGTAAATTATAGATTTACCTTTTTCACATCTGCACTGATCTCCATATCCATCAGGCTGCAGGGACGAGAGTCAGAAACATCCATCATTCATTTACGTGCAAATACAAGAATGTTTAGGGTACAGTTATAATTTATTGGTCTGACAATCTGGGCCCACATTCACAAAACATTTTATCTTACCACTAAGAGTTCTCCCAAATAGTTCTCCTTCTGGAGCAGCAGTGAATGTTTGAACCTATTTTTTTTAATGGTTGTGTTTGAGTCCCTCAATTATCCATCAAAAGATGGATCTCAAAAAAAAAAAAAAAAAAAAAAAAAAAAAAATCACTGCCTGAAATAATTGTGACTGAACAGCGCAAGAAGAGTTCTTGTCCAACTTGTTAATGAAAAGGATATAATCACAGGGAAATTTGGAGTTGGGATATCCTCCAAAACCAAAAAAAGATGCATATGCAAACAAATGTGGAGTGTTTCTAAAATGTTTACGTTCCAAGGCAGAATGCAGATGACAGCCATTTTAGCCATAATGAAAAAGGAAAAAAAAAAAAAAAATAGAAACCATCACAGAATTTTTAATGATTTTACTGGTTATATTGGGAATTGTACTGGATAAAACCACTAAATCTTAAAGGAGAAGTTCACTTCCAGAGCAAAAATTTACAGATAATTTACTAACCACTTTGTCATCCAAGATGTTCATGTCTTTCTTTCTGCAGTCGAAAAGAAATTATGTTTCTTGAGAAAACATTTCAGGATTTCTCTCCATTTAGTGGACTTCAATGGTGCCCGTGAGTTTGAACTTCCAAAATGCAGTTTAAATGCAGCTTCGAAAGGCTCTAAACCAATTCTAAGCCAAGGAAGAAGGGTCTTATCTAGCAAAACAATCTTTTCTAAACAATATGACAATTTATATACTTTTTAACCTCAAACGCTCATCTTGTCTAGCTCTGCATAAACTTTTTTTTTTTTACCCAGTTCAAGACAGTTAGAATATTTAAAAAAAACTCCCATCTCATTTTCTTCCCCAACTTCAAAATCGCCTACATCGCTGCAGAAGTACCAACCCAGTGTTTACAAAGTGAACATGCAAAGAAGATCAAACACCACTTACAAAAAAAAAAAAAAATGGTAAAACGAAAGGATGATTTTTGATTTGAAGCTGTATAAGAGAACAAGACAGGAGTTTTTCAACATACCCTAACTGTATTGACCCGGATTACACAGGCTACACATGCACATCACAGAGACGAGGCAAAACGAGCATTTTAGGTTAAAAAGTATATAAATTGTCAATTTGTTTCGAAAATGACTGATCGTTTCACTAGATAAGACCCTCAGCTGGGATCGGGGGAGTTTAGTTCCAACCCTGATCAAACACACATGTCTGTAATTATCAAGTGCTCCTTCAGATCCTAATTAGTTGGTTCAGGTGTCTTTGATCAGGGTTGGAGCTGAACTCTGCAGGAAGGTAGATCTCCAGGAACAGGGTTGAGCCATTTGAAGCTGCATTTAAACTGCATTTTGGAAGTTCAAACTCACTGGCACCATAGAAGTCCACTATATGGAGAGAAATCCTGAAATGTTTTCTCAAGAAACATAATTTCTTTATGACTGAAGAAAGAAAGACATGAACATCTTTGACAAAGGGGTGAGTAAATTATCTGTAAATTTTTCTTCTGGAAGTGAACTAATCCTTTAATGAAACATGTCCCAAAAAACACTACAGGAACACATTTTTAATGGTTAAAGTTAATGGTTTGTAATGTTTGTAATGGTATTTGTGGTGAAAACAGTTAGAATTTCTGTAATGAATTGTATTGTTTTTCAGCAGGGAGGATAGTCTGTGATGCTAAAACAGTTTAATACTCTTAGAGAGAAAATGTAGTAGTCCTAAATTTAGGATGGACATGCTTATTATTTTATGATTTTCTCCTAAATCGGCAAGTTATGAGCTACTTTTAGGCTTAAGATGTTTTGTGAATACAGGCCCAGATGTTTTAGAGCAGGGGTACCCAAACTCTGTCCTGGACGGCCAGCGTCCTGCAGAGTTTAGCTCCAACCCCAATCAAACACACCTGAACAGCTAATCAAGCTCTTACTAGGCATACTAGAAACGTCCAGGCAGGCGTGTTGAGGCAAGTTGGAGCTAAGTTTGGGCACCACTGTTTTAGTGTAACGATGGGACAAACCTGGCAGCAGCCTCTTTCTCTGTGAACACACGCAGAATGAAGCCTCCGTTGCAGTGCGGCTCAAAAGTGGAGGGAATGATGACATATTCACCTGGAGGCAGTTTGAAGCGCTCGTTCACCTCTCGGTCATAGGCGAAGGTGTTGCTCTTTGCAGGTCGCTGATGCAACAGTACTTCAGGACCAAGATGAATGTTATTGCGACCTTTAAACTGCAACATAAACACGGATGGATGAAATAACATTAAAATTAGCTAAGGTTCTTATGATGTATTATACAGAGCCCCAAAGGGGACTTGGTGACCAAAATAAAATGGGAGGAGTAATTATATTTTAATACTTTTGAGTTTTGAGTTATTCTGCAAAAAAATCTTTGCATTCTCTCACTAAACATTTGCATTCCCCAGAGAAACTGCATTCTCACAAAAGTTATACAATAACATTTCTTCCCAACTTTTTGTTTGTTTGTTTCTTTGTTTGTTCTCCTTTTAGGAGGTCCAACTACTCTTATGTACAAACCATTCAGATGTCATACACACCTCATCTGGAACCTGAAAAACACCAAAACAATCATATTATTTAATGTTCATATCATCTTACCACAAAATTTAGCCACAAAAAGTTAATTAGCTGTAATGTTGATAGTTATGTCAAAGTGAAAGTGTGTTCCAGATGATGATGATGATGATGATGATGATGATGATGATTATTATTATTAACAACAACATTTCAAGACAGATCTACCATGAGCTCAGAGGCTATTAAATCATTATTTCACCTTCATTTAGGAAAAAAATCTTTAGCCAAACTCCAGATGAAGAACTACACTAATCATGACAGAGAATTGGTAATGTTGTCTCTAGTACTAATAGTATTACTGATTGTACATAAAAAGTTACCTTATAGATATCGAAGCCAATGGCGATCGAGTCTCGTTTGTCTTTGCGAAAATCTTTCTGCATCAGACCCACAAGTATTGTGCAGCCGTCCTCTCCATCATAAGGATCATCATCTTCTTCCTCCAGCTTGATCACAAACTGAGGGTTTGAGCAGAATGTATCTGGAGAGGAGGAACCAAATGATCAGACGGTGGTTAAAACCAGCCTTAATGGTCATTCTATAATTAGGGGTACATTTAGAATTTGACAATGGGAAGAAAAAAGTTTTCCTTTTTCCAAAAAACCCAAACATGTGGGTTTGGGTTGTCACAAGTTGTGTTACAAATCAGGTCTGAGGACTGCTTTGTCACGATAGATCTAAAGGATGCGTACTTCCACGTCTCCATCCTTCCTCAACACAGGAAGTTCCTGAGGTTTGTTTTCAGGGGCGAAGCATACCAGTATCGGGTTCTTCTGTTCGGCCTAGCACTCTCACCCCGCACTTTCATGAAGTGTTTGGATGCAGCTCTGGCTCCTCTGTGACTCCAGGGCATCCGCATACTCAATTACATCGACAATTGGTTGATTCTAGCTGAATCAGAGCAGATGGCGGTTCAACATCGATGTTGTTCTCACTCATATGAAAGAGTTATGGTTGACTGAATGCCAAGAAAAGTGTGCCGTCTCCATTACAGAGAACCACTTATCTAGGTGTGGTGTGGGATTCGACCACGATGCAGGCACGATTGTCACCTGCTCGGATCGAGTCGATCCTCACTGCAGTCGCAAGAGTGAAAGAAGGCCAGTCTGTAAAGCAGTTTCAACAACTGCTGGGTCTGATGGCAGCTGCGTCCAACGTGATACCTTTTGGCCTGCTGTACATGAGACCCCTACAGTGGTGGCTCAGGACCAAGGAGTTCTCCCCGAGGGGAAACCCGTTTCGCATGATCAAGGTCATGCGGCGATACCTACGTCCCTTGAGCATGTGGAAAAAGCCTTGGTTTCTGTCTCAAGGCCCAGTGTTGGGAGTTTCTTGTCGCCGCGTAACGCTAGTGACGGATGCGTCCCTCACCGGTTGGGGAGCGGTCATGAGTGGCCTCCCTGCCCGTGGTCTGTGGAGCGGTCCCCATCTCACATGGCACATCAACTGCGTGGAGATGCTGGCTGTGTTTCAGGCTCTGAAACACTTTCTCCCAGACCTAATAGGCCGCCATCCTCCACTCTCGCCCGGAGTTGTGAAAGTTGTGGGTGTGGCCCTTGAGGGGCCCTACCACGCCCGTCTGGGTAGCTCCTCAGTGGGTAGGAAGCCCTTGGTTACACATTTCCTCCGCGGTGCGCTGAGGCTGAGGCCTCCGGTACGACCTCGGGTCTCTCCTTGGGACCTCGCCATGGTGCTAGAGGCTCCCTTTTGAGCCTATCGAAGAGTCTTCGGATCGCCATCTGACTATTAAGACGGTCCTTCTCCTGGCTTTAACGTCTCTAAAGAGAATAGGGGATCTTTAGGCCCCCTCTGTGGCCCCTTCCCAATTGAACTTTGCGCCTGGCATGGCCAAAGCCTTTTTATGCCCTCGTCCTGGGTATGTTTCGAAAATCCCCTCCTCGGCACCACGGCCTGTTGTACTGCAGGCCTTTTGTCCTCCTCCCTTTCGGGAACCAGACCAGCAGAAGCCTAATTGTATGTGTCCAGTGCGAGCACTAGACACTTACATCCACAGAGCTGCCACGTGGAGAAGGGTGGACCAGTTATTTGTTTGTTTTGGTCCCCCTAAAAAGGCTCTTCCTGCATCCAAGCAGACCCTCAGCTGCTGGATTGTGGATGCCATCACTCTAGCTTATGAGTCCTCAGGCCTTCCCTGTCCCTTTGGGGTCAAGGCCCACTCTACCCGAGGCATGGCTACCTCAAAAGCCTTCCTGGCAGGTGTCCCCATGCAGGACATCTGTAACGTTGCAGGATGGTCCACGCCTCTAACTTTCGTCAGGTTCTATGACTTAGACCTGCGAGTCGCTCCTGGCTCTTCTGTCCTTTGTCCTAGCACACAATAGGCAGGGACTTGGAATTATGGTGGAGTGGGCATATCGTTCCCCATAGTGTTTGACGCAGCTCGAGTTCCTGAAGGGGAACGTCTCAGGTTATGTCTGTAACCATAGTTCCCCGAAGGGAACGAGACGCTGCGTCTCGGGGCAAACTTCCGGTATCCCTGCGAGCGCTTGCTTCTGCCTTGAAGCTGAATGCTGGTTCCGGTGCACGTGCTTTTAAGCTTCCTGGTCTATGATGTGACAGCAATAATACTTGTGTAACCAGTGCCGGCCTGTAGGTTTGTGGGGCCCTAGGCAAGATAATGAAAATGGGCTCCACTAGTGTAAAAAACTGTCATAGAAATTTGACAAGTGAAGAGAAAGCACATAACATGGCTATTTCAATATTTAAGTGTGAATGGTGAATGTGTATCAATTGTAACACATTCAACAAACACATGTAAAAATATTAAAAAAAAAAAAAAATAGGAGTGCAAGTGAGTTTGAGTAAACAGATATACATGCATCACAAATAAATAAAATATAAAGAAAGTATACACAAAAACGAAATAGAATAAACAGAGTATAAACAAAATAAACAAAGGCCTAATATTCATAAATGACAAGAAATGCAGGCTATTTTGATTGTTTTGTTTTGATTGATGAAAAAAAAAAAAAATAATTATTGCGTTAGACACTGGATCCAGGTCTGATCATGGGCATCACTACATGTATAAAACAAGTACTACAGCAATAAATATTATGTATATAGCAGTCCAAACATCTTTTTTTTTTTTTTTTTTCAGCTCCAGAAAGATATCGTTTGGATTCCATTTCTACCACAACTTCACTTTAATCTCTCTATCATTCTTTCATTTCAAATAATTTAAAAATAGCATTAATGTGTAACAAGACTTCATTTCGAGAGACTATTCTGAGAGGCAATATTAAGTGAATTCAAAAATCTGAACCATAACAACAAAATCTTTGTTGTGTGTTTGAGTTTGTTGTGCCTGATTGTAGGACTGCACAATTAGGCCAAAATGTTGTTTTTATTAATATAACTAATTCTGATTATTGTTATTACTAAATAAAAACGTTAAACAAAACAATAATTATTGCTAATGATTACCAATATATTTTGCTACTGCATGACATATTAGCATGCAGGACTAACTATAAATGTTTAGAAAGGTGTAATAATGTATTATAATATTTTGATTAATCTTTGACAAAAAAAAAAAAAAACAAAAAAAAAAAACAAAAAAAAAAAAAAAAAAGGAAAAGAAGAAAGAAATTGGTCAGAAAATCTCATGCATTCACTGAGAGAGAGGGAGAAAAACCCCTCTACACTGGAGAAAAAAAAAAACAAACAAACAAAAAAAAACTTAGAAGTATTATCATTCCTATTTTTACCCCAAATAAGGTGTTGTGAAAATTAGTGAGTGCACACATGTAATATAATATTTCATTCTTCTTCTTCTTCTAGTTTTATGGCAGATTACTTCAATCAACAGCCTTTATCACTATATAAAATAATGATTTTGCCTCATCCTGTGATGTGAAACCACGTCAGATCACAAAAGGAAGTTATTTCAAACACTCAACTAATGTTATTAAATGAATTTGGAGCTAAAAAAAAAAAAAAAAAAATTAAAATTAAAATGTTCCACACAACAGGTTTGTAAAGACTCAACTCATGCAAAATCCATGCACGCATTCTACTGAGGTAAATTTGAATGCACAGAATATTATTTTTTTTGAATATTTCACCTTCATTTAGGAAAAATTTTTTTTTTTTTTACTGCCTGTATCGCCTGTTGGACGGGCCAGCACTGTGTGTAACACTGTTGACAGTCAATTAATCCACTCTTGACACAGGTTTGCTAGTTTAACCAATATTAGGGGAAAGAGAGAGAACATAACTTCTAGTGCTTCATCCATGTGCATCTAGAGGAAATATCATCATACTGTGCAAATTATGTGAGAATGGGACAAACCATTCCTTTTTGAGGGTGGGTTTTCTAGTGGGTAACTTAGTTGACAATAGTTTTTCCAGACACAAATGAAACAAGTTATATCACAATAAACACTTATTATTTTTGAAGCGTACATCCAAATGTCTTGATAACCTAATCTAACTGAAGGCAAAACTATGACATTAATTTATATTTGAGGCCATTTTCATGCTTAAAGTTCATGCTTTATCTTTACAAAATCGGACAGCTGAATACCAGGGTTGTATGTGATATGAACATCATTTTTGAACAAAAGATATGGCTTTTTCAACATATAGTGGTGTGATTGGGAAAAATATAATTGTGTACTAGAAAATTATGCATCAGGGCTTTATATTGATGAAAATATATTTACGAACATGAGATGTACCCACAATTATAAAATGACCCTTAAACCTATTTTTAAGTGCACTGTGGTTGATTGATTTACCTGGGTTGTTACTACAGCCCCCTGCGGTGGATCCCTTTCTCCACTCTCCTTCAAACTGGGTGTAGTTCCAGCGGCTCACAGTGTCACTTGAAAGGGCGTCTGGAGTCAGATTACAGATCTCCAACCTCGAGAATTGCTGTATGAAGTCAGAATATGCCATCCTGTCAGGACAAGAAAGATTTGTCAGTTTTCATTGATGTACTTCATTGTTGATGGCTACAAGCTCCAGTTCTCTTACCAGAACTCTCCATCTTCAGCTGAATAAAACAGTTTAGCTTTCTCCTCCGGTTGGACGCTGTTCCACTTGTTAGAACTGAAAAGGTCATGGGAAATATTTTAGACGACTGATTTTGAAGGAGTAAGATCTGTTTAGGGAAACTCACTTGTCACTCCAAGGGCCTATCCACTCCACCTCACCCCATGGGTTCCTGATACGCACCAACTGAACCGGACGGCCGTAAGAGTGAACCTGTAGGTACAATGAAGTGACAGTCATTAGAGCTCCTTCAGTTTTTGTCCTATCAAATCAATATATGCGTGTCAGTGCTGGTGTCTGACCTCTTCTGCGCCTGTGACAGAGTAAGCATGACCCTTCACTAGCTTCAGACTCGTCTCTGTCTCTGTCTCCTGTGAACTGGACTTTTAGAAATTTTTAAATAATAAAAATATTAGAAGATCAGGTTTAAAATCAGCATTTCCCACATAATGAAAAAAAAAAAAAAAAAGAAGTTTACTTTATATATTTTCGTTAGGGATGATGCATAACATATCAGCTGTTGTATGAGCCATTAAATGTTACTTTTTAATGTTATCAGTATCAATCCAAAAAAATAAAACAGTCTGATATATAGCCAGATTTATATTTTTATTTATGTGTGTTATTAAAACAACACTGTAAAAAGTTTTCTCCAGTTTCAACTTAAAAACATACGTTTAGCAGCTGCCTTAAAATTTTAAGTTAAATAAACTCCACTCAGCCATTTTAACTCATTACAATAAAATTACTTGTACTTTTAAGTTTTAACTTAGTTTTAGGTTGAAACTGGTGCAAACTTTTTACAGTGAAGATTCTATTTAACTTCACTTTTTTTCAGAAAGAATGCAATAAATTGATCAAAAGTGACTGAAAAGACATTTATAATCTTACAAAATATTTCAAATTCAAATAAACGCTGTTCTTTTAAATTTTCTATTTATCAAAAACTCTTCATAAAAAGTGTATCGTAGTTTCCATAAAAAAATTAAGCAGCACAACAGTTGTTTTCAACAACGTAAATACTGGTTTATTGTCTATGAGCTTCAAAAAATAAATCATTATCATTATCAGCCACTTACTATGTATTATAACAAGTGTTACACTTGAAACGTGTGGTATTTAGGGTGAGCTACAAGCAGAGGTCCCGTTAACTGAAAACTGTCCGTCATTGAAAGATTTTTTTTTTTTTAATCAGTGACAGAAAAATCTGAAGGTCGTCACACTGAGGGTGATCTATTGTAAAATTGTAGCTGTAATTCCCACCCGTCCAGTTGGTGGCAAGTGCGCCCCAGTAGTAGCAGAGCAGCAGACTGTCACAAATTTTTTCCTATGCGTTTGATTACGCACAGACGAGTACACAGATGCGATCTATCACACCACATTAAAGAGCTCCAAACCGGTATTTTTTGCTTGAATTTCCTAATGAAATGGTCAGAATTTGAAATCTGAGACTGATGATGTTTTATATCAAAAGTAACACAAAGCCTAGCCTATTGCTATTTTTCGGAAGGAAGACGCACTATTCATCAACTGAAAACAGCATAAAACAAAAGATCGATTGTGATTTAAGACTCGATTTTGGTTCATTAAAATGAGAATCTATTAAAATCGAGAAATCGATTTTTGTTTGTTTGTTTGCTTGTTTGTTTATCCAGCTCTAGCGTATTTTGTTGTTTTCAAACACTGCGCTGTCGTCCTGTAGGTTTGTGGTTAAAAATAAAAATGTGAACAAAAATAAAAGCAATTAGATGTTTTATTCTAATTAAAATATGAAAATTATAATGACGGGTAGTAAAAATGTTAAAGTTTAGCGCAACCTCTGGCTACAAGTGAGCTAACATTCGATATTTGCACATTAACTAGACCACAGATCCACTCAAATATGTATCTAAAGTCCTATTAAGTATTATATATTTTTTTTAACTTGCCGGAGAAATAAATGATGAGAAAAGAAAGCCAAGAGAAGTGGAATGGGACTCACATAAATGGCACACCCCATCAATGATCTCAGTTTCAATGCTTTTTGCATGAGCTTAAACAGGTGTGGAGGAGCTTTGTTCAGCTCATAGCGCTCAGAGATGCCTCCAGTGAAATCTTCAAAACCCTCAGTGGTCCAGCCTCCCGACAGAGCTTCATATGAGCCGTTTACCCTTCAAAATAGAGAAATCAGTGCCACTAGTTGGTATATCATGGATATGTGACATGTTGTATGAAATCTGTGTGTTTTGTATGAGGTTACCAAGCATTTCAAATGACTCAGTATCTTATTGTCCAGCATTACAGTTTAGGTAAGTAGTAGCAGAATTTCTGAATAAACACACACTTACTTTGCATAGGCCTTTTCCAACAGGGCACTCCAGAACTCAAAACGCTCAGCTGAATGAACAAACAGCAGCTCCCCATCTCTGGTGGGCAGCCGGTCGTCAATGACCACATCCACCCATTCACCACACTGCCAGAACTGAACAGAGATGTGAACAACACCGAAAAGTCTGATAGTGTCGCTGGGAATAATAAGGTTATAAATACACAAATGAGTTCCAAAAGTCTGAGACCACTAGTGAAAATAATTTATTTAGAATTTTTTCTAATGTTATATCATTTTTTACATGATAAATTATATTATTAACTAACAATCTGAGTGAAAATTTTATTCAAATTATTTAGATGGTTTTTTTTTTGTTTTTTTTTTTTTTATCCTAAAATGCTGTTTTCTTCCAGATTTTAATTAGATGTTTTAATCCCAGATCTTCAGTGTGGTCTCAGACTTTTCAATCCCACTGTATGTTCTGACCTGAAAGTGAAAAATGCCAGCATAGTTCTTGGTAAAACTCTGTCCAGGTGGAACCACACGCTCCAGAAGCTCACTATCCAGAGTCAAAGATGCGATAGCTGCCAGCAACCAACAGTCACCTGCAAATGTATCAAATGTGGTGGGATACTTCTGCGATATGCTGATTATTTTATGTAAACTGACCTCCAGTGCACTTAGACAGTTACAACCTGGGCTTCAGTGTTTTGCTCAAAGAGTATCCTGACCATATGTGTCTTGCTCAGTGGTGATGGTACATGGATTAAACATTGTGGGGTTTGAACTTACAACCTTCAAAGTTAGGTTTTCAACCACTTCCAAGTCTCACAATATGTTTTTCCACAAGGCAATATGTGCACTTCGTAGTGTGAGGCAACTTTAATTAGCATTGCCTATACTTTGTTCTTAACCACTTACCACTAAAACTTGCATGCATTTTATTTTGCCCCACACCATTTGTACTATGATCATAAAACTATAAATAATGTTAAATAAAGGTTCCAAAAGGGAGTTTTTACAGTGATGCCATAGAACTACCATTTTTGGTCAGTGGATTTTTTAAAAGGTTGAAATTAATTGTCTATTGTGTTTTTGAGAAATTGTATCATATAAGCCACATAGGTGACATAATTTCTGATATAGCGATTGTTATATTTGTCTGTTTTAACACCCAAACAATACCTTTCTAATCAAAACCGTTTTTTCTCACCTAATTCTCCTTGGCAGATGTCTGTCCGCTTAGCGCCGTCCACAATGAACTGAGGGTTTGAGCAGAGCTCCTTTAAAAAGGGACAATGTAAGAACAATTAGAGGTGGCAGTATTGGTACAACTGAATAACAATAGGTTTTATTTGCTTTTCACAAAAAGTACATGTAAAAAATCAACATGTATCAAAAAGTATCAACATAAGATCATCCTCACACCTAAAAAGACCCTTACGAAAACCAAACAGGATATTAAACCAAAATGGATACTGTAGGTATGTCACATACACACACAGAGGAGATGAGAGGTGAGTACCAAACAAAACCAGAGTTTTATTAACAGAGTTTTAAATCACAGAGATCAAGTTTAAACGGTAATAGGTGAATCTTAGCCGACTGTCCTTATATTGAGGAGTAGATGATAGCCACGCGGGAACCAGTGAGCACAGGAAAGTTCGATGAGGGGGAAGGCATGAGGTCAGGAGCTGTCGTCAGAGGTGTGAACAGTAGACCCGACAAGGGGGGACTGAAGAGAGTGTCATTATATTGGGCGTGGCTAACGAGGATCAGGTGCAGGTGATTAGAATTCAGGGGAAGATGAACGAGTGGGCGGTGCTACTGGTGAAGTGGTGAATGCCTGACAAGGTAAACCATACTAACCATAAATTAACCATAAGCCAAAAAAATTTTTACTACACGGTTTACTACACTTTTACTATAATAAAACCATGGTTGGTTTTCGTACGGGGAAACCTGAGCTGCTGTCGGTTACCATATTATAAATCAGCTCTGAGCACTATTTTGTCAGAATCTTTCAACTGATAGTGACAGCCATCGACTTGTGTGCAGCCTTATAGCACAGCAGGCTACGCAATGCTCGTTTCTTTATCTCAGGGAACCGAGGTTACGTTGGTAACCAGAGCATTCCCTTTCAAATGGTCTTTCCTGTTGTGCTGTACACTATGGGAAAGGCATCTAATAGCGTTGTGCTATAAGCAAGTGCAGAACGAAGCCGCTCTGCGAGCCTATCTGTGGAAAACCCATAATGAGGGTTCTGAAGAAATCTGAGCCCACCAGGCTGGGGTCCACAAAACAAGACCTTCTCAACTCACGGAGGGGATTAGGTAAACTAAGCGGACAAAATCCATGCCTAAAGGACAGGGATGTCCAGGTTATAAAATCTGGCAAAGTTAGATTGCAAAGGCCATCCGGCAGCCGCACAGATATCACTAATAGAAACACAGCTGGACCAAGCCCGGGAGGAGGCCATTCCTCTTATAGAATGGGCTCTTACTCCAATAGGACACTGAAAGTCCATTGAGGCATAACCCTGGGCTATAATGTCAAGTATCCAGTGAGATAGTCTCTGCTTTGTGACTAGCAGCCCTTTAGAGTGGCCTCCAAAGCAAACAAAGACTCTATATGTACTCTTAAGAGCCCAAATTGGCAAAGCAAATTCAGTCCCTGCTGAGTTATGAAGAGCCAGAAGGGTGATAACTTGAAAAGAATGTAGAGCACCTTAGGCATACAGCCGTGTCTTGGTTTGAGGACAAGTCTACAGTTGTTAGGCCCAAACTTAAGGAACAAAGCACTGACTGTTTTTTCAAGGTGGTTTTAGCCTTCCATAAGTGGCTAGAGCACTCTATTAAAGTTTCTAAGAGCCTCAGCCGGGCAGAGTAAAACCAGACCCTGCTCATCCTTTGAGTTAAGCCCAGGACACATCAAGTCAACGATCATCCGTCGGTCAACGTCAGGCAGCGCCTGTCGAGCTAGTCTGTTTGGTGTGTTCCACGTGTCAGCTCTCTTCTGGCTTGCCGTGTTTTTTAGGAAGAGCCCTTTAGGAAGAGCCAGAAGAGTGATAACATAAAGGAGTGTAGAGCACCTTAGGCACATAGTCATGTCTTCTGTAAGAAATTATAGTCTGCCTCGACCCAGATTCCACTCCACAATATATGTTTAATCATTTCCCACAATATTACTCATTTCCCAAAATGGCTTAATTATTATAGAGAAGAAGAAAGTCAACAGTTATGTTGTTTCTAGACCATTTAGGATGATTACTTCCTGAGCAAATGGTGACCCACTGTAGCATGGAAGCAGGTGTGGGACACTGAGAACCATCTCAGACAAAGAGGTGTTAGAACATGATTAACATACAGACCACAACTGCTACGAAAGGAGCAACTTCATTTACATTAAGGGTAGTAAACTTTTACTGTATAAAAGGTTTGAGCTAAGGATGTTCTGGGTTCATTCCGACTCCGTTGAACTCAAGGTACAACATGTACTTTGCCACTACTATGCTGCAATAAACATCTTCATCAAGATCTTCTACGTCCTCTTCACTTTTTCTTACAGTTCGTTTGAGGACAACTCTACAGTTGTTAGGCCCAAACTTAAGGAACAAAGCACTGACTGTTTTTTCAAGGTGGTTTCACCCAATCGCTTGACCGACACTAATGCCAGAAAGAGGGGTGGTCTTAAGCAGGGGCAATAAGTCAGCCGACTAGAGCTGCTCAAACGGAGGCCCTTGTAGGTCCCTATGAACTATGGATAAATCCCATGTTGGCACAGTGTGAGAACAAGGTGGTTTTAGCCTCCTAGCCTCAAAATGGTGTTAGTCACCCTCACGGGGAGCTGTAAAGTCAAACATAAAGGGGCCAAACATAAAGGCTCCACAGCTCAGGCTAGGGATGCCAAATCATGCTTCTCGCTTGAGAGAGGAGGTCTGTCTTCAATGGTATCAGCCATGAAAAGGGAGCGTGACCTGAGACCACCTTAGTGATTTATAAAGGCTACCACCATCATGTTGTTCAAGCAGACCAGGAACTCCTAACTTAAACTCACTTGGAACTACCTGTGCATTAAGTAAGGAATAATTGATAATGGGCCACTGAATTAGAAAATAGTGCACCTCCACTTGTGGCCACATTACCACTTTGGGTGTGTATTATTTTCTAATAATGCAACGGACCTTAGTCAGTTATTCTGCTTATACTACAGTTACCACACTTCAAATATTTTTCAGATATTTTATTTTAAAGACCTTCATCAGGTTTTTGCCCTTAAAATGCTCTTGTGAGTAGGATTAAGTATTAAGCATCTCATTCAACATCTCCATTGCTAATTCCAAAATGTCATTTTAGACCTAGTAATGGAGGTCTGAGATGTTGATAGCAGACTAATGCAGTTAATAATGAAGTTATTAGACAGACAGAGAGACAGATTAAGTGTGAGTCTGTGTGTCTCTCAACAGTGCTTGGCGAACAGTTACTAAAAGCGAAACTGCAATTATTAGTGAGAAACGGCATGTGGCTTTTAAGTTGCTAAACCATTTTACTGATAAAATTATCAGAGAAGCGTTAACAACACATTTCTGTGTGCGTGTTTCTGTGTGTGTGAGTATATGTCAGCATGTGTGTGCATTTTTAAGGGAGAGAGAGTGTGAGAAAAAGAGCAGCCTATGTGCTTTCTATACATAATAAAATGTAAATTTGTGGCAAAAATATGGAAATAATTTGGCATTTTTATCTTATTGTTTACTATATTTAAAGGGGTGTGAGAATTCCCAATTTGGGTTGGGGGGGGGGGGGGGGTACATTGTTTGGACTATGAATACACATTGTAAACAGAATCACATTGTGAAACACAAATACGCACAGAAGCCTTTATATAACCAATATATTACAGTTTTAACTTTTGACTGTGTGAGAAAATAGATGTGTGGTGTGAGAGCTTAAGAAAAGTGTCAGTTCTCACGCTGAATGCGTGAAAACTTGGCAGCCCATTGCTTGGTCAGTGTCATTGTGTTTTTTTTTTTTTTTTTTTTTTGCTGTTGTAAACTATAAGGACATTTGAAATTTAACTGAAATCATTTGGCGAAGTCATATGGGAATGTAATGTGATCAAGACCTACTTCCCAGAAAACACAGAATGTTCCCCTAACGTTCCCATATGGTTCGCATTTGGTTATTTTTTGGGAACCAAATGAGAACGTTCTAGGAATGTTCCCTGTAGGTGCTCTTTTTAATAACCTATAACGAACCTTCCCAGAAAGTTCCCTGCAGATTATTTTTAGGTTTTATTTTTATAACCTTACAGAGAACGTTCCCTGCAGGTTATTTTTAGTTGTCATAGTCATGTAAACTTTGCAGATGTTTCTGACTATTCTAATGCTGAAATGTATTTTTTTTCATCATAAACAAACTATTTTTTGCAGAATTTCATGTCTGAAATAAGCATTTCATAAAGAGTAGAAATCAAAGTGGTCAAATCGCATTATAATGATAATATAATTCCAATTTAGCCAAGGTTAAACGTAGTCAGAAAATCATATCATAAACACTGGGTTTGTTTGTATATTTCTTTACTGCGCGCCTCTGATCTGCACGCGCTTCTCCAGCACGCGCTTTCTCCTGTCTTCCACAGAAAGCCGCGCACTCGCTTAATTTAAAAATTAACGGTCATTTCGTTTTACTAACTGACTAACATTCATTGATTGATCTCTTTAATTAATAATTACTTATAGTTAATATATGAAGAGTTCAGATGCAAAACCAGCTAAATCCATTTGACGTATTTCTTTAAAATTAGCATTTCTTTCTGGGTACTTTGTATAGGTTTCTATGTAAGTACTGGTACTTCTGATTGGGCTGAGGCTGAAATTTAGCGAGTTTGAAGTAAAAGTATTTGATGGACATGTACTATGTGTCAGGAGCATTCACTCAGTACCATTATCTCATTTTTGACCGAGATGGCTTTTAGCTGGTTTTGCATCTGAGCTCTTCATATATACTAGAGTAAATATTGTGATTTCAGGGAAATTTGACACGTCTAACTGAAGAAAACATGATGTTAACGGAGAAGTTTTTGTGTACTGACCAAAAGAGAGAAGCACATCATCGTTATTCAGTGGTAAGAAACGAATGTTATCCTAATTAAAGTCAAATAAATGTTATTCGTTTTTATGTAAAAATAAAATTCACATTTTTAAAATCCAATATTTTGTTGAAGTCATTGTTATGGTGCTTTAATAAACATAAAATCTGGTTTATTGAACTTCTAATCTTACATATAAACGAATATGAATATTCAGTCTCATTTAATTCTCCTTATGATGGTTAAATGTGCTCTGATTATCTGTAAGGATTAAACAATAGTTTAAAACAAGACATGGTTTGTAGTAATGATTATTGAAGTCCACATTCGTCCGTCTTCCATGCCGCTTACTACGGGACACGGGAGTGCTGACGTACAGCAGTGGTATCGGAGTGAAGAGGTTAGGAGAAAGTTCTGGGAACCTTCTAGGAGCATAAATAGAACGTTCCCTATTGGTTCTCAGAACGTTGCGGCAACATGCCCAGAACGTTCCCAGTAGGTTCCCAGAATGTTCCCCTAACCTATACAGAGAACGTTCCATTTACGTTAAGAAAACTTTCCTGGCTAACCAATAGGGAACGTTCTTGGGAACGTTCTGGAAACCAAAAACTAACGTTCCCAGAATTTTATTTGAAGCAAAAATTGTTAGCTGGGTTGGAGCTACTTTAGCCATGCGTTTCCCTGAAAATAACTGCTCACCTTAGAACGTTCATCAGTCAGTCAGATTCAAGCATTCAACAACGCCGTCGTATAAACGATTTTAATGCATACTTGCCAGCCAACGGGCAACAATTAAATTTTAAATTTTAACATTTCTAAAATGTTTAATAGTTTACTTAATATTTTAGTTCATGTAATACTTTTATTAATCTCTGAATTGCCTTTTATTATTTTAATAGGACTATAGGTAAAATGGATTTTTATATATATAAAAAAATGACAAAACAATTAATATTGATGTTAACTTTTTTGCATTTAAGTAATTGTGTAAACCACAAGTAATTTTAAGGGTCTTTACCTAAATTCTACCTGTGTGGAAGAAAGCAAACACACACTGCAGTACCTTAGGTCTTTTCCACTGCACTCCACTGGTATTGGATGACTGCGGTCCGAGTTCGTTGTATCCCAGAGAGCTGGTTTCAGCAGGGAAGGTCGGGTCACAGAACAGGATTCCTTTGGCCAGACACTCCTGCTTCAGGCTTTGGTAGTCCTGCTTCTTGAAGGGAATCGCCTTCTTGTTTGTTCCCACTCCTTCTCCTCTCTCCTGCCTCCTAGAAAGAACTTTTGCAATATTAGACATGCTGCCCTCTAGTCGTACCTAAGTTTATGAAGACTATAGTTTGTGAGCATTTGTGTGAGACTGATGCTGGTTTTAAAGTGAGAGCCGCTATATGGTAAAGTGGTGAGGGGTGGAGCAGGTGTTCCTTTCACACTGGTTTAACATCATGTAACCCTGTGATGCAAAATGAATACACAATTCTTTAAAGCACATTGAACTAGATAACCAGTCTGTTCCAAAATAAAGACAGTAAGTACATTTTTCTTTGCTTGTATGTTGTACTTCTTTTTTTCCCCTTCACAGGTACTTTCTTACATATGTAATAGAACTGTAACATGAGTTCTGTAAAGTGTGACTCAATACACTCTTACACTTTTTTGTTGTTGTTGCTGCTGGTCTTTGGAAAAACAGGGCTGTTTTACTTAATCATGTAATATTAAGAAAAGGTATCAAAATTAAAGACAAGACTAAATTAGATGAGATTAAATTATTTGGAAGAACTCAATGCATACAGACTGAAGACAAACAATTTGAACCACTGGAAATTGCCAAAGGTGTTCCCCAAGGATCTGTGCTGGGGCCCCTATTATTTACTATTTACATAAATAGTCTTGATTATAAAATTCAGGATGCTGATTTTCACTTTTATGTAGTTGATACTGCCATGTATTGTAGTGCTTCTTCAGGACAGCAAGCCCTGCATAAGCTTCAATCAATTTTTGATGTTATTCAGTCACTGCTTTAGAACTTTTAAATGCTCATAAACCCAAGCGTATGTTATTTTCAAGTTCAAAGAAAGTGGAAAATAATCACATTTATCTCCAGACCTTACAAGGTAATGTAGTTGAGTTAGTAAAAGAGTATAAATACATAATTTTTGGCATCATCTATCTTTCAGTTCTCATATTACTCAACTTAAAAAAAAAAAAAAAATAGCTTAGGTTACATTTTAGAAACAAATTTAGGTTTTCGTTTAATGTAAGAAAGAAACTAGTTTCTGCTATCTTTTTATCTGTATTTAGCTGTGGTGATGTAGCATATTTGGCTCCATCTTCTTTCTTCTCTCAATGCTGTTTATCATGGCGCTGTATCTAGGATTCAAATCAGATTGTGTGTAATCTTTTACAAATCCATTTTGGAGCCACATGTGTCTGTTATCTTTTTCAATGGAAAAAAAAGGTTAAGAAATATTCCCTTCATTGTCAAAATTATTATACTCTCTCTGTTGCCCAAACTGAACAGGCTTTTATGTATGCTGCTCCACCAGACTGGAATTTTCTTCAGTTGAAACAATAATAAGCTCTAAAGAAGTTCTTTTTTTTTTTCCTTCTTAAGAAGAAATCTTAAAATCTTTTTATCTGACTGAATATATGGCGCTTCTTGCTAAAGAGTCACTGATAAAAAAAAAAAAAAAAAAGAAAAGTGTTTATCAGTGAGTCTTTAGCAAGAATCGTTTTTTTTTTTTTTTTTTTTTGTCAGATAAATGTTCTTAAGACTTATGTCAAACAACATCTGCACAGTGAGGATGCAATTTGCATGTGGGCTACAATCAACATGAAAATAAAGTTTTGTTTTGATATCAATGATCTGACAAACTCAAGCAGGAACATGTTTACATGTATGTATTATGGTATGGAATGCTCTTACTCTCAGAAACAGTTTGGTAGAACGATCTTATAGCGTTTGCATATGCACAGTTATTGACCAAAGTATTTTAAATCATTAGTGGTACTCGCTAATGATTAGGGATGGGCGATATGGGCTTAAAAATTTATCCCGATAATTTCTGGTATTTATTGAGATAACGATATCAGTGACGATAATTCAGGGAAATCCTGTTTCTTATCCAAAATAGGGTGTTGTGGGCATTACTTAGTACTAGGGATGCACCGATACCGATACTGGTATCTGTATGGGGCCCGATACTGAGCTCCTGTACTCGTACTCGTTAAAATGCCCTGATACCAAACGCCGATACCACATCATGTGACCAGTGCGTATGCAGGCAAAGAAACACCAACAACAAAACAACAGACAGCAGAATGGAGTCATTAGAGATTAAGGATGTCTACAAAGTATATGTATGCAAGTAATATAATGTTAAACATTCAGTATTAAGCTTGTATAGCTGGTGCGCATCAGCTGATAGGCAAAGCAAGCAGATTGGATTGAGCGCCCGGCGGCCAAGATGTGTGGGCTTGTCGAGTTAATATCCCGCCTTGACATCACTGGAAAGTTTGTAGTTCGGAGAGATATGTCAAAAACAATTGAAGTAAAGCAATGCACAAGTTATTTAATGGTAGAGAGAGAGAGGGAGTGAGAGAGAGAGCACCAGACAGAGAAAGAGAGAGCGTGCGCTGTTGCGTGATCTTTATTGATGTTCGCATATTTAGCACACGCATTTTTTGGATTAAAACAAATTCATAAATACATATATATATATAAAATAAATAAATAAAAAAAATTATAGATAAATAAATTATAGGCATTCGCTATAAACATCATTAATTTCAGCCTTAAGCATACATGACTGTCTGGCGAAAGTGAAACTATAGCAGCCTGTGTGAAATGCGATAAGCAGTACTGTACTTGCGCATGTTTTGCTTGCTTCACGAGTGTTTCTGCATTATTTGAGTCGCTTTGGATTACAGCCCAAATAGCAGCATATTTCAGATGAAAAAACGTGACTTATATTTCTGAAAATATCAGAGTTAGGAGATTCATAATGAGTGGTTCGCGTGATTACAGTACTGAGCCGCTGCAATGGAGCAATTTAATGCTATTAAATTGAAGACGATGTACCACAGAGCAAGAAAAAAAAAAAAAAAACAGTGACAGTAACAAAACACATTTTAATTGGCATAATTAAGTCTAAAAATAAAAATAACTAAGGGATATATAGTCAACCCAAAAATTATTCAGACAGCAGATATACACCATCTTTTGATCATATTTGATAATTGTTTTTTTTTTTTTTTTTACTAGTGGGTGCAGGACACAGTTTATGATAATGTGATCTAAATACATTTTGGTTTGACTGTATCTATTTGATAAATAAAGTTGACCAATTAATATTATACATATTCTTTTAGTTTCTGGACCCTATATTTTACAAACCTACCAGTAAATTTTAAAATATTGGTATCGGTACTCTGAATCGGCAAGTACCAAAAATAAAAGTATCGGTATCTGCGAGTACTGAACAAAGTGGTATCAGTGCATCCCTACTTAGTACACATGTAATAACTGTTTAATTTACTGGAATGTGAATTAAATTATTTATACTTTCTGTACTGGAAGCTCCTAACATTAAGACGAATTGCTTCTGTGTAAAACACACTTGGCAATAAAGCTCTTTCTCATTCGGAAGCCGGAGGGCGCCCTAGCACAGAAACTCCATATATGATTAATAGCAGAAGTAGTAGTACTGACGACGCTTCAGGAATGTCTAAACCGGTTGTTGCTGTAGCTGAATAAAACGCAGATAGAGGAATTTTAACTGAGGAAACTTGAAGATAATAAACATACGATTGCTACAATATGGTTTGTCTGTGTTCTTCAAGCAATCTTTGGTATTTTTATAAGGATATAGTATATTTATAATGCATATCCTTTATAATACTATAAAATAATATGATTTCTGCCTCCTTCTGTGATATGAAGCCACGTCTGATCGCAAAAGGTTATTATTTTAAACACTTGACTATGTTATAAAGTTAATTTGGAGAAAAAGCATGTCAATAAATGATATCTTTGTTGGACAACAGGTTTGTAAACAGGCTCAAACACACACAAAACTGCATCGCACACTCGCTACTAGCACAATTAACTTTATTCAAGGCTCAGACCGATTTTTGTCGCACTGCACAAGTTTTGACCAAACCAGTTTTACGTCCGCCTTTAGCATGTCACTCCGTACTGTCGCACACTGAAATATGTCAACAACTAGACTTTATCGTTATTATCGCGGGAAGACTCATTCTTATCATGAAGAAAAAAAATACCGGTATATCGCAAACGATAAGATATCGCCCATCCCTACTAATGATGCATACTTAAGGTTAGTGATTTGAACAAACAGAAGGCAGAAATAGGAATATATAAAGACTAGTGCTGCACGATTAATCGTATCGCAATTGCAATCGCGATGTCAGCCTGTGAAATTATATGACGGCAAAATGTTGCGATTATATTAAATAGATAAGTGTGTGGACTTGAGAACACATACTTTCTGAGAACAGTTTGCTGATTTTCTGTGCCGCTAACAAAACAAAACGAAAAAAAAAAAGATTTAAAAAAGTTTGGACTCAGTAACAGTGCACGTGTGGCATGCACGTGTGCGTGCGTGTTCACTTGTGTGCGCAGCAGAGAGACTGGAACGAAGATGGATGCAGAGGAGATCGACACTGATCTGGTAGCCAAAAAAAAAAAAAGAACTACCTTTGTTATATGGCGATATTTTGGATTTGAGATTACTGACACTAAGCAGAGAGAGGTTCTGTGCAAGATTTGCAAAATTAAAGGCCCTGTTTACACCTGATATTAACATGCATTTTCGTCGATCTGATCACAAGTGGAGGATGCTAAGTACAGGTGTAAACAGGGTGTAAAACATTTTGAGCTCGTCCACTTTCAACCACATCCAGAGGTGGTCTTCTCTCCGCCTACTTAATACAGTATTAGTAATACTATCCATTGGGAGACTCACAAGGACACACGCTTATCAGATGGGATTTAAACTTTGTCGGGACGAAACTAAACAAAACAAAAGCGGCTACTGTCTGCATTTTCTCATTTATCTAATTTTGCGACGTGTGAAATTTGTCTGAGCTCATGTCCTCCATTGTTCTTAAATATCTGAAAAAGCCCAAACATATACATGAACAAAACTTTGTGCAGCATGTTTCTTATAACACTAGCAGCTGTAAGTACAAGTGCGTGATAACTTTACCACTCCCGCTCCTGTTTTGACGCCGACAGAGGGATCCGTCCATTTATCCTCCTCTTGATGTACTGTAATCAGCACCACAGGGGGTAATGTGGTTAGAAGTGGTCAAAAGTGGACAGAAGAGGCGGATTAAAAGCAAGGTTATTTTCGTAAACGAAAACTAAAACTAACACGAAAACGATTGGTCAAAAAACATTTTCGTAAACTGAAATAAAATAAAAATAACAAAATAAATGAAAAACTAAAACGAAACGAAACTAACAACAGTTACTGAAAAACTAATTGAAACAAAATAATAATTATCAAAAATAAATATTCGTTTTAGTAATAATTAGGTTCTCATTCGGTGGTGGGAAAAATGTACGCGCTGTGTGGCGGTTTAGTGAAATAGCCTACCTGTAGATGGCGCATTATAGACCTGAGGTTATCTGAGGGATAACGTTAGATGAGAACAGTTTAAAACAGAGCCCTGCACGGGTGCGGTTTGGTAAACGCGCACCAACAGCAGGATGCTTAACAGAACACCCGACCCCTTATCCACCAGCAGCACATTCTGGACCCGACCGGCCTATTTAACATAGCCTAGACAGCGACCTGAACCGCCGACAACGCATTAAATCTGCTGCATCAGTAAGGCAAAAATATTCATTTTCTCATGTAACACAAGTGTTTAAACCAAAAAAAAAAAAAAAAAAAAAATAGGCATTCTAAGTTGGTGCTTTGTAGAAAAATAGACAAGCAGCACAACAGAAAAAAGATGGGAACGGGCATCCATTCTGTAAACAATAAAACTTTTGCCTACATCTCGTGAACAATCTGTTTTGAACAACAAGCTTATGATTCTTCATAAATGAAAATAACATTCAAACATGCCTTATTGCCTAAATGTGATTGTCTCTGCAGTGTATACGTTCTAAAACGTATAAAATAAAGTTATATAGGCTACAGAAAGCGAGCAACGAGCGCTCCCTCATACGCTGTCATTCACTTCAGCTGCAGCACGAATCCAATAGTACGCAATGCTGCGAATCGAAAGGCTCTGCAATTATTATTGAATTTAATTAGTTCCAGTTATGCGCGTTTGTTTGCGGGAAAGTAAGCAAGACATGATAGTTACAGTATCATGAATATGGTTAAATAAGATAAAATATCCAATTATATCCATAACTAATTACATTTATTTTCGATTTAAATATTATAACACATTTACTGTTTTTAATTATGATTATGTAAGTGCAACTTATGTAGATTTATGGAGTAAAAATGCTTGACTGCTTGTATACTTTTACCACCTAATCAAGCTCAGCATGCTTTACTTTTGCGTCATAAGGTTAAATTAAGTCGTTGGTCTGCGCTCTGGAAGTGATCTATTTTCGCTGTCTAGGCTATTTTGTAAAACTAAAACT
Source organism: Cirrhinus mrigala (assembly GCA_036247105.1). Taxonomy (NCBI): domain Eukaryota; kingdom Metazoa; phylum Chordata; class Actinopteri; order Cypriniformes; family Cyprinidae; genus Cirrhinus; species Cirrhinus mrigala. Next base: position 13,559,860 of record CM070028.1, read on the forward strand.
GAAACTGAAACTAAACTATATAAAAACGAAATATACATGTGCTCACAAAATAAAAACTAAACTAAAACTAACAAAATTATTAATAAAACTAATAAAAACGAAACTAAATTTTATTGCAAATTTCAAAACGATATTAAAATAAAACGAATTTAAAAAGGCAAAACTATAATAACCTTGATTAAAAGGCCAGGTGTAAATGGCTCTCTCTATTGTCCACTTGTGATCCGATCGACCAAAAACATAACCTGTTTCCTTTTCAAAAGAGTTTACGTATGTTACATTCTGCAGAAATGTCTGTTTGTTTGGACAAAATGTTTAAAATATCTTATTTTTGTCAGAATGTGTATGTTTTTATTTATTGTTTTATTTAATTTAGCTATACTTTTGAGAAAATACGTTTACATTAATGCAAAAGCTATTTCATTTTGTAAAAAGAATTTATTTTGAAACCATTTCTAGTTTTACAAATACACATTTTAGCATTATCACTAATCTGTGTGTGCATTTTCCTTAAAAACCCATCAAGTTGACTCGCAATACCATTTATTATAATCGCAATCGCATATCGCAATATTGACCTCGATAATCGCAATATGAAAATTTTCCCAAATCGTGCAGCCCTAATAAAGACCTACATTTTACTGTACAAAAGTAATACAAGACATATATTTCTGTTACATGTTAAACGGTACTTTTATTTTGACGGGTTTCTGTTTGTATACAGTGTGATATGGATCCTAGTTTTCTCAAATTGAACGGTAAAATTCACATGAAGTGACTCTCACAGCAAGATTAAGTTTATGTTCATGTCGTCTTATAGTGAGACGCAGAGGCCGAAAATCACCGCGAGCGTCCAGCCTGCTTCCATATTTATGTAGTAAACAAACCCGCGTCTCTGCCATTCATGCATAGAGGCAAACGGAATATGCAGGATTCATATTTAAACCAACTTTTTGCGTTTCAGTATTCACAAACACTACTGCATATCGCAATCCGAATTAAGTATGTAAACGTATTTTATGTGAAATATCTTATTCAGGTCAGTACTAAATAAAAGATAACATGCATTTTGTATGATTCCTCTTATTTTAGCAAAATAATTAACATTTTGCAGATTCTGCAAGGTTTATGTAAACCTTTGACCTCAACTAAAGATTTATACATATATAATAAAAAATAAATCTACCCTGTGTCATTTTAATTAAATGACCAGATAAAGGACTACTCAGATACTGCAAAGGAAAGAAATATGTGGAATATATAAATATACTGAAATGTAATTTTTATACAATTTAAAATAGAAATATAATAAATATAAATAAATAAAATATAAAGCATTGTGAATAGAGTAATAGAGTATAGAGTATTTATTTATTTTTTAGAAAGAAAACAAATTATATAAAAGAGATTTTGGCATATAAGAAGCATGTATCTCTAAGATAAGTATCAGAGAATCTACAAAAGCCAAAGCTGTGTTTGGCTTTATGATGAGATTGATCGCTGAGAGTGCAAGTCTGTGCTTGTAAGTGTGAGATTAAATGATTTACAGTAACAGCCTGTTCCAATAGTATGAACATAAAAAGTCTGTCTCTATCACCCTGAAGGAGAATTAAAGGAGAAGTCCACTTCCGGAACAACAATTTACAAATAATTTACTCACCCCCTTGTCATCCAAGATGTTCATGTCTTTTTGTCTTCAGTCGTAAAGGATTTTTCTTCACATTATGGACTTCAATTAAAAAGTAGTTTAAATGCAGCTTCAGATGGCTGTAAACGATCCTAGCCAAGGAAGAAGGGTCTTATCTAGCGAAACGATCGGTCATTTTTTTCGAAAAATAAAAATTTGTATACTTTTTGAGCACAAAAGCTTGTGTAGCACAGGCTCTCGGATGCGCGTCCACGGGTCGTTCTTGAAGGATTCGTTCATTTTGAAGGAATCTTTAATGTGACTCGCGAAGAACGAGTCGTCTTGGGGAATGATTCGTTCAGTCGCGCATGCATCCTATTAGGCTCTGTACTGGAATTAGTTCACCTGTTTCGAGTCTTCGGTGTTTTCGAGTCTTTCGTTCATCTTATGGGGCTGTCACGTGATGGTGATTTTGCTAAAATTAATGAAATGACTGGAAAAAAGATTCGTTCATTTTGCTGAAGGAGACTCAAAGGTCTCAGTCCTTAAAATGATCCGAACTTCCCATCACTACTACGAATCACGTCTAAGTTCATCGTCTGTGTACTCCGGCCGAATGGCGAAAAACTCTTATTTTCTCCTACAACTTCAAAATCGTCCGAGACGTTGTACCTTTTTGTTTGTAAACAGCGTTTGACTTACTTGCACTTCCTTAGTCTTTGTGCTTTTGCTTTGTAAACACTGGGTCTGTAGTTCATCCTACATTCCAATAGGGTCTGGCTGCAGACATGCACCTGCACACTCAGACGCCTGCACTTCCGCAAGTGACGTAATTTGCAGTCTATTTTATTTTTTACTTTATTTTATATATTTATTATTTTTTTAATCGAATCTCTCAACATTTTACAACAGTAGCTAGGTGGTGAAGACAAGAAAAAAGAAACTAAATTACAATGTCACTCCCAATCGCCACCTGCACTCTCAGCTACCTGCCAGGTCACTTGCAATCCACACGAATCGTGCATGTTGCCAGTGGAGACAAGAAGCTGTGTTGGTTAAATGATTAAAACTAATTTAGCATAACATACAGGGTCCTGCAAGTCATCTATAGGAGATAAAAACAAGACCCGCAAATCCGTGGCCACAGAACAGCAGAATATGAACGAATAGGAATATGAAGCAGAATATGAACAAGAGAATATGAAGTCTCTCGTTAAGCGTTTTCCTATCATAGAAAACCATTAACACTTAATATGGCTCATTGTATTAAGATGCAATTAAAAGATCAAATTCGATATACAGTTTATTAATATAATGTATATGTAGGCTATATAGTGTTTTCCTTCGCAAAACGTGGCATAATGGATTAAGATGATAAACTCAATATGCTCCTATTCATTATTAAAACAACAGGTGAGCCCAGGATAAGCGCCGCGTACATTCGCGTTTTCCCATAAAGAATAATCTCTACAGCTGTTTTATATCATTGTCTTTTGTTTATTTTGATTTTCCATGGGAGGAAAACATCTATTTAACGCATTGCGTTCAGGGCTCGTCTGCTTGAGAGTTGGTCCTTTTAATATCACATAATGCCTTTCTTATGGGGCGTTCATATCTGCTGGTATATCGTGTGACAACAGTAAGGTTTATATTGAATTTGGTCTTTATCATCAGTGGCGGTTTTAGGCATGGGCGAACGGGGCAGGCGCCCGGGGCGGCATTTTTTCATGACACGTGGGGGGCGGCACACGAACTTGGAGGAAAAAAAAAATCATCTGTGCCGCTAAGCGGTTTTCTATTGTCTATGATACCTGTGCCGCCCCTGCTGCTGAAGGAGCCGCACAGAAGCTGAGCGAGCGGAGAGGAGAGGGGATGAGGGGATGGGAGGGGATGAGGGGGGGCAGAGTGCAGTTCACCTCTCCCAAATGAAGCGGACAAGGAGGTGGGCTAAACTATGTCAGTGACACCTGACTTTATTACAAATAACGCACATTTCATTCAAAATATTACTTTGAAAAGAGAAAAAAAGAGAGAAGAGAAAAAAAATTATAAACACAGACCAATAAGTTGCACTTTTTTATTTATTTAATTGTGTGAAATTGCTAATAAAAATAGGTAATAAAAAACGATTATGATGTGGAGGTGAATTGGTTTAGTCTTGACTTCTGGTCGTGAGTGACAGCGTTGGGGGATGGGAAATCTGTTGATTGTCGATTACAAAGTAAACACAGCGATGGAGAGAAAAAGGCCAAAGCTGTCAGGTGCCCAATTTAGGAAAAAAAGAAAAGAAGATGAGGAGAAACGGGCAAAAGATAAAGGTATGCAACAATGTTCTCTCTGTATGATTAAGGTATTCATGTCATTATGTTAATTAGTGGTATAACGTTAACTCTTAGGTTTGTTAGCCTTCTTGCTTATGATGCTTGCTATGCTTACCTTGCTGAAAAAAAACACAATAAAAGCCTAATATACAAACCATCACATAAATTCTAATGGTTTCTATTAAATAGCATTATGAACCATTAACTTTTTCCAGTGAAACTATTACAAAATTCCTTATTGTAGTGTGTTTTGGACACTTTTCCAATAGGATTTACCATCCCACCCACCAATAGAATCCATCATATACCAGCAGACACTGTTATACTTACCATTAAAACCAATACAATTCCCATTATAACCATTAAATCCATTACATTTTCTATTATTTTTGGGCAGGGATCTATTGTTTTTTCAGCAGTGTAAACAACATGAGATCTAATTAAATTTAACCACAAAATTATGCTTTGCAACAAAACTGTTGCAAGTACAGTTATTTATTTCCATTGTTTATGTTAATGTTGGCTATATATATTTACAATATATTTACAGTATACTGTAAACAGCCAGTGTAATTTACATATGTGTAGATAGTTTAAAAGACAAACATTTTCCATTAGCTATAATTCTGTTACGTGACAAAGCATATAATTTGAGGCAGTAAATTAACCAAGGAGCTAATTGTTCCTCCTTTAGATTAGATTATATTAGATTAATAAAGTGTCAATAGGAGAGCATATCTCATATGATGCCATTATTGATGACTTTGCATCTAGAGAGGCCAGAAATGTCAGATTTTGGTTTCAGTTTGTGTTTTCTGTTCTGCAGTGAAATAAATAATTTAATTTTCTTTAGTGTGATTTATTCTATATTTTATCTGTATATTATTCTTAATAATTTAAAATATTTTTTCTTAAATAATATTTGTTTGTACACAGTATATTTATTTAAGTTATGAGCAGTTTATTTATTTATTTTTTTTTTTTTGCAAAAATTGGTCTGTTACGGGATGACATGTAGTATTACTACAATAAAACGTGTGGTGTGTACAGAATGTGAAGTTTTGTCTTGTTTTTTTTTTGGGGGGGGGGGGGGGGGGGGGGGGGGGGGGGGGGGGGGGGGGGGGGCGCTGGGAGGGAGTCTCGCCCGGGGAGCAATTCAGTGTAGAACCGCCACTGTTTATCATCTTAGCGTTTTGCCATTAAGCGTTTACTGGGCAAGTATAAAAGTGAAAGTTTGCCCATTCATGTCCATATGCTTGCCTTAAAGTACATTAAATTGATAAACTATATTACAAATTTGATCGTTTAATGGCACTTAATGTATCTTAATACATTAAGCCATATCAAGTGTTAATGGCTTTCTACGGGAGGAAAAAGCTTAACGAAAGACTTTGCGCATTGCGTTCATATTCTGCTGTTCTGTGGCCACGGATTTGCGGGTCTTGTTTTTATCTCCTACAGATGACTTGCAGGACCCTGTTCCTTATGCTATTAAATTAGTTTTAATGGTCTTGTCTCCATTTGCAACACGCACGATTTGTGTGGATTGCAAGTGACGTCGCAGGTAGCTGAGAGTGCAGGTGGCGATTGGGAGTGAAATTGCAATTTAGTTTATTTTTTTCTTGTCTTCACCACCTGGCTACTGTTGTAAAATGTTGAGAGATTCAATTTAAATAAATAAATAAATAAATAAATAAATAAATAAATAAAATCGACGGCAAGGGACGACACTTCCGGAAGTGCAGCTGTCTGAGAGTGCAAATGCATGTCTGCAGCCAGACCCTTCTCCTACATTCAGCGTGACCCTTCCATGATTCAATACGTAGCGTCCTGAACGCCTATACCAGAACCTGTGCTACACGAGCTTTTGTGCTTAAAAAGTTTACACATTTTTATTTTCCAAAAAAAAAAAAAAAAATTACCGATCGTTTCGCTAGATAAGACCCTTCTTCCTCAGTTGGGATCATTAAGAGCCCTTTGAGACTGCATTTAAACTACTTTTTGGAAGTTCAAAATTGAATTCCAATAAAAGAAAGAAAAATCTTGAAATGCTTTCCTCAAAAAACATAATTTCTTTACGACTGAAGACAAAAAGACATGAACATCTTAGATGACAAGGGCCCAGCCAGCAATGACATGTGGGGCCCAGATGAGGGCTTCATTGGCGGCAAATGTGGGCCCCATTATGGGCTTGCACCCGGGATCCACATTGGGGCCAGCCGTGGAAGCCCAGACGTACTAAAAGTGGGACCTGTAAGGGTACTGCATGGGTCTTAATTGGGCAATTCATGTCAGACCGATTTGGGCCCCACCTGCCCAAATGGGTCCAAAGTGGGCTCTGCAACATGGCTACCCAGATGGGCTTTAAATGGGATCTGTAAGAGTCTTATGTGGGTCCTAACTGGGCAATTCATGCCAAACCCATTTGGGCCCCACCTGCCCAAAGGGGTTTAAAGTGGGTTTGCACCCGGGATCCACATGGGGGCCAGCCATGGATGCCCAGGTGGGTTTTAAGTGGGATCTGTAAGGGTCTTATGTGGGTCTTAACCGGGCAATTCGTGTCAGACCCATTTGGGCCCCACCAGTCTGAAGGGGTTTAAAGTGGGCTTTCACCCGGGATCCACTTCGGGGCCAGCTGTGATTGCCCAGATGGGCTTTTAGGGGGACCTGTAAAGGGTCTTAACTGGGTAATTCATGTCAGACCCATTTGGGCCCCACCTGCCTAAAGGGGTTTAAAGTGGGCTTGCACCAGGATTCAACCGTGAATGCCCATATGGGCTTAAAGTGGGCTCTGTAAGGATCTTATGTTGGTCCTAACTGGGCAATTCATGCAAGGCCTATCTAAGCCCAACCATGCCAAATGGTTTAAGGAAACAATCTAAGAAAAATTAAAAACGAAGAATGAATATAAGTACAAGATAAATACAAGACACTTGATGCTTTATTATTACTTGACCCATATGTGCATTCCCAGTTCAAACCCATGCCCACTTGGCCCATAAATATGCCATTCAAGACCCATATATGTGTTCCCAGATCAACCCCATGCCCACTTGGCCCATAAATATGTCATGCAAGACCCATATTTGTGTTCCCAGTTCAAACCCATGCCCACTTAGCCTATAAAAATTCTATGCAGGACCCATATGTGCATTCCCAGTTCAAACCCATGCCCACTTGGCCCATGCCTGTCCCTTATGGGGCCCATGTAATCAGCTCATATGGGCTTCCTATGTGGGACTCATACTACAAAACCTACATGGGACCCGCTGATTTCACCCAGCCAAAGCCCATGCCCACACAGTTCCCATGGAACCCATAGTTAATCCATCTGGGCCCCACATGTCATTGCTGGCTGGGGGGGTGAGTAAATTATTTGTGAATTGTTGTTCTGGAAGTGGACTTCCCATTTAAGTTATTCTAACGATCAGTTTTAAACATTCTAGGCACATACAGTAGGGTAGCGTGGGGCACAACCTAACACTTTTTGAATGTCTCAGTTTGTGTAAATCCACGTGGGGTCAGAGTATAATTTTTTCTCCACGTTAATTTCACCCTTGTCTAGTACAAATATGTAGCTTTGTTTCATAATTACAGTGTGTACGTTTTTCGTAATTTACCTCAAAAGAAAGGAAGTGAAAAGTGACAACATGCCCCCGTAGGTGGGATACATTGTAACATGTGAGGGGCGCGTTGTAACATGACCATATGACAACTAAAATGACACGAATGATTGAATGAAAAAAATACACGACAAACTAAAATATTTTGTCAATAAAATAAGATGATTAACTTTTTCAAATAAAATAATGGCTTTTTTTAAGAATTTAAAAAAGTCTAATTTTTGAGGTTCACAGTGAACACATCGCAACCATGCGTGGGATGGTCCTGATCGCAAACAACAGTATAGTTGAAAACAATGTGCGCAAATAGATGAAACACATTTAGAAATTCAGAAAAACACTCACCTCCCTCCAAACACAGCTCTCATAGAACACGAGAAAACGAGCCAAAATGCTTTCCATTTCTTGAAATAATAATTTCTCAACATTAAACATCGAATGTCAGTCTTTATTCACCTGTTTCTTGTGGTTTCTTTTTAAAACCCATTAAAGTAAATAGTGAAAATTACATCACTAATGTCACTGAATAGCATAGTTTAATAATAGCGGGGCAGATTGTAACGCAGTGTTACAAAGTGGTTACCCAGCAAACACAGAACGTTCCCCTAACGTTCCCCTATGGTTCCCGTTTGGTTATTTTTTTTGGGAACCAAATGAGAACATTCTAGGAACGTTCCCTGTAGGTTCTCTTTTTAATAACCTACAGGGAACGTTCCCTGCAGGTTATTTTTTGGTTTAATTTTTATAACCTACAGAGAACGTTCCCAGAACATTCCCTGCAGGTTATTTTTTTATTTAATTTTATAACCTAAAAAGAACCTTCCCAGAACGTTCCCTGCAGGTAATTTTTATGTTTTATTTTTGTAACCTACAGAGAACGTTCCCTGCAGGTTATTTTTAGTTGTCATATCCGTGTAAACTAATAAAAACTTAGCAGATCTTTCTGATCATTCTAATGCTGAAATGTATACTTTTTCATCATAAACAAACTATTTTTTGCAGAATTTCGTGTCTGAAATAAGCGTTTAATAAAGTGTAGACATCAAAGTGGTCAAATCGCATTATAATTATAATTTAATTCCAATTTTATAGCTAAAATTAAGGCAAGGTTAAGCGTACTCAGAAAATCATATCATTAACACTTGGTTTGTTTTTATATTTCTTTTCTTCTTTCTGCATGCGCTTCTCTAGCACGCCCTTAATCCTGCCTTCCACAGAAAGCCGCGCACTCGCGTAATTTAAAATTTAACGGTCATTTCGTTTTACTGACTAACATTCGTTGATTGATCTCTTTAATGAATAATTACTTATAATTAATATATATACGAGAGTAAATATTGTGATTTCAGGGAAATTTGACACGTCTAATTGAAGAGAACATGATGTTAACGGAGAAGTTTTTGTGTACCGACCAAAAGAGAGAAACATCGTCGTTAATTCAGTGGTAAGAAACGAATGTAATATTATTCTAAGTCAAGTCAAATAAATGTTATTCGTTTTCAATGTCTGTAAAAATAAAATTCACATTTTTAAAATCCAATATTTTGTTGAAGTCAATGTTATTTGGTGCTTTAATAAACAAAATCTGGGTTATGGTACTTCTAATCTTATATATTAACGAATAAAACAAATCTAGCATATTAAAGGATAATTTAATGTCATTTAATGCGCCTTATGATGGCTAAATGTGCTCTAAATATCTGTAAGGATTAAACAATACACTGTAAAAAATATTCCGTAAAATTTACGGTAAAAAACTGGCAGCTGTGGTTGCCAGAATTTTACCGTAAAAGATACGGTAGCAACATTTTGTGTTTTGCTGTTTTCACTTAAATTTACAGGTAAATACCGTAATTTCATTAACTGATATAATGCTAATATACCAACATATTGAAGTACTGAAATTTTTTTGTACCTTTGTAATACACTGATAACCACCAAAAGCAGGTGGTGATGAGAAAGTCAAATGATGAACCAAAGCTCATAACAAACAGCTTTTAAAAATTAACATATATAGAAGGTGCACAGTGTCATTCACACAAACACTAAACACCATCATGGTAACAGACATGAAACTGAAATAATGCATAAACATTAATTTAACAACATTAGATGCAACATAGAACCCTAATGTACAAAACGGCTAAGAAAAAACTAAGAAGAAAGGGTTATTTCAACAAAAAAACATCAAATTTAAAAAAAAATGTAACACAGGGAATTCTGGGAATGTCAGTTTACGGTAAATTTCACTGTTCACTGTAAATTTTACGGCCTTTTACCGTTAACCATTTAACAGGTTTTTACTGTAGCATTTTTACAGTATTTTTACCGTTAAATTCACGGTCATTTTTTACAGTGCATTGGAGAGCTTTGACTGAGGAGTGTTGTGGCCAGTCCTTAAATGCTTGGACTTTTTCTCTGGTCCATCTGGATGCCATGCTTACTAATGATATATCCAAAGAGATGGATGGACCTTATGTCATAACCAAGTACTCATAGTGGCCTGAAGGTGTTACAAAGGCAGTCTTTCACTCATCATCGGCACGTATCCAGATGAGGTTGTAGGCACTCCGCAGGTCCAACTTGGAGAAGATGCGAGTTCCACGTAATTTTTCAAAGCTGCCGGGACGAGTGGGAGGGCGTTACAGTATTTTATAATATGTAAATTGAGAGCACGGTATCTGTGAATAAATCTGATGATCTGTGAATTGAGACCTGACAAGAAAAGATAGACTGGCAAGACATGCATTGCAGCCAAAGACTGAGTAAGGCCCCAATCAGACGTTTTTTCCCCTTAATGTTTTTGCAGTGAGAGGTGCCTTTTTTGAATTGTTTTCTATTGGCAGTGAGCGTTATGCACGCCTCGCATTTTTGCCAGAGCGCTCTGAGCACCTGAAGTTGAAAAAAAGCAACTCTGAGCAGAAAAGTGAGCAGAAAAGTGTCCGTCGGGGCTTCCGCTCCAGGGTAGGAGCGGAAATGCTGTAGGTGACGTCAGACGCCGGAGACTTAGCGGTAAAACTGAATGAACAGCGAGGACAGCGAGGAAAATTTGGAAACTCTCCAGGAATACATCGACTGGTGCTTCGACGTTATAGTCATGAAGAAAAACCAAAATGCATGTTCCCCAGTCAAAAGCGAGACGCCGTCTTCCAAAAGAAGTCGCCCGGCAGACTCGCCTGAAACAACATCGCCGACGGGTAAAAGCTTTACCGACATCCTGGATTCAATCGACAAGCGGTTGTCCAGCTTCGACGCGAGGTTGTCCCTGGTTGAGATCCTTCACCGTGAATTCAAATCCTTGAGGGAATCACTGGAATTCAGCCAGCAGCAGGTGGAAACACTCGCTGCTGAGAACGCATCACTACGAGACTCGGTGAAGTCTCTAACTGAGAATGTGACCCATCTAAATGAAGAAAATAAAAAAATAAAAGAGACTGTCATCGATCTCCAGGCCCGTAGTATGAGAGATAACCTGGTGTTTTCAGGCATCCCGGAATCTGCCGAAGAGGACGCAGAAGCTACGGTTAAATCCTTTATCAAAACGTATCTGAAGCTTCCGGAAGACACCGTGGAAAACATCTGCTTCGAAAGAGTCCATCGGCTGGGAGCGAAGAAACCTGGAGCCCCGAGGCCGCGTCCTATTGTGGCCAAATTCGGATACTTCAAGCAGAAGGAGCAGGTGAAGAGTCGCGGGAGGGAGCTGAAAGGAACAGACTTTAGCGTAAACGACCAGTTCCCCAAAGAAATCCTGGAGCGACGCAAAGTTCTGTTCCCAATCCGACGCAGTCTCATCCAGAAGGGCTCCCGAGCGGTCATCGCCGTGGACCGGCTCTACGTGGACGGGCGGCTCTACCGCGACGTCAGTACCACTCCCTGGTTATATTAACACCACTCCAGATAAGAATACGTTATATTTTTATTTTTCTTCTTTCCTCGCTTGATCTTCTATTTACCTCTATCTAACTATCTATGTCAATTCGCTAATTTAACACGATACCATAACAAACACGATACCGTCAGTCTCCGCAGCGTTTAAATGTTGTTACAATGTTTTCGTTTCTGTCAAGTTTTTACTTGCATCCCTCCCTGTTTGCTTCTTTGTATGTCTTTCTTACTTCTAACTCCTCTCACAGCACCGGTCACCTGCTTTCCTACTCACACACACACACACACAACACCCTATACCTTTACACATCTGCGCGGCACGACCATGTACATATACACTCAGCGTTCTAATCACTCCGACCTTACAGCGCACACAGACATGGAGGACATACTCGCACACAAGCGCGTACACGCCCGCACATATCTCATTCAATTGAGCATCACACGCAGCGTGCAGCATTAGCTACACACACACATCTATGGGTGCACTAAGGTTTGTCACATGGAATGTGAATGGAGCTGGCTCCAGAGAGAAGAGGTTAAAAATATTTAGCCAGCTTAAAAAACTACAGGCAGACGTTGTTTTATTACAAGAGACTCATAGACCTGCCACAGCCACAGATGAACTTAAAACAACTGAGTTTCCTAATGTGTTCTCAGCCTGCTATAACTCTAGGCAAAGGGGGGTAGCAATTTTAATACATAAAAATGTTAATTTCACAGTACTTAACACAGTTATAGATCCAGAAGGTAGATTTCTAATCTTAAAATTATCTATATTTAACGAAAAGTTATGTATTGTCAGTGTATATGGTCCAAATGTTGATGACCCCTCTTTCTTTCACGTTTTATTTACCGCACTCTCTGAACACCTAGATTGCGCACTTGTTCTTGGGGGAGACCTCAACTTTGGACTAAATAAAGAAATGGACAGGCTCAGTACAGCTGGAACTCAGCGCAATTGGGAATCCACAAATATAGTCAAACAGTACATGAGCGACTATGGACTTTGCGATGCATGGCGTTCTTTTCACCCCAACAGTAGGGAATATACTTTCTTCTCACATGTCCATCATTCTTACTCTCGTCTGGATTATTTTCTAGTCAGCAGCTCACTGCTGAGTGACATTTCAGACACAGAGATACACCCTATTGCTGTCAGCGATCATGCTCCTATATCTTTAACTCTAGTGAATAAGAAGGACACTCCACCAAGTAAAAACTGGAGATTCAATACATCATTGCTTAAAGATGAAGATTTTATTAAATATTTCAAGAAAGAATGGGCTTTATATTTAGACTATAATGACCTGCCTGGAACATCAGCATCTGTTCTCTGGGAAGCAGGCAAAGCTGTGATGAGAGGTAGAATAATCTCATTCTCATCACATAAAAAGAAAAGAGAAAATAAATGTATTCAGGAACTAGAAGAAACCATCAAATCCCTAGAAGAAGCCTACGTATCCTTCCAGGAACAGGAATTGCTGAACAAAATACGTCAAGCAAAACTAGAATTAAATGAAATTATTAATAAAAAAACTCAATTCTTAGCACAAAGACTTCGCTGGCACAAATTTGAATATGGTAACAAATCAGGTCAATTCCTAGCTAACCAGTTAAAAATAAATAAAGAAAAAACAACTATATGTGCTGTTAAAGACTTAAGTGGGGACACAGTATATGACCCTGAAAGAATAAACAATATTTTCAGGGACTTTTACAAATCTTTATATTCGCCACAGATAAACCCGTCTAAAGACGAAATGAACCAGTTTCTTGATAATATAACTCTTCTGAAACTACCAGACAATCAAGCGATGGCATTGGACTCTCCACTGACATCAGATGAACTTCAGGAAGCCCTGAACAGTATGCCCAATAAAAAAGCTCCAGGTCCAGATGGCTTTCCAGCAGAATTCTATAAAGAATTCTGGCCAATTTTGGCACCAACATTCTACAGAATGTTGCAGGAAACCAAGGAAAATGGTAGACTTCCACCAAATATGAATTCTGCCAACATTAGTCTATTGCTAAAACCAGGCAAAGACCCTGTATTGCCTACCAGCTATCGTCCAATATCCCTTATTAATGTGGACATTAAAATAATCTGCAAAGCTCTCTCAAAAAGAATAGAGAAGATAACTCCTCTCATAATTCATCCCGACCAAACTGGTTTCATAAAAGGGAGGCACTCCTCAACAAATACACGTAGGTTACTTAACTTGATAGATTATTCATGCAATAAAAACCTTCAAACTACAATATTGTCTCTAGATGCAGAAAAAGCTTTTGATAGGGTTAACTGGAATTTTCTATTTGCAGTTCTACACAAATTTGGTTTTGGAAATTCTTTCATAAACTGGTTAAAAATATTATATAACTCTCCAACAGCATGTGTTAGGACAAATGACCAAACATCCTCCAGCTTCTGTCTTAAGAGGGGCACCAGGCAGGGATGCCCCCTCTCCCCTTCACTGTTTGCAATTTTTATTGAACCACTAGCAGCAGCAATTAGACAGGCTACAGTGATTAAAGGCATTAAATGCAAGAATGTAGAACATAAAGTCAGTCTTTACGCAGATGATGTGTTACTTTTTCTTCAGCATTCACAAACCATTCTCTCTGAGGTAATTACATTAATAAACTCTTTCTCAAGAGTCTCAGATTATTCAATAAACTGGTTAAAATCTACAGTTCTTCCAATTAATTGCTCCTTCCAGAACTCTTCCACTCCACTGCAATCCGGAAATATTAAATATTTAGGTATTAATGTTTCACCTAGGTTGGGAGATTTAATTAAATTAAACCACATCCCACTTTTAAAGATGGTAGAAGATGATCTAGCCAGATGGAAGTCTCTACCCATATCACTCATGGGAAGAGTCGCCTCAATTAAAATGATGGTTTTGCCAAGAATTAATTATTTATTTGCAATGATCCCGAGCAAACCATCACCTGACTGGTTTAGATCTCTGGACTCCTCCATCTCTAAATTCCTTTGGAAAGGTAAACCCCCGCGTATTAGCTTAAAAACGCTGCAAAAGACCAAGGATAAAGGAGGACTAGATCTGCCTAACTTTCACCACTACTTCTTAGCTAACAGGCTTCAACACATTTCAGGGTGGTTAAAACACACCCTCTTAGACGAGCCTTGACTAGATGTAGAACAGGCATTATGCAATAATATAGAGATTTCGGATCTGCCATTCATTAGCTTGATCATCAAACGACACGTATGCTTCAAAAGCATCAGTATCAGCTCTTCTCTGACAGCATGGTGGGAGTTTCTAAAAATGACTGAGTCTTCACTAATCCCATGCAAACGTACTCCCATCTGGAATAACCCTGACCTATTAATAAACAATAATATGATAAACTTCACAGATTGGAGTTGTAAAGGTATTAAATACCTGGAACATATATTCGAAGGGACGGACTTTATTCCCTTTGACATATTAGTTAAACAATATGGGATTAACAAGAACAGATTTTTAGAATATCAACAAGTTAAATCTATAGTAAAAAGAAAATTTAAGTCTAATCATATCAAATTACAAATACCACCAAGTGTGGCAGAATTTCTTAATCTCAAAACCCCTAAATTACTGTCTAAAATATACAGGACACTTTCCAAAATAGATGAATCAGTATCGCTTCCTATTACAAAATGGGAGGCAGATCTATCAGTCAGCTGGGACCATAATTTTTGGTCTCAGATATGTTTAAAAACCTTTGAACTGATTAGAAATCCCAGTTTACAATTAATACAATACAAAATCCTGCATAGAGTGCACTACACAGGTCATCGGATGTTCAGGATGGGTTTTACAGCTTCTAACAACTGCTCACACTGTCAAGGCAATACACCTGACAATTATATCCACGCTCTATGGTTCTGTCCACCTGTTCAGAGGTTCTGGTACAGGATTTGTGAAGACTTATCAAAGTGTCTTAAATGTTCCATTCCAGCCTCTCCATCAGTCTGCTTGTTGGGCTACCTAGATGGTGTCACTACAGAAGATAATTCAATCCACATGGCTTACACTGCCTTATGCATTGCTAAGAAGACTGTCCTCATGAACTGGAAAAATAAAAATAATCTTAATATCAACCAATATAGAGATCGTTTGTTGGACTATATTAGTCTTGAAACAGCTTCTGCTGCCACATTAGATCAATCTCTCTGGGCTCCTTTGATCAGCTCCATCACCTAGTGTGAGTGGGGGTCACGGTTCTGTCCGGCTTTGGTTTTTGTTGTCGCCGTGGGGGGGCCATATGGGCTGGGGGCATCTGGGAGTTCCCTAGGGGTGGGTTTCTTGGGGGGTTCGGCGCTGGGGCTGCGGTCCTGGCCTGGATGGGGTGTTGGTGGCTCTTGGGTGTTGTTTTTCTGGCGGCTGCATGCGGCGCTGCTGGGGAGGCCTGTGCCGGCGGACGTAGGTTGCCGGCCTGGCGGCCGTACTGCTCCGGGGTAGGTCTGGGGGGGGCTTGGGGTTCTGGGGCCGCTCTGCCACCGGGCTGGGATTCCGGCTGGGCCTGGGGGGCTTGGGTCCTGGTTGGTGTGCCGCCGGGAGCGTGGGTTGGTGCATGCGCTTGGGCTCGGCCCTGGTGCGGGGGCCTTTGACGCGTCGGTGGATCCGGTGGCCTCTTTAGCTGGTAGGGACGTTGTGGCAATATAGGCGGAGGACGGACTTAACCTGGGTGTCTATTGTCTTCTGTAGTCTGGGAGTTGACTGAATGATGGGGTGGGGGTAGTTTTTCCTCTGCTGTGGGGTCCGGTGGGCCGCCCCGGGCTGCCGTGGGCCCTGGTCTGGATGGGCCTGGGCCCCCTGCCCTGGGCAGATTTGGGGCAACGGGGGTGCCTATGGGGGTCAGCGGGGGAGCTGGCTCCAGGGGGGGGGTACTTTGCCCCCTCCAATGATTTCCTCCCCATCCCTAATGCTTCCCTTCTCCCGCTCCATCACACCAACATACAGGTAGGGTTTTGGGGTGCGGGTGTGTTGCTGGGATGCAGGGGAGGTGGTACTCCTCTGTCTCCTCGTGGCCACCTGCATCTCAATCATACATCACAACTTAGACACTCTCATTACTTACTGTCACATGACACATACATATAGGGCCTTGGGGGTGGGCACACTGAATGGCATCCAGGGGGCGGTCTGTTCATTCAGCCTTCTCTCTGGTGCCGGTGCCCACTTCTCAATTTTAAGTTACACATAGACATTGAGGGCTCTTGGGGAGGGGCCGATTTGACACGAGCTGGCGGAGGGTGGTTAGTGTCTTGCCCCTCCCCTGTTTTAAAGCACTTTAGAACAACACACACCAACACTACATTTGAGCGGGTGAGGTGAAGCATGGGGTCTTCTTTTTTTTTTTTCTCACACCCCTGTTCTCTGTTCTCTGTCCGGGGCTGGGGGCTGTGAGGACGAGCTGGCCATCCGGTCGGGGTCTGGGCTGGTGGTCTTCTCTGTTGCTGCGGGGTACCGGGGTGGTCTTCCTGTCTCCACACCAGAGTGAAGAGGGTTCAGCTCCGGGGTCTGGCGCTGATTGCCCCTCTGGGGGTAGTGGTGCCTGGATCCAGGAGTATAGAGTACAAATGGGGAGTGTGATTGTGGGTACTGTGTCCATTTTTGTATGTCTACATGTGGGGCGAGTGCGTGAATATTTGTTTGCGTGCATGAGGGTGGGAACGTATGCTTGTATATATGTGTGCCTGTTTGTCTATGTCCATGTGTCAGGTCAGGCCTTAGACTCCGCCTCACTCATCATCTCAGGCCCCCCCACCACGCCCTGCCGGTGGAGGATGCCCCCGGCCGCCGGTGCGTTGGTGGTTTCTCACTCCGGGGCGGGATGCTCGGGTGAGCGCTGGCCCGATCTCGGCGGTTGCTTGGCGGGGCCTGACCCCCCTGGCTTTGCTGGGCCCCGGCTAGGGGGTGGGGGGCCCTTGGATCGCCGGGCCCAGGGCCGGTCTGCTCTGGTGTGGCCGGCTGCCGGCGGAACCTGCGGGCTTGCCGCCACGCCCCCCTGGGACGTCTGCATTGTGGCTGCCGGATGATCCCCCTCCGGGCCCTCCTCTGCCCTTTTCTGGGTGGGGGCCGCGGTTGTCCCTGCGGTGGTTCTCCTGGGACTCTCGTGCTCGGGGGGGCCTCCGGATGTTTGGGGCCCGGGTCTCCTCCATGTCTGCTTCATACCTTGCGGGGCGGGGCTGTGGTTCCCCACACACACTATTAAACATTTACATGGAAGAACCTTATGAACACAAACGCGCTCACACACACAGGTGTGCACACAGGTGTACACACAAGCATTCACATTGGTGTAAAAACAGGTGCTCACAGACACACACTGTCTTGATCTGCTGTTGCTTCAAAACATATTTTGTAATATTAGTTATGTGTGCTGCACAATAACATTTAACATTTAGTATTTACTGTGATTTATATAGATGTTGGTTGTTGCTGCAGTTACTCTGCTGTTGTGTCTTCTGTTGTTTTCTCCTTTTGTCAGCAGGTATGGAAGCAGATTATCTTTTTTTTTATCTTTCTCTCTTTCTCTATCCTCCTTTTTTTTTTTTTTTTTTTTTTTTTTTTTTTTTCTTTTTCTTTTCTTTTTTCTTCTTCTCTCTCTCTCTCTCTCTCTCTCTCCCCCTCTTCTGTTGACTTTCTCCCCAATTTTTATTTTATTTTTTTTTTTCCTGTTTTCTCTATCCCCCCGGTCTTGTCTGTAATAGTATGGTTAAATAAAAAGGTACATAAAATTAAATTAATTAAATACATAAAAAAAAAAAAAAAAAAAAATGGCCATGAATGATGATAACATAGCTACACATACACACTGTCATGTGTTATCTGTGTTACTGACAGGCCGGGAGAAAAAAAAAAAAAAAAAAAAAAAAGAAAAGTGTCCGTCGTCATAGCGTTTTTTTCCACTGTCCAACTGAATGAATGGAGAATCGGGCCTTCCGTTGTGGTGCCAAAAGTTTACAGTTGCTTAGAAAGAAGTACCAATACTTATTTAATTACTTTAAATGCTAGTTTTAAAGAAATACGTCAGGTGGATTTAGAAACATTTGCATCTGAACTCTTCAATTGTTTTCAGTTTAGTCAAGACTTTTTTTTTTTTATGATTTTGATAAATGTGTACAGATATGATAAATCACAACCAGAACAGTGATTTGCTCTTTTCAGTTACTGACATTATAAATGACTTGAAGAGTAGCTACCCTACAGAGTTTATTCTAATTGGTGGTGATTTTAATTTAATTCCAGATGAGTGGCTAAACAGACGACCTTCTTAATTTAATTTAATAGCTCATACTTTTGTAATCTTGAAAGGACATCGACAGTTCCAAAACGACAAGGCAAAGGGTTAAATCCACAACAGGCGAAAAGTCCAGGGCAGGCTGAAGGCAGACCAGACAATATAACAAGGTGAGGATACAAGACTAGAATAAACTAACTAGAAACGTGACTGAGCTGGGCTAAGGATGAACAAAGGTGGCTCCGTACAGTTGCTAACACTAGACGAGTGCTAAACGCAATACAATACTCGGCAACTAGGAAGAGGAAGTACAAGGTTTATATAGTGTGCTTGATTGGTTACAGCTGTGTGTGTCATCAGCGCTATGAATGATGGGAAATGTAGTCCGGGGTGTGGTGCAACAGTCTGTCTAATGTGAAATGGCAAGGCGATCTCGGGTGGCGAGCAGACTGATGTTCTAAGTCTCTGTGGGCACTGAACAGACAGACAGTTCATAAATAGGCTCAGGACAGGACAAGAGTTTGTAGATGGCCTCTATAGCAGTAACAGGATGGGCAGAGAGTTCAGTGAGGGTCTCCATAGCCGTGACAGGACGGACAGAGAGTTCATGTACTGGGAGTGTATCGCTGGGTGCTAACACCGCGCAGAGAGACGTCCCCATCTTGTGAGGTTCTGCAGGATAAGCCGCCACCTCTGGTGAAACTGCGGTGGGCATCATAGCCTCTGAGGACACCGCAGCAGATGCCGCCGCCTCCGGAGGCTCTGCAGTACAAGCCGCCACCTCCCGAGACTCGGTGGTGGTGTACGGTGGTGTACGCTCCAGACTCACCATAGAGCGATTCCCATCATGGGAAGTGCTACAGACGGGGGAAACAGTTTAGCAACCGAAGGGCTTGGAGTTGGTTTGGGGATACCAGTTGAACGTGCAGACTCAAGCCTCTAAATCCATCTGACGATTTTCTTTAAAATTAGCATCTTCGCTCTGGCTACTTTGTATAGGTTTCTATGTAAGTACTGGTACTTATGATTGGGCTGAGGCTGGAATTTAGTGAGTTTGAAGTAAAAGTATTATGTGTCAGTAGCATTCACTCAGTATTATTATCTCATTTTTAACCGAGATGGCTTTTAGCTGGTTTTGCATCTGAACTCTTCAAGTATAAAACTATACATAGACAAACTAGTAGGCTAATTTAATTATACAAATAGGCTAATATAATCAAACTAGATTAAGTTCAGGTGAGCTTTATTGTGATTCAGCTATGTAAATGTACGGAAATCTAATCTAAACATTAATATTCCTTGTGAAAATTAACCATGGTTTTACTAAATAAATACCATGGTATTTGTAGTAAAGCTGCCATTATAGAAATGGTAACCTGCAAAAAAACTTGGTGCCACACTTTTACTATAGTAAAACCAACTTTAATTTTCAGAAGGGATATCATAGTTTATTATTTCATTTATGTTTACATATAGCATAGTCTATATACACACCTTGAACAACATTTAAAACTAAGGAGATATTTCATTAGAGATATTTCATATTTCAACCAATATTTTACTCTGAATACAGATTTTAGTCTGATAATAGCCTGTTTGGATCTAAAAATATAGCACTTTATATGTATATATATTCAAGCAACATTTTAACTCATGAAGTTACTGGCTACTGTCAGGAATTATATTAGTGGCTCTTCAAAATGCAAACATTTATCATCTGAGACACTCCAAGAAAAGTCCTTGCTGTCCAGAGTGTCTTCACCCGTGTAGGCATAATAGTACTACAATACATTGTGACATGATATATTGTTATTATACCCCTGCGTTGTTTTGAATGTTGAACAATTGTATCAACATATGTATATATTCTATATCCCGCGATCCAACAGAGGATATGAAAAATGGATCAGTTTTTATAGGGAAAGACATCCTAGTTACATGTTTAGCCATGTCTACACTGATTTTTGACCTAATCGATCACGTTAACAACTTTACAGCACCTATTGTGAATTTCACTGACATTGTAGTATAGGGTCGCTTTGTGAAAACATCTAAATGGTTAATTATATATATAGTAAGACAGAAACGCACATGTTCCACACTTATGTTGGTCTGCTGTATTCCTTGAAAAGATAAACGGGTGTTTCGGGTCACAAGAAACTAGTGTAGGACCGACAGCGCCATCTGCTGTTTTTTTTGGAAAAGGAAGTTACTCAATTGCATTTGTGAGATAATCTACCTGCACGCCTCTGTGAGAAAATCAGGCCAAGTTTCCCCATAAAAAGGCAACTGAGTCTCACAGTTGTAACACACAATACATATATTTGTCCATACCACTGCATTTTCTCTCAAATAGAGTTTTGTAATTGCGAATCACTTTGCGTTTGTTTGAAAGTCACGTTTTTCTTTGCAAAGCAGATTGTGTTTATTTGCAAAACGCTGGATTAGTTTGATGAATATTGCCATAAAATTCACTCCATAACGATAGGCTTCAGGAATGAGTTCATAAGCACGATGAACTGCTGACTTTATGCTTTCGTACTGCAAACTCTCTTCTAACGACAGAGTGGAACAAACCTCCTGAGCCTTTCCTATTAATGTTAAGTGTTTTTTTGTTGTTGTTGTTGTTGTTGTTGTTTTTTGGCAAGGATGTTAAAAACCTGTTTTTATTTATTTATTTATTTATTGCTTTGCCATTATGGTGTATGGAGTGTAGACTGATGTGAGAAAAAAAAGTAATTTAAAGCAGTTTAACATAAAGCAGCCACAACAAAATGTGAAAGAAAAAAAAAAAAAAAAAACAATCAGGGGGTATGAATACTTTTGCAAGGCACTGCATATTCACAGCAGAGCTGTATTTGCAATATCTTTGGGTTTACAAAGGGTGGAGGAAGTCAAACTAGACAGAATTGAACTTTAATCAGATTCAACAGAATTACAGAGTATTAATAAACAACTACAGATGACATTCTAATAAAAAATATGGTAACACTTTACAATAAGGTGATATTTGTTATAACTCGAACGAACAATGAACAATACATTTATTACACGTTCATTAATCTTTGTTAATGTTACTTAATAAAAATACAGTTGTTCATTGTTTGTTCGTTAATTCACAGTGCATTTACTAATGTTAACAAACATTAACTAAGATTAATAAATGTTGTAGAAGTATTGTTCATTCTTAGTTCATGTTAACTAATGAACCTCATTTTATAAAGTGTTACCAGAAATACACACAGCACTGCTAAACGTACAAAAATTACAAATAGATGTTCAATTCTGTTGGATATCAGCACATACATGAGAAATGAAACAGCGTAAAAATCTGTGAAAAGGCATTAAATCATAATGACAAACAGAGATTTCTCTTGGAAAAAAATGAAGGAAAAACATGAATTAAAAGCAACACTAATAATCACTGGCAAAAGATTTGAGACGCAGATAATAAAGGAAGACAATATTACAGTATTACAAAAAAAATTAAGGTTAAAACAATTAATTGTAAAAACAGAAGAGAAGAAATCAGTTACACAAGACAATGGTAAAGACACACAAAACATAATAATACATTTTTTTTTCTTATGAATAAAGTGAACACAGATAAATGTGAGGTTTGTAAATTGAAATAAATTGTAGAACAAATATAAGGATAAAAGGGGAAAAGAATGTAAAGAATGCATCATCAAATTAGGAAGGAAATGGGATATTACAGGTATTTTAGGAATAGATAAATCTCAGATGCAAGTTGTTAAGGCATTAATGAATTTTTCATGAAACTGGTCTTATTTAAGAGAAGATTAAGATTATATACTCCAATATAGTAGGTGGCGGTTATGATTCAATATCGTATTAATTCATAATTTTTACGGCAGAAACAATGTACTATGCTATTTTGGTGGAAACTATGGTAACTGGACATAAAATTATAAAAATTCGCAGATATGAAAAATGTGAGTTAGTCATCTTTATTATAGCTAATTGTTAAGCAGATGAGAGACTTTAAAAAATTAATTTTTAAAATCAATTCCAAATTTGGTTGATTTGACTTTGATTTTAGTTTTGGGTATTTCAGGTTTGCCGCATCCTCTTCATTTAAACTGCAGGAAATGAATGGACTTCTGATGCAGTTATGGTGAGTGGATTTTCAGTTAAGCGCCAAGCAGAGCCACTGCAAAACACAAAACAACACATCTGTAAGTGATAACACTACTTTGAGAAGATACAACAATTTTAACCCAAGTTCACACTTGTGCATTACCTGCAGGATATCCAGCTCGATTTTTCCGGTGTTCTTCTTATTTAACACATCAAACATTTCTGCAAAGAGCACAGATGAAAACGTTACAGTAAACCATCATCATAATTCCTGTTTATAGTATTTTATTTATGGTAATTTAAAACATTGAACTGGATAATCTTCAGCAAAACTTACTGAAGAGCATTTCAAGGTGAATCAGGCAGCCAACAAAGGAATCAAAGTCAATGGCGTGCTGCTGATTGGCATAACGTGAGGTTATCACCTGAAGTACGTCATTGTTCAACTGGAACCCTGTGAAGAAAAGCAAATACAATCATTAATGCACTCGTTATTATGTCCACTTTTAGAAGAAATGAGTGGCTGTACTGTTCACAATGTTTATACTAATAAACTGCCTTTCACACAGTCTTTATTGGTTACCGTTAAGAGATCATGATGTGTGAACCGGATCTTTTAAAAAATACTGATAAATTTGTTCTGCCAATTTTCTGGTGTGTAACCCTTCACGTTTACAAACACAACACTAGGAGGCGCAGCCATTAAGAGGTCACTTCAGGTTGATGATATCACAGAATTTACCTGATATTTTGAAACAGATGTGTGAATGGTGCTTAACCGGTAAAAATACGAAACATTGTTGCCTGTGTGATTTTTGTATTCACCAGGTAAAGTCATTACGGTAATTTTACGGTAATTTACCTGTATTTCTGTGTGAAAGGGGCTCATTACCTGCTTCTTTCACGGCAGCTCTCATCTCATAGGAACTCATTGTGCCTGAGTTGTCTGTATCATGCTTCTTAAAAACCTCCTGGTGAAGTATGACAGAAAATAGACCTACACATTCAGTATTTAACATTGCTAAATAAATGTAAAATTTTTTCAGAAATTAATGTCCACAAAGTTGTTGCTCTGTGGTAGGAATGCACAATAGATCTGTATTATATTAGTTATTGTCTAATATTACAAATTTTTCATTGATCTTTAAATTACACCGAGATATATATTATACCAAATATTTCTGGATCTTTATCCACAGTATGTGAAACTCCACAAGGCCGAGTTTGCCTCTGCCATCTCTCTGGATTGGGGTTAAGTTAAGGGTTATGACAGTGTTATAATGATTCATTTGGTTAAAAGGACTTTTTGAATTTGTTGAGAATATTAATCTACAAATAAAACATTCAGATAATCTGTGATTCAAATCCTGAACTCCTGGAGATTTGAGAGGAAACTGCTGGGCGGTTGTAAGTTGGAATTCAACATGAAAGCAAAATAACAGTCAGTTTTTTTTTTTTTTGATTTATTTTTGGCATTTTTATGCCTTTGTTTGGATAGGACAGTGTAGATGGACAGGTAGTGAAGTGGGAGGGATCGGGAAAGGTCCACAAGCTGGGATTCGAACTTGGGTCGCCCGCAGCACAATGGTGCTATATGTCGACGTGCCAACCACAAGGCTATTGGCGCTGACACAGTCGGTATTTTTTATATTATGGTAATAATATAAAAATAATCATAAGAGAACTGCCAACATGTGAACGTATCATTAAAGGCGACATATCATGAAAATCGGACTGTTTCTCTGTTTAAGTGCTACAATCGAGTAAAACCCAGTCATTTTTTTGGTAAGCCTTTCTCTGTGAAAAACCGAGCCATTTAGATTTCACTCCCCCCATGACTTAGAAAGGGGACCTTATTATAATATTACCACACCTTAAACTGTAGATTTCCACTCAGGGCACCACCATTGTGTTTTTGCAAGTGACAACGGTGTACCAGCTCTAGAGCCATGGCAAAAGTTTGAGCAAAGCATGCTGCACAAGTAAGCATAGATCACTATTCAAAGTCCCAGCCTCGGAGGAGACAAGACAGCAGTGGATTTATTGATTTATTTACTGTATATTACGCTGCTGCCACACAGATCTAATATAAACATGATTTCTTTCCCAGCTGTTTACCTTCACAGACATAACAGACTGTTTTTGTAACTCCTGTGTGTTTTTAACATAAACTTTGACAGTTTAAGTGCAATAAGACATGAAAGAGAAATTAGTTTGGTACTCACACTCACACATGCTGCGGATGTGCAGAAAACTGTATATCAGAAGTTTAAACTAATATGGTTTAAAATGCATGATTTCAGCACGATAGATCTACGATCAAAACCAAATGCATTTTTAGCAGAGTATCTGAGGTAGCTGTAAAGGCACAGCCCTATTCTGGAAAAGGGGGCGGGGAACAGCAGCTCATTTGCATTTAAAGAGCCATGCTTGGCTCTTTAAATGTTGAAGGTCAAAGTGGTTTGGCTGCCAAAAAAATCTCTGCATGAATCCATGTAGTATCCATTCATGTGATCCAGTGAGGAAAGGATACATCTAGCAGACTGATAATGTGGCGACAAGTCTCCATACTAAATCCATCTGTCGTCACATCGGTTCCTGTGTGAAATACCACAAAACACGGCCTTATGGTCGTATATATATATATATATATATATATATATATATATATATATATGTGTGTGTATGTGTGAAAAAAAACTAGGAATGTTTGTTTTCTTACGTTTCGAGATAACACTGTCCAGGATCTTCTGTAGTTCAAACACAGACACCTCTGAGTCCTGTAGAGTGAAGACAAGATCATGCATAGTGGGAAAAATAAAACGATAATGACTCAAAACTGAAACTGACCAGCCATTTGACTTACATTTCCAGCAGTCTGATTGAAAAGCTTTTTGAAATGTGGGTCCACATCACTCTCGGATATGTATTGCTGGGAAAGAATAAAACTTTTTTTTTTATTTATATCTGAATTTATACAAACATATTTCTTTTAACTAATAATACACACAGTGTTTGTAAATGATAAATTTACCTTTTTCACATCTGCATTGATCTCCATATCCATCCGGCTGCAGGGACGAGAGTCAGAAACATCCATCATGCATTTAAGTGCAAATACAAGAATGTTTAGGGTACAGTTATAATTTATTGGTCTGACAATCTGGGCCCATATTCACAAAACATTTTATCTTACCACTAAGAGTTCTCCTAAATTGTTCTCCTTCTGGAGCAGCAGTGAATGTTTGAACCTATTTTTTAGTAGTTGTGTTTGAGTCCCTCAATTGTCCATCTCAAAAAAATCACTGCTTGAAATATTCTTGACTGAACAGCGCAAGAAGAGTTCTTGTCCAGCTTGTTAATGAAAAGGATATAATCAAAGGGAAATTTGGAGTTGGGATAACCTCCAAAAAAAGATGCACAGGAAAAAAACATAGAAAAACATGTATGCAAACAAATGCAGAGTGTTTCTAAAATGTTTACAGTCCAAGGCAGAATGCAGATGACAGCCATTTTAGCCCTGCTGAAAAAGGAAAAAAAAAACAAAAAACTTTGAACTTTGAACTTCCAAAATGCAGTTTAAATGCGGCTTCAAAAGGCTCTAAACCAACCCAAGCCAGTGAAGAAGGGTCTTATAGCAAAACAAGTTATTTTCTAAACAATATGACAATTTATATACTTTTTAACCTCAAATGCTCGTCTTGTCTAGCTCTGCATAATTTTTCCCGGTTCAAGACAGTTAGGGTATTTCAGAAAACTCCCATCTCATTTTCTTCTCCAACTTCAAAATCGCCTACATCGCTGCAGAAGTACCAACCCAGTGTTTACAAAGTGAACATGCAAAGAAGATCAAACACCCTTTACAAAAAAAAGGTAAAACGGAAGGATGATTTTTGATTTGATTGAGAACGAGATGGGAGTTTTTGAACATAGCCTAACTGTATTGACCCAGATTACACAGACTACACATGCACATCACAGAGACGAGACAAAACGAGCATTTGAGGTTAAACTAGATAAGACCCTTTCACTAGATAAGACCCTCGGCTGTGATCATTTAGAGCAGGGGTGCCCAACCCTGTTCCTGGAGATCTACCTTCCCGCAGAGTTTAGTTCCAACCCTGATCAAACACACATGTCTGTAATTATCAAGTGCTCCTTCAGATCCTAATTAGTTGGTTCAGGTGTCTTTGATCAGGGTTGGAGCTGAACTCTGAAGGAAGGTAGATCTCCAGGAACAGGGTTGAACCATTTGAAGCTGCATTTAAACTGCATTTTGGAAGTTCAAACTCATGGGCACCATAGAAGTCCACTATATGGAGAGAAATCCTGAAATGTTTTCTCAAGAAACATAATTTCTTTACGACTGAAGATAGAAAGACATGAACATCTTGGATGACAAAGGGGTGAGTAAATTATCTGTATATTTTTGTTCTGGAAGTGGACTAATCCTTTAATGGAACATGTCCCAAAACACACTACAGGAAAACATTTATAATGGTTAAAGTTAATGGTTTGTAATGGTATTTGTGGTGAAAACAATTAGAATTTCTGTAATGATTTTTATTGTTTTTCAGCAGGGAGTATAGTTTGTGATGCTAAAACAGTTTAATACTCTTAGAGAGAAAATGTAGTAGTCTTAAATTTAGGATGGACACACTTATTATTTTATGATTTTCTCCTAAATCGTTAAGTTATGAACTACTTTTAGGCTTAAGATGTTTTGTGAATACAGGCCCAGATGTTTTAGAGCAGAGGTGCCCAGACTCGGTTCTGGAGGACCAGTGTCCTGCAGAGTTTAACTCTAACCCCAATCAAACACACCTGAACAACTAATCAAGCTCTTAGAAACTTTCAGGCAGTTGCGTTGAGGCAAGGACAAACTCTGCAGGACATCGGCAACTCCAGGACCAAGTTTGGGCACCACTGTTTAACCCTTTCACAAGGTGAGTTTAAAATATTCTAGCTGAGCCCCCAGGGTGAGTTTTTTTAGGCGACCGTTATTTAGAACGTTTCCATGGCGACGCGTCGTGTTTGGCACGTGACACAACGCAGCCACAGTAGCGCTGTATGACACATGTATCACTTTTATATCGTTTTCCCCTTTTTATTATTAATATTCACAAACGTGCTCACTGTATTATGAAATATCTGATATTCCGATTCTGAAATATGTGCAAGTGAATGTATTTGGAGGTTTAAACACTTAATGAGCGTGTTGGTTGATCTATGCCGAGTGATGGGCGCCGCCATGTTAGTTCGCGCTGAATCCGAGCTGTGGGATTTACAAAACGCAAATTCATCCTCTTCTCCCGAAAAAACATTAAAGTAAGTCTCTGGTGAGCTTGGAGAAGAGCAGAGTAAACTTTATAGTTACCTGCACAATGTGTATATGATATCAATAAAACATGTCGTCAGATAACATTCATTATTGCCGCTTCCATAGACATCGGCGTGTATTTTGCTAACTATAAATGCATCGTTTTACTAGGACTTATGTGTATTTAAATGTCTGGAATCTAAAATAAGCATTATATGGTTAAAAACACGGAATAGTTGCGATAATATGACAAGCGCTCAGCGCGTCCGATCTGGCTCAGCGCCAGCCAAAGAGCCAAAGCAGATTTGAATTCAGCAGTTGATCACGTGACGCGCTGAGCGTTCGAATCACACCGATGTGATCGTACGCGTGAAAGGGTTAAGTGCAACGATGGGACAAACCTGGCAGCAGCCTCTTTCTCTGTGAACACACGCAGTATGAAGCTTCCGTTACAGTGCGGCTCGAAAGTGGAGGGGATGATGACATATTCACCCGGAGGCAGTTTGAAGCGCTCGCTCACCCCTCGACGTTTGGTGAAGGTGTTGCTCTTTGCAGGTCGCTGATGCAACAGTACGTCAGGACCAAGATGAATGTTATTGTGACCCTTAAACTGCAACATAAACACAGATGGATAAAATAACATATTAAATTTGCTAAGGTTGTTATAAATGTATTATACAGAGTCCCCAAGGGGACTTGGTGATAAACATAAAATAGGAGTAATTATATTTGAATGATTTTGAGTTCACTCACAAAAGTTATCTTGCAAAAAATCTTACTAAACATTTGCATTCCCCAGAGAAACTGCATTCTCACAAAAACATTTCTTCCCATCTTTTTGTTTGTTTGTTTTTTATTTTCTTTTAGGAGGTCCAACTACTCTTATGTACAAACCATTCAAATGTCATACACACCTCATCTGGAACCTGAAAAACACAACAATCATATTATTTAATGTTCATATAATTTTACCACAAAATTTAGCCACAAAAAAAGTTAATTAGCTGTAATGTGGATAGTTATGTCAAAGTGAAAGTGTGTTCCAGATGATTATTAAGTTGGCTTGAGAAAGCCAACTTACTGATCTGCTATTTAAGAATATTATTATTATTATTATTCTGAGCCAAATTTCGGTATCTATCTCCTCCTAGAGCTTTCAAGCTAGAACCACCTAATTCGGCCCAGACCTTCAGACTGGTCTGACTCGGTCTGCTATATCTTTTCTAACTGATCCGGCTTACAGTTTTCGTAAACCAGACTATCAAAACCACCAAAAATCCCATAGACTTACTTTGACGGAATGTTCAAATGAACCAACACTCTTCAAACTCCAACTGACAAAATTCAAATCTAAACTCCCAGAATCCATTGAGGCTCAATCAAGCTTCCCTTCTATGTACTATTTCTAATCAATTTAGACTCACTTAAGCTTCCACTCTAATATTTCTAATCTATCTAGCTATCTAAATCATGCTAGCAACATAACATGCTAGTAACATGCTAATCATGTTAGAAACATGCTAACAACATGCTAATCATGTTAGCAACATGCTAGTAACTTGTTAATCATGCTAGCAACATGTTAGTAACACGCTAATCATGCTAACAACATGCTAGTAACTTGGTAACAAGGCTAGCAACATGCTAGTTACATGCTAATTATACTGGAAGCATGCTAACAACATGTTAATCATGCTAGCAACATGCTAGTAACTTGCTAATCATGCTAGCAATGTGCTAGTAACATGCTAATCATGCTAGCAACATGCCAATCATGTTAACAACATGATAGTAATATGCTAATCATGTTAGAAACATGCTAACAACATGGTAATCATGCTACCAACATGCTAGTAACTTGCTAATCATGCTAGCAATGTGCTAGTAACATGCTAATCATGCTAGCAACATGCCAATCATGTTAACAACATGCTAGTAATATGCTAATCATGCTAGAAACATGTTAACAACAAGCTAGTAACATGTTAGCCATGCTAGAAACATGCTAGTAACATGCTAATCATGTGCGAAACATGCCTGCAACATGGTAATCAGGCTAGAAACATGCTAGTAACTTGCTAATCATGCTAGCAACATGCCAATCATGTTAACAACATGCTAGTAATATGCTAATCATGCTAGAAACATGTTAACAACAAGCTAGTAACATGTTAGCCATGCTAGAAACATGCTAGTAACATGCTAATCATGTGCGAAACATGCTATCAACATGGTAATCAGGCTAGAAACATGCTAGTAACTTGCTAATCATGCTAACAACATTCTAGTAATTTGCTAATTATGCTAACAACATGCTAATCATGCTAACAACATTGTAATCAGCCTATAAAAATAAAAGCAACAAGCTAATCATGCTAAAACATGTTAACAACATGTTAAATCATGTAAGCAATGTGTTAAATCATGGTAGCTGCTTTCATACTTTTACAACTGCTTCAAACTTTCAGGCTAGGATTTCTCAAGCCAACTTAAAGTTTGTTCTCAAACTTTACTCATCTAGTTATTATTAACATTTCAAGACAGATCTACCATGAGCTCAGAGCTATTAATCAATATTTCAGCTTCATTTAGGAAAAAAATCTTTAGCCGAACTCCAGATGAAGAACTACACTAATCATGAGAGAGAATTGGTAACGTTGTCTCTAGTACTAATAGTATTACTGATTGTACGTAACCAGTTACCTTATAGATAGCGAAGCCAATGGAGTTCGGCTCTCGTCCAAACCGCCTGTCTTTACGAAAATCTTTCTGCATCAGACCCATAAGGATCGTACAGCCGTTCTCTCCATCATGAGGATCATCATCTTCGTCCTCCAGCTTGATCACAAACTGAGGGTTTGAGCAGAATGTAGCTGGAGAGGAGGAACCAAATGATCAGACGGTAGTTAAAAAACAAACTTAAGGGTCATTTTATAATTAGGGGTACATTTAGAATTGGACAATGTGAAGAAAAAAGTTTTCTTTTTTCCCAAAAACCCAAACATGACCTTACATAGCTGCTTTGAATCTATATTGTATAAAGTGCTAT
Organism: Cirrhinus mrigala; assembly: GCA_036247105.1. NCBI lineage: Eukaryota > Metazoa > Chordata > Actinopteri > Cypriniformes > Cyprinidae > Cirrhinus > Cirrhinus mrigala. The sequence continues at coordinate 13,591,043 of CM070028.1, forward strand.
ATAAATAAAGGTGATCTGTAGGAATATGTGCATAAAATACCATCTATGTTTGCTACTGTCCACCATGTTATCTTTACTGGGTAACACAGTTGACAGGTAACTTAATTGACATTTCTTGTGTTGTGGACCTATACTTAACATGGAAGCCTAGAACTGCTGAGCATATGGTATGTTTAGAAATATAGTTTTATAAACAAAACATAAGTTTTAGTTAAATTGTCTTGTTAAAATTTGCAGCAATAATATTTGTGTAACTGTTGACAGTCAATGAATTCACTATTGACAGGTTTGCTAGTTTAACCAATATTAGGGGAAAGAGAGAGAACATAACTTCTAGTGTTTCATCCATGTGCTTCTAGAGGAAATATCATCATACTGTGCAAATTATGCAAGAATGGGACAAACCATTCTTTTTTGAGGGTGGGTTTTCTAGTGGGTAACTTTGACAATGGTTTTTCGAACACAAATAAAACAAGTTATATCACAATAAACACTTATTATTTTTAAAGCGTACACCCAAATGTCTTGATAACCTAATCTAAATGAAGGAAAAACTATGACTTTAATTTATATTTGAGGTCATTTTCATGCTTAAATGCAGAGTAGAATAAGCAACTTTACAAAATCGAACAGCTGAATACCAGGGTTGTATGTGATATGAACATCATTTTTGAACAAAAGATATGGCTTTTTCAACATATAGTGGTGTGATTGGGAAAAATATAATTGTGTACTAGAAAATTAAGCATTGGGGCTTTATATTGATGAAAATATATTCAAAATGTACTTCACAGACATGAGATGTACCCACAATTATAGAATGACGCTTAAACTTATTTTTAAGTGCATTGTGGTTAATTGATTTACCTTTGTTTTTCCTAGAGCCCCCTGCGGTGGATCCCACTCTCCAGTCTCCTTCAAACTGGCTGTAGTTCCAGCGGCTCACGGTGTCACTTGAAAGGGCGTCTGGAGTCAGATTACAGATGTCTAACCTCGAGAATTGCTGTATGAAGTCCGAATACGCCATCCTGACAGGATGAGGAAGATTTGTCAGTATTCATTAATTTAGTTCTTACATTTTTGATTGTTAGAAGCTCCAGTTCTCTTACCAGAACTCTCCATCTTTAGCTGAATAAAACAATTTAGCTTTCTCCTCCAGTTGGACGCTGTTCCACTCGTTAGAACTGAAAAGGTCATGGGAAATATTTTAGATGACTGATGTTGAAGGAGTAAGATCTGTTTAGGGAAACTCACTTGTCACTCCAAGGGCCTTTCCACTCCACCCGACCCCACGGGTTCCTGATACGCACCAACTGAACCAGATGGCCGTTAGAGTGAACCTGTAGGTACAATAAGGTGACAGTCATTAGAGCTCCTTCAGTTTTTTTCCTATCAAATCCATATGTCCGTGTCAGTGCTGGTATCTGACCTCTTCTGCCCCTGTGACGGAGTAAGCATGATGCTTCACCAGCTTCAGACTCGTCTTCGTCTCTGTCTCCTGTGAACTGGACTTTTTTAATGATAAAAATATTAGAAGATCAGGATTAAATCAGCATTTCCCAAATGATACCAAAAGAATTATATATATATATATACTTTAAAAAAAAAAAAAAAAACAGCACAACAGTTGTTTTCAACAACGTATATACTAGTTTATTGGCTATGAGCTTCAAAAAATAAATCATTATCATTATTAGCCACTTACTACGTATTATAACAAATGTCACACTTGAAACTTGTGGTATTTAGTGTGAGCTACAAGAGAGCCAACATTTGATATTTCCACATTAACTAGACCACAGATCCACTCAAATATTTATTTGTCATCCAAGATGTTCATGTCTTTCTTTCCTCAGTCGATAAGAAATTATGTTTCTTAAGGAAAACATTCCCGAATTTTTCTCCACATAGTGGACTTTAATGGTGCTCCCAAGTTTAAACTTCCAAAATGCAGTTTAAATGCAGCTTCAAATGGCTCTAAATGATCCCAGCTGAGGAAGAAGGGTCTTATCTAGCAAAATGATTGGTCATTTTCGAAACAAATTGGCAATTTATATACTTTTTAGCCTCAAACGCTTGTCTTGTCTAAGTATGCGTAAGCTCCAGTTTTTTTTCCAGTTCAATATGGTCAATACAGTTAGGGTATGTCGAAAAACTCCAATCTTGTTTTCTTTCCCAACTTCAAAATCGTCCTACATCACTGCAGAACATGCAGAGAAGATCAAATGCCCTTTACAAAAAAAGGTAAAACAGCGATGTAGGACGATCTTGACGTTGAAGAAGAAAACGAGATGGGAGTTTTTCGACATACCTTAACTGTATTGACCCGGATTACACAGACTACAGATGTGCATTGCAGTGATGAGACAAGGCGAGCATTTGAGGTTAAAAAATAAATAAATTGTCAATTTGTTTAAAAAATGACAGATCGTTTTGCTAGATAAGACTTCCTCGGCTGGGATCTGTAGCATCTGGACCAATCAGACATATAGTTATTTGTTACATTTAACAAATAATCTTTAAAACCAACAAGCCAGCTATATGCTGGAGTTCTGGAGACAATCCCCCAAAGTAACTAACACCCCAAAAGGGCTCAGTTGCCAGGGCGACCATTTGATATCATGGGTTTCATTGCTTCAAGGAATGCAAACAAAGCACACTATATTTGCCTATAGGAAAGACACAGTGCCTATAGAAATGGACTCTTTCCTATTCATTCACAGACAAACCTATCCTTGACCTTCCTATCATACATAGCCCCAGGTCATTGTGTATAGTTTTACTATTACTGCCTTGTAATTTTTGTGTTTTCATTGTATTCTGTTGTATACATTTGTTATGATAGATCTCTAGTGTAGTATAACTTACCTATGCCATGTTTGGTCTCTTTGAATTTGTATTTTGATCATCTAAAAGATGGTGTATATTATATGTTGATACCTTTGCAACATATAGTGTTTTAAAAATCCTTAGTAATTTTTGCATCAACACCTAATCGAATTACATATGCAAAATACCATGCTCACAGACAAAGAGTCGTTAACTTTCCCTCCAAAAGTGAAAGTCACTATTGGCTCTCGGACCTCCTGGAGGTGTACCCCCCAGAGACTTTAAAGGCCCTCTCTCTTCTTCCCCCACTCTCTTCTGCAAAATCTTCCGATTGCTACCTGTGTGGAAGGACTCACGGGGAACCTGAGCCGGCACAGGGCGTGCCTGGCGGGCCCGACAGGCCCCAACATATAGAGCTGTGGCTCTCGACCACAAAGAGCCAGACATTTTTACTCAACCCTGGAATTCATCTTAATGGAAATGTCCTTGAACAGACATTTCTCTCTTCAGTGTTTTTTAGTTTTCTTCACTCGTCTCTCATGAGTTCTTTTAGAAACTAAGAGGATGAGGAGGATGAGCTAGAACTCGTCGGGACTTCTCTAAGTTGCGCCAGGCCTTGCGGCCTTGTCTTTCCATTCCCCAAAGATCATAGGATTTCAGCTGGGTCCCTCTCAGCTCTTGGATCTTCTACACTTTTCACATCGGAAGAAACTCCCAGTCGCCATCGAGTCAGAACATCTTTGGAGTTCATCACTCTTCAGACTCGGAAGAACGTGATCATGATCTCCAAACCACCACTGCTCCAAACCATCAAGACTTTCACCCGAGACTGCATTCGGACACTTGTTCAACGACCAAGGTAATGCAAGTATCGTACATTTAACTAAACAAAACAGAGGTTTAGTATAAGCTGTAGACAGCACTGATGGTTTCACTCAGGTGGTTAACTGTCTCTTTTCATAGCTTCATTTTCTTCTGTCTCTAATGGCTTTTTACTGACCCTTCCCCCATGTATGAGTGATTTCATGTTTGTTTGTTTAGATTAGTTATGTGTTAGTCCTTCGTTAATAAATTTTTGTGCACAAATTACATGAGTTTTGATTCTGATTCTGCCTTGCAAAATTAATGTCCCTTTACGATTCTGATTCAAGCTACATGCTCTTTAAGAAATACTTTAAGAAATTTATTTGCTGTGGCCAAGAAAATATAATTTCTTGTTGATATGAAATTATACTGAATGGTCGCTGGACGAACATATTAGTTGATGGAAAATTAATTCTGAAAACGAAACGAAAATTAATACAGATCGTTTGGAGCCCTTTGAAGCTGCATTTTGGAAGTTCAAACTTGGGTGCACCACTGAAGTCCACTATATGGAGAAAAATTCGGGAATGTTTTCCTCAAGAAACATAATTTCTTATCGACTGAAGAAAGAAAGACATGAATATCTTGGATGACAAGGGGGTGAGTACATTATCTGTAAATTTTTGTTCTGGAAGTGGACTTCTCCTTTAAGTATTATATATTTTTAAACTATTTATTCTTGTCTTGGAGAAGAAATGATGAGAAAAGACAGCCAAGAGAAGTGGAATGGGACTCACAGAAATGGCACACCCCATCAATGATCTCAGTTTCAATGCTTTCTGCATGAGCTTAAACAGATGTGGAGGAGCTTTGCTCAGCTCACAGCTCTCAGCGATACCTCCAGTGAAATCCTCAAAACCCTCAGTGGCCCGGCCTCTCTCCAGAGCTTCATATGAGCCGTTTACCCTTCAAAATAAGGAGACATCAGTGCCACTAGTTGGTATATCACAGATATGTGACGTGTTGTATGAACACTGTGTGTTTTGTAGGCTGAGGTTGACAAGCATTTCAGATGACTCAGTATCTTATTGTTCAGCATTACAGTTTAGGTAATTAGTGGCAGAATTTATGAAAAAAGACACACACTTACTTTGCATAGGCTTTTTCCAACAGAGCGCTCCAGAACTCAAAACACTCAGCTGAACGAACAAACAGCAGCTTCCCATTTCTGGTGGGCAGCCGGTCATCAATGACCACATCCACCCATTCACCATACTGCCAGAACTGAAGAGATGCGAACAACATTAAACAGTCTGATATTGTCACTTTAATTTATTATTGTAATAATAAGGTTATAAATACACAAATGAGTTCCAAAAGTCTGAGACCACTAGTGAAAATAATCTATTTTGCATTTTTTTTCTAATGTTATATAATTTTTTAATTATACATTTTATTATTAACTAACAATTTGAGTGAAAATTTGATTTCAGTTATTTCAATTATGTTTTCTTAAATCCTAAAATGCTGTTTTCTTCCAGATTTTAATTAGATGTTTTAATACCAGATCTTCAGTGTGGTCTCTTTTCGATCACACTGTATGTTCTGACCTGAAAGTGAAAAATGCCAGCATAGTTCTCGGTAAAACTCTGTCCATGTGGAACCACACGCCCCAGAAGCTCATTATCCAGAGTCAAAGATGCAATAGCTGCCATCAACCAACAGTCACCTGCAAATGTATCAAATGTGATGGGATACTTCTGCGATAAGCTGATTATTTTATGCAAACTGACCTCCAGTGCACTTAGACAGTTACAACCTGGGCTTCAGTGTTTTGCTCAAAGAGTATCCTGACCATATGTGTCTTGCTCAGTGGTGATGGTACATGGATTAAACATTGTGGGGTTTGAACCTACAACCTTCAAAGTTAGGTTTTCAACCACTTCCAAGTCTCACAATATGTTTTTCCACAAGACGATATGTGTATTTCGTAGTGTGAGGCAACTTTAATTAGCATTGCCTATACTTTGTTCTTAACCACTTACCACTAAAACTTGGATGTATTTCATTTCACCCCACATAATTTGTACTATGATCATAAAACTATAAATAATGTTAAATAAAGGTTCCAGAAATGAGTTTTTACAGTGATGCCATAGAACTACCATTTTTGGTCAGTAAATTTTGAAATTAATTGTTATTTATTGTGTTTTTGAGAAATTGTATCATATAAGCCACATATCTGACATCATTTCTGATATAGCGATTGTCATATTTGTCTGTTTTAACACCCAAACAACACCTTTCTAATCAAAACAGTCTTTTCTCACCTAAACCATTTTGGCAGATGTCTGTCCGCTTAGCGCCGTCCACAATGAACTGAGGGTTTGAGCAGAACTCCTTTAAAAAGGGACAATGTTAGAATGATTATGCTATGTAATGGTACAACTAAATAACAGTAGGTTTTATTTGCTTTTCACAAAAAGTACATGTAAAAATGTATAAACATGTATCAAAAAGTATCAAATCATCCTCACACCTAAAAGACCCTTATGAAAACCAAAAAGCTATGGATACTATAGGTAAACCATGGTAACCATAAATTAACCATAAGCCAAAAACTTTTTACTACACTAGTTACTACACTTTTACTATAATAAAACCATGGTTGGTTTTCGTAAGAAGAAACCTGAGCTGTTCTCGGTTACCATATTAGCCCCTTTCACACATACAGTCTTTGCTGGTAAATTACCAGTGAATTATAAATCAGCTCTGAGCACTATTTTGTCTGAATCTTTCAACTAATAGTGACAGCCATCAACTTGTGTGCAGCCTTATAGCACGGCAGGCTACGCAACGCTCTGTTCTTTATCTTAGGGAACCGAGGTTATATTAGTAACCAGAGCATTCCCTTTCAACAGATCTCTCCCCCTGCACTGTACACTATAGGAAATGCATCTGATAGCGTTGTGCTATAAGCAAGTGCAGAATGAAGCCGCTCTGCGAGCCTATCTGTGGAAAATCTGTAATGAGGGTTCCAGAAATCTGAGCCCACCAGGCTGGGTTCCACAGAACAAGACCTTCTCAACTCACAGAGGGGATGAGGTAAACTAAGCGGACAAAATCCATGCCTAAAGGGCAGGGATGTCCAGGTTATAAAATCTGCCGAAGTTAGACGGCAAAGACCAGCCGGCAGATATCACCAACAGAAACACAGCTGGACCAAGCCCAGGAGGAGGCCATTCCTCTTATAGAATGGGCTCTTACTCCGATAAGACACTGCACGTCCATTGAGGCATAAGCCTGGGCTATAGCGTCAAGTATCCAGTGAGACAGTCTCTGCTTTGTGACTGGCAGCCCTTTAGAGTAAATTCAGACCCTGCTGAGTTATGAAGAGCCAGAAGGGTGATAATTTGAAAGGAATGTAGAGCACCTTGGGCATACAGCCATGTCTTGGTTTGAAGACAACTGTACAGTCGTTAGGCCCAAACTTAAGGCATAAAGCACTGACTAACAGTACGTGTAAGTCATCCACTTACTTGACTGATGCTAACGCCAGAAAGATGGGAGGTCTTAAGCGACAGGGGGAATAAGTTGGCCAACTGGAGTGGCTCAAAGAAAGGCCCTGTAGTCTGTGCGGTGTGTTCAAGTGCAGCTTTTTGGTACAGACGCTGCTGATGCGAGGCGACAACTGAAGTTGTGGCCATCGTTGAAACGCCACTTGGGCAGGCAAGTGCAGCTCCTATTTCTTTAAATGGGGAAACATCAAATTCTCCAAAACGGTTCACCAAGCTTACGATTAAATTTCATATTTGAAATCACCAGTGAAATCTGACAACAACTGCCTCATAAATATTGTTCCTTAAGCTCCAATAGCGTTAAAAAAAGTGCATGCTGGCTGTTTCTATAGGAACCGGAGCTTCTAATGGCAGCTGTAGTGACGCACTGACTTTACCGATTATCGATTGGCTCATTTATTCTGAAGGTGGGGCTTCGCAGGCATAATGAGCATTGCATTTTCCCCCATTCAAAACTATATGAGTGACACGTCTTGGTATTCTATAGTTTTTGTCGAAAACACTGTAGGCTTTTGTCACTTCTAGTTCTTTGAAGTCAGCTTGGTGTGTCCCGGCCCTTTAGGAAGAGCCAGAAGGATTATAACATAAAAAAGTGTCTTGATTTGAGGACGACTGTACAGTTGCTAGGCCCAAACAGGGGCGTTAAGACATCCGAAGTGGCTCAAAGGGAGGCCCTTGTAGGTCCCTAAGAGCTATGAATAAGTCCCATGTTGGCACAATGTGAGGACAAAGTAGTTTTAGCCTCCGAGCTCCCCTCAAGAACTTAACGACCAGGTTGTTTTTGCCAACTAACTGGACAGCTATAAAAGCATGATTCACCATGATGGCTGCCACATACACTTTGACTCTGAAAGGGGTGCACACCTTATTCAGCAGCTCTTGCAGAAAGGTTAACACGAAAGACACATCACAAGAGGATGGGTCCTCCTTTCATGCTGCACACCAGTCAGAAAAGACTGACCATTTAGCATCCTGTAGATGGTGCCATAGCCTCCAAAATGGTGTGAGTCACTCTCACGGGGAGCAATATACTCGCATCATGGGGCCAAACATAAAGGCTTCACAGCTCAGGCTGGGGATGCCAAATCATGCCTTTCACTTGAGAGAGGAGGTCCGTCTTCAGTGGTATCAGCCATGAATAGGGAGTGTGACCTGAGACCACCTTGGTGATTTATAAAGGCTACCACCATCATGTTGTCCAAGTGGACCAGGAACTCCTTGCCTAAACTCACTTGGAACTACCTGTGCATTAAGTAAGAAATAACTGATAACGGGCCATTCAATTATTAGAAAATAGTGCACCTCTGCTTCTCGTTGTGGCCGCATTACCACTTTGGGTGTGTATTATTTTTTAATTATTCAACAGACCAGAGTCAGTTATTCCACTTTATACTACAGTTACCACACTTCAAATATTTTTCAGATATTGTATTTTAAAGACCTTCATCAGGTTTTTGCCCTTAAAAAATGCTCTTGTGAGTAGGTTTAAGTTATTAAGCATCTCATCCAACATCTTCATTGCTAATTCCAAAATGTCATTTTAGACCTTGTAATGGAGGTTTGAGATATTGATAGCAGACTAATGCAGTTAATAATGACGTTATTAGACAGAGAGAGAGACAGATTAAGTGTGAGTCTGTGTGTCTCACAACAGTGTTTGGCAACAGCGTTTTTACTAAAAGCAAAACTGCAAGTTATTAGTGAGAAATGGCATGTGGCTTTTAAGTTGCTAAACCATTTTACTGATAAAATTGTCAGAGAAGCACTAACAACACATTTCTGTGTGTGTGTGTGCTTCTGTGTGAGTGTATGTCAGCATATCTGTGCATTTTCAAGGGAGAGAAAGTGTGAGAAAAAGAGTAGCCTATGTGCTTTCTATACATAATAAAATGTAAATTTGTGGCAAAAACATGGAAATGATTCGGCATTTTTATCCTATTGTTTACTATATTTAAAGGGGTGTGAGAATTCCCACAGTGGGTTGGGTGGGGGGTACACTGCCCTCCAAAAGTTTGGAAACGCCTTAGAAAAGTGGGGTTTTGGACAGTATTGGCACGAATCCTTTTTAATTTGTGATAATTTTGCATTGATAAGGGACAACACAAACTACAAAAACATATTTTATTACATAAACAGTTTATACATAGAAAAAACTTTCATCAAAATATCCACCATTAGCAGTTATTACAGCTCTGCATAATCTGGGCCTAAATTCATTGTATTCTAAACTTAATTGGCAATCAATTGTTGAAGCTATTAAGGTGTGCTGACCCAAAAATCTTTTAAAAACCTGGGCCAAGTTTAAACCAGTAACCAGGCATCACAGCTGGCAAAGAGGCATGTCTGACTTTGACATGTATATATTGCCATTATAATGTAATCAAAATGAAAATTACTGTTGCTGGTCTTCAATGATAATGTCAACTTACTTTAATGTATTTGCACCAAAAAATAAGGATTATGCTGATATCGTCCAAAACCACACTTTGCCAGGGGTGTCTCCAAACTTTTGGAGGGCAGTGAACATTGGCAGAACCTAATTTTACCAAGTATGACATGTACCTGGATCATCATTTTTGCTGACCCTGGAACAACATTGTGATTAACCAGTCAGATCTGAAAAAAACAGTTTATAGTTTTTGTAAAGTTTAGGTTTACAATCATTGTTTGGTGTTTGTACATCAGTGTCATTCATCTATCATTTCCTCTGATTTTAGGGATTACTCATGGGTAAAGTTAGGTTTAGGTGTAGGGATGTGGTCAAGATTAAATTTTTGGATGAAAATGTTGTTCCAGGGTCAACAAAGTATGTTGACCCAGGAACACATCTAACTCAGCAAAATCAGGACGTGCGTGTACATTGATTGCACTACAAATACAAATTTTAAACAGAATCACATTGTGAAACACAAATATGCACAGAAGCCTTTACCAAACCTGTTCCACCAATATCCCATTATTACAGTTTTAACTTTTGACTGCGTGAGAAAATGGACGTGTGGTGTGAGAGCTTAAGAAAAGTGCCAGTTCTCACGTTGAATGCGTGAAACTTGGCAGCCCATTGCTTGGTCAGTGTCATTGTGGGTTTTGGTTTTTTGCTGTTCTGAACTATAAGCACATTTGAAATTTAAATGAAATCGTTTGGCAAAGTGATATGGGAATGTTACGTGATCAAGACCTACTTCCCAGCAAACACAGAATGTTCCCCTAACCTTCCCATTGGTTCCAATTTGGTTCTTTTTTGGGGAACCAAATGAGAACGTTCTAGGAATGTTAATCTTCTTAATAACCTATAAAGAACATTCCCAGAACATTCCCTGCAGGTTATTTTTTGGTTTAATTTTATAACCAAAAAAGAACCTTCCCAGAACGTTCCCTGCAGATTATTTTTAGGTTTTATTTTTATAACCTACAGAGAACATTCACAGAACGTTCCCTGCAGATTATTTTTAGGTTTTATTTTTATAACCTACAGAGAACATTCACAGAACGTTCCCAGCAGGTTATTTTTACTTGTCATAATCATGTAAACTTATTAAAACTTTGCAGATGTTTCTGACTATTCTAATGCTGAAATGTATTTTTTTTTTCATCATAAACAAACTATGTTCTTGCAGAATTTCATGTCTGAAATAAGCGTTTCATAAAGTGTAGACATCAAAGTGGTCAAATCGCATTATTATGATAATATAATTCCAATTTTATAGTTAAAATTTTGACAAGATTAAACGTAGTCAGAAAATTATATCATAAACACTGGGTTTGTTTGTATATTTCTTTACTGCCTGCCTCTGATCTACACACGCTTCTCCAGCACGTCTAACTGAAGAAAATCTGGGTTATTATACTTCTAATCTTACATATTAATGAATATGGATATTCAGTCTTATTTAATGCTCCTTATGATGGTTAAATGTGCTCTAATTATCTGTAAGGATTCAAGACATGGTTTGTAGTAATGATTATTGAGGTCCACATCCGTCCGTCTTCAATGCCGCTTACTACGGGACACGGGAGTGCTGACGTACAGCAGCAGTATCGGAGTGAAGAGGTTAGGAGAACGTTCTGGAAACCTTCTAGGAGCATAAATAGAACGTTCCCTATTGGTTCTCAGAACGTTGTGGGAACATTCCCGGAATGTTCCCAGTAGGTTCCCCGAATGTTCCCCTAACCTATCGGGAATGTTTTATTTGCGTTAAGAAAACTTTCCTGGCTAACCAATAGGGAACGTTCTTGGGAACGTTCTGGGAACCAAAACTAACGTTCCCAGAATGTTCTGGGGAGCAAAAATTGTTAGCTGGGTTGGAACTACTTTAGTCATGTGTTTCCCTGAAAATAATTGCTCACTTTAGAACGTTCGTCAACCAGTCAGATTCAAGCATTCAACAGCGCCGTCGTATAAACGATTTTATGGCATACTTGCCAGCCAATGGGCAACAATTAAATTGTAAATTTTAACATTTCTAAAATGTTTAATAGTTCACTTAATATTTTAGTTCATGTAATAGTTTTATTAGTCTCTGAATTGCCCTATATTATTTTAATAGGCCTAGGTAAAATGGAATCTTATATATAAAAAAAAAAAAAAAAGAACACAAGCATGACAAAACCTATATGAAAAATACTGTTTTTTATATTTATTATTTTATATTATATTACATTTAATATTGATGTGACCTTTTTTGCATTTAAGTAATTGTGTAAACCACAAGTAATTTTAAGGGTCTTTACCTAAACTCCACCTGTGTGGAAGAAAGCAAACACACACCACAGTACCTTAGGTCTTTTCCACTGTACTCCACTGGCCTTGGACGACTGCGGTCCGAGTTTGTCGTATCCCAGAGAGTCGGATTCAGCAGGGAAGGTCGGGTCACAGAACAGGGTTTCTTTGGCCAGACACTCCTGCTTCAGGCTTTGGTAGTCCTGCTTGTTGAAGGGAATCGCCTTCTTGTTTGTTCCCACTCCTTCTCCTCTCTCCTGCCTCCTAAAAAGAACTTTTGCAATATTAGACATGCTGCCCTGTAGTCGTACTCAAGTTAATCTTCAGCCTGTATAGTTTGTGAATATTTGTGTAAGACTGATGCTGGTTTTAAAGTGAGAGCTACTATATGGTAAAGCGGTGAGGGGTGGAGCAAGTGTTGCTTTCACACTGGTTTATCATCATGTAACCCTGTGATGCAAAATGAATACACAATTCTTTAAAGCACATTGTACTAGATGCAAACATATAAGCAATATGTTCCAAAATAACGGCATAGTAAGTATATTGTTTCTTTGCTTTTACTTTTTACTTCATAATTTTTTAATTACATAGGCATTTCATTACATAGGCATTACATTTTTATACACATCTTAAGATAAATTCCAAGAAGTTTGACTACTTTTGAGTTTCATCTCTACCATCTCTACCAAAAATATCAAAATGTCTGAACTTTTTGTGTAGCTTTACACTCCAAAATGCATTATTCATTTAAAATGAAATTGACATCAATGTTTCTCCCCTGCCATTGCCAAATTAGTCACTGTGATAAAACAGGCTAGCCTATTTTATGTAAACAATAAATAACTTTATTTAAATAGTTGTTTATTCTGTGGTATAATACTAATGCATCAATAACTCGTGATCAGTATTGTATACAGTAACATACGCACATCTGTTCTTCGTGTGTGCGTAAAATCACGCAAACGTGCTCATGACAGCCTGAGCAAACCTGGAAAGATTGGGGCGGAGAGTCACAGTAAACTAAGTTGAAGGATCAAGACATTTTTACATTTCTCTGATTTTTTTGGTCTCCTCAGAAGTGGAAAACGTCGGGATTTTACTCTGGCCAAGAAGAGAGCGCAGGCTGCATCCTGGTTTGGATCTAACGCAAATGCCACCAAACACCTTAACCAGGACTCCGAGGAGCTCAGGAGCCAGTGTCTCAGCAGAGGGACTCGTATTTCCTAGGTGCACTCGAATCCCTGGGTTTTAAAGAATTTGGACCCAGCTCATACAATACCAGAGGAATAGCATGGGAAAGACCTGATTATGATTTTAGTATAATAAATGTTAATATTAAGGGCATAATTCGTTTATTGCTAATAATTAAACGGGAAATCATGCACTTTATATTTTTATTGTACTTGCGTTTATGCTGGACCGTTTCTTTACGAATGAGAGAGTTTTCGTACATCTTTGCACAAATTGCGTTCTTGCATTCTGTTTGCTGTTTTTAATCGCTTCTGTATGACTAGTTTCACCAGGTGGTGAAAATAACAGCTGTTCGCAAAGTTCGAATAAAAAAATAGATTGAAACTTTTTATCTCAAATTCTATGCCGGAAACGGGCTTCCATACAGCTGTCCTCTCCTTAATTCTTTAAAAGTCATTACTGTGTAAACGTTAACTGCCTCAACCAAAAGATTAGCTTATACTGGCACAATCTACAGAGTATTAATAGTAAAACAACTCGAAATATACACAGCACTGCTAAACTTACGAATATATGTTCAGTTCTGTTGGACAGAAATAGAGTTTCAGTGCATGACATGACAAATTAGATAAATAGCATTAAATTATGATGACAAAATACAGATTTCCCTTGGGAAAAAAATGAAGGAAAACACTAATTAAAAGCAACATTGTTAATCACTTGCAAAATATTACTTTATTCAAAAAGTAATTATAGTTAAAACATTTAATAGTAAAAACAGAAGAGAAGAGATCAGTACAAGACTACAGATATGTTCGATCATGCCTTCACACAGAAATATCAGCTCCAGATCCTGTCAGAAATTCTGTTTTGTCCGTCAGCAAAGTTGTCTAACACCCAATACTTTTTAACAGCAAGTCTTTTCTGGTACCCAAAACTGTATTAACAGTCTTCTATCAGCCAAGACGTTGACTGAGCAAAGCCAGAGAAGAGCAGAGGCAGGAGATGAAGTGATAATGATAAAAAGGAGCAGAGTTTATTTAATAATCTGAGTTGCATATGTTTTAGTGCTCAGACTTTGTCTAAAAACACAAATTCAACAAGTAGTGTTATACCACAGTGATTCACAACAACCTCCCATAAATATTGAATTTCCATAAACATTTGCTCTTATCTCTTTTGCATGAAGACAAACAGCTCTTAAACACACAGTCATAGACTAAACAACAATGGGGAAAATAACCCAATAATATGTAATATAAATGACTAATCAATTAATGAATCAATGAAATGAGTATATAAATGGTTAAAAATATTATAAATGATTATATGACTAAATGGAATAAAACGATTAAATGATTATAAATGAATGAATGAATGAATGAATGTATGAATGAATGAATGAACATAAAAGAAAGTAAAACAAAACACACAGATTGCATTTGAGGATCCTTAGATCCTTTAGTTAGGACACACAAGACTTAATAATATATTACTGAAGTGAACACAGAAAAATGTGAGGTTTGTAAATGCAAATAAAAAATGTAGACCCAGATAGCACACGTACGTCTGCAAGATGTCAGTTAAAGATCACTTAATCTGGAAAGCATCTGCTGTGTACAAACATCTGACAGACGTCTGTAAGAAAAAACATCTTAAAGACATCTAATAGACATCTATTTGATGTCTGATAGGAAATGTCCTAGAAACGCATTGCAGATTAACAAACTACGTAAAAACTACGTCTTCCAGATGTAAATGCAGATGTCAAATAGATGTCTCCATGATGTATGTGTGCTATCAGGGGAGCATGCTACTCTGTAGGAAATATAAGGAAGAAAGGAAAAAATAATGCATTGTCAATTAAGGAAGGAAATTAGGTGCTATTTTAGGAATAGATAATTCTCAGATGGAAGTTGTTAAGGCATTAATGAATTTTTGCATGAAGCTTCTCTTATTAAAAGAATTTAAGATGAGATTAATGAAGCTATGAATTTACACACTCCAATATAGTAGGTGGCAGTTATGATTCAATATCATTAATTCTTGATATATATGGTAAAAACAATGTACTATTCTATTTTTGGTGGAAACTATGGTAACTGGACATAAAATTATCAGATTTGCAAATACGAAAACTATGATTTAGTTGTCTTGATTCTAGCCTTTTTTTTTTTCAGCAGATGAGTGCATAAACAAATTATATTTTAAAGCAATTCCAAGTTTAGATAATACCTATCTTTGGTTACATTTTCTCTGATTTTACTCTTGGGTATTTCAGGTCTGCTGGATCCTCTTCAGTTTAACTGCAGGAAATAAATGGTCTTCTGATGCAGTCATGGTGAGTGGATTTTTAACTGAGGGTCAAGCAGAGCCACTGCAAAACACAAAACAACATCTGTAAATGATAATGCTACATTGAGAAGATGAACAATTTTAATCCATCTTCACACTTGTGCTTCACCTGCAGGATATCCAACTCGATTTTCCCAGTGTTCTTCTTATCGAACATTTTAAACATTTCTGCATAGAGCACAGATGAAAATATTACAGCAAGCCATTGTCATAATTCCTGTTTTCCGTAATTCCGTAATTTATTTTCAGTAATTAAAAAGAAAAAGAGAAACAATAAATAGGATAATTGTCTGCAAAACGTACTGAAGAGCATTTCCAGGGAAATCAGACAGCCAACAAAACTATCAAAGTCAATGGCGTACTGCTTATTGGCATAACGTGAGATTACCACCTGAAGTACGTCATTGTTCATCTGAAACCCTGTGCAGAAAAGCAAATACAATCATTAATGCACTCCTTATTATGACCACTTTTAGAAGAAATGAATGGCTATATTGTCCTCAGTGACTAAACGTAAGCCCCTTTCACACATATACTCTTCACTCGCAAAACATGTTTGAACAAGACCTAAAAACACAAGACCGGCAGGTGCAGCCGGTAAGAGGTCATTTCAAGTTAATGATGTAACAGAATTTTTTAAACAAATGTGTGAATAGTGCTTTCAAATGAATGGTGGTAAAAATACGGAACGATCGTTGCCTGGGAACAACGCATTTTTACCGTTAAGGTAATTTACCTGTATTTCTGTATAAAAGGGGCTATAGACTTATTACCTGCTTCTTTCACAGCAGCTCTCATCTCATGCGAACTCATTGTGCCTGAGTTGTCTGTATCATGCTTCTTAAAAACCTCCTGGTGAAGTATGACAGAAAATCCACATTCAGTATTTAACATTGCTAAATAAACTGAAGAATATTTGAAGAACTTAATTCACACAAAGTTGTTGCTCTGTGGTAAGAATGCACAATAGATCTGTATCATATCAGCTATTGTCTAATATTACAGATTTTTCATTTATTGTTAATTTACACTAAGATATATAAATACCAAATATTTCTGGATCTTTATCCACAGCATGTGAAACTCCATAAGGCCAAGTTTGCCGCTGCCATCTCTCTGGACTGAGGTTAAGAGTTATGACAGGGTTATGATGACTAATTTGGTTGAAAGTACTTATTTGAAAATATTAATCCACAAATAAAACATTCAGATAATCTATCTTTAAAATCCAAACTGAGGTTCCCAAACTCCTGGAGATTTGTCAGGAGATTTGAACCACGGGGGTTCCCTGATAGCACAGGTACATCTCCGAGATGTCTATTTGACATCTGCATTTACATCTGCAAGACGTATTTTTTAGAGTGTTTGCTCATCTGCAATACGTCTATAGGACGTTTCCTGTCAGATGTCAAATAGACATCTAGTAGATGTCTTTTAAATGTTTATGATTTAGAATGCATGTAAAACTGACATCTTACAGATGTCTGTTTTTCGACGATCAAGTCATCTGTAACAGACGTACGTGTGCTATCTGGGTTGTCAGTTGATGAAAAGCTAATAATTAATTTAATCATAAAAATTTAAAGAAATAATTTTTAAATTAAAACAAAATAAGTATTTATATATATTCTTTTTTTATATATACAGTATAAGACAAAAAAAATATATAGTTATCCAACATCAGAGAACTGTGAACATGTGAATATATTATTACGTTTTTGAAATATTAACTCTCAGGGGGACTTCAGGTAAATGCTTAAGGACAAATGGGTTTGGCTCACAAAAATGTTTGTGAATTTCTCCATTAATCCATGTAGTATCCCATCATATGATTCAGTGAAGTAAGGATACATCTAGCAGGCTGATAATGTGGCGACAAGTTTCCATACTAAATCCATCTGTCTTCACATCAGTTCCTGTGTGAAATACCACAAAACATTTTAATAATAAGCACAAAACTTCAACAAAGAAATACGTAAAGGATAATCAGTTTGCCATGCATTAATGTGTCAAGCCATTGATTATCCCGCTTATTCCATGGTCATTTGCCAAGTTATACAGACGTGGACAAAATTGTTGGTACCCTTCGGTCAATGAAAGAAAAACTCACAATGGTCACAGAAATAACTTTAATCTGACAAAAGTAATAATAAATAAAAATTCTATGAATGTTAACCAATGAAAGTCAGACATTGCTTTTCAACCATGCTTCAACGGAATTATTTAAAAAAATAAACTCATGAAACAGGCCTAGACAAAAATGATGGTACCCCTAGAAAAGACTGAAAATAATGTGACCAAAGGGACATGTTAATTCAAGGTGTGTCCACTAATTAGCATCACAGGTGTCTACAATCTTGCAATCAGTCAGTGGGCCTATATATAGGGCTCTAGGTAGTCACTGTGTTGTTTGGTGACATGGTGTGTACCACACTCAACATGGACCAGAGGAAGCGAAGGAAAGAGTTGTCTCAGGAGATTAGAAAGAAAATTACAGACAAGCATGTTAAAGGTAAAGGCTATAAGACCATCTCCAAGCAGCTAGATGTTCCTGTGACTACAGTTGCACATATTATTCAGAAATTTAAGATCCATGGGACTGTAGCCAACCTCCCTGGACATGGCCGCAGGAGGAAAATTGATGACAAATCAAAGAGACGGATAATCCGAATGGTAACAAAAGAGCCCAGAAAGACTTCTAAAGAGATCCAAGGTGAACTTCATGCTCAAGGAACATCAGTGTCAGATCGCACCATCCGTCATTGTTTGAGCCAAAGTGGACTACATGGGAGACGACCAAGGAGGACACCATTGTTGAAAACAAATCATAAAAAAGCCAGACTGGAATATGCCAACCTACATGTTGACAAGCCACAAAGCTTCTGGGAGAATGTCCTATGGACAGATGAGACAAAAATGGAACTTTTTGCCAAGGCACATCAGCTCTATGTTCACAGATGGAAAAATGAAGCATATCAAGAAAAGAACACTGTTCCTACTGTGAAACATGGAGGAGGCTCTGTTATGTTCTGGGGCTGCTTTGCTGCATCTGGCACAGGGTGTCTTGAATCTGTGCAGGGTACAATGAAATCTCAAGACTATCAAGGGATTCTAGAGAGAAATGTGCTGGCCAGTGTCAGAAAGCTTGGTCTCAGTCGCAGGTCATGGGTCTTGCAACAGGACAATGACCCAAAACACGGCTAAAAACACCCAAGAATGGCTAAGAGGAAAACATTGGACTATTCTAAAGTGGCCTTCTATGAGCCCTGACCTCAATCCTATTGAGCATCTTTGGAAGGAGCTGAAACATGCCGTCTGGAAAAGGCGCCCTTCAAACCGGAAACAACTGGAGCAGTTTGCTCATGAGGAGTGGGCCAAAATACCTGCTGAGAGGTGCAGAAGTCTCAATGACAGTTACAGGAATCGTTTGATTGCAGTGATTGCCTCAAAAGGTTGTCCACGTGCATTTTGTCCACGTCTGTAGTTAAGTTAAAACTAGCATTGCTTCTTACAGCGCAATATTTGACCGAATGGGTAAAAATGACGATTATTTTCTTCAGTTATGACACGCAGCTCTAGCATTCTGCCCGCTTTAAATCAGACACAGAGATGAAATAGTGCGGTAAGATCACATGGTAACACTTTATTTTGATAGTCCAGTTTAGACATTCTATTAACAGTAAGTAACGTTGCAACTGCATGTTAACTAGTCATTAAAGTATTAGTAGACTGTCTGCTTAATATCTTCTAACACTCTTCTAAACTTTGCAAGTAAATGTCAATGATTCTACTAACCCTAAACCTAATCTAACAGTTTGTACTGGGAGTTAGTAGGCATGTAGTTGCAAATTAATGAGAATTAGTTGATATGTAGTTGCAAAGTTACTTATAGTTAGCAGAATGTCTAAAGTGGACTATCAAAATAAAGTGTAACCGATCACATTTATTTTAATGAATTATAGCATTTATTTCAAATAATTATCAATCGAGAGAGAGAGAAATGACAGTTGTGTGTGCATATGCTTGCTGCAGGTCTGCGCGTCTCTATACAAACAACTAATTCAAAAACGGCGATTTTACCACCTCATTGCTATGTAGCGATCTAGGCTTTTTAATAATAAAAATCGCGTGGAAGCGTTGACAACAAGTTTATATATGAAGCGCATTGCGATCTCTCTCTCTCTCTGTGTGCGTTTGTGTGCATCAATTAAAGCAGCGCATTTATATAGAACGGTGATTAAAATCACTTGGAACTACCTGTGCAACGGTTTTACTGCATACCTGCCAGCCAATCCAGTATTCTGACAGACCATGGAATATATATATATATATATATATATATATATATATATATATATATATATATATATATACATACAGTACTGCAAAAGTCTTAGGCCACTAGTATTTTCACCAGCTAAAAAATGGTTTAAAGTAAGTTATTTCTATCTTTTGCTGTAGTGTGTCAGTAAAAAATATTGGTTTACATTTCCAAACATTCTGTTTGCCATTAATTGTAATAATGTAGTGAGATTTTTGTTTGCACAAGGAGTCTGACAACAGCCAGTGCTCCACGTAGAGATCTGATCTCACCATCATCCAGTCTGTCTGGAATGACATGAAGAAACAGAAAAACTGAGACAGACTAAATCCAGAAGAACTGTGGCAAGGTCTCCAAGATCCTTCAAGAGACCTACCTGCAAAGCTACCGGAAAAATTTTGCGCAAGTGCACCTAGGGCAAAAGCTGCTGTAAACGCAAAGAATGGTCACATCAAATGTTGATTTCATTTAGTTCACAGAAGGTAATTGATAAAGAAAATCTATTTATGACAGCATCCACATTTTACAGCATTTTTACACAAGTGCCTAAAACTTTTAACAGTGCTGCAGCTTTGCAGGTAGGTTTCTTGAAGCATCCTGGAGACTTTGTCACAGTTCCTCTGGATTTAGTCTGTCTGAGTTTGTTCTGTTTCTTCATGTCATTCCAGAGACAGACTGGATGATGGTGAGATCAGATCTCTGTGCAGAGCACTCGCTGTTGTCAGACTCCTTGTGCAAACAAAAATCTCACTGGATTATTACGATTAATGGCAAAATGAATGTTTGGAAATGTAAACTGATATTTCCTACTGACACACTACAGCAAAAGGCCGACTTTAACTGACTTTAAACCATTTTTTAGCTGATGAAAATACTAGTGGCCTAAGACTTTTGGACAGTACTGTATATATATATATATATATATATAATGTGTGTGTGTGTGTGTGTGTGTGTGTGTGTGTGTGTGTGTGTGTGTGTGTCAATAAAACTCTGAGAGTTTGTTTTCCTACTTTTTGAAATAACACTGTCTAGGACCTGCTTTAGTTCAAAGACAGACACCTCTGAGTCCTGCAGAGTGAAAACAAGATCATGTGTAAGAATGATAATGATTCAGATCTGAAGATGACCAGTCTTACATTAAATTACTTACATTTCCAGCAAACTGACTGAAAAGTTGTTTGAAATGTGGGTCTACATCACTCTCAGATATGTGTGGCTGGACAAGAAAGAAAAAAAAAAAATTGATAAGGTTATATGTCTGAATTTATATAAACGTCTTTCTTACAGATAATAATCCACACTATATTAGCAAATGATAAATTCACCTTTTTCTTCACATCTGCTCTGATCTCTGTATCCATCAGGCTGCAAAGACAAGAGTCAGAAACATCCATCATGTTTTTAGGTGAAAATACAAGAATGCTTAGGGTACAGTTGTGATTTATTTAATGATGTTTTAGTGTAACGATTCGCTCTATGCAGAACAGAACATGTGCAACAGCATCCCCATGTGGTCTAAAACTTTAACTATATAATCTCATATTGTTATTATTAAGTTGAAATATACTAAAAAAAAACTTGTAACAGACCTGGCAGCAGCCTCTTTCTCTGTGAACACACGCAGTATGAAGCTTCCCTTGCGATGGGGCTCGAAAGTGGAGGGGATGATGATGTATTCACTCGGAGGCAGTTTGAAGCGCCCGCTCACCTCACGTAGCTTGTTGAATGTGTTGTCCCCAACAATAGCCCGATGACGCAGCAATACATCAGGACCGAGATGAATATTTTTGCGACCCTTGAACTGCAAAATAAACACAGATGGATGAAATGGCATCTGAAAACAAAGGTTGTTTTGCATAAATGTATCATATTGTGCCCCCCAAGGGGACATGGTAATAGAAAAATATAAAATGGGAGGAATAATTATGTTTAAATGCTTTTGTGTTTGCTCGTTATCTTGCAAAAGTATTGTGTTCCACTGAGAAACTCCATTCTCTTGTGTGCACTGTATGTACTGCATTCTATCACTAAACATTTACATTCCCCAGAGAAACTTTGTACAAAGGTTTTGCAATAACTTCCCATCTATTTGTTTTCCCTTTGGGGCTCCTTAGCATCGTTAAAATGAAAGAACAAACGGTTACATTGGTGGTGTCCAACTACTTTTATGTACAAACCATTCAGATGCCATACCTCATCTGGAACCTGAAAAACACCAAAAAAAAGAAAGAAAAGAAAATCAATATTCATATAATTTCAACACAAAGATTTAACCACACAAAATATTAATTAGTTGTAATGTTGATAAGTTATGTCAAAAGATAAGTATGTAAAAAAAAGTTAATTTTCTTCATAGAGAATTTGTATTCTTTCTACTTTTCAGACATATCTACCACGAGCTCAAAGGCTATTGTTTAATAGACTAATTACTAGTTGACTAAAGTTTAAGAACTACTTGGCTTGAGAAAGCCTAGCTTGAAAATTTGAAGCAGTTGTAAAAGTATTAAAGTTGATGTTGCTAGCATTATTTATCACATTGCTTAAATGATTTAAGCATGTTGACATGCTGTTAGCATGTTTTAGCATGATTAGCTTGTTGCTTGCATTTATAGGCTGATTACAATGTTGTTAGCATGTTACTAGCATGTTGTTAGCATGATTAGCAAGTTAATAGCATGATTAGCAAGTTACTAGCATGTTTATAATCTGATTAGAATGTTGCCAGCATGTTTCTAACATGATTAACATGTTACTAGCAATGTTGCTAGCATGTTTTTAACATGATTAGTATGTTACTAGCTTGTTGCTGGCTTGTTAGCATTATTAGCATGTTGCTAGCATGTTTAGCATGTTGCTAACATGTTGTTAGCATTATAAATATGTTACTAGCATGTTATTGTTAACATGATTAGCAGGTTACTAGAATGTTGCTAGCATGATTAGCAAGTTACTAAAATTTGCTAGCATGATTAGCAAGTTACCAACATGTTGTTAGAATGTTTCCAGCATGATTAACATGTTTCTAACATGTTTAGCATATTACTAGCATGTTGTTAATATGATTAGCATGTTGCTCTCATATTTTTAGCATGATTAGCATGTTACTAGCATGTTGTTAGCATGATAAGCAAGTTACTAGCATGTTGCTACCATGTTTCTAACATGGTTAGCAAGTTAGTAGCATGTTACTTACACGATTAGCAAGTTACTAGCATGTTGTTAACATGTTGCTAGCATTATTAGCATGTTAATAGCATGCTGATAACATGATTAGCAAGTTACTAGCATTTTGCTAGCATGATGAACATGTTTGTAGGATGATTAGCCAGTGGTGGCTCATGGGTTTTAAAATAGAGGAGGCACACTAATTGTATTCGTCTGGGGATCCCTGCCAATGTTATTATTATTATTATTATTTGCTTAACCGCTTTAAAATGGCTTTTTGGTTGCTTTTACTCAGAAAACTTAAAGCAAACGACACACATACAGCAAGATAATACCTGGTCTATCACTTGAAGCAAACATCCATCCCTTCTTAAAAGTCTGTGTTAAAAGAGAGCTGCCTGTTGTGCCATTTAAGCCGACTACTGTAACGTTAGCCTATTTCCAGCTTAGGCGTGTTCTCCATTTATTTTTAATTCGTATATTTATATATACTGTTTGAATGACAGCTTGGTAAATCTGTCAATCAAATATTCAATATCACTACTCATCATAAGTACTTGGCACATTATCAGCGCAGTGGGAGACGTTCAAACTAACATCACGTAATTTACCTCTATGATGATTGGTTGAAATACCAGAAGAGAGGCTAGCCTCCCTTACGAGGTTTCTTTTCACAACACTCCTCAGCACTGAAAGTAAACACTCAGTGGTGGATCAGTTACCTTAGGCTGGATCAGTTAGAAAAGATATAAAAAGTCTGAAGGTCTGACCCAAGTTTGGTGGTTGTACTGACTAAGTTCTGACTACTGGCTCAGAAGAAGAAGAAGAAGAGGAAGAAGAAGAAGAACAACAACAACAACAAGCTTATATAGCAGATCAGTAGCCAAACTCCAGTTGAAGAACTTGGAGAAAATTACATTTGGAGAAAATCAATGGGAAAAATCATTTCTGAAACAAAGACTTCTAAAATATGGTTGCAAGTTTGGTGCTACTCCTAGCTGTTTTAATGGTAACGTTGTCTTTAGTACTAATAGTATTATTGTACGTAACCAGTTACCTTATAGATAGCAAAGCCAATAGTGTTCAGGTCTCGTCCAATCCGCTTGTCTTTACGACAATCTTTCTGCATCAGACCCACAAGGATTGTGCAGCCGTTCTCTCCATCATGAGGGTCATCATCTTCTTCCTCCAGCTTGATCACAAACTGAGGGTTTGAGCAGAATGTATCTGGAGAGGAGGAACCAAACTGGTTAAAAAATAGCTTTTAATCAAATATATTTTCAAACACATTGTGGTTGATTTAATTTACCTGAGTTGTTCCTGCAGCCCCCTGCAGTGGATCCCACCCTCCAGTCTCCTTCAAACTGGCTGTAGTTCCATCGGCTCATGGTGTCACTTGAAAGAGTGTCTGGAGTCAGATTACAGATCTCCAACTTCGAGAAGTGCTGTATGAAGTCTGAATACGCCATCCTGACAGAATGAGGAAAATAAATCAGTATTCATTAACATATTTATTACATTGTTGAGAGTTAAAAGCTCAAGTTCTCTTACCAGAACTCTCCATCTTCAGCTGAATAAAACAATTTAGCCTTCTCCTCCGGTTTGATGCTGTTCCACTCTTTGGAACTGAAAAAGGCATTGGAAATATTTTACAGGACTCTCACGACTGATTAATTAGTAAGATCTGTTTTGGGAAACTCACTTGTCACTCCAAGGGCCTGTCCACTCCATCCAGCCCCACGGGTTCCTGATACGCACCAGTTGAACCAGACGGCCAGAAGAATGAACCTGTAGGTAAGGTGACAGTCATTAGAGCACCTTCAGTTTTTTCTATCCAATTCATATTTCAGTGTCAGTGCCAGTTTCTGACCTCCTCTGCACCTGTGACCGAGTAGGCATGACACTTCACCAGCTTCAGACTCGTCAGTTCCCCCATCTCATGCGAACTGGTAATCTGTGCAATGATTATAATAAAATTATAAAATTAGGGATGGTGCATAACATATCAGCTGTTGTATCAGTCATTAAATGTTACTTTCTAATGTTATCAGTATCAATCCAATAAATAAAACAGGCCTATATATATGATATATTATAACCAAATTTGGCCTGCGTATTGAGCAGGAGAGGACGGATGGAGACCCAGGCCACCGGTTTGGACAGGTCCCCTCTGAGGCGTTCTCTCCGTCTGTGGTGGGCTCAGGCTGTTGCTCCTCGTAGTGGGGTGGTGACTCGCTGGGCACTAGATTGGGAGTGGGGCTGGCATTATCATTTGCTGAGCAGATGGTATATGGTGATCCATACGAAACCAGCCCCCACTCCACGAATGTTGCGAACCTCCCCCAAGGACCCTTCCTGGACAACTGCACTTTGGTGATGTCATTCAGTCCAGTGTAAAAGAAGGTGCATAGGCAGTCATCTGGGAAGGTTGTCTGGTGTGTGAGACTCAGACGTGCACAGCTGCAGTGTTAATTTTGACAGCAAATTTTGAACTAAAATGCCATTTAGTCATATTTTAGTCTTCTGAATTGTTTTAGTTTTAGTCTAGTTTTAGTCAACTAAATATCATAAGATTCCACAGTATATCTACAGTATATTTAGTCAGTATATTTTCATTCTTTCAAGCAGACATATTTATTTATATAAATACATTTAGATTTTCTGTCTTTCTTTTGTTGCCGGGTGGTTCGAACGACCCACCCCATCCAGTCAAAGGTCCAGTGTTCTTTTAAATAACAACGCACTTTTAAAGCCATAAAAAGTATTAAATACCTTAATAAGTATAAGATTATAAAGGTCTTAAATTTGGGGACGGAAAGACAAAAATCGCGTTATGGATTAAATGTGCTGGTCGTTTGAAGCGCGCCACACGGACCATTTATCCGCTCTGATCACAGTTCAAACAACAGGGAGCGCAAGTTTACTAGAGCAGATGAGTTTACTCGCGATCACTAAACAGCGCTGTGAGATTCAGAGAGAAGCGCTTGAATTCGGTGAAGAACACAATGACATGACGATTTAAACATGACGCTGACAAACAGGAGAAACACTATGCGCAACGATAGTCAGAATCATTTAATATGGATTATTTTTACTGTAACACTGACTGCACTATGGTATTGCAGCAGAATTGTGTGACATATCGAACTATGTTATATTATTATGTAGACGTATTAAATCTATTAAAGGAGTAATGGAATATAATTACAGTATTTTGTGATTAATAACGTTTGTGCATTTATACTAAGACCACCGTTCTTCATACAAATACCTAGAAGCCATGTAGTTCATTTTTATACATGGTATTGAGGTGAATAACTATTATTAATAATAATAATTATTATTAATAATTTCATTATACAAAAACAAGGTTGTTGGTGGCGCCGATGGCCTTGTGGGCAGCGTGCCGACATGTGGCGCTGTTGTGCTCCGGGCTTCCCATGTTCGAGTCCAGACTCGGGGACCTTTCCCGATCCCACCCACCATATCGCTTCCTGTCCATAATAAAGTTTTTTTTTTTTTTTTTTAAATAAGGTTGTTACAATTTTTACAGATGTTACTGTTTTTGATAATGAACATTATCTGAGCTGTAAATCAGGATATCAGTTTAATATATTACTAGACATCTTGCTTTTTCCATATTAATTCTAATTCTGCAGGTCTTTAAAAAAGACAAAGCCTTAAATTTGATTTTAAAAAATCCTGCATAAAATTACTTTCTTGATATTTGTATTTTGAAAAGGGGGAAAGACTGCATAGGGCTCAGAGGTTGAAAGGGGCCCAGAATGGGGGCTCAGAAAACTCAGTGGAAGGGTGTAGCATGGGTCAAGGAAGAACACAGTTTATTCTGACCAGGGGCAGTTCTAGAACCGTTTTTTCTGTCATCAACTTTTTTGTTTGTTCAATTTGCACAATGAACATGGGTTGGAGCTCTTACTTTTGAGTTCTTAAAGTGCACCAAATGAATGAATTTCACTTTAAAATGTGTAAAATTTTCTCCTGGGGGGGCATGCCCCCAGACCCCCCTACAGGGACACACGTCCACCCACCATTTGTATATGTGTCAGTATAAAGAATCTGTGAATTACTGCATTAAAATGTCATTCATTTAAATAAATAACTTATTGCTTTAGGTATTTGTGTATATTTACTGAACAATAACATGATAACATTGTAGTAAATATTTTGGGTGAATCAAAAAATCATGCTTATTAAGATACCAGCACACATGATAATACAGCACAAATTGGTGCATGAGTAGTCAACAAAATGAAGCCTTTGAACCTCATAGTTTAATACAAAATGGGTGGGAACTGAAAAAGGTCCACTTTTTGGAAAAAAAGAACCACCCCTTCCGCTAGTCTGGCTACGGGCCTGACTAAATTAGACTGCTGTCTCTTTAAAACCAAACGCACGGATACAATCTACTGACACGCTGATATTCTCTCAGTTGTTTAGGCTCACCTAAGACTTAACCGAGTGTGTTTACGTAAATACTCCTTAAAAACAGACAATCTATTAGAATTTTCTGTGCAGTTCTCCGTTCATGAGACAGGAAAGAGTACTCGTGTGCAGTAGTGACAGGCACTGCTATGGTGTTTGCGTTTAGAAAAACAGACCGAATTGAGCTCTCTTTTGCGTCGTCAAATTTGTCCACATGTCTGCTCTTTGCTTACTCCAAGATATTGACATTTTGTAGCGTTTTATGAGACGTGCAGCAATGCCATCTTAAGTCCAGTCAGATGGATCAATTGGCTACAATACAGTTCAAATATGCGCATCTAATCTCCTAACCATGCAGCAGATTCAATCTAAATAATTTGTTGTCTCATTTTTATTTGTTGCCGAAAATGTCAATAGCATTTCGTCATACAAACGAGTCATTCAGTTCTTGTAATTCAAACGAGTTTTTTTCCGTTATCGTCTCGATGAATATTATGACGAAAATTATTCGTCAACGTAATTAACACTGCACAGCTGGGACCCAATCAGTAATCAAATTAACAACTATGACGACAAACGAATGAGCTACCAGAGTCCAGGTGTTCCAGAGACCAGAGTCTAGGTGACAGGTGAGCATGTGACATATTTTTAAACACTATTTAAACACTATTTTTTCTTGCCTTGGAGAAATATGAGGTCAAAATGATGTGAAAAGAAAGCCAATAGAAGTGAAATGGGACTCACATTAATGGTGCAGCTCATTAATGATCTCTGCCTCAGCGCTTTCTGCATGAGCTTAAACAGGTGTGGAGGAGCTTTGTTCAGCTCATAGTTCTCAGCGATGCCTCCTGTGAAATCCTCAAAACCCTCAGTGGACCAACCTCCAGCCAGAGCTTCATATGAGCCATTTACCCTTCAAAACACAGTAGAAATCCTCATCACTGGTTGGTATGTCCTGGATATGTGACATGTGGTATGAACATTGTGTGTTTTCTAGACTGTGGTTTTGGCACAGTGTTTACCATCATTTTCAGATGACTCAGTATCGTATTGTTCAACATTACAGTTCAGATAAGTAGTAGCAGGTAATTTAAGATCAATAAACACATACACTTACTTTGCATAGGCCTTTTCGAAAAGGGCACTCCAGTATTCAGAGCGCTCGGCTGAGTGAACAAACAACAGCCTCCCGTCTCTGGTGGGCAGTCGGTCATCAATGACCACATCCACCCATTCACCATACTGCCAGAACTGAAGAGACCCGAACAACACCAAACAGTCTGACAGGGTTTCTTTAATTTATTATTGGAATAATAGGGTTATAAATACTAAATTTAGGTCCATTTTTAAATTATAAATTATATTATTAACTAACAATTGGAGTGAAAATTAGATTTAAATTAAATGATTTGCATAAGTTAGGCTTTTTTTTAAATCCTAAAACATTGTAACTGTTCTTCCAGGTATAAATTAGATTTTCAATCCCAGATGTGGTTCAGTGTGGTTTCAGATTTTTTGATCTCACTGTATGTTTATACCTGAAAGTGAAAAATGCCGGCATAGTTCTCTTTAAAACTCTGTCCAGGTGGAACTACGCGTTCCAGAATCTCATTTTCCAGAGTCAAAGATGCAATAGCCGCCAGTAACCAACAGTCACCTGCAAATGTATTAAATGTCATTAGATACTTCTGCATTGAGCACTTTATTTTATGCAAATTGACTTTAAGTGCATTTATGAATGGATCAACCAATGATTTGTCCATTGTGGGGTTTGAACCTACAAACTTCAAGCTTAGGTCTTCAACCAGCCTCAAGTCTCACAAGAAGATATGTGCACTTAGTAGCGTGAGGTAACTTTAATTAGCAATTGCTAAAGCTTGCATCACCATTATTGTTGCTCATACTTTCATACTTCACCTTAATTTGTTAGCGGAATTAAAAATAAATAAATAAATATATTGATTACTTGACACACCTGAACACCATTCTCATCAAAAGGCTTGTTTCTCACCTAAAGCTCCTTGGCAAATGTCTGTCCGCTTGGCGCCATCCACAATGAACTGAGGGTTTGAACAGAGCTCCTTAAAAAAGGGACAGTGTGAGAACAATTAGGGGTGGTAGTGTTATGCTATGTAATGGTACAACTGAATCACAATAGGTTCTTTTCCATACGGTCTCTCCCATTGCGTTGTACGCTATGGGGTAAACTCCTGATTACTCTGAATACTGAAGCCTGATTTGTTCAGGCTTGTGCATAAACAAATGGCGCCAAATGGGAAGGAGTCGACTGCTGTATAAGTCGGCTCTGAGTGCCATTTCGTCAAAATTTTATTCTGAGGTGAAGATCATCTCCTTACTGGACTCTGAATAAGAAGCAAGAAGCTAGAAGCTTGAAGCCTGCTCACCATAGAATAGCCCCAGCAGCTAAAGAATACTTACAAGTGCTATCCCTGCAGCCATCCAAAATCCTGCATGACTCAGATGGGCACAGTGAGTATGTCACTTACCTGGGTAGCTCTGATGCTGCACTCACCAGGACAGAGTGCTCTCATGGTGCTCTCAGTCTTGCCCTACTTTGCTCATGGATGGTTTATCAACATATAGTCAATATAGTCAATTTACAGCCTTTAGTACTGTCTCTGTCCCCACACACTTGTAACGAAGTGTGCGGACGTGACTCTTTCCCCTCTGAGAAAGATGGGAATCCACATTATAAATTGAATGATTGAATGATTGGCTTGTGTAAACCAGATCAGAACAGGAACTTATCGCTCACAGGTCACTGGTGCTCAGCCAATTAGATGTGGTTCCCCACAGTGGTGTACCGCACATCTTAGAGGCCCCCCACAAAGAACGAGATGGGGCCCCTCCCACTAGCAGTGATGTCATGCATGGAAATTTATGCTATTTAACGTATTAGAGATCTCTAAAATGCAGCTATATTGAACATGGCACCGGGTGACTAATTTACTATTTTTTGTTCCGTGTCATTTCGCTTTATTTGATGTTTGATTCAACGTGGGTTCCCTCTTACGGTTCCTGTAGGCATTTATGCACATGCGCAGTATGCAAAAATGTCGCTTGCGCTTCCATATGTCTTACTAACAAGGAACTATGCTTCTAACCACAGGTCGAGAGCTGTAGTTCCAACCACGTAAGTTTGTGATGCTGTTTGCGAATGTTCATTTGAACTATGCTGCCCTACAAAGGCAAAAGACCTTAACTCGCTAGAGTGTGAAAATGAGAAAAATGACTTTAAAGTTTTATATTTGTCCAGCCAAATTAATTATAGGTAGGACACTGGAAATTTGGCAATTAGATGTTTTAGCAATGAAAATTATCTACATTAAAAAATTGTGAGCTCAAACTTGATTTTTATGCTCAGTAACGTAAGAGAGATCTAAGAGATCTAATCTTGGGTTTGCTATGCTCAGTAACGTAAGAGAATGCTAGGCGTAGCATAATAGTTTTTATATTGACTTGAATGAAATAGCTTAACCTAAAAGAACGACTTGTGGATTGATGTGAATGCCGGCGAGCAGGAATGGCCAGAATGCTTATGGATTGATTTTATCGGGTTTCAAGAAAAGGTAGGATATGGATTTAATTGCAAACTATTCGTAGCCTACTGATTTTATAATTGATCATGCTACATGCTACTGCATTCGATTCCACACGTGTCCAACTAGCAGTGACAGCCTGCTGAATAATCTGCATTATAAAAAGTAAAAAAAAAAAATCTTTAAAGATTATTCATATTTACATATTGTTGCCAAAATATCTGTACAGTGCATTATTATATGGAGCTGTCTGGCCGATCGCTATCTATCCAATTCGTTTGTCTAATGCTTCAGTGACAGATCAGATATATGAAAGTATACAAGTTACACCGTCATTAGTGATGTTATGTGTGTTTATGTTCAAGTTAGTTTGGGTGGGTTTTGTTCATTTACTGCCCTGTTATATAAAAATGGTGACTGTTACCATCATGGAGAGAGATGTGTAGGGGAGGGACTTGCTGATATGGCCTTTCCTGTGGAAGTTCTTACTCTGTTCTAATTAAAAGGTGTAAGACGACAGTGCTGCCTCCTCTTGGGTTATTCTGTCTGTGCATCTGCTTACAGAGACACTCAGGGTCATGCGGTGTATGGGACACGAGTGCTCACACTTTCTGTTAGCCAAGTTAAGTTGCGTGTAGGTGCTAGCACCCTGCTGGCAAGTAGCTTAGAGAAAGTTTCATAGTATAGCCTGACAATGCAGAGCAGGGCTCCGCACTGGCCTGATGGTGCCAGTGTTCCCCGGCCAATGTACCGCTCTTCTGGTCAGGGGCAGAACGAACCTCCTGCCGCCACAACGACACTCCAAATCAATGGCCGGCCGGGCCACCTCACACGATCATCTGCCAAGCTGCCACGATACAGCGGGTTGACACCCCTGGAGCCCTACATTGCACAGGTAGACCTGGCCACCCTCCACAATGGATGGAGCTGTAAGGGAAACCGCGACTCACTTGGCCCTTGCCTTGGAGGGTCCCGCACTTCAGGTTCTCACTGATCTGTCCCCTGAAGAGCGGGGTGATCTCCAGGCCCTCACCGCTACTCTCAACCACCGCTTCTGACAGAGAACCTCCGCAGAGCAGAGCATAGAGGAGCTGACTAACCGACACTGGTGTGAAGGAGAGAGGTTGGGTGCATTCACTGCTGACATCAGAGTCTGTGCCCAGAAAGGCTACCCTGCCTTCCCGGCAGCAGCAAGGGAGGAGCTGAGCCTCCATGCTTTCCTGTGGGGCCTTACACCTGAGCTTCTCCGCCAGCATGTCTGCCTGTTGTCACCCCGAGATCTGAGTGAGGCACTGAGGGAGGCTGAGCGGGTCGAGGAGGTGCTACAGGCTGG
The DNA here is from genome assembly GCA_036247105.1 of Cirrhinus mrigala. Classification (NCBI taxonomy): domain Eukaryota; kingdom Metazoa; phylum Chordata; class Actinopteri; order Cypriniformes; family Cyprinidae; genus Cirrhinus; species Cirrhinus mrigala. Next base: position 13,623,345 of record CM070028.1, read on the forward strand.
GCCGGCGCAGGTCGATCTCCGCTCCAGCGTTAGCTGACAGGAGCAGCCGAACGAGGGGTGGACAGGGTCCAGCCTGAGGAGGAGGAGGTCAGCCGCGCCCAACCAGCGTTGACCCCCTGACGGAGGTCGAGACTAGACCACTGCTTCCGCTGCGGAAAACCAGGGCACTTCGCCAGGGACTGCCCTGCCCCGAGTCCCCTGCCCCGTACAACATTATCCCCGGGAAACGACCTCGGAGTGAGGCAGTGAGGGGACCCTCACCCTGTTTTTCGGCACCCCTCCACAATGACCTAGACACCCCTGCTCACCGGCCCCCAGCCGCCACTCGAGAGCTGCAGAGACTCAGGGAGAGCCCCGGGGAAGTACTGCAGCTCAGACCAGCACATCCCAGCCACTATCACCGCACGTTCCACTCGCCCAACCATCACCTGAGACTGTTGCAGCTGTTGAGGAGTTGGGGCATCCAAGTGGTGAGCAGCTGAGTGGACCGCAGCAGGAGCAACTGCAGCCTGAGAGGAGGACTGTACCAGGACAGTTCTAGTGCAACATCACATTGACACTGGCCATGCTGCCCCCATTCGCTTGCACCCCCACAGACTGCCTCTCGCAAAGCGTCAAGCTGCTGAAGAAATGATTCAAGATATGGCAACTAACGGCATTATTGAGCCTTTGGACAGTCCCTGGGCCGTGCCCATGGTCATGGTGCAGAAGAAAATGGCGGGGTGGCGCCCCTGCGTGGATTTCCGCCAACTAAATGCGGTCACCCGCAAGGACTCATACCCGTTGCCGCGAATGGATGATGCATTGGGTTATGTAGCTGGATCCTGTTGGTTCAGCTCTATGGACTTGCACAGCGGGTACTGGCAAGTAGAACTGGTGTCAGAGGCCCGGCCCAAAACTGCATTTACTATAGGGCAAGGACTGTGGTAGTTTAAGGTGATGCCCTTTGGACTGTGTAACGCCCAAGCCACCTTTGAGAGGCTGATGGAGCGGGTCCTTAAAGACATTCCCCGCACCCGCTGTGTGGTCTACTTAGACGATCTGTTGGTCCATGCCAGAGACTTTGACCAGGCTGTCCACAACTTACGGGAGGTCCTGACAGCCATCCGTAGTGTTGCGGTTGAACCCGGCCAAGTGTAACTTGCTCACCCGCCAGACACAGTTTCTGGGACACGTGGTTAGCGAGAGTGGGGTGGCTACCGACCCAACAAAGGTGGCCGTGGTGAGGAACTGGCTCCCACCATCTAACATCACTGAGCTGCGGAGCTTCCTGGGCCTGGCCTCTTATTACAGAAGGTTCGTCAGAGACTTTGCAACCATTGCCAGCGCCTTACATCAGCTGACAAATAAGGGGCCGGCGGTTTGGGTGGTCTGAGGACTGTGCAGCAGCCTTCCAGCAGCTAAAAGCCACTCTCATCGACGCTCCTGTCCTGGCCTACCCTGACCCCAACCAACCTTTCCTTGTGGACACTGACGCTAGTAATGTGGGGGTCGGGGCCATACTCTCCCAGAGGGGGGAGACTGGAGAGCGAGTGGTGGCCTACTATAGCTGCAACCTCAGTCGACCAGAAAGAAACTACTGTGTCACCCGGCGGGAGTTGCTAGCGGTGGTCCTGGCAGTCAGTCACTTAAGGCCCTACCTCCTGGGCACCAGGTTCACACTTCGGACTGACCACGCTAGCCTCACCTGGATGTTAAACTTTCGCCAACCAGAGGGCCAGGTGGCAAGGTGGCTGGAGATCCCCCAAGAGTACGACTTCGAGGTTCAGCACTGACCAGGGTGGCAGCATGCCAACGCTGACGCCCTCTCCAGACGTCCATGGCTCGCTGACGAGTGTCGGTATTGCAGTCGCCAGGAAGAATGAGGTCTGGGGCCATCGTCAGTTTTGGCAGGACGCAGAGCTGCATGTTCACTGCTGTGATGTCTGCACGGCACAGAAAGGACCCAGCCGACGCTCTCATGCACCGTTGCAGCAGTACCTAGTCGGGGCACCCATGGAGAGGCTCGGGGTGGATATCTTGGGTCCTTTCCCCGTCACCGAGGCTGGCAACCACTTTGTCCTGGTTGCTATGGACTATTTTACAAAGTGGCCAGAGGGGTTTGCGGTTCCGGATCAGAGTGCTTCCACGTTGGCACAGTGACTAGTAGACGAGATGTTCACCCGGTTTGGGATGCCGGACAAACTTCATAGTGACCAGGGGCGGAACATTAAGAGTCGGTTGTTCAGCGAGGTGTCCCGGCGGTTGGGGGTGAAGAAGACAAGAACCACTCCCCTCCACCCTCAAAGCGATGGACTGGTTGAGCGTTTCAACCGCACCCTAGCCACCCATCTTGCGATCTTAACCAGTCAGCACCAGAGAGACTGGGACCAGCATCTGCCCCTGGTCCTGTGGGCGTATAGAACAGCAGTACAGGAGTCGAGTCAGTGCACACCAGCGGCGCTGATGTTTGGGAGGGAGCTCCGCACGCCATTGGACTTGGTGTTTGGCTCGCCCCCCCGAGCCAGAGATTGCTGGTGGGCCAGAACTGGACTACTTTAGGCGGTTGAAGGAGCGTCTGAGCACCATCCATGAACTGGCCAGTGAGGGCCCTAGAGGAAGCTGGAGCCCGCCAGAAGCGGGCGTACGACACCTGGGCCCACATGCCTACCCTTGGGCCAGGGGACAGAGTGTGGGTGTTCTGCCCCCAGAGGAGCTGGGTGCATTATGGGTATTTCTTTAGAGTTTACTTATTTTTGTGTAATTTTAGCAAGACGGTTGGATTAGTGATGTTATGTGTGTTTATGTTCGAGTTAGTTTGGGTGGGTTTTGTTAATTTACTGCCCTGTTATATAAAAATGGTGACTGTTACCATCATGAAGAGAGATGTGTAGGGGAGGGACTTGCTGATATGGCCTTGCCTGTGGAAGTTCTTACTCTATGTTCTAATTAAAAGGTGTAAGACGACAGTGCTGCCTCCTGTTGGGTTATTCTGTCTGTGCATCTGCTTACAGAGACACTCAGGGTCATGCGGTGTATGGGACACGAGTGCTCGCACTTTCTGTTAGCCAAGTTAAGTTGTGTGTAGGTGCTAGCACCCTGCTGGTAAGTAGCTTAGAGAAAGTTTCATAGTATAGCTTAGCTCCGGTTAGCCAGTTGTTACAATATGGAAGTAAAATAACAGTCAGCAACAAGTGGTGATCTTTAGCCTGTAGGCTATCGTACAACAGACACATTTAATTAAGCTTAATAACTTTTAATATGTTTGGTTGACAGTGTTTTACTTTGATAATAAACAGTGCACTGATTGTGTAAGACCGCGAGGCGCCAGCGGCATCACTTGGATTTCTTTCCTCAGCAGCAGAAACAACTTAATATTCTACAGTCATTTACAGTCATACAGATAAGAGCAGGACATCATTCGAAATGGAAAAAAAATGTCTTTTTATTTGTGTAAAATCAAAATGAGTGCAAAATTCATCATATTGAAAAATATAGAAAACAATAGAATGCGTTGCTTTCTCTCCTTGAACATCTTTCTGGCATATGCCACAAACATGAACCATAACAAAACTGACGCGTCTACTTTTAACAGTCTACATTAAGATTATTTGACGTTAAATGCATTATATAAATTTGGAATAAATCACAGCATGTTTCATGTTAAAAAAAACTATAATGTAGGCTACAGTAAATTATTTTGCGCAACCCCTGGCACTTTGAGAATAGCACACAGAAGAAAGCCCTGTCTGCCCTGGTACGAGTTGTGTCGAGCTATTTATTAATTATCCATTCAACTGCAGCAGCGGAGGACTATTATTCTGCGCTAAACTGCGGAAGAACTTATTGGGGCATGGTTTCATCTTGGTTTGAAAAAACGAAAAAGGGCCATTTTCTCATGTTTCTTCTTTCAATATTAAATCAAAAAATGAATGGACGAATGATACACGGATTATGCACATATATATGAAGAGTTCAGATGCAAAACCAGCTAAATCCATCTGACGTCTTTCTTTAAAAAATGCATTTTTATCAGGCTCAGATGTATAGGTTTCTATGTAAGTAGCGGTACTTCTGATTGGTCTGAGGCTGGTATTTTAGCGAGTTTGAAGAAAAAGTATTTGATGGATGCATATATGTGTCGAGAGCATTCGCTCAGTATCATTATCTCGTTTTTGACCAAGATGGCTGTTAGCTTGTTTTGCATCTGAACTCTTCATATATGTAATGAAACTCAATTTCTTGATCAGGATTTCTTGATCTCAATTTCTTTGCTTTGGGTTTAATAAGTTTTTAGTGCAGCAATTACATTTTCAATTTTCCCATTTTAAAAACATGCATGATTTTATGTAATAGTTTTATTAATCACTGAAACTCCTTCCGTTTCCAAAAATACTACAAAACAAGATAGTTTATAATATGTTTCTTGGAGTAACATCAAATTTAACTGGTGTTGTTTGTGAAAAATATAATTTTTATTTTTTATTTTTATATTTTATTTTATTTTTCATTGATAAATATTACATTAACTTTAATGCATTGTTTTTCTTATCATTTTGGCTCTATCAGGTAAAAATGGATTCTATAAAAAACACAAGCACACTGTAAAACTACTGTAAAATACAGTTTGTTATATTTATTATTTTATATTAATAATTAATATTGATATTACTATTTTATTTAGAATTAACCTCACTATTCTGTAATAAACCTTACTACTTTTCCTTTATTTATTTATTATTTATCTATTTGCATTTAAGTAATTGTGTAAACCAAAAGTAATTTTAAGGGTCTTAATTTACCTAAACTTCACCTGTGTGGAAAAAAGCAAACACACACTGCAGTACCTTAGGTCTTTTCCACTGCACTCCTCTGGCATCCGGGGACTGCGGTCCGAGTTCATTGTATCCCAGAGAGCTGGATTCAGCAGGGAAGGTTGGGTCACAGAACAGGGTTCTTTTGGCCAGACACTCCTGCTTCAGGCTCTGGTAGTCCTGCTTGTTGAAAGGAATCGCCTTCTTGTTTGTTCCCACTCCTTCTCCTCTATCTTGCCTCCTAGAAAGAACTTTTGCAATATTAGACATGCTGCCCTGTAGTCGTATTCAAGTTTATCTGAAGACTGTATAGCTTGTGAGCATTTGTGGGAGTCTGATGCTGGTTCTAAAGTGAGAGCAGCTATATGGTAAAGCGGTGAGGGGTGGAGCAGGTGTTGCTTTCACACTGGTTTTACATAATGCAACCCTGTGATGCAAAATCAATACACAATTCTTTAAAGCACATTGCACTATAAGCAATCCGATATTTCATACATACATAATTTTGGCATCCTCTATCTTTCAGTTCTCACATTACTCAACTAAAGAAAAAAAGAAATTAAGCTTGGGTTATATTTTAGAATTTTGTTTTTCATTTAATGTACGAAAGAAACTAGTTCCTGCTATCTTTTTATCTGTATTCAATTATGGTGAATTATAGTGTATCAGTTGGCTCCATCTTCTTTCTTCTCTCGATGCTGTTTATCGTGGCGATCTAAGATTCAAATCAGTTTGTGTGTAATCATTTACAAATCCATTTTGGAGCCACGTGTGTCTGTTATCTTTTTCAGTGGAAAAAATGTTAAGAAATATTCCCTTGATTGTCAAAATTGTTATACTCTCTCTGTTCCCTTTGCCCAAACTGAACAGGCTTTTATGTATGCTGCTCCACCTGACTGGAATCTTCTTCAATCGAAATAATAATAAGCTCTAAAGAAGTTTTTTTTTTTTTTTTTTTCCTTAAGAAGAAATCTTAAGAATCTTTTTATCTGACTGAATATATGGCGCTTCTTGCTAAAGAATCACTGATAAAAAAAGAGACAACCCTTGAAGTGTTTTTCATTTAGTTTATCATAGAGTCTTTAGCAAGAATCGTTTTTTTTTTTTTTTCAGTCAGATGTTCTTAAGACTGTTATATGTCAAACAACGTCTGCACAGTGATGATGCAATTTGCGTGTGAGCGCAACCAAAAGGGTCAAGACCGATGATGTCGCACGGCTATCGAGAGCTGACAAACTCAAGCAGGAACATGTTTACATGTGTGTATTGCAGCATGGAAAGCTCGTACTATCAGAAACAGTATGGCAACGATCTTATGGCGTTTGCATATACACAGTTATTGACCGAAGTATTTTAAATCAATAGTGGTACTCGCTAATGATGCATACTTGAGGTTAGTGATTTGAACAAACTCCTTAAGCCAAAAGTATGCTTCGGTTTTCATGTATATATACAGCTAAACGTTTTCAATGTAGGTGCATGAACACAGGCTTCAAGGTGCATGTGCGAGCTGAACGTACAAAGTATGCACAGTTATAAAAATCAGACTGCAAGCAACTATGCTGATGCCGAAAACGGAATTACATCTTGCATACTGTATACGTTAGCATACACATAAAAACAATAGTATACTGAAATAAACGTTACCCTGTAAGTTTCAAGAACAGGTGTGGAATTTTTTTTTTTTTTTTTTTGAAAGTTAATATTTTCCTTAAAAGGGAATGGTACATTCAGACTACCTATCTTATTCAAAAACCTGAATAAAATAGGTATTTCCTTCTTAATATTATTTAAAATAATTAAGCATAAATAAAAAGAAAATTAATTGTAATGAGTAATTGTAATGAAAACAAGCAAACAGGGTGAAAACTGTGAGGACCAAAAAAAAAAAAATTTATAAATTTGATAAATTCAACTATCATTTTCTCTTGTGGACTATATGTAAATATTTCACATAAAATACATGTTATTCAGGTCAGTACTAGAAAAAATAAAATAAAAATAACATGCATTTTGTATGATTCCTCTTATTTTAGTAAAATAATTAACATTTTGCAGATTCTGCAAGGTGTATGTAAACTTTTGACCTCAACTGCATATAAAAGATAATTTATACATATATAATAAAAAATAAATCTACCCTGTCATTTTAATTAAATTACGAGATAAAGGACTACTCAGATACTGCAAAAGAAAGAAATATGTAAACTATATAAATATACTGAAATGTAATTTTTTTTATATAAAATTTAAAATAGAAATATAATAAATAAAAATAAATAAAACAAAATATAACGTATTGCGAATAGAGTAACTATATATATTGATTTTATTTATTTATTTATTTTTTTTAGAAAGAAAACAAATGATATAAAAGAGAATTTGGCATATATGAAGCATGTATCTCTAAGATAAGCAAGATCAGAGAATCTACAAAAGCCAAAGTTATATTGAGATTGATCGCTGAGAGTGCAAGTCTGTGCTTGTAAGTGTGAGATTAAATGATTTACAGTAACAGCCTGTTACAATAGTATGAACATAAAAAGTCTGTCTCTATCACCCTAAAGAAGAATTAAGCTATTCTAACGATCAATTTTAAACATTCTAGGCACATACAGTATATGGGTGATCAAAGACAGTAAATCAGGCTTGATTTTTATATGTGCTGGGAAACACTCTTCCCCCAACATCGCTAATATTTTCATAAAAATCATTGCTTTTTTTTTATCAGTACAGTCATGCATAACTCTGGTATCTTAAACCAGGTTCGGCTTAACCGCACAGGTTATCTTTGAACTGCACACCTGTTGGTACTTTAAAGGCGGGCAGGTAAGTGAAGATGAAGGGGCTGCTTTTTAATTGCACTACAACATTTTGAGCCAGTGAAAAGTGAATAAAAGCGAGACGTAAACAAAATCGAGACACTAAAAATGAAATTCATAGCATATTGCGACCCCAGAAAAAAATCTGCCATATATTCGCCACATGTTTTTCTCGACAGCGCAAGGTTCAGGAGAAACAGTTGATGCATAGATCTTAAACACAAGGCGAAAGACTGTGAATTTGGCGATTTGACTGATTCGCTTATCAGGGATCGACTCATATGTGGGATAAAAGACGACAACGTTCGTGCAAGACTGTTGCGTGAGGCAGACCTCACACTGAAAAAGGTGATAGATACAGGGACAACAAGATAAGGTCAATTCAGATGAAAACGCTAGAGGAAGAAGGAGATGTAAACAATATAAGCAGTGTCAAAAACACAACGACAAGAGGAGGCAGTTTTGTCGCCTGTGGAACAAGTTCAACTTACCTTCACCTACAGAAAACAAAAGCACAACATCCAACTTCAAATATTCACTGGCAATGTACCTTCAATTCTTGGATGCACAGCCTGAGGAAAGTTAGGGATAGTGAAAAGAATATCCTTGCTGAAAAAAACAATAGACACCATCACATAATTTGTAATGATTTTGCTGGTTATAATGGGACTTATTGGTTTTAATGGAAACTGTAATGGACCCTGTTGGTCTCTGCTGGTAATTGGTCACCTTCTATTGGTGGCTTGATAAAACCAATAAATCCTAATGGAATATGTCCCAAAACACACTACAGAAAACCATTTTGTAGTGGTTTTAATGGTTAAAAGTTGACGGTTTGTACTGTTTTAATGGTATTTGAAGTGGAAACCATTAGAATTACCATTAGAAGATAATAGCTGATTTGTCTCATCTTAAATAAATACTAAAAACTGAGATGAAAAATAGCTTGTCCTTCAGCCAGAAATTTACATTTGCTATGGTAATAAATACTCGATATCTTCAAAAGATTTTAAAATTTTGGCGCACTTTTATTCTCTATGTAGTGTGGCAGCTAGTACATGCTGTAAATTTGGTTATGCTAGCACTTGTAGAAATATTTATACCATGTGCTACACCTTAGTTTGTGCCCTGCGCTCCCTTACCTGTCCAAATTAATTCCGAATTTATCCGAAATCAGTGCTCCTCTTCGGAAGTTGCTAGAAGATGGTGTTCAGTGGCACTGGGAGGAGGAGCAAATAAATAAATAATAATAAAAAAAAAAAAAAAAAAAAACTGCTCAAGATTTTGCTAACAAATGCACCAACACTGAAATCATTTGATGTCACACTGTCAGAGTTGATGCCAGGCCAGCTCAGAAGGGATCGGAGCAGTCATTCTGCAAACTAAAAACAACAACAACAACAACAACAACAAAAAACAGTGGGCTATGGATCACGGGTGCTAACGGTTGCTCAAGCGAAATACGCGCTAAAAAGTAGAAAATTGTAGGTTGAAGTCTGATTATATGTATACTGGAAAGTAGGATCTCGCTCATATGTCAGCATATACTTGATAAATTGTACCCTCTGGTGGTGATTGACAAGACACGATTTAGCGATCTGTAAAGACGGATCAAAAACAACAAAAGAACAACAAAAAACAAACAAACAAACAAACAAAAGTAAGTAAAACGTTATCGACATATTTTGCACAGCATATCGTGGCCAGGAATTAGGAATTGGTTCTCACAACTTTTTTTGCGGCCAAATGTTATTATTTCCCCCATTTTAATTTGTTTTAATTTCGTTAAATCGTGGTCATGTTGTACTAATTCATTCCCTTGTTTTAATTTTGGAAATTAATTCTTAAAATACTTTAGGTCTGGAAAAAAATAGGAGGCCACTGCAAAATTATCAGTTTGTCTGGTTTTACTATTCATAGGTATGCATTTAAGTAAAATGACCATTTTTGTTTTGTTCTATAAACTACCGACAATATTTCTCTCAAGTTCCAAATAAACATTTTGCCATTTAGAGCAGTTATTTGCAAAAAAAAAAAAAAAAAAAAAAAAAGAAAAAGAAGAAGAAGAAGAAGATGCAATTAATGCAAAGAAAGCAAGTTCATATACAACACAATACTATTTATTTATTTATTTGTTTTTTTTTTTTTTTTAACTTAGGAAGATTTCAGAAATCAATATGTGGTGGAATAACCCTAATTTTCAATTGCAACTTTCATGCATCTTGGCATGCTCTCTTTCACATTGCTGCAAATTGTTGAAAAAATTCAAGCAGCTTGACTTTGTTTGATGGCTTGTGACAATCCATCTTCCTCTTGATCACTTTCCAGAGTTTTGGTTTTCAGGTCTGGAGATTGGGCTGGCCATGACAGGGTCTTGATCTGGTGGTCCTCTATCCACACATGATTGACCTGGCTGTGTTATCTTTTTGTGGCATAGTTTCTGCGGATTTGCGGACCTCATCAAGTGATCTAGAACCACCGACTGAAACGGTCGGCGCACACGGAAAAACACGATATTGAGGCATTTTTTTTGTACACATCTTAAGATAAATTCCAAGAAGTTTGGCATATGTCTGAACTTTGTGTAGCTTTACACTCCAAAATCCATTATTCATTTAAAATGAAATTGACATCAATGTTTCTCCTCTGCCATTGCCAAATTAGTCACTGTGATAGAACAGACTATATAGCCTATTTTATGTAAACAAATAACTTTATTTAAATAGTTGTTCACGTTTATTCTGTGGTATAATACTAATGCATCAATAACTCGTGATCAGTCAGATGGTATGCTATTGTTTTCGTAATATGCAGTAGCCTACGCACTTCTGTTCTTCATGTGTGCGTAAAATCGCGCAAACTTGCTCATGACAGCCTGACCACGCCTGGAAAGATTGGGGCGGAGAGTCACAGTGAACTAAGTTGAAGGATCAAGACATTTTTACATTTCTGATTTTTTTGGTCTCCTCAGAAGTCGAAAATGTTGGGAGTTGCCTTTACTCTGTCCAAGAAGAGAGCGCAGGCTGCAGCCTGGTTTGGATCTAACGCAAATGCCACCAAATACCTCAACCAGGACTTTGAGGAGCTCAGGAGCCAGTGTCTCAGCAGAGGGACTCGTATTTTCTAGCCGTACCCGAGTCCCTGGGTTTTAAAGAACTCGGAGCTCTCCTAGTGCTAGCACTGTTTCATAGTTTCCGATGTAGTATTGAGCGCTCTGGCTAAGCGGGGTGGGGGGAGGAACTGTGGGTTATTTAGACACGGACACGCACGGAACAAATTAAATGTTGCACAGAACGAAAAATGCGGTGAGAACGCCGCACAGAGAGGGTGATCGGGTGAGTGAAACTAATTAAGGAGCTTTTTGTGTGTGATAATGAGAATATTGTGCACTGGTTTCAAAAGGTGTTTTTATGGATTTAGTGTGTGCCCTGAGAACCTCAGCAACCAGAGTGGCTAAGATTTCTAAGATTTGAATATTGCTCTTAACAGGTATGACGTGTATTTGAAGTTATTTTCAAATGATTTTAATGTGGTTTATGTGATTTTAAATTTTGATGGGAAAATTGTGTATTTTAATACACAAATACACAAATATTTATAATTGTAGATGTGGTGTTTCCTGAGAACCCCAATGACCGGAGTGGTTAGAATGGAGTAGTGCTGTGTCAACAGGTATGAAATATATTTGAAGTTAATTTTGAAGGAGTCTTGCAGGAAATTGGTCTGTATATGTTTGTATGTGATTTTAATTTGATAATGTTTGTATTTTGTGTTTTGGGACAGACTGCCATGGTTTTGATTTAATTTGTCTCTTTATTTTGAGTTTATTGGTTTTCCCTACCTGTGATGTAGGGGTTTGTGAAGAGTTTTAAAGAATTGGTGTGAATAAAATAAGTATTTAATAAGAGATTTAAAGGACCTTGTTTGTTACCACACAACAGAATTTTGGCGACGAGGATGGGATCTCTCTATTTTTGAGGTCTTTTTTAAAAAAAAAAAAAAATGTAATAAATCTTCTCTGTTGTTGTGTTTTTTTTGTTTATTTTTTGTTTTTTTTGAGACAAATTAAATCAAAACTGTGGTGAAGACAGAGACGGTGGACGCGGGCCTGAGGTGGTGGAAACGTGATGGAGGCACTTCAGGAACAACTGGCAGCTCTGGAGAATAGACTGGCACAAGAGAAAGAAGAGAAGGACAGATTGGTTACCGAAAATGAACGACTGTTAAGGGGTGCAAAAATGGGGACTGAGACTGGGCGGCAAGAACGAAGCACCACAAAGGTAGAGGTTGTTTATGTACCCAGAGAAAAGAGATGTAAAGTCTATACAGGTAAATCATCTAGTGTACTATTGAATGATTGGATTGAAGATTTGAAAAGTGTGTTTAAAGCTCGTAATTTCACTTCAGACCAGGCAGTGGATTTTATATGGGAACATTTAGAGGGTGAGGCCAAGCAAGAAATTAAGTATAGATCAAAAGAAATACGGTCTAGTTCTGAGAGAATTTTTGATGCGTTGCTCGAAGTATTTGGGGACGCTCAATCATTTACAGCATTACAGAGACAATTTTTCGAAAGACAACAAGGGAAGACTGAAACACTTGTTGAATTCTCACATGCATTAATGGCTTTGTTAGAAAAGTTAAAATGTTGTAATCCAAGAGGTGTGTCTGAAGAAGATGTAATGCTCAGGGATCAGTTTGCAGAGAATGTGAGAAATAAAGAACTTTGTAGAGAACTGAAAAGAATGATCAGACACAGACCAAATTTAACCTTTTTGGATGTCCGTAAAGAAGCCGTTGAGTGGGCAGAGGATGGGTTGAGTGTTCCCAGAACATCCCTTGGGTCTGAGGACTTTAGTGTAGATAGCGAAGCAGTGACTGCAAAACAAACTTCAGATCCAATGTTGGTGGAACTATTAGGGATAGTGAAAAGTCAACAACGACAATTAAGTGATTTAACAGATAAGGTTGCCAATTTACAGTCCCTTAATAGGCAGCCACAGGCAACGTCACGAAGAGTGTACTCCTTTGATCCTTCAGGACAACCTATTTGCTTTAAGTGTCAGAAGGTGGGACATATTGGTCGGTATTGTAGAGAGATTGTGAACCCCAGTCAAGTATGGGGGCAGCAGAGACCTCCCATGGAAAGTGTATCGGATTTGCATCCTCAGCAGTCTGGGTTGTTAAACTAATACCCCTTGCTGTGGAGAGCCACACAGTAAGTCAGGGGCAATCTGGCTCTGATGTTAAAGGGACTGTTCAACAATTAGTGGGCCCATGTCCAGTAACAGTTGTAGGTATGGGGGGGTATAGAAGTAAATTGCTTGATTGACACAGGCTCTATGGTTTCTATGGTAACTGAGAGTTTTTTTTAAACAGTTTATGGGGGATAAGAGTGTAGATGCACTGAAGGATTGCGGTTGGCTGGTGTTAAAGGCAGCCAACGGCTTGGACATCCCATATGTGGGTTATCTAGAGCTAGATTTAAGAATCCTTGACCAGATTCTCCCAAAGCAAGGGGTATTGGTTGTGAAAGACTCACCTGATTTTGAAACAAGGGAGAGAAAGAAAATGGTTCCAGGTTTGATAGGGATGAATGTGATTCAGAATTGTCATGACATTTTGAAGCAAAAGTTTGGGTCTCGGTATTGGGCAAGCCCTATGGTGCAGCAAGGTGAGGTTCATTTGAGGCAGGCATTAGAAATTTGTCAATTGCATGACATACAAAATCAATCTTTTGTTAACCTTTTGTCCCAAAGCCCAGTAAAGGTGGCAGCAGGTACCCTTCAATTTGTTTGGGCTACAAGTGGTTATACTAGACTCATGCCAAGAGAGTCATTGCTTTTAGAGCCCTTGATAGAGAGTGAGGGGAGTTTACCAGCAGACCTTTTGGTTGTAGGATCAATAGTATTGCCAGAGAAAGGACAATTACTGGTCCCAATAGTGAATGTGGGTACTAGTGATGTTATTTTGAATCCACACATTCGGTTGGCTTCTGTTCACAGGGTTGAGGTGGTAGTTAGTGATGGGGATCCAGATCTAAAATTTACTCCTATGCAGGAAGAACAGAATTATACAGTTTATATTGAACAATGTAATGCTGTCCAGAGAGGGGAAACGGTAGCTCATGAAGTTGGGACCTTGAAGTTCCCCCAGCTGAATTTGGAACAGGAAGGCAAGGTTAGGAAGTTATTGGACCAGTATGCCTCTGTTTTTGTGGAAAGAGAGGGGGATCTGGGGTATACAGATTTGATTGAACATCAGATTCCACTATTAGATGATGCTCCGGTTTGCCAAAGATATAGGAGATTGCCCCCTAGCCAATATGAGGAAGTCAAGGCTCACATTAAACAACTGTTAGAGCATGATGTAATTAGGGAGAGCTGCAGCCCATATTCATCACCGATTGTGATTGTAAAGAAGAAGGATGGATCTATTCGGATGTGTGTGGATTATAGGCAGTTAAATGCCAAAACAAGAAGAGATGCGTATCCGCTGCCCAGAATCGAAGAATCTTTGGATGCTTTGAGTGGAGCCTGCTGGTTTTCCACCTTGGACCTTGCAAGTGGGTATAATCAGGTGGCAGTGGCTGAAAAGGATAAACAAAAGACTGCTTTTTGTACACCCTTTGGTCTGTTTGAATATAATCGTCTCCCGTATGGCCTGTCCAATGGCCCAAGCACCTTTCAACGCCTGATGGAACGCATATTCAGTGATGAAAGTTTTCAGTCGGTGCTTTTATATTTGGATGATGTGATTGTATTTTCATCAACAGTAGAGCAACATTTGGAGAGATTGGAGAGAGTCTTACAACGATTCCAGCATCATGGTCTTAAGGTTAAGCTGAGCAAATGCTGTTTCTTCCAAAAAGAGGTGCGCTACCTAGGTCATGTCATCTCTAGCGAGGGAGTGGCGACAGACCCTGAGAAGATTCAAGCTGTAGCAGAATGGGCAAGACCTCAGACAGCAAAAGAGCTTCGATCTTTTTTAGGATTTGCAAGCTACTATAGACGTTTTGTGCAAGGATTTGCTAACATCGCTGCACCATTACATCAGTTGGCGGCTGCTGGGGAGGCTCCGAAGGGTAAGAAACAAAGCAAGAGAGCATACTTAACCAGTGAACAGTTTCAGCAGATGTGGAATACTAAGTGTGAGGTGGCATTTCAAGGGTTGAAGAAGAAATTAACATCGGCTCCTGTCCTAGCTTATGCTGACTTTACTAAGCCTTTTGTCTTGGATATAGATGCCAGCCACACAGGACTCGGAGCAGTGTTGTCTCAAGAGGACGGGGGTAAGCTGCGGCCAGTGGCCTATGCCAGTAGGGGTCTAAGGGAACCAGAGCGTAATATGGATAATTACAGTACAATGAAATTGGAATTTCTTGCCCTTAAATGGGTGGTAACAGAGAAATTTCGAGATTATTTAATTGGGAATAAGTTTACAGTTTTTACAGACAATAATCCACTGAGTCATGTGAAGACTGCTAAACTGGGGGCTGTGGAGCAGCGCTGGGCATCGCAGCTGGCCATGTTCGATTTTGAAATTGTGTATCGTCCTGGTAGGAAGAACGGAAATGCAGATGCTCTGTCCCGACAAAAGTTTATCGGAGGAGAGCAGCAGGGGGGGCTAGAGAAAATGGTCCCCACAATGATTGTGAACGCTATTTCAGTTTTCCCTGAATTCCAGCAACAAGACGTGCAGAGAATGCAGGAGCAGGACCCTTTAATTTCTCGATTTAAGTTCTATTGGAATAGAGGAGGAGGACCAGATAAGGGAGAAAGACGTGAAGAGTCAAAAGACACACTGGAGTTGTTAAGACAATGGGACAAAGTGGAAGAGTTTGAAGGTATTCTGTATAGAGTGGTTGCAGATGCAAGAGGGGGCTGGGTGAAACAGCTTTTGTTGCCTCAAGTGTTAAAACAGGAGGTACTTGGTCAGCTACATGACCATCAAGGCCATCAAGGGATTGACCGAACCTTTAAATTAGTACGTCAACGTTTTTATTGGCCAGGGATGTACCAAGATGTGCAGGACGTTTGTAAAAATTGTCTCCGATGCATTGTGTCCAAAGATGTGCAACCTAAAGTAAGAACAGTAATGAACAGTATTCAAGCATCAAAACCCCTGGAAGTGGTGGCATTGGATTTTACGATGTTGGAACGCTCACAAAGTGGAAAAGAAAATGTCCTTGTGATAACGGATGTATTTTCTAAATTCACAGTAGCCATACCCACAGCTGATCAGAGAGCAGTAACAGTGGCAAAGGTCCTGGTTAAGGAGTGGATCCATCGATACGGTGTTCCAGCTCGGATTCATTCTGATCAGGGCCGGTGCTTTGAGGCGGAGATCGTGCAGCAATTGTGCAAAGTGTATGGTATGCAGAAGAGCCGAACTACAGCATTTCACCCCCAAGGTAATGGGCAGTGTGAGCGTTTTAATAGAACATTACATGATCTTCTCCGGGCCCTCCCTCGGGAAAAGAAGTTGAGATGGGATGAGTACCTGCATGAAGTAGTGTTTGCATATAATACTACTGAAAATGCCACCACTGGATTTTCCCCATTCTTTTTGATGTTTGGTAGGAGCCCAGATCTCCCGATTGACCACCTGTTGTTTGGGGGTTGTAGAAGGGGAGACGAAGGTACTACGGAGACCTGGGTAGCAGAACATCAGCATAGACTTCAACAAGCTTATAATCTGACACAAAAGCGGCTACAGAACATGACCAAGCAGAGGCAACGAAGACAACAAGGGGTGGTAAAGGATGTGAGTTTAAATCCAGGTGATCTGGTATATCGGCGGAATCGGAGGGTGAGGGGACGAAATAAAATCCAGGATGTGTGGGAGGATTTGCCTTATTATGTGTTGGAAAGACTGGATCCAGATAAGGCAGTGTATAAAGTAGTGCCTGTGGATCGATCGCAACCACCAAAAAATGTGCATCGCTTGGAATTGCGCCGTTGTGGACCACTACAGAGAGAACTCATAGTGTCAAGGCAGCATCAAGGTACAGAGTCAAGTACAAGTATGGCACAATTAGAGACTGAGTCCGATACAGACTGGGAGGAGTTGCGGGTGATGGTGCCCGAGAATCTGTCATCTGGGGTCACGAGTGTTGAAGAGGAAGGCCCCAGAGTGGAGGAGCAGGCAGTACAATCCACTGAGCCGGAATTTACAGTTCGACGCTCACAGAGGGCCACAGCAGGACAGCATGGCAATCCGTTTAGAGAGCCACGATCGGTGCAGGGTATGGAAGCTGCAGCAATCCCTGTAGAGTCTGGTCATGGAGAGTCTCTGGGAATCATGACAGTTTTAAATGATTTGCTACAAGGGATATTTGAATTAAAAAGAATGATAAGTCATGTAAAGTTTTAGATGTGACAAAATAATGTAAATGGGTGATCATCGGGACGATGATTTGACAACAAGGAGGTGGATGTAGTATTGAGCGCTCTGGCTAAGCGGGGTGGGGGGAGGAACTGTGGGTTATTTAGACACGGACACGCACGGAACAAATTAAATGTTGCACAGAACGAAAAATGCGGTGAGAACGCCGCACAGAGAGGGTGATCGGGTGAGTGAAACTAATTAAGGAGCTTTTTGTGTGTGATAATGAGAATATTGTGCACTGGTTTCAAAAGGTGTTTTTATGGATTTAGTGTGTGCCCTGAGAACCTCAGCAACCAGAGTGGCTAAGATTTCTAAGATTTGAATATTGCTCTTAACAGGTATGACGTGTATTTGAAGTTATTTTCAAATGATTTTAATGTGGTTTATGTGATTTTAAATTTTGATGGGAAAATTGTGTATTTTAATACACAAATACACAAATATTTATAATTGTAGATGTGGTGTTTCCTGAGAACCCCAATGACCGGAGTGGTTAGAATGGAGTAGTGCTGTGTCAACAGGTATGAAATATATTTGAAGTTAATTTTGAAGGAGTCTTGCAGGAAATTGGTCTGTATATGTTTGTATGTGATTTTAATTTGATAATGTTTGTATTTTGTGTTTTGGGACAGACTGCCATGGTTTTGATTTAATTTGTCTCTTTATTTTGAGTTTATTGGTTTTCCCTACCTGTGATGTAGGGGTTTGTGAAGAGTTTTAAAGAATTGGTGTGAATAAAATAAGTATTTAATAAGAGATTTAAAGGACCTTGTTTGTTACCACACAACACCTAGTTCCGAGTTCTTAGTTTCCTGTGTTCCCTTGTATCTTAAGTTCCTAGTTTCCTTTGTTTCCTGAGTTCCTAGTTTCCTGTGTTTAGTATTCTCACCTGGCTATCTCGTTTCGTCTGTCTCGCCGCCTGCCTTTCTGGACTCTCGCTCGTTTTAAGGATTATTCTTCTGGCTCACGTTATGGATTGTTCGCCGTTGATCGACCCACGCCAGCCTCACGGACTTCTCTTGTGCCTCCCTCCGTTATACCTGTTTGCTGTTGTTTTGACCCTGCCTGTCTGACCATGTCTTTGCCTCGCCCATCAAATAAAAGCTCGCATTTGGATCCCCTCGCCTCTCGTCTCCCTCTCCACGTTACAGGCATGACATCTGAATGGTTTGTATGTAAGAGTAGTTGGACGCTAAGTTATTGCAAAACCTTTGCACAAAGTTTCTCTGAGGAATTCAAATGTTTAGCAAGAAAATGCAAGGTTTTTAGTGGAACACAATACTTTTGCAAGAGTGAACGCAAAAGCATTAAAACATAAGTATACTTCCCATTTTATATTTTTTGAAGGCTCCGTATGACAATTACACAACAACCTTTGCAAGTTTTCAGATGCCATTTCATCTGTGTTTGTGTTGCAGTTTAAGGGTCGCAATAATATTCATCTCGGTCCTGATGTACTCCTGCGTCAGTGGTCCACTGCAGGGACCAAAGCTTTCACCGGCCTACGAGAGGTGAGCGAATGCTTCAAACTGCCTCTGGGTGAATGTCATTAGCCCCATCGCAAGGGAAGCTTCATACTGCGTGTGTTCACAGAGAAAGAGGCTGCTGCCAGGTTTGTGACAAGTTTTTTAGTATATTTCATCTTAAAAATAATAATATGAGATTATATAGTTAAGTTTTAGACCACATGGGGATGCTGTTGCACAGGTTCTGTTCTGCATAGAGTGGCTCCTTACACTAAAACAAGTATTTAATAAAACAAATTTTTATTAAATAAATCACAACTGTACCCTAAACATTCTTGTATTTGCACCCAAATGCATGATGGATGTTTCTGACTCTTATCCCTGCAGCCCGATGGATACAGAGATCAGAGCAGATGTGAACAAAAAGGTGAATTTATCATTTGCAAACATAGTGTGGATTATTTTTTATAAGAAAGATGTTTATATACATTCCGATATATAACCTTATAAAATCAAAAATGGCTTAAAAAATGAAAAACTTTTAAAGTTGTTTTTTTTTTTTTTTTTTTTTTTTTTTTCTTTATTGCCCAGCCACACATCCGAGAGTGAAGACCCACATTTCAAACAACTTTTCAATCAGTTTGCTGGAAATGTAAGTAATTTAATGTAAGACTGGTCATTTTCAGTTTTGAATCATTGTCATTATCACACATGATCTTGTTTTCACTTTAGACGTATTTTGTTCTGTGCTATGACGATTTCAGATTCAACTTTTTGTAATTTTTATATCTCCCTGTTGGTTAATTTGCGCATAAAGTGGTCAGTGAAGTTACAGTCTGAGGTAAATTTATGTTGATCCCTTTTAATTGTCTAAATTAGTCAGTAAAACACGTAACTTCACAATAATGTAATAATGTAAGATTTTTAAAACTGTATCTTGTGTTAAGTGTGTGTTCTTGTAGTAAAATAGACTTTCACTAAATTCACTAAAGACTAAATATCTGTTTGTCAGTATTTTCTGATCATATGTTTACCAAAGAGGTTATAATGAGCATTGTGAAGCTATATTTGTAGTTGCAATCGTTTATATTTCAATTTTGTTTTCAGGGCAGTTCATGAAGACGAGATGAGATGTTTTGTCAACCTGAACAGAAGTTCCACCTGCCACACCAGACTCTCTGCTGTATACGGAGGCCTGTCCACTAGCACATGGGTTTTTGGAGCCAGGGACCTCTTGCAGGGAAGAAGATTTTCCAAGGACCCCCTCATAAATATAACAGTGTTTAAGGCTAAAGTTAATGTGGAGAGGAGTACAATGAACATAATATGATTGTTTTATTGGTGCAAATGGTTCCTATTTTATATGAACTGTTTAATAATACAGCACAGTATAGGCCTAATTTACCATATTTTCCAGACATTACACCAGGTCAGGAAAAAAACATGCATAAGTTGCATTGGTGTATAAGGCACATTTTACTGTTACTTTCAGAAATAAGGTAAATACTGATAAATAAAACAAATGTTAATAAACTTAACAAACATTATAAACAATGTAAACATGTAATTTACTCTTTTCCTCATTCCAAATCATTTAAATGAATTGGCATTCAGAACAGAGATATATATATATATATATATATATATATATATATATATTAGGGGTGTGACGAGACACTTATCCCACGAGACGAGACCCGAGACTGGGTTCACGAGAACGAGACGAGACGAGAATTAGAAATTTTTCTTAAGAAATCCTCAATGATTAAATATATAGGGAAAATAGTCTTTGAAAAAGACAAAATGCAAAAAAATGTAGGAACTTTATGAAATTAAACTTCCATTTTAATGGAATTATATGCAGTAATAAACAACATTTAAACAAGAGCTTCACGATTCTGGATAAATTGTGAATCCCAGTTGTTTTTAATAAATTGGAGATCATGATTCTGGAGAAAAAAGATTAGAAAACTAAACAAAACAATATAATTTACTAGTGGTTTTGACAAATTGTTCATTGCTTAAGTCTTTTAAAAACAAATTCATTTAAACAAAATAATAAAAAAAAAAAAAACATTCAATGAAGGGAGTCAGTGTCTCACTTCATTAAGACTTGTTTGACTTGAAATCTCCTGAATGAATGATTCAATGACATACTTTTTTTTTAAACGGGCAGTTGTCGCCACCTCCTGGCGGAAGAGGTTAAGCGTTACTATACATATAAGATAGTTTCGTTTTGA
This sequence comes from Cirrhinus mrigala, assembly GCA_036247105.1. NCBI lineage: Eukaryota > Metazoa > Chordata > Actinopteri > Cypriniformes > Cyprinidae > Cirrhinus > Cirrhinus mrigala. Next base: position 13,644,056 of record CM070028.1, read on the forward strand.
TCGCTACTGTAGACAATAAGTGTTTATACCCAAACTGTAAACTTTAATCCCAGTACTTCTGTTACTTAAATGTCTGTCACACAGAAATAATGATTATAATGTGGTTGAAAAGTCTGTTTGTGTTGCTCTTTCTGTGTTCACATTTACCCCGACCCTCTGATTCATTGACAAGGGCAGCGACAAAACGTGCTTCTCACGCTCCACTGACACTCGCGATGTGAAACAGTCCTAACAGACATAGCTAAATCGTTGTCATTCAGGAATAAGATCACGTGGGTGTTTAAACTGAGATGTCTATATTTTAAGGATTAATCGTGCAGCTCTAATGTAAACACTGCAAGATGTTTTACAAGGATTTCGTCACGAGATCTCGTCACGTCCCTAATATTATATATATAATATATATATAATATATATATATATATATATATATATATATATATATATATACAGTGTCATTCATTACAAGCAATATTTATTTAAAATTTAAGCCTATCACAAACTTATTTAATATGACACTGAAACTGCTAAACTATTTTTTATTATGTACAGAAGGTTTTAAACTTCTCTTGTGTCAGAATTAGACATTTTTCCCCCCAAGTTCAGCTCCAACAGGTGAACATAATGTATGCTTTGTATGTTATTTGTTACAGTTGTTATCCACTGAAAATACGTCCACAATGACCAGATCTGAACTAAATTTTAACCTTCTAGAGAAGTCCTGTGAATGTCAATATTGGAAGTCCAGACGACGTCATAAAAAGACGTTGTAAAAACTTTCATTCTGGCTCTTCAGGGGACGTCATTTCAACGTCCGACAAAGACGTTGAAATGACGTCGTTTGGACGTACTTTTACTCATTTATTACAGTTAATAGGTGAACATGATGTATGTTTTGTATGTTATTTGTTACAGTTGTTATCCACTGTTCAATGAGTTAAGTTTCTTTTGTTTTCATGGTTTTTGTACACTGTGTCTGTAAGTTTATTTACAAGTACAAATAAAAACTATAATAAAATAAACATGATTTTTACTTGAATGCAGTCTAAAAGTGTATATATTATGTCCAGAAACAGTATAAATGACATCTAAATGAGACTGCAGTTGACCTTATAAGACGTTGAAAATACGTCCATAATGACCAGATCTGAACTAAATTTTAACCTTCTAGAGACGTCCTGTGAACGTCAATATTGGACGTCCAGAAGACGTCACGAAAAGACGTTGTAAAAACTTTCATTCTGGCTCTTCAGGGGACGTCATTTCAACGTCCGACAAAGACGTTGAAATGACGTCGTTTGGACGTACTTTTGCTCAGTGGGTAGGAACACGGCTGTAACTTGACTTGTCACTGGAGGTACAACTGTGACTCGACTTGACAGAGGAAATACAGCTGTAGCTTGACTTGACTTAGGGAAAGCAGCTTTGACTTGCCTTGACACAGGAAACCCAGCTTTAACTCGACCTGACCCTGGAAACACGGCTGTAGCTTGACTTGATGCTGGAAATACAATGGTGACTCGACTTGACAAAGGAAATACAGCTGTAGCTTGACTTGACTTAGGAAAAGCAGCTCTGACTTGACGCAGGAAACACAGCTCAAACTTGACTTGACACAGGAACGACTGCTATGGCAAGCCGTTTTAACATTTAATCTAAAAGCCGTACTAGTATCTATTTTCATGCTACTAGTACTTATTTTTTAGATACTAGTATCTTTTCCATTAAGTACTAGTACTTATTCATTAGCTACTAGTACTTGTTCTTTAGCTACTAGTGCTTGTTGTTTAGCTACTAGTACCTTTTTAAAAGATACTAGTACTTATTCATTAGATACTAGTTCTTATTTATTAGATACCAGTACTCATTCATTAGATACTAGTACCTATTAAATAGACACTAGTACTTAATTAATAGATACTAGTACTTATTCATTAGATACTAGTACTTAATTAATAGATACTAGTACTTATTCATTAGATACCAGTATCTATTTAATAGATACTGGTACTTATTTGTTAGATACTAGTATCTATTAAATAGATACTAGTACTTATTTATTAGATACTAGTACTTATTTCAATAGTGACTAGTAACTATTCTGTTGTTACTAGTAAAACATTTTAAATTTTACCATAGATTTCTATGTGATCTGTCATTGAGATATCAACTTTTCAGTTTTGACTAGTATGTATTCCAGTTGTGACTAGTACATAATTTTTATGTACTAGTAGTTAAACATTAGGTACTAGTACTTATTTTTTAGATACTAGTACCTATTATTAGATACTAGTACTTAATCATTACATACTAGTATTTATTTATTGGATACTCTAACCTATTAAATAGATACTAGTTCTTAATTATTACGTACTAGTATTTATTCATTATATACTAGTTCTTATTTATTTGATACTAGTACTTATTTAATAGGTACTAGTACCTTGTAATTAGATACTAGTTCTTATTTGTTACATACTAGTACTTATTGATTAGCAACAAGTATTTATTCAAAAGATACTAGTACAAATTTATTAGATACTAGTACTTATTTGAAATGTTACTAGTAAGATTTTTTATTTCACTAGTAAAATGTTTAATTGAACTCTACTGTGGCCATTCAGACTAGTCATAACTTAAGACGAGTAAAAAAGCAGATCTGACTAGTAAGATAAAAATTGTTACTAGTAATAATTGTGAAAGATACTAGTATCTAATAAATAAGTTCTAGTACCTAATGAATAACTACTAGTATATATTAATTAGTTACCAGTATCTATTCAATAAGTACTAGTATCTAATGAATGCTTACTAGTAATATTTAAATAGATACCAGTCACTATTGCAGTAATTACTAGTCAGAAATGAAAAGATGATATCAAAAACAAAATAACTACCCTTCCCTGTTCATTTGGAGATATCTTTAACCTCATAAAGTACTAGTAAGAATGTATTTGGAGATATCTTCTTTTAAAAAGATCATTACATAAACATGAGTACATCTCCACCGTCCAATCAGAGTCCACATGCTAATACAATACATTAATATGCTGAATTAATTTGATTGTTAAGTAGGGCTAAATGGCTTTGTATGTTAGCCTACCTTGCTAATTGGTTACCATGAAAACACAAGGAAAGATTACAAACCTGTTGTCCAACAAAAGTATAATGATATGTTTAGTCCAAATGCACTTCACAACACCAGCTGAGTCTTTGAAATAACGTATGTTTGTGATCTGACATGGTTTTATTAAACAGAGGCAGAAATCATGCTACTTTATACTATTCTAAATGGTGATAAAGGCTATAGGTTAGCATTGCGTTTTAAATTTACTTTATTTTTATAAAAAAATACCCGAGATGGCTTGAAGAACACAGATAAAAGCCATATATTGTCACAATAATTGTTTATTTTATTCATGTTTCATCAGTAAAACGTCTATCTACAGCAAAAGCTGAATGCCTTTGTCCATAGAAGGGATTTCCTGGAACGTCATCAGTGAGTCTCAATTGTGGAGGGCGCCCTCCGGCGACGAGTATGAATGAAAAAGAAATTACATTAACTGAGTACTCATTATTGCTCACAAAAACCTGATTTGGGTAAAAAATAGCAAAGATAATTAAGAACTTTGAGGTAAACATTTGCAAATCCTTAAGTTTTCCTCAGTGTAGAGAAGTGAACTTTTTATTTTTCTTGCAGCTATGTTTATTATTATATTTATTCTTAAATGCTCAGTTTTTTATATTATAGTGAAATAGTGTTATCACAAAAGTAATATTCCTTATTTTGTTTAATGTTTCTATATAAAACTAATAACCATAATCTGGATGCTCATTTTAACCGGTTAACCGTTAACCGACAGAAAGAATTTTGACCGATTAATACAATCAGGTAAACGGTTTAAAAGGTCTTTTTTTCAGTAATTCAGTAATCAAAATATTTTAAAACGTTTTCTGGATGGTTGAAATAAAATGAAATAGCATTTTTGAGAGAAAAAAGATAAATCGCTTAGGCCTATAACGTTAAGTCGCATTTTATTATTACATTCAGAAAGACCTGGTGTCGACGCGAAATATTTACAATACACTATAAACATAGGCTAGGCTATTTTAGTTCCCCTCACTCCACAAAAAATCCTTTCATTTGAACAGTATTTAGAAAAGAACAAGAATGAAAAATATAAGAAGCTCGGCGACAAGCCAAAACCAAACCATTTAGGCTAAAGCGAAACTGAAACATTGGGTCTCATACGACACAAATCCAAATGTCTCCGTATTCAAGATGTATTTGAATGCTAAAATATTATTTGTTATGTAAACCTGGTTTTGTACTTCTCGCATTACAATATCCACATAAAAAAAAATGTTTGGCATAATATCACGACAGTACGTTGATAACGATTAAGCAGTGTGATTTTTTTCCCCCATATGTTTGGCTGATTGTGTGTGCGTGCGGCGCCGGCGCAATCACTTGATTTTCCTTGAGGGGAAACGACTCTTTACAGATGATCGAAACTGTAAACTGTCTGCTGTTTGTAAAATAAAGAAAAATAGGATGCCGCTTTCAGCCGTCTTCCTTTCACGCAGCACAAAAATGAACCAAAACTCTGCACACTAGCTACTTGTTGCACTTTTGTTTGTTTGTTTTATTAAGTAAAAAGATTTATCTTATAGGCCTATTCATTCATTATATATATATAGCCTAGCTTTATGATGTTTTTCTCCATTCGCAGAAGCTGCGACGTGTCCATGTGAATCCTCATGTTCTGTTGTTTGCTGCTTTTGGGCATGTAAAATTAATCCCGGAAAACAAATGTTGGTGTTTTAACGGGTCACAGACACTTATCCTTTCTAAAATAATTAAATTCTAATTTAAAATAATCTTGTCGGTTAACGGTTAATAATCGGTTAACAAGCGTCGGCTGTCGGTTAGGAAAAATAACCGAAATTAACATCCCTACCATAATCATTATTAGTCATATTGTTATATAAAAACAACATTTTTGGCCAAATTGTGCAGCCCTAGAAGTACAGCACACCTTTTTGTTTTATTTTATTAATAATATTTTTTGTCCTTTTTTCCAAATAAAGAAAATGCTTGTCCGAAAACCATAAGGGTTTGGAATCGGTATGCCCTGTACAGAACATTTATGTAAAAAACATTAAATGTCTGTAGCAGTGTTAACATACAACCTTGATATGATATTCATTGTTTTTACTGGAGGAAAAAAAGAGGAAATTAATACATAATACAATTTATGTCATTTCTCCATTCTGCCACCAGAGGGCACCCGATGACCAACCAAACACACACTTTAGGCTACTATGTTTACGAAATTACAGCGTCTACAAAACTGGCAAAAAAAAAAATAATGTTTTCTATGTGCTTGAGTACAAATGATTGTTTTTTTTTTTTTTCTATGTGGTTTTATCAAAAAAAAAAAAAAAAAAAAAAGTACATTGGTCACCTTGTTTCCGTTTCCTCTCTAATCTCTCTCATATGTGGCTGGTTCATTAATATTCAACATACGATTACCATACTGGCAGAAATGCAAATTCAAAAAGTACTAGTATCTATTAAGTTCAGGATATCTCTGGTCTAAAAAGTTACTAGTAACTAAAAAATAAGTACTAGTTCTATTTTTTCTTAACAGAGAGATTGTAATTAAATACTAGTCACTATTGGAATAAGTACTAGTATCTAAAACATAAGTACTAGTATCTAATGAATAAGTACTAGTATCTAATGAATAAGTACTAGTAACTTTACAAAAGGCACTAGTAGCTAAAGAATAAGCACTAGTAGCTAATGAATAAGTACTAGTACTTAATGGAAAAGATACTAGTATCTAAAAAATAAGTACTGGTAGCATGAAAATAGATACTAGTACGGCTTTTAGATTAAATGTTAAAACGGCTTGCCATAGTAGTACTGACAACGCTTCAGGAGTGTCTAAACCGGTTGTTGCTGTAGCTGAATAAAACGCAGATAGAGGAATTTTAATTGAGGAAACTTGAAGATAATAAACATACGATTGCTACAATATATGGTTTGTCTGTGTTCTTCAAGCAATCTTTGGTATTTTTATAAGGATATAGTATATTTATAATGCATATCCTTTATAATACTATAAAATAATATGATTTCTGACTCGTTCTGTGATATGAAGCCACGTCTGATCGCAAAAGGTTATTATTTTAAACACTTGACTATGTTATAAAGTTAATTTGGAGAAAAAGCATGTCAATAAATGATATCTTTGTTGGACAACAGGTTTGTAAACAGGCTCAAACACACACAAAACTGCATCGCACACTTGCTACTAGCACAATTAACGTTATTCAAGGCTCAGACCGATTTTTGTCGCGCTGTCTGCACAAGTTTTGACCAAACCAGTTTTACGTCCGCCTTTAGCATGTCACTCCATACTGTCGCACACTGAAATATGTCAACAACTAGACTTTGTCGTTATTATCGCGGGAAGACTCATTCTTATCATGAAGAAAAAAAATACCGGTATATCGCAAACGATAAGATATCGCCCATCCCTACTAATGATGCATACTTAAGGTTAGTGATTTGAACAAACACAAGGCAGAAATAGGAATATATAAAGACTAGTGCTGCACGATTAATCGTATCGCAATTGCAATCGCGATGTCAGCCTGTGAAATTATATGACGGCAAAATGTTGCGATTATATTAAATAAATAAGTGTGTGGACTAGAGAACACATACTTTCTGAGAACAGTTTGCTGATTTTCTGTGCCGCTAACAAAACAAAACGAAAAAAAAAGATTTAAAAAAGTTTAGACTCAGTAACAGTGCACGTGTGGCGTGTACATGTGCGTGCGTGTTCACTTGTGTGCGCAGCAGAGAGACTAGAACGAAGATGGATGATCGGCACTGATCTGGTAGCCAAAAAAAAAAAAAAAAGAACTACCTTTGTTATATGGCGATATTTTGGATTTGAGATTACTGACACTAAGCAGAGAGAGGTTCTGTGCAAGATTTGCAAAATTAAAGGCCCTGTTTACACCTGGTATTAACATGCATTTTCGTCGATCTGATCACAAGTGGACGATGCTAAGTACAGGTGTAAACAGGGTGTAAAACATTTTGAGCTCGTCCACTTTCAACCACATCCAGAGGTGGTCTTCTCTCCGCCTACGTAATACAGTATTAGTAATACTATCCATTGGGAGACTCACAAGGACACACGCTTATCAGATGGGATTTAAACTAAACAAAACGAAACAAAACAAAAGCGGCTACTGTCTGCATTTTCTCGTTTGTCTAATTTTGCTACGTGTGAGCTCATGTCCTCCATTGTTCTTAAATATCTGAAAAAGCCCAAACATATACATGAACAAAACTTTGTGCAGCATGTTTCTTATAACACTAGCAGCTGTAAGTACAAGTGTGCGATAACTTTACCACTCCCCCTCCTGTTTTGACGCCGACAGAGGGATCCGTCCATTTATCTTCCTCTTGATGTACTGTAATCAGCACCACAGGGGGTAATGTGGTTAGAAGTGGTCAAAAGTGGACAGAAAAAAATTAAAAGCAAGGTTATTTTCGTAAACGAAAACTAAAACTAACACGAAAACGATTGGTCAAAAAAACATTTTTGTAAACTGAAATAAAATAAAAATAACAAAATAAATGAAAAACTAAAACGAAACGAAACTAACAACAGTTACTGAAAAACTAACTGAAACAAAATAATAATTATCAAAAATAAATATTCGTTTTCGTAATAATTAGGTTCTCATTCGGTGGCGGGAAAAATGTATGCGCTGTGTGGCGGTTTAGTGAAATAGCCTACCTGTAAATGGAGCATTATAGACTTGAGGTTATCTGACGGATAACGTTAGATGAGAACAGTTTAAAACAGAGCCCTGCACGGGTGCGGTTTGGTAAACGTGCACCAACAGCAAGATGCTTAACAGAACACCCGACCCGTTATCCGCCAGCAGCACATTCTGGACCCGACCCGCCCGTTTAACATAGCCTAGACAGCGACCTGAACCGCCGACAACGCATTAAATCTGCTGCATCAAGTAAGGCAAAAATATTTATTTTCTCATGTAACACAAGTGATTAAACCAAAAGATAGGCATTCTAAGTTGGTGCTTTGTAGAAAAATAGACAAGCAGCACAACAGAAAAAAGATGGGACATTCTGTAAACAATAAAACTTTTGCCTACATCTCGTGAACAATCTGTTTTGAACAACAAGCTTATGATTCTTCATAAATGAAAATAACATTTAAACATGCCTTATTGCCTAAATGTGATTGTCTCTGCAGTGTATACGTTCTAAAACGTATAAAATAAAGTTATATAGGCTACAGAAAGCGAGCAACGAGCGCTCCCTCATACGCTGTCATTCACTTCAGCTGCAGCACGAATCCAATAGTATGCAACGCTGCGAATCGAAAGGCTTGGCAATTATTATTGAATTTAATTAGTTCCAGTTATGCGCGTTTGTTTGCAGGAAAGTAAGCAAGACTTGATAGTATCATGAATATGGTTAAATAAGATAAAATATCCAATTATATCCATAACTATTTACATTAATTTTCGATTTAAATATTATAACACATTTACTGTTTTTAATTATGATTATGTAAGTGCAACTTATGTAGATTTATGGAGTAAAAATGCTTGACTGCTTGTATACTTTTACCACCTAATCAAGCTCAGCATGCTTTACTTTTGCGTCATAAGGTTAAATTAAGTCGTTGGTCTGCGCTCTGGAAGTGATCTATTTTCGCTGTCTAGGCTATTTTGTAAAACTAAAACTGAAACTGAAACTAAACTATATAAAAACGAAATATACATGTGCTCACAAAATAAAAACTAAACTAAAACTAACAAAATTATTAATGAAACTAATAAAAACGAAACTAAATTTTATTGCAAATCTCGAAACGATATTAAAATAAAACGAATTTAAAAAGGCAAAACTATAATAACCTTGATTAAAAGGCCAGGTGTAAATGGCTCTCTCTATTGTCCACTTGTGATCCGATCGAACAAAAACATAACCTGTTTCCTTTTCAAAAGAGTTTATGTATGTTACATTCTGCAGAAATGTCTGTTTGTTTGGACAAAATGTTTAAAATATCTTATTTTTGTTAGAATGTGTATGTTTTTATTTATTGTTTTATTTAATTTAGCTATACTTTTGAGAAAATAAGTTTACATTAATGCAAAAGCTATTTCATTTTGTAAAAAGAATTTATTTTGAAACCATTTCTAGTTTTACAAATACACATTTTAGCATTATCACTAATCTGTGTGTGCATTTTCCTTAACCCTTTCACACGTGAGTTTAAAATATTCTAGCTGAGCCCCCAGAGTGAGTTTTTTTTTAGGCGACCGTTATTTAGAACGTATAGCCTTATTGTTTCCATGGCGACGCGTCGTGTTTGTCACGTGACACAGCGCAGCCACAATAGCGCTGTATGACACATGTATCACTTTTATATAGTTTTTCCCTTATTATTATTAATATTCATAAACGTGTCGATTGTATTATGAAATATCTGATATTCCGATTCCGAAATATGTGCAAGTAAATGTATTTGGAGGTTTAAACACTTTTATAATGAGCGTGTTAGTTGATCTATGCCGAGTGATGGGCGCCGCCATGTTAGTTCGCGCTGAATCCAAGCTGTGGGATTTACAAAACGCAAATTCATCCTCTCCTCCCGAAAAACATTAAAGTAAGTCTCTGGTGAGCTTGGAGAAGAGCAGAGTAAACTTTATAGTTATCTACACAATGTGTATATGATATCAATAAAACATGTTGTTAGAAAACATTTGTAACGATCATTATTGCCGCTGCGTGTATTGTACATCGGCGTGTATTTTGCTAACTATAAATGCATCGTTTTACTAGGACGTATGTGTATGTAAATGTCTGGAAGCTAAAATAAGCATTACATGGTTTAAAACACGGAATAGTTGCGATAATATGACAAGCGCTCAGCACGTCCGATCTGGCTCAGTGCCAGCCAAAGAGCCAAAGCAGATTTGAATTCAGCAGTTGATCACGTGACGCGCTGAACGTTCGAATCACACCGGTGTGATCGTACGCATGAAAGGGTTAAAAACCCATCAAGTTGACTCGCAATACCATTTATTATAATCGCAATCGCATATCGCAATATTGACCTCGATAATCGCAATATGAAAATTTTCCCAAATCGTGCAGCCCTAATATATATATATATATATATATATATATATATATATATATATATATATATATATATATAAAGCTACATATTTTTAGATGGATTTTTCCAAACAGGCTATTGTCTGACTAAAATCTGTATGCAGAGTAAAATATAGGTTGAAATATGAAATATCTCCTTAGTTTTAAATGTTGTACAAGGTGTGTATATAGACTATGCTATATGTAAACATAAATATAATAATAAACTATGATATCGTTTCTGAAAATTAAAGTTGGTTTTACTAAAAGTAAAAGTGTGGTAACCAAGTTTTTTTGCAGGTTACCATTTCTATAATGGCAGCTTTACTACAAATACCATGGTATTTATTTAGTAAAACCATGGTCAATTTTCACAAGGAATATTAATGTTTAGATTAGATTTTGGTACATTTACATAGCTGAATCACAATGAAGCTCACCTGAACTTAATCTAGTTGGATTATATTAGCCTATTTGTATAATTAGATAAGCCTACTAGGTTGTCTATGTGTAGTTTAATACTTCAAGAGTTCAGATGCAAAACCAGCTAAAAGCCATCTCAGTTAACCCTTTCACTGGTGAGTTTAAAATATTCTATCTGACCCCCCAGAGTGAGTTTTTTTTAGGCGACCGTTATTTTAGAACGTTCCCTTTATTGTTTCCATGGCGACGCGTCATGATTGACACCGCAGCCACTATAGCGCTGTATGACAGACGTATCGCTTTTATTTCGTTTTTCCTTTCTTTATTCAAAATATTCGCACGCTTGCTTACCATGTCTTCAACTATCTGATATTCCGATTCACGAATACATGTAAGTGAGTGTATTCTGCCGTTTTAAAACCTTTATAAATTATCTGGATCGTGATCTATAACGTGAGATGGGCGCCGCCATGTTTGCGCTGCCGTTCAGGGAGTCCTGTCAACCGGATTTACAGCACGTAAATTCACCAGTTTATCCCGAAATACATTCAAGTAAGTAGCTGGTGAACTGGTAAAGGAATGGAGTGAATTATATCGTTACTTACACTATGTGTATCTGATATGAATCAAACACGTCGGGGAATTATACTTGAATGGATTGTTATTGCTGCTTCCATAGACATCCGTGTGTATTTTACAAACTCTAAATGTATTGTTTTACTAGTACTTATGTGTATTTAAATGCCTGAAACCTAAAATAAACGTTAAGTCGTTGAAAACACTGCACAATTGTGATTATATGACAAGCGCAACAAGCTTCTCTCTCTGGCTCAGCGCCAGCCAACGCGCGAAAACACAGTTTGAATTTGGCAGTTGGGTGACGTCACCGAACATTCTAAATCCCATATGTGGGACCGTACTCCCAGGGGCACAGAAAATAGAATCCCATATGTGGGACCGTACCGCTCAAAGGGTTAACGGAGAAGTTTTTGTGTACTGACCAAAAGAGAGAAGCACATCATCGATAATTCAGTGGTAAGAAACGAATGTAATATTATTAAGTCAAATAAATGTTATTCGTTTTCAATGTATGTAAAATTAAAATTCACATTTTTAAAACCCAATATTTTGTTGAAGTCAATGTTATTTGGTGCTTTAATAAACAAAATCTGGGTTATGGTACTTCTAATCTTATATATTAACGAATAAGACAAATCTAGCATATTAAAGGATAATTTAATCTCATTTAATGCTCCTTATGATGGTTAAATGTGCTCTAAATATCTGTAAGGATAAAACAATAGTTTGAATCATGACATGGTTTATAGTAGGGATTATTGCGGTCCACATTGGTCCGTCTTCCATGCTGCTTACGGGACGCGGGAGTGCTGACATACGGCAGCGGTATCGGAGTGAAGAGGTTAGGAGAACGTTCTGGGAACCTTCAGAGAACTTTCAGGGAACCTTCTAGGAACATAAATAGAACGTTCCCTATTGGTTAGCCAGGAAAGTTTTCTTAACGTAAACAGAACGTTCCCTGTAGGTTAGGGGAACGTTCTGGGAACCTACAGGGAACATTCCGGGAACCTTCTCAGAACTTATACTTTATACTATATTTCTCTCCACTGGCTATGTCTCAACATATATAGCAGAACGACAATAAATCTTACTTGACCTAATGTAAAAATAAAATTCAAAACGCTTTTATTGTTGGTATAGTTGTGGTTATCCACAATATATTTGCATTTTAGTATTACAATATATTTTGACATGATATATTGATGAGAATGCTCCTGCATTGTTTTAAATGTTGAATTGTATCATATATCCCGCGATCCAACAGAAGATAAGAAGTACAGAGAATGGATCAGGTTTTATAGAGAAAGACTGCATAGTTAAATGTTTACCCATGTCACTACTGATTTTTTAACCAATCAATCATGTCAACAACTTTACAGCACGTATGTGCGTGAAGTTTCACTGACAGTGTAGAATGAGGTCGCTTTTTGAAAACATCTCAATGGTTCATTTTAGATATATTAAGACAGAAACTCACCTGTTCTCATTAAATAGAGCATTCATAGAGCGGAATATTGAGAAGAGCGTCACAACGCCTAGTGACAGCGGCTAGAGGAGAGTGAAACTGTGCGCTGAACACTGCCGGTCAGTGCGGTGCGGCGCGCCATATATAGGCCTATATTATATATATTTCATGTTCTTTATATAATATATAACAGGGGCGTCGTAGTTGGGTGAAAAGTGGGACTAAATTACCAGGGCCCCAAGTGGGGGGAGGGCCCCTGAGGAATGAAATTTTATTTTCCTTTAAATATAATTTTAAGATCACAATAAACTAATGTAAATGCTAATATTTTGGGTAAATGCATCAGTTGATTGATTCTGCAAATAAAACAGAAATTCAGAGAAGTTGTGTAATAAGGCTTTTTTTGTTATACATATAAGAGTTCTTAGATTAGTAGTAAGGTTAGTTGTAGGTAGTTGTGAACCTCGAGCTTATGGGGGCCCATGGCCACTGCTTGTGCATAGGGCCCAGAATTTGGTGCTACGCCCCTGTATATATATATATATATATATATATATATATATATATATATATATATATATATATATATATATATATATATATATTTTATTTTATTTTTTTTTATTTATTTTTTTTCTGCCGTTTTTCGCTTTCGGCTGAAATGCCATTTTCGGCGGCCGAAAATTCGGTGCATCCCCAGTTTTTATCAAGTCTGGTGAGCAAACCTGTGGTAATGTAATTAAATACAGTATGTGCTGCACAAAAACAGCCATATCTGCAAATACTGTGGGTTCGTTCAAATTTACTTTTAGAACGACTGTTTTACAGACGTAAAAATGCGCATCATTAACCTGCCAAATCATGACAAATAGTCACATATCAGTAAAAGGCCAATATTGAATCAAATTTCATGTTCTTTGCACATAATTTATTACGATGACATAAAATACTGTTATTTTATTTACATGTACAGGTAAGTTAATAAAAAAGTAATACATTACCTCATCTGTGAGCATGATTTGTGAAAAGGACATCTGCCAACGTTCCATGCTCCGTCACTGCGTCATCGAGCTTTGCCTCTGTTATAGTTTTGAAAATGCGACCTCTAGCGGCGAAAACTTACAGCCAGAGAGAGGCGTGCGCTGCGCTTGTCATATAATGAGAATTATGCAGTTTTTTTTTTAACCACATAACGTTTATTTTAGGTTTTAGACATTTAAATGCACATAAGTACTAGTAAAACAATAAATTTGGAGTTTGTAAAATACACACAGATGTCTATGGAAGCAGCAATAACAATCCATTCAAGTATAATTTGCCGACTCATATCAGATACACATAGGGTAAGTAGCAATATAATTCACTCCATTCCTTTCCCAGTTCACCAGCCACTTATTTGCATGTATTTTGGGTGCTCTCTCTGAACGGCAGTGCGAACAAACATGGCGGCGCCCAACTCACGTAATAGATCACAATCCAGATAATTTATAAAAATTTAAAAACGGCAAAATACACTCACCCGTATTCGTGAATTGGAATATCAGATAGTTGAAGACATGGTGAGCAAGTGTGTGAATATTTTGAATAAAAAAAGGAAAAACAAAATAAAAAACAATAGGTCTGTCGTACAGCGCTATAGTGGCTGCGGTGTGTCACGTGACAATCATGACACGTCGCTATGGAAACAATAAAGGGAACGTTGTAAAATAAAAACTCACTCTGGGGGGTCAGATAGAATATTTTAAACTCACCAGTGAAAGGGATATATGTTAGCAACAACAGCAGCCCAAGAGTTCAGTTCACACAGAACATGATGAAGATCATGATGGTAGTTTTGTGCCTTTTCTGATGAAGGGGTTAATTTCAGTAACAGGTGAGCGACAGGATCAAAAGCCTTTAAGAAGCAGTCTACCACTTCCAGGATGCAGGTGTTATATTCTGCGGATGGTAAGTCTGTGAGGAAGTCTATTCTAATGCGGGACCAGGGTCGACGGGGAATAGGCAGCGAGACCAGCTTCTCAGTGGACACTTGATAAGGCAACCTTTGAAATAGCAAACCCTGATAAATCGGGAGACATTCTAGGCCTGGGGTGCTTAACCCTGGTCCTGAAGATCGACTTTTCCTGCAGAGTTCAGCTCCAACCCTGACCAAACACACCTGAACCAGCTAACTAGGATCTCAAGGAGCACTTGATAATTACAGACAGGTGTGTTTGATTAGGGTTGGAACTAAACTCTGCAGGAAAGTCGATCTGTTGGTACATAGAGCTTTCCCTCAGGACCTCTCAGCGGAGCTGACTCTGGCTCTGTGTGGCTTTTGCGATCTGGTCATCTATGGACCACTGAATGGGACTAAGAATGATGGCTGGAGGAAGAATGGTTTCTAGAGGTGACGTATCAGGATCTGGGTTGTGTATACAGGAAAGAGCATCAGCTTTTTGGTTCTTAAGTCCAGGTCTATAAGATACTGTAAAGTTGAAGCGGGTGAAAATGAGTGCCCATCACACTTCGGTCTCTTTGCTTCGTGAACATACTCAAGGTTTCTATGGTCTATGACAGGAGTGGCGAACTCCGGTCCTGGAGAGCCACAGCCCTGCAGAGTTCAGCTCCACCCCTAATTAAAACTCACCTGCCTGTTGCTTTCTAGTAACCCTTCAGACCTTGATTAGCTTGTTCAGGTGCATTTGATTAGGGTTGAAGCAAAACTATGCAGGGCTGCGGCTCTACAGGACCGACGTTCACCACCCCTGGTCTATGATGACCTCAAATGGATGTTTGGCTCCCTTCAGCCAGTGTCTCCATTCCTCAAAAGCCAGTTTGATTGCCAGCAGTTCATGGTTTCACTCAGCTAGAGACAGTTTCACTTCGCTAGGGACAGTTTGTTGAAATAGAAGGATGGTGTATGGGAGGCTCACCCTGCCGCTGGGTCAGAACAGCTCCTACACTGGACGTGGAAGCATCAACCTCTACCACGAAAGGGAGATCAGGGATGAGAGAGGGTAGGAGCTATATATGAAAGCTTCTTTTAATTCTTTAAAGGCTGAGATGGCTGCAGGGCTTCAGGACCGGAGAAGTGAGGTGAGTGGAAGTTGGAGTTGAATCATCTATAAAAGTTAGCAAATCTGAGGAAGCATTGGAGAGCTTCGACTGAGGAGTGTTATGGGTCCATCTGGATGCCATGCTTATTAATGATACATCCAAAGAGCTGGATGGATCATATGGCATAACCAAGTACTCATAGTGGCCTAAAGATGTTACAAAGGCAGTCATTGATTCATCATCGGCACATATCCAGATGAGGTTGTAGGCACTCCGCAGGTTCAACTTGGAGAAGATGCAAGTTCCACGTAATTTTTCAAAGCTGCCGGGACGAGAGGGAGGGCGTTATGATATTTTATAATATGTAAATTGAGAGCACGGTATCTGTGAATGAATCTGATGATCTGAAAATTGAGAGCTGACAAGAAAAGATAGACTGGCAAGACATGCATTGCAGCCAAAGACTGAGTTGAAGGCCGCAATCAGACGTTTTTCCCCCTAATGTTTTTGCAGTGAGAGGCGCCTTTTTTGAATTGTTTTCTATTGGCAGTGAGCGCTATGTGCACCTCGCGTTTTTGCCGGAGCGCTCTGAGCACCTGAAGTTGAAAATAAGCAACTCTGAGCAGAAAAGCGCCCGTCGTCATCGCATTTTTAAGTAGCCAGAAAGAAATGCTAGTTTTAAAGAAATATGTCAGATGGATTTAGAGGCATTTGCATCTGAACTCTTCAATTGTTCTCAGTTTAGATAAGATTTTTTTTTTAAATGGTTATGATAAATGTGTACAGATATAATAATCACAACCAGAACAGTGATTTGCTCTTTCCAGTTACTGACATTATAAATGACTTGAAGAGTACCTACCCCACAGAGTATATTCTAATTGGTGGTGATTTTAATTTAATTCCAGATGAGTGGCTGCAGACGACCTTCTTAATGTAATCTCTCCAAAGTTAATAACTGTACTCATCCGGATAATGAATAATAAAAAACATATTCATTTACATTCTTTATTGGTTAAACTTATAAGCAAGGCCAATTATTTATAGGTGAGGTCAAGAGCAAAATGGATGGGTAAGGGAGCAAAAAAAAAAAAATAGCTCATTCTTTTGTAACCTTGAAAGGACATCGAGAAAGAAATGCTACAGGTAGTTTATTAATAAATCAGGAATAATCTTATTCTAGTGAGTTGAAGAAAGTGAAACATTATATCTGTTATGGAGCGAAGGAGACGTGAGGCGGGCAGATCCATCTGCATAGCTTTTATTAAACAAACAAAGACGTGGTCATACACAGGCAAGGTCGAACATCGGCAAACAGGTATATAAGAGCAAGACACAAGAATAATCCGAAAAGCAGACGAGGGTCAATCAGTGGCGAACGTAATCCAAGGGACGAGGAAACGGGTAATCCAAAAAGACAGGCCAGAGTTTATTTGAGGGGCGAAGTCCAAAACGACAAGGCGAAGGGTTAAATCCACGACATGCAAAAAGTCCAGGGCAGGCTGAAGGTAGACCAGACAATATAACAAGGCGAGGATACAAGACTAGAATAAACTAACTAGAAACACGACTGAACTGGGCTGAGGATGAACAAAGGTGGCTCCGTACAGCTAACACTAGATGAGTGCTAAACGCAATACAATACTCGGCAACTAGGAAGAGGAAGTACAAGGCTCATATAGTGTGCTTTATTGGTTACAGCTGTGTGTATTATCAGCGCTATGAATGATGGGAAATGTAGTCCGGGGTGTGGTGCAACAGTCTGTGTAATGTGAAATGGCAAGGCGACCTCTGGTGGCGAGCAGACTGATGTTCAGGACCAGATTCATGACAAAGAGCAGCTGCTAGACGCTCCAAACAAACAATCCAGGAGAGTGGTGGGGCGAAGGCAGGACAAGGTGAGGGAAGGAGGGCCAGGTCCATGTGGAGGACCTGGGTACTGAGGCAGGACCGGCAGAGCAGGGAACCAGGGCGGAGCCGGCAGGACAGGCGAGGCTGAGGACCACCAGAGCAGGACAGACGGACCAGGAGCCCGCCAGGGCGGAGGAGAAGACCTCCATGGTGGAGCAGGCAGAGCAGGAGCCCCCCAGGATGGAGCAGAAGATCTCCACAGTGGAGAAGACGGAGCAGGAGACCAGTAGGCTTCAGCAGACCACCACGGCGGAGCAGACAGCCACCATGACAAAGTAGATGGAGCAGAGACCCACGGCAGAGACTGGGACCTGGGGAACACAGAGACGGAAGAGACAGACAGAGCAACAAGGACAGAGACAGGGAATGCCATGGGCTTTTTAACAGTCTCTGTGGGCACTGAACAGACAGACAGGTCATAAATAGGCTCAGGACAGGACAAGAGTTTGTAGATGGCCTCTTTAGCAGTAACAGGATGGGCAGAGAGTTCAATGAGGGTCTCCATAGCCGTGACTGGACTGGCAGACTCTGCCACCTCCGGAGGCTCTGCAGTACGGTGGTGTACGCTCCAGACTCACCATGGGAAGTGCTACAGACGGGGGAAACAGTTTAGCAACAGAAGGGCTAAAGTGAGTTGGTTTGGGGATATCAGCTGAGTGTGCAGACACCAGCGGTGCATCCCTCAAGCTGGATACCAGACAGGGATACCAGAGGACTGACCTCAATGATCTGGGTGCAGCAGACAGGACGTGACGTGACTCTAGGTGATCCTTTGTGGTGTGACGTGGCTCTAGACAATCAGCTCGGACGTGGCGAGACTCTGGATGATCAAACGTGACGAGGCGAGACTCTAGATGATCAGATGTGGCGAGACTCTGGACGACCAGCTGATACATGACTTGACTCTGGAAGAACAGCGGAGATATGACTTGGCTCATGAATCTCTGCTGTGACTTGAATTGGCTCATGAAAATCACCTGTGTCTTGACTTGACTGATGAAGATCAGCTGTGATTTTACTTGACTCATGAAGATCAGCTGTAACTTGATTTGACTCAGGAAACACAGCTGTGTCTTGACTTGATTCATGAAGATCATGAGCGTTTTGCAAATAAACAATTTGCTTTGCAAAGAAAAACTCAACTTTCAGACAAACACAAAGTGATTTGCAAATACAAAACTCTATCTGAGAGAAAATGCAGAGGTATGGACGAATATTATATATTATACATATTACGTATTATGTGTTACAACTGTGAGACTCAATTGCCGAAATATAGTATAAAGTATAAGTGAAGAGTTCAGATGCAAAAGCCTCTAAATCCATCTGACGTTTTTCTTTAAAATGAGCATTTCTTTCTGGCTACTTTGAATAGGTTTCTATGTTAGTACTGGTACTTCTGATTGGGCTGAGGCTGAAATTTTAGCGAGTTTGAAGTAAAAGTATTTAATGGACGTATAATATGTGTCAGGAGCATTCACTCAGTATCATTATCTCATTTTTACCCAAGATGGCTTTTAGCTGGTTTTTCATCTGAACTCTTTAAGTATAAAACTATACATAGACGACCTAGTAGGCTAATCTAATTATACAAATAGGCTAATATAATCCAACTAGATTAAGTTCAGGTGAGCTTTATTGTGATTCAGCTATGTAAATGTACCAAAATCTAATCTAAACATTAATATTCCTTGTGAAAATTAACCATGGTTTTACTAAATAAATACCATGGTATTTGTAGTAAAGCTGCCATTATAGAAATGGTAACCTGCAAAAAAACTTGGTTACCACACTTTTACTATAGTAAAACCAACTTTAATTTTCAGAAGGGATATCATAGTTTATTATTATATTTATGTTTACATATAGATTAGTCTATATACACGCCTTGTACAACATTTAAAACTAAGGAGATATTTCATAGGAGATATTTCATATTTCAACCTATACTTTACTCTGCATACAGATTTTAGTCTGACAATAGCCCGTTTGGAAAAAATCCATCTAAAAAAAAAAAAAAATATATATATATATAAAGGATTAGCATACAGATTTTAGTCTGACAATAGCCTGTTTGGAAAAAATCCATCTAAAAAAAAAAAAAAAAAAAAAAAAAATATATATATATATATATATATATATATATATATATATATATATATATATATATGTATATATATAAAGGATTAAAGGATTAAAGGCTTCTGTCAGGAATCATATTAGTGGCTCTTCAAAATGCAAACATTTCTCTCCAAGAAAAGTCCTTGCTGTCCAGAGTGTGTCTTCACCCGTGTAGGCATTTTAGTATTACAATGTATTGTGACATGATATGTTGTTATTATACCCCTGCCAGGGGCGGATCTACCGGGGTGGCACGGGGTGGCAACTGCCACCTTAAGAAAAAGCTGTGCCACCCCAACTGCCACCCCAGAATGATCACAGAATAAAATATAAATGTAAGCAGCGTTTCATGTGCTGCTTTTCAGCCGCAGCGATGACAGCGTAACGCAAAATAATGGCAAAAAAACACGTCTTTCAATAAAATGTGCACGACAGCTGCAGGCGCACGCAGCGCGCTCAGTGTATTTGACTTCATTAACAAATGACTCTTATGAACCGGTTGCTTTTGAGTCAAAAACACAAAGCGCGGCCCAGTTCACTAACGAACTGTTTTACATTTGTTCGTGAATCAGATAATTACTGCTTCTCGGCTAACTTAGAAGTCCTCTGAGACATCCCATCCCGTCCGGATATGTCTGAGATTCATCGCGTAATTGTTTGGTGATCCGATTCTCTGACCGCTCGCACCACTTTCATCATGGATATAGGCCTTTTTGCCGTATCCGACGAAGCAATAATAGCATGAAATCAATAAGAAGATGCAGATGACGGAAACTAATAACAGAGTTAGGTAAGCTTCTGGTCGTATTGCAGCTTTCTCGATTGTTAACACAATGTAACTGATGTTAGTTGGCTTATATTCCCAAACCATTCATTCAGTGCTAAAAACAAAGACACATTTCTCAAAAAGTTGAACAATAAGTAAGTTAAACATTAAGTAGGAAAACTGATGACACACCAATCAGAATCTCTGCATCCAGCAACGGAGAGAGGAGAGAAATGAACGAATCATTTACATGGGTGTTATACTTACACATACAGTATAATTATAGTACAGTACCAGTATATTAGATGATGGAAATTTCACTATTCTAAATGTACAGTAAACTGTAGTACATGTTGTACACCTTCAGACGTGTGACTGTCAAATTTTATTTGTAACCATTTTTTATGTGTAGCCTACTGCATTTTTGCAGAACTGAGAAATGACTACATAGAGATATAGTCTTGTGTCAGGAAACTAAATAGTACTGTATACTCTAATGAAATTTAGCCAAATGTGCATTTATTCTTTGTTCTTTGTTATTTGAACTTTTCTAGTGCTTTTCATCTACTGCAAGATTACTTTACAGTAGTAAAATGAAAATATTTTTTTCCCGAAAGTTAATTGCTGAATTAGCAATCTGTAATTTAATTTATGTTGTATACTGTAATAGACATTGAGTTGCAAATTAATTCCTAATAAGTCTTTTTTGTTAGTGTTATTGATCTCAAGAGTGTTCACTGGGCAGGAAAGTCATCGTTGTATTTGAATTGTGTGTAATCATTTAAGAACTCCTGTAATAACTAGATTGAAATGTTTAAAAGGCGAATTTTTGCTGGCTTGTCTTAAGACTTGTTTAAAAACATAAATAGTTTGGTCAATAGTTAGTCAGTTACATGTTCTAGATGTTTGCTAAAGTGTTGCTAGTTGGTTGCTAGGATTTTCTGGGTGGTTGCTAGGCTCTTGCTATGCAGTTGCTGGGGTGCTGCTAGATTTTAAGGTTGATTGTGTGTTATGAGTGACTACAGACATTCCCACCTCTGTTAATAACAGAAAATCAAACATTGTTTCCAAAACTGATCCAGTTTCAGTGCTTTGATATTATAATATTTCTTTCTAATGTTAGGAAATTAACATTAAATCATTGACATTAACATCTTAAACTTGCACTAAAACGTGATTTATACCATCTAAGTAATAATTTAATAGAATCGCATGTCTTCTTTAGTGATACAAGTTCAGAAAGATTTACTGTATAACCTGTTGAAGTTTTTTTTTTTTGTTTTTTTGTTTTTTTTTTATATATATTGTTTATTGACTTGTTGCCATGATGGACATTGAAATGTTGTTATTTATTTTTCATTTTAAACAGTATAGATGATTACTTAATGGTAATGCAATATTTGTGAACACAACTGTGTATGTCAGACTATAAATCCACAAAAACTACGCATTGGGGCCTTTCTTTGGTGTTGCCACCCCTCATAGACTCCATGCCACCCCTTTGCCACCCTAAAAATTATTTTCTAGATCCGCCCCTGACCCCTGCGTTGTTTTGAATGTTGAACAATTGTGTCAACATATGTATATATTCTATATTCCGCGATCCAACAGAGGATATGGAGAATGGATCAGTTTTTATAGGGAAATACATCTTAGTTACATGTTTAGCCATGTCTCTACTGATTTTTGAAATAATCAATCATGTTAACAACTTTACAGCATTTATTGTGAATTTCACTGACATTGTAGTATAGGGTCGCTTTGTGAAAACATCTAAATGGTTAATTATAGCTATAGTAAGACAGAAACTCACATCTTCCCCACTTATGTTGGTCTGCTGTATTCCCTGAAAAGATGAACGGGTGTTTCGGGTCTCAAGAAACTAGTGTAGGACCGACAGCGCCATCTGCTGTTTTTTGGAAAAGGAAGTTGCTCAATTGCATTTGTGAGATAATCTGCCTGCTCGCATCTGTAAGAAAATAAAGCCAAGTTTCCCCATAAAAAGGCAACTGAGTCTCACAGTTGTATCACACAATACATATATTTGTCCATACCACTGCATTTTCTCTCAAATAGAGAGAATTGCGAATCACTTTGCGTTTGTTTGAAAGTCATGGTTTTTCTTTGCAAAGCAGATTGTGTTTATTTGCAAAACGCTGGATTAGTTTGATGAATATTGCCACAAAATTTACACCATAACGACAGGCTTCAGGAATGAGTTCATAAGCATGATGAACTGCTGACTTTAAGCTTTCGTACTGCAAACTCTCTTCTAACGACAGAGTGGAACAAACCTCCTGAGCCTTTCCTATGTTGTTGTTGTTGTTGTTGTTGTTGTTTTTTTGCTTTGCCATTATGGTGTATGGAGTGCAGACTGATGTGAGAAAAAAGTAATTTAAAGCAGTTTAACATAAAACAGCAACAACAAAATGTGAAAAAAAGCAAAAAACAAAACAAAACAACAACAACATCAACAACAGAAAAAAAAAACAATCAAGAGGTATGAATATTTTTACAAGGCACTGCATTTTCACAGTAGAGCTGTATTTGCAATATCTCTGGGTTTACAAAGGGTGGAGGAAGTCAAACTAGACAGATTTGAAATTTAATCAGATTCAACAGAATTACAGAGTATTAATAAGATGTTTCTAACATTCTAATAAAAAATATGGTAACACTTTACAATAAGGTGATATTTGTTAACAGTTGTGTATTAACTAACACGAACAAACAATGAACAATACATTTATTACACTTTCATTAATCTTTGTTAATGTTACTTAATAAAAATAGTCGTTCATTGTTTGTTCGTTAATTCACAGTGCATTTACTAATGTTAACAAACACAATTTGTGATTTCAATAATGCATTAGTAAATGCTGAAATTAACATTAACTAAGATTAATAAATGTTGTGGAAGTATTGTTCATTCTTAGTTCATGTTAACTGATGAACATTTTATAAAGTGTTACCAGAAATACACACAGCACTGCTAAACTTACAAAAATTACAAATAGATGTTCAATTCTGTTGGATATCAGCACATACATGAGAAATGAAATGTGTACAAATCAGTGAAAAGGCTTTAAATCATAATGACAAATAGAGATTTATCTTGGAAAAAATTAAGGAAAAACATTAATTAAAAGCAACACAGATAATCACTGGCAAAAGATTTTGGACTAAAGGAAGACAATATTACAGTATTACAAAAAATAATTAAGGTTAAAACAATTAATTGTAAAAACAGAAGAGAAGAAATCAGTTACACAAGACAATTGTTAAGACACCCAAGAAATAATATTTTTTTTTTCTTATGAATAAAGTGAACACAGATAAATGTGAGGTTTTGTAAACTGAAATAAATTGTAGAGCAAATATAAGGAAAAAAGGGAAAAAATTTAAAGAATGCATCATCAAATTAAGAAGGAAATGGGATATTAAAGATAATAGATAACTCTCAGATGGAAGTTACAGAAGTTTGGAAGAAACTGGTCTTATTTAAGATGAGATTAGTGAAGCCTTGTTTTTATACACTCCAATATAGTAGGTGGCGGTTATGATTCAATATCGTATTAATTCATAATTCTTATGGCAGAAACAATGTATTATGCTATTTTGGTGGAAACTATGGTAACTGGACATAAAATTGTCAAAATTTGCAAATATGAAAAATGTAAGTTAGTTGTAATTATTATAGCTAATTGTTAAGCAGATGAGAGACTTAAAAAATTACATTTTTAAATCAATTCCAAATTTGGTTGATTCGACTCTGATTTTACTTTTGGGTATTTCAGGTCTGCTGCATCCTCTTCATTTAAATTGCAGGAAATGAATGGACTTCTGATGTAGTTATAGTGAGTGGATTTTCAGTTAAGGGCCAAGCAGAGCCACTGCAAAACACAAAACAACACATTTGTAAATGATAACACTACATTGAGAAGATACAACAGTTTTATTCCATGTTCACACTTGTCCATCACCTGCCGGATATCCAGGTCGATTTTTCCAGTGTTGTTCTTATTAAACACATCAAACATTTCTGCAAAGAACACAGATGAAAATGTTACAGTAAACCATCATCATAATTCCTGTTTATAGTCTTTTATTTATGGTAATTTAAAACATCGAACTGGATAATTTTTCAGCAAAACTTACTGAAGAACATTTCCAGGCGAATCAGGCAGTCAACGAAGGAATCAAAGTCAATGGCGTGCTGCTGATTGGCATAACGTGAGGTTATCACCTGAAGTACGTCATTGTTCAACTGGAACCCTGTGAAAAAAAGCAAATACAATCATTAATGCACTCGTCTTTATGAAGAAATGAATGTCTATATTGTTCACAATGTTTAGACTAATAAAGTGCCTTTCACACATAGTCTTTATTGGTTACCGTTAAGAGATCATGATGTGTGAACAGGATCTTTTTTAAAAATACTGATGAATTTGTTGTGCCAATTTTCTGGCGTACACCCCTTCAATGTTAACAAACACAACACTTCGAGGTGCAGCCGTTAAGAGGTCATTTGAGGTTGATGATATCACAGAATTTACCTGGTATTTTGAAACGGATGTGTGAATGGTGCTTAACCGGTAAAAATACGAAACAACTTTGCCTGTGTGATTTTTGTATTTACCAGGTAAAGCAGTTACGGTAATTTTATGGTAATTTACTTGTATTTCTGTGTGAAAGGGGCTATAGACTCATTACCTGCTTCTTTCAGAGCAGCTCTCATCTCATAGGAACTCATAGTGCCTGAGTTGTCTGTATCATGCTTCTTAAAAACCTCCTGGTGAAGTATGACAGAAAATAGACCTACACATTCAGTATTTAACATTGCTAAATAAATTTTGCATTTTTTCAGAAATGAATGTCCACAAAGTTGTTGCTCTGTGGTAGGGATGCACAATAGATCTGTATCATATCAGTTATTGTCTAATATTACAGATTTTTCATTTATCTTTAAATTACACCAAGATATATATTATACCAAATATTTCTGGATCTTTATCCACAGTATGTGAAACTCCACAAGGCCGAGTTTGCCGCTGCCATCTCTCTGGATTGAGGTTAAGTTAAGGGTTATGACAGTGTTATGTTGATTCATTTGGTTAAAAGGACTTTTTTAATTTGTTGAGAATATTAATCTACAAATGAAACATTCAGATAATCTGTGATTCAAATCCTGAACTCCTGGAGATTTGAGAGGAAACTGCTGGGGGGTTGTGAGTTAAAATTCAACATGAAAGCAAAATAACAGACAGTATTTATTTATTTATTTTTGGCATTTTTATGTCTTTATTTGGATCGGACAGTGTAGATGGACAGGAAGCAAAGTGGGAGAGAAAGAAGGGGGTGGGATCGGGAAAGGTCCACAAGCCAGGATTCGAACTCGGGTCGCCCGCAGTGCAATGATGCTATATGTCGACGTGCCAACCACAAGGCTATTGGCGTTGACACAGTCAGTATTTTTTAAAATAATCATAAGAGAACATAACAGGTGACATATCATGAAAATCAGACTTTTTCTCTGTTGAAGTGCTATATAATAAAATCGTGTCTCCGGTGCATCTACCAATCCAGAAAATTTGAAAAAGAACAACCCAGTAAATTTTTTTGGTAAGCCTTTCTCTGCAAGTGTGAAAAAACGAGCCATTCAGATTTCACTCCCCCCGTGACTTAGAAAGCGGATTTTATTATAAAACATTTCCACTCACGGCGCCACCATTGTGTTTTTGCAAGTAACAATGGTGTACCAGCTCTAAAGCCATGGCAAAAGTTAGAGCAAAGCATGCTAACTGTCCTGTCGTTGGCTGCACAGATGAGCACAGATCACTATTCAGAGTCCCAGCTTAGCAGGAGACAAGACAGCAGTGGATTTATTGATTTATTTAATTTATATTACGCTGCTGCCACACAGATCTAATATAAACATGATTTCTTTCCCAGCTGTTTACCTTCACAGACATAACTGACTGTTTTTGTAAGTCCTATGTGTTTTTAACATAAACTTTGACAGTTTAAGTGCAATAAGACATGAAAGAGAAATTAGTTTGGTACTCACACTCACACATGCTTCGGATGTGCAGAAAACTGTATATCAGAAGTTTAAACTAATATGGTTTAAAATGCATGATTTCAGCACGATAGATCTGCGATCAAAACCAAGCTGTAAAGGCACAGCCCTATTCTGGAAAAAGGGGTGGGGAGCAGCAGCTCATCTGCATTTAAAGAGACATGAATGAAAACAGCGTGTTTTTGCTTACACTCAAAATAGGCTTTTAAAAATGATATAATAAATGATCTGTGGGGTATTTTGAGCTTAAACTTCACAGACACATTCTGGGGACACCTGAGACCTATATTACATCTTGTAAAAAGAGGCATAATAGGTCTCCCTTAAATTACTGAAATATAAACTCTTAGGAGGACGTCAAGTAAATGTTGGTCAAAGTGGTTTGGCTGCCAAAAAAATCTCTGCATGAATCCATGTAGTATCCATTCATGTGATCCAGTGAGGTAAGGATACATCTAGCAGACTGATAATGTGGCGACAAGTCTCCATACTAAATCCATCTGTCGTCACATCGGTTCCTGTGTGAAATACCACAAAACATGGCCTTATGGTCTTATATATATGTATATATGGGTGTGTGTGTGTGTGTGTGTGAAAAAAAGAAAAGAAAAAAAAACTGGGAAAGTTTGTTTTCTTACGTTTCGAGATAACACTGTCCAGGATCTTCTGTAGTTCAAACACAGACACCTCTGAGTCCTGCAGAGTGAAGACAAGATCATACATAGTGGGAAAAAATAAAACGATAATGACTCAAAACTGAAATTGACCAGCCATTTGACTTACATTTCCAGCAGTCTGATTGAAAAGCTTTTTGAAATGTGGGTCCACATCACTCTCGGATACGTATTGCTGAGAAAGAATAAAAATTTAGGCTTTTTTAGGTGTTTTTTTTATTTATATCTGAATTTCTATAAACATCTTTCTTTTAAATAATAATACACACGGTGTTTGTAAATGATAAATTTACCTTTTTCACATCTGCACTGATGTCCATGTCCATCAGGCTGCAGGGACAAGAGTCAGAAACATCCATCATGCATTTACGTGCAAATACAAGAATGTTTAGGGTACAGTTATAATTTATTGGTCTGACAATCTGGGCCCGTATTCACAAAACATTTTATATTACCACTAAGAGTTCTCCTAAATAGTTCTCCTTCTGGAGCAGCAGTGAATGTTTGAACCTATTTTTTAATAGTTGTGTTTGAGTCTCTCAATTGTCCATCAAAAGATGGATCTCAAAAAAAGTCAAATAATGGTGGCTGAGGAAAATAAGACAAGAGTTCTTGCCCAACGTTTTAATGAAAAGGATATAATAAAAGGGAAATTTGGAGTTGGGATAACCTTCAAAACCAAAAAAGATGCACAGGAAAAACATATGTATGCAAACAAATGCAGAGTGTTTCTAAAATATTTACGTTCCAAGGCAGAATGCAGATGATAGCCATTTTAGCCTGTTTTTTTGTTTTTGGTAACTGTAATGGTGACTGTTGGTCTCTGCTGGTAACTGGTTGCTTTCTGTTGGTGGCTTGTTAAAACCACTAAATCTTAAAGGAGAAGTCCACTTCCAGAACAAAAATCTACAGATAATTTACTCACCCCTCTGTCATTCAAGATGTTCATGTCTTTCTTTCTTCAGCAGTAAAGAAATTATTTTTCTTGAGAAAAATATTTCAGGATTTCTCTCCATATAATGGACTTCAATGGTGCCCATGAGTTTGAACTTCCAAAATGCAGTTTAAATGCAGCTTTGAAAGGCTCTAAACCAATTCTAAGCCAAGGAAGAATTGTCTTATCTAGCGAAAAAATTGGTCATTTTCTAAACAATTTGACAATTTATATACTTTTTAACCTCAACCGCTCGTCTTGTTTAGCTCTGCATGAACTCATTTTTTGCCGGTTCAAGACAGTTAGGATATGTCAAAAAAACTTCCATCTCCATCAAAAGTAAGCAAATTGTCAATTTGTTTAAAAAATTACAGATCGTTTCGCTAGATAAGACCCTCAGCTGGGATCGTTTAGAGCCATTTGAAGCTGCATTTAAACTGCATTTTGGAAGTTCAAACTCAGGGGCACCAAAGAAGACCACTATATGGAGAAAAATCCTGAAATGTTTTCTTCAAGAAACATAATTTCTTTACGACTGGAGAAAGACAGACATGAACATCTTGGATGACAAAGGGGTGAGTAAATTATCTGTAAATTTTTGTTCTGGAAGTGAACTAATCCTTTAATGGAACATGTCCCAAAATACACTACAGGAACACATTTTTAATGGTTAAAGTTAATGGTTTGTAATGTTTGTAATGATATTTGTAGCGAAAACAATTAGAATTTCTGTGATGTTTGTATTGTTTTTTCTATAGGATAGTTTGTGATGCTGTAATAGTTTAAAACTCTTAGAGCAAAAATGTAGAAGTCCTAAATTTAGGACTGACACACCCATTATTTTTATGATTTTCTCCTCGGTGCCCAAACTCAGTCCTGGAGGACCACCGTCCTGCAGAGTTTGGCTCCAACCCCAATTAGACACACCTGAACAGCTAATCAAGCTCTTACTAGGCATACTAGAAACTTTCAGGCAGTTGTGTTGAGGCAAGTTGTAGCTAAACTCTGCAGGACATCGGCCATCCAGGACCAAGTTTGGGCACCCCTGTTTTAGTGTAACGATGGGACAAACCTGGCAGCAGCCTCTTTCTCTGTGAACACACGCAGAATGAAGCTTCCGTTGCAGTGCGGCTCAAAAGTGGAGGGGATGATGACATATTCACCTGGAGGCAGTTTGAAGCGCTCGTTCACCCCTCGACGTTTGGTGAAGGTGTTGATCTTTGCAGTGGGCTGATGCAACAGTACGTCCGGACCAAGATGAATGTTATTGTGACCCTTAAACTGCAACATTAACACAGATGGATAAAAATAACATATTAAAATTTGCTAAGGTTGTTATAAATGTATTATACAGAGCCCCAAAGGGGACTTGGCGCTAAACATAAAATGGGATGAGTAATTATATTTGAATTATTTTGAGTTCACTCACAAAAGTTATCTTACAAAAAATCTTTGCATTCTCTCACTAAAC
This sequence comes from Cirrhinus mrigala, assembly GCA_036247105.1. Lineage (NCBI taxonomy): Eukaryota > Metazoa > Chordata > Actinopteri > Cypriniformes > Cyprinidae > Cirrhinus > Cirrhinus mrigala. The sequence goes on from CM070028.1 coordinate 13,673,746, forward strand.
ATTTGCATTCCCCAGAGAAACTGCATTCTCACAAAAGTTTTACAATAACATTTCTTCCCATCTTTTTGTTTCTTTGTTTCTTTGTTTGTTTGTTTGTTTCCTTTTAGGAGGTCCAACTACTTTTATGTACAAACCACTCAGATGTCATACACACCTCATCTGGAGCCTAAAAAAAACCCATCAAAACAATCATATTATTTAATGTTCATATCATTTTACCACAATTTAGCCACAAAAAAAGTTAATTAGCTGTAATGTTGATAGTTATGTCAAAGTGAAAGTGTGTTCCAGATTATTATTATTAACATTTCAAGACAGATCTACCATGAGATCAGAGGGTATTAATCAATATTTCACCTTCATTTAGGAAAAAATCTTTAGCTGAACTCTAGATGAAGAACTTCATGAGAGAGAATTGGTAACATTGTCTCTAGTACTAATAGTATTACTGATTGTATGTAACCAGTTACCTTATAGATAGCAAAGCCAATGGATTTCGGCTCTCGTCCAAACCGCTTGTCTTTACGAAAATCTTTCTGCATCAGACCCACAAGGATCGTGCAGCCGTCCTCTCCATCATGAGGATCATCATCTTCTTCCTCCAGCTTGATCACAAACTGAGGGTTTGAGCAGAATGTATCTGGAGAGGAGGAACCAAATGATCAGATGGTGGCTAAAAAACAAACTTAAGGGTCATTTTATAATTAGGGATACATTTAGAATTTGACAATGTGAAGAAAAAAGTTTTCCTTTATCCCAAAAACCCAAACATGACGTTACATAGTTACTTTGAATCTATATTGTATAAAATGATGTATAAATAAAGGTGATCTGTAGGAATTTGTGCATAAAATACCATCTATGTTTGCTACTGTCCACCATGTTACCTTTACTGGGTAACACAGTTGACAGGTAACTTAGTTGACATTTTTAGCATTTTGGGCCTATACTCAACATGGAGGCCTGGAATTACTGAGCATATGGTATATTTAGAAAAATATTTTCATAAGCAAAACATAAGTTTTAGTTAAATTGTCAGCAATAATACTTGTGTAACACTGTTGACAGTCAATTAATCCACTCTTGACACAGGTTTGCTAGTTTAACCAATATTAGGGGAAAGAGAGAGAACATAACTTCTAGTGCTTCATCCGTGTGCTTCTAGAGGAAATATCATCATACTGTACAAATTATGGGACAAACCATTCCTTTTTGAGGGGCGTTTTCTAGTGGGTAACTTAGTTGACAATGGTTTTTCGAACACAAATAAAACAAGTTATATCACAATAAACACTTATTATTTTTGAAGCGATGGTGTCTTAATAACCTAATCTAACTGAAGGAAAAACTATGACATTAATTTATATTTGAGGTCATTTTCATGCTTAAATGCAGAGTAGAATGAGCAAGTTCACAAAATCGGACAGCTGAATACCAGTTGTATGTGATATGAACATCATTTTTGAACAAAATATATGGCTTTTTCAACATATAGTGGTGTGATTGGGAAAAATATAATTGTGTACTAGAAAATTAAGCATCGGGGATTTATATTGATGAAAATATATTAAAAATATACTTCACAGACATGAGATGTACCCACAATTATAAAATGACCCTTAAACTTATTTTTAAGTACATTGTTATTAATTGATTTACCTTTGTTGTTACTGCAGCCCCCTGCGGTGGATCCCTTTCTCCAGTCTCCTTCAAACTGGCTGTAGTTCCAGCGGCTCACAGTGTCACTTGAAAGGGCGTCTGGAGTCAGATTACAGATGTCCAACCTGGAGAACTGCTGTATGAAGTCAGAATACGCCATCCTGACAGGACGAGGAAGATTTGTCAGTATTCATCAATGTAGTTCTTACATTTTTGATGGCTACAAGCTCCAGTTCTCTTACCAGAACTCTCCATCTTCAGCTGAATAAAACAGTTTAGCTTTCTCCTCCGGTTGGACGCTGTTCCACTCGTTAGAACTGAAAAGGTCATGGGAAATATTTTAGACGACTGATGTTGAAGGAGTAAGATCTGTTTAGGGAAACTCACTTGTCACTCCAAGGGCCTATCCACTCCACCCGACCCCATGGGTTCCTGATACGCACCAACTGAACCGGACGGCCGCAAGAGTGAACCTGTAGGTACAATAAGGTGACAGTCATTAGAGCTCCTTCAGTTTTTTTTCCTATCAAATCCATATGTCCGTGTCAGTGCTGGTGTCTGACCTCTTCTGCCCCTGTGACGGAGTAAGCATGACCCTTCACCAGCTTCAGACTCGTCTTTTTCTCTGTATCCTGTGAATTGGACTTCTAGACATTTTTAATGATAAAAATATTAAAAGATCAGGATTCAACCTGCATTTCCCACATTATAGCAAAAGAATTATTTATTTTATATATTTTCATTAGGGATGATGCATAACATATCAGCTGTTGTATCAGCCATTAAATGTTACTTTTTAATATTATCAGTATCAATCCAAAAAAATAAAACAGTCCGATATAAAGCTAAATTTAGTCTATGTGTTATTAAAACAACACTGTAACAACACTGTTTTTTTGTTTGTTTATCCAGCTCTAACGTATTTTGTTGTTTTTAAACACTGCGCTGTCGTCCTGTAGGTTCATGGTTAAAAAAGTAAATGTGAACAAAAATAAAAGCAATTAGATGTTTTATTCTAATTAAAATATGAAAATTATAATGATTGGTAATAATAGATTATGACATAATTTTTACGACCCTGTCCATCAAAATGACGGACAATGTTAAAGTCTAGCGCAACCTCTGGCTACAAGTGAGCTAACATTTGATATTTGCACATTAACTAGACCACAGATCCACTCAAATATGTATCTAAAGTCCTATTAAGTATTATATATATTTTTAACTTGCCTTTAACTTGGAGAAATAAATGATGAGAGAAGACAGCCAAGAGAAGTGGAATGGGACTCACAGAAATGGAGCACCCCATCAATGATCCCAGTGTCAGTGCTTTCTGCATGAGTTTAAACAGGTGTGGAGGAGCTTTGTTCAGCTTATAGTGCTCAGAGATGCCTCCAGTGAAATCTTCAAAACCCTCAGTGGCCCGGCCTCCCTCCAGAGCTTCATATGAGCCGTTTACCCTTCAAAATACAGGAGAAATCAGTGCCACTAGTTGGTATATCATGGATATGTGACATGTTGTATGAACACTGTGTGTTTTGTAGGCTGAGGTTACCAAGCATTTCAGATGATTCAGTATCTTATTGTCCAGTCCAGGTAAGTAGTAGCAGAATTTCTGAATAAACACACACTTACTTTGCATAGGCCTTTTCCAACAGAGCGCTCCAGAACTCAAAACCCTCAGCTGAACGAACAAACAGCAGCTTCCCATCTCTGGTGGGCAGCCGGTCGTCAATGACCACATCCACCCATTCGCCAAACTGCCAGAACTGAAGAGATGCGAGCAACACCAATTAGTCTGATAGTGTCGCTTTTTTAATGAGTTCCAAAAGTCTGAGACCACTAGTGAAAATAATCCATTTAGCATTTTTTCTAATGTTATATAATTTTTAAATTATAAACTATATTATTAACTAACAGTTTGAGTGAAAGTTTGATTTGAATTATTTAGATTACGTTTTTTTAAATCCTAAAATGCTTTTCTTCCTTAAATTAGATGTTTTAATACCAGATCTTCAGTGTGGTCTCAGACTTTTTGATCCCACTGTATGTTCTGACCTGAAAGTGAAAAATGCCAGCATAGTTTTCGGTAAAACTCTGTCCATGTGGAACCACACGCTCCAGAAGCTCATTATCCAAAGTCAAAGATGCGATAGCTGCCATCAACCAACAGTCACCTGCAAATGTATCAAATGTCATGGGATACTTCTGCGTTAAGCTGATTATTTTATGAAAACTGACCTCCAGTGCACTTATGACAGTTACAGTCTTTCAGGATCAACCTGGGCTTACTCAATGGTGATGGTCCATGGATTAAGCATTATGGGGTTTGAACCTACAACCTTCAAAATTAGGTTTCAACCACTTCCAAGTCTCACAATATGTTTTTCCACAAGAAGATATGTGCACGTCGTAGTGTGAGGCAACTTTGATTAGCGTTGCCTATACTTTGTTCTTAACCACTTACCACTAAAACTTGCATGTATTTCATTTCGCCCCACACCATTTGTACTATGATCATAAAACTGTAAATAATGTTCCAAAGGTTCCAAATGGGAGTTTTTACAGTGATGCCATAGAACTACCATTTTTGGTCAGTGGATTTTTTTAAATGTTGAAATTAATAGTTATTATTTGTGTTTTTTGAGAAATTGTATCATATAAGCCACATATGTGACATAATTTCTGATATAGTGATTGTTATATTTGTCTGTTTTAACACCCAAACAACACCTTTCTAATCAAAACAGTCTTTTCTCACCTAAACGTTTTTGGCAGATGTCTGTCCGCTTAGCGCCGTCCACAATGAACTGAGGGTTTGAGCAGAACTCCTTTAAAAAGCGACAATGTGAGAATTAGAGGTGGGAGTATTATGCTATGTAATGGTACAACTGAATAACAATAGACTTTAAAATGTAAAATGTAAAAATGTATAAACATGTATCAAAAAGTATCAACACAAGATCATTCTCACAGCTAAAAAGACCCTTATGAAAACCAAAAAGCCATGGATACTATAGGTAAACCATGGTAACCATAAATTAACCATAAGCCAAAAACTTTTTACTACACTGGTTACTACACTTTTACTATAATAAAACCATGGTTGGTTTTCGTAATGGGAAACCTGAGCTGCTGTCGGTTACCATATTAGTACATACAGCCCCTTTCACACATACAGTCTTTACTGGTAAATTACCAGTGAATTATAAATTAGCTCTGAGCACTATTTTGTCAGAGTCTTTGATAGTGACAGCCATTGACTTGTGTGCAGCCTTAAAGCACGGCAGGCTACGCAACGCTCGTTTCTTATCACAGGGAACTGAGGTTATATTAGTAACCAGAGCATTCCCTTTCAAACGGTCTTTCCTGTTGTGCTGTACACTATGGGAAAGGTATCTAATAGCATTGTGCTATAAGCAAGTGCAGAACGAAGCCGCTCTGCGAGCCTATCTGTGGAAAATCCGTAATGATGGTTCCAGAAATCTGAGCCCACCAGGCTGGGGTCCACAGAACAAGACCTTCTCAACTCACAGAGAGGATTAGGTAAACTAAGCAGACAAAATCCATGCCTAAAGGGCAGGGATGTCCAGGTTATAAAATCTGGCGAAGTTAGATGGCAAACACCAGCCAGCAGATATCACCAATAGAAACACAGCTGGACCAAGCCCAGGAGGAGGCCATTCCTCTTATAGAATGGGCTCTTACTCCGATAGGACACTGCACATCCATTAAGGCATAAGCCTGGGCTATAGCGTCAAATATCCAGTAAAACAGTCTAGCAAAGAGTCAAGAGTCAAGCAAACAAAGAGCTGCTCTGAATGCCGGACTAGAGAACTCTGTGTGTACTCTTAAGAGCCCAAACTGGCAGAGTAAATTCAGACCCTGCTGAGTTATGAAGAGCCATAAGGGTGATAACTTGTAGAGCACCTTAGGCATACAGCTGTGTCTTGGTTTGAAGACAACTCTACAGTTGTTAGGCCCAAACTTAAGGCATAAAGCACTGACTGATAGTGCTTGTAAGTCACCCACTTACTTGACTGACACTAATGCCACAAAGAAGGGCGGTCTTAAGTGACAGGGGGAATAAGTTGGCCAACTGGAGTGGCTCAAAGGAAGACCCTGTAGTCTGTGCGGCGTGTTCAAGTGCAGCTTTATGGTCCAGACGCTGCTGACGCAAAGCGACAACTGAAGTTGTGGCCATCTTTGAAACGCCACTTGGGCAGGCAAGTGCAGCTCCTATTTCTTTAAATGGGAAAACATCAAATTCTCCAAAACAGTTCACCAAGCTTACGATTAAATTTCCTATTTGAAATCACCAGTGAAATCTGACAACAACTGCCTCATAAATATTGTTCCTTAAGCTCCAATAACGTTAAAAAAAGTGCACCCTGCCTGTTTCTATAGGAACTGGAGCTTCTAACGGCAGCTGCAGTGACACACTGACTTTTGAGACGGGGCTTTGCGGGCATAATGAGCATTGCATTTTCCCCCATTCAAAACTATATGAGTGACTATATGTCTTGGTATTCTATAGTTTTTGGCGACAACACTGTCGGCTTGTTGTGTCCCGGCCCTTTAGAAAGAGCCAGAAGGGTGATAACATAAAAAAGTTTCTTGATTTGAGGATGACTATACAGTTGTTAGGCCCAAACGGGCAGTAAGTTGGCCAACTGGAGTGGCTCAAAGGGAGGCCCTTGTAGGGCCCTAAGAACTATGGATAAGTCCCATGTTGGCACAGTGTGAGGACAAGGTAGTTTTAGTCTCCGAGCTCCCCTCAAGAACTTAACGACCAGGGGTGCGTTTCCCAAAACCAAATATGGTCGCAAGTTCCGTCATTACCAACAGAGTTCAGTGGAACTAACCACCATAGTTAGCTAACGATGCTTTTGGGAAACGCACCCCAGGTCGTTTTTGCTAACTAACTGGCCTGCTGTGAAAGCATGATTCACCATGATGGCTGCCACATACACTTTGACCGTGAAAGGGGTGCACACCTTATCCAGCAGTTCTTCCAGAAAGGTTAACATGGATGACACATCACAAGAGGACGGGTCCTCCTTTCATGCTGCACACCAGTCAGAAAAGACTGACCATTTGAAGGTGTAGAAGATCTTGCAGATGGTGCCCTAGCCTCAAAAATGGTGTTAGTCACCCTCACGGGGAGCTGTAAAGTCTCCCATTGAGGGGCCAGACGTGAAGGCTCCATAGCTCAGGCTGGGGATGCCAAATCATGCTTCTCGCTTGAGAGAGGAGGTCTGTCTTCAGTGGTATCAGCCATGAAAAGGGAGCATAACCTGAGACCACCTTGGTGATTTATAAAGGCTACCACCATCATGTTGTCCAAGTGGACCAGGAACTCAATTATTAGAAAATAGTGCACATCCGCTTACCACTTTGGGTGTGTATTATTTTTGAATTATTCAGTGGACCAGAGTCAGTTATTATGCTTGTACTACGGTTACCACACTTCAAATATTTTTCAGGTATTGTATTTTAAAGACCTTCAACAGGTTTTTGCCCTTAAAATGCTCTTGTGAGTAGGATTAAGTTATTAAGCATCTCATTCAACACCTCCATTGCTAATTCCAAAATGTCATTTTAGACCTAGTAATGGAGGTTTGAGATGTTGATAGCAGACTAATGCAGTTAATAATGAAGTTATCAGACAGACAGTGAGAGAGATTAAGTGTGAGTCTGTGTGTCTCTCAACAGTGTTTGGCAACAGCGTTTTTACTAAAAGCAAAACTGCAAGTTATTAGTGAGAAATGGCATGTGGCTTTAAGTTTCTAAACCATTTTACTGATAAAATTGTCAGAAAAGCACTAACAACACATTTCTGTGTGTGTGTGTGTGTGTGTGTTTCTGTGTGTGTGAGTATATGTCAGCATGTATGTGCATTTTTAAGGGAGAGAGAGTGTGAGAAAAAGAGTAGCCTATGTGCTTTCTATACATAATAAAATGTAAATTTGTGGCAAAAACAAGGAAATAATTTGGCGTTTTTATCCTATTGTTTACTATATTTAAAGGGGTGTGAGAATTCCCAAAGTGGGTTGGGTGGGGGGTACACTGCCCTCCAAAAGTTTGGAAACGCCCTAGAAAAGTGGGGTTTTGGACAATATTGGCATGAATCCTTTTTAATTTGTGATAATTTTGCAATGATAAGGGACAACACAAACTACGAAAACATATTTTATTACATAAACAGTTTATACATAGAAAAAACTAAAATTTTATCAGTGTCATTCATCTATCATTTCCTCTGATTTTAGGGATTACTCATGGGTAAGGTTAGGTTTAGGTGTAGGGATGTGGTCAAGATTAAATTTTTGGATGAAAATGTTGTTCCAGGGTCAACAAAGTATGTTGACCCAGGAACACATCTAACTCAGCAAAATCAGGACGTGCGTGTACATTGATTGCACTATGAATACACGTTGTAAACAGAATCACATTGTGAAACACAAATATGCACAGAAGCCTTTACCAAATCTGTTCCACCAATATCCCATTATTACAGTTTTAACTTTTGACTGCATGAGAAAATGGACGTGTGGTGTGAGAGCTTAAGAAAAGTGCCAGTTCTCACACTGTATGCGTGAAACTTGGCAGCCCATTGCTTGGTCAGTGTCATTGTGGGTTTTGTTTTTTTTTGCTGTTCTAATATATAAGGACATTTGAAATTTAAATGAAATCATTTGGCAAAGTGATATGGGAATGTAATGTGATCAAGACCTACTTCCCAGCAAACACAGAATGTTCCCCTAACGTTCCCATATGGTTCCCATTTGGTTATTTTTTTGGGGAACTAAATGAGAACGTTCTAGGAATGTTCCCTGTAGGTTATATTTTTAATAACCTATAAAGAACATTCCCAGAACATTCACTGCAGGTTATTTTTTGGTTTAATGTTATAACCAAAAAAGAACCATTCCAGAACATTCCCTGCAGATTATTTTTAGGTTGTATTTTTATAACCTACAGAGAACATTCACAGAACGTTCCCTGCAGGTTATTTTTAGTTGTCATAATCATGTAAACTTATTAAAACTTTGCAGATGTTTCTGACTATTCTAATGCTGAAATGTATTTTTTTTCCATCATAAACAAACATATTTTTTGCAAAAAAATATTTTTTGCAGAATTTCATGTCTGAAATAAACGTTTCATAAAGTGTAGACATCAAAGTGGTCAAATCGCATTATTATGATAATATAATTACAATTTTATAGCTAAAATTTTGCCAAGGTTAAACGTAGTCAGAAAATTATTTCATAAACTCTGGGTTTGTTTGTATATTTCTTTACTGCGCGCCTCTGATCTTCACGCGCTTCTCCAGCACACACTTTCTTCTTCTCTTTCACAGAAAGCCGCGCACTCGCGTAATTTAAAAAGTAACGGTCATTTCGTTTTACTAACTGACTAACATTCGTTGATTGATCTCTTTAATTGATATTTACTTATAGTTAATATATATACAAGAGTAACTATTGTGATTTCAGGGAAATTTGACACCTCTAACTGAAGAAAATCTGAATTTCTAATCTTACATATTAACGAATATGATTATTCAGTCTCATTTAATGCTCCTTATGATGGTTAAATGTACTCTAATTATCTGTAAGGATTAAACAATAGTTTAAAACAAGACATGGTTTGCAGTAATGATTATTGGGGTCCGTCTTCCATGCCGCTTACTGCGGGACACGGGAGTGCTGACATACAGCAGCGGTAGTGAAGAGGTTAGGAGAACGTTCTAGAAACCTTCTAGGAGCATAAATAGAACGTTCCCTATTGGTTTCTTAGAACGTTGCAGGAACATTCCCGGAACGTTCCCAGTATGTTCCCAGAATGTTCCCAGAATGTTCCCCTAACCTATCGGGAACGTTTTATTTATGTTAAGAAAATTGTCCTGGCTAACCAATAGGGAACGTTTTGGGAACCAAAAACTAACGTTCCCAGAATGTTCTGGGGTGCAAAAATTGTTAGCTGGGTTGGAACTACTTTAGCCATGCGTTTCCCTGAAAATAATTGCTCTAACGTTCGTCAACCACATCGCTGTCGTATAAACGATTTTATTGCATACTTGCCAGCCAATGGACAACAATTACATTTTTAATTTTAACATTTCTAAAATGTTTAATAGTTTACTTAACATTTTAGTTCATGTAAAAGTTTAATTAATCTCTGAATTGTCTTTTATTATTTTAATAGCGCTATAGGTAAAATGGAATCTTAAATTAAAAAAACACAACCATGACAAAAACTATATGAAAAATACTGCTTTTTAAATTTATTAATTTATATTATATTACATTTAATATTGATGTTACCTTTTTTGCATTTAACTAATTGTGTAAAGCACAAGTAATTTTAAGGGTCTTTACCTAAACTCTACCTGTGTGGAAGAAAGCAAACACACACTGCAGTACCTTAGGTCTTTTCCACTGCACTCCTCTGGCCTTGGACGACTGTGGTCCGAATTTGTTGTATCCCAGAGAGTCGGATTCAGCAGGGAAGGTCGGGTCACAGAACAGGCTTCCTTTGGCCAGACACTCCTGCTTCAGGCTCTGGTAGTCCTGCTTCTTGAAGGGAATCGCCTTCTTGTTTGTTCCCACTCCTTCTACTCTCTCCTGCCTCCTAGAAAGAACTTTTGCAATATTAGACATGCTGCCCTGTAGTCGTACTCAAGTTAATCTTCAGCCTGTATAGTTTGTGAGCATTTGTGTAAGAATGATGCTGGGTTTAAAGTGAGAGCTACTATATGGTAAAGCGGTGAGGGGTGGAGCAGGTGTTGCTTTCACACTGGTTTAACATCATGTAACCCTGTGATGCAAAATGAATACACAGTTCTTTAAAGCACATTGAACTAGATGCAAACATATAAGCAATCTGTTCCAAAATAATGGCATAGTAAGTATACGGTTTCTTTACTTTTACTTTTTACTTTATAATTTTTTCATTACATAGGCATTACATTTTTATACACATCTTAAGATAATATCCAAGAAGTTTAACTACATTTGAGCTTCATCTCTACCGTTAGGAAGAAAATGTCAGAATGTCTGAACTTTTTGTGTAGCTTTACACTTCAAATTCCATTATTCATTTAAAATGAAATTGACATCAATGTTTCTCCTCTGCCATTGCCAAATTAGTCACTGTGATAAAACAGACTAGCCTATTTTATGTAAACAATAAATAACTTTATTTAAATAGTTGTTAACATTTATTCTGTGGTACAGTGCCCTCCACTAATATTGGCACCCTTGGTAAATATGAGCAAAGGTGGCTGTGAAAATAAATCTGCATTGTTTATCCTCTTAATCTTCTATTCAAAAAATTCACAAAATTCTAACCTATCATTGAAGTAAAACAATGGAAAGCAGGGGGAAAATCTCATTATGAAATAAATGTTTTTCTCTAGTTCATGTTGACCACAATTATTGGCACCCAGTTATTGCAACGTCCTTTATTCAAGATAACAGCTCTGAGTTTTCTTTAATGCCTGAAGAGTTTGGAGAACTGACAAGAGATCAGAGACCATTCCTTCATACAGAAACACTCCAGATGTTTCAGATTCACAGCTCCATGCTGGTGCTTCTTCTCTTCAGTTCACCTCACGCATTTTCTTCAGGGTTTAGGTCAGGCAACTGGGACGGCCATGGCAGAAGCTTCATTTTATGCTCAGTGACACATTTTTGTGTTAATTTTGATGTTTGATTTGGATTATTGTCCTGATGGAAGATCCAACCACAGCTCCATATAGAATTTCTAACAGATGCAGTCAGATTTAGATATTTTATCTGTTGGTATTTGCTAGAATCCATGATGTCACGTATCTGAACAAGTTGTCCAGGCCGCCTGACAGGAAAATAAGCCCACAACATTAAAGATCCAGCAGTATATTTAACCGTGGACATGGGGTACTTTTTGTACCAAACCCATCTGGTGGGTTTGCTGCCAGAAAGCTCTTTTTTTAGTTTCATCTGACCACAGAAGCCAGTCCCATTTGAAATTCAAGTCGTGTCTGACAACTGAATATGCTGGAGTTTGTTTGTGGATGAGCAAGGAGGATTTTTCTTAAAACCCTCCTGAACAACATGTGGTGACGTTGGGGCTGTTTGAATTTTTTTTTTAGTCTTTTGACCCCAAGACTCAACTAATCTCTGCAGTTCTCCTGCTGTGATCCTTGGAGAGTCTTTGGACACTTAAACTCTCCTCCTCACCATCCATTAGGACGATATAGACACACATCCTTTTCCAGGCAGATTTTTAACAACTTTAGATGATTGGAATTCTTAATTATTGTTCTAATGATGGAAATTGGGATTTTTAATGCTTTAGCTCTTTTCTTACAGCCACTTTCTATTTTGTGAAGCTCAACAATCTTGTTCTGCACATCAGAACTATATTATTTGGTTTTATTCCTTGTGATGGATGATTAAGGGAATTTGGCATTTGTGCTCCTCATATTTAACATCCTGTGAAACCGGAAGTCATGGCTGGACAGTATCATACTCCTAGTCATTCTAGTGTGCTAAATAAATGCAAATATGAATGGGAATATACTTCAGAGATATTTTACTCATTATAATTTCTCAGGGTGTCAATAATTGTGCCCACCATGCATTGGAGAAAAACATTTATTTCATAATGTAAGTTTCCCCCCACGCAGAACCTGATTTTACCAAGTACGACATGTTCCTGGATCAACATCTTTGTTGACCCTGGAACAACATTGTGATTAACCAATCAGATTTGAAAAAACAGTTTATAGTTTTTGTGAAGTTTAGGCTTACAATCAGTGTTTAGTACTTGCACATCAGTGTCATTCATCTATCATTTCCTCTGATTTTAGGGATTACTCATGGGTAAGGTTAGGTTTAGGTGTAGGGATGTGGTCAAGGTTAAATTTTTGTATTAAAATGTTGTTCCAGGGTCAACAAAATATGTTGACCCAGGAACACATCTAACTCAGCAAAATCAGGATGTGCTTCCCCCCACTTTTAATTGTTTTACTTCAATGAAAAGTTAGCATTTTGTGAATTTTTTGAATGTAAGATCAAAAAGATAAACAAAGGTAATGGTAGTGAAGAGGTTAGGAGAACGTTCTGGGAACCTTCAGAGAACTTTCAGGGAACTTTAAATAAGGAACATAAATAGAACGTTCCCTATTGGTTAGCCAGGAAAGTTTTCTAATCGTAAATAGAAAGTTCCCTATATGTTAGGGGAACGTTCTGGGAACCTACTGGGAATGTTCTGGGAATGTTCCCACAACATTCTGAGAATGTTCCCAGTAGGTTCCCAGAATGTTCCCCTAATCTACAGGGAACGTTCTCTTTACATTAAGAAAACTTTTCTGGCTAACCAATAGGGAACGTTCTGGGAACCAAAAATTGTTAGCTTGGTTCGAACTACTTTAGCCATGTGTTTCCCTTAAAATAATTGCTTACCTTAGAATGTTCATCAGCCAATCAGATTCAAGCTAATATAAACACTTTTTAATGCATACTTGCCAGCCAATCAGAATCAAGTATTTAGACAGATCAGGGTATAAGTTGATCAGAGAGTAACAGATGGACTCTTTACACAGTTTGGGGTTTATTAAATTTTTTAGGCAGCAATTATTTTTAATTTGAACATTTCATAAACAATTTTAACATTTTTAAACAATTAAAATGTTTAATAGTTATAAATACTTAATATTTTAGTTCATGTAATAGTTTTATTAATTTCTGAATTGCCTTTTATTATTTTAATAGGCCTATAGGTAAAATGGATTCTTATATATATATATATATATATATATATAAAAACAAGCATGACAAAAACTATATGAAAAATACTGTTTTTTATATTTATTATTATATTTAATTATGATGTTACCTTTTTGCATTTAAGTAATTGTGTAAACCACAAGTAATTTTAAGGGTCTTTACCTAAACTCCACCTGTGTGGAAGAAAGCAAACACACACTGCAGTACCTTAGGTCTTTTCCACTGCACTCCTCTGGCCTTGGACGACTGTGGTCCAAGTTCGTTGTATCCCAGAGAGTCGGATTCAGCAGGGAAGGTCGGGTCACAGAACAGGGTTCCTTTGGCCAGACACTCCTGCTTCAGGCTCTGGTAGTCCTGCTTCTTGAAGGGAATCACTTTCTTGTTTGTTTCCACTTCTTCTCCTCTCTCCTGCCTCCTAGAAAGAACTTTTGCAATATTAGACATGCTGCCCTGAGTCGTACTCAAGTTAATCTTCAGCCAGTATTATGTGTAAGTGTTTGTGTGAGACTGATGCTGGTTTTAAAGTGAGAGCTACAGTATGGAAAAGTGGTGAGGGGTGGAGCAACTGTTGCTTCCTGGTTTATCATCATGTAACCCTGTGATGCAAAATGAATACACAGTTCTTTAAAGCACATTGTACTAGATACAATGATATATGTAAGCAGTATGTTCCAAAATAATGGCATAGTAAGTATATGGTTTTCTTTGCTTTTACTTTTCACTTCATAATTCTTTCATTACAGCTGGCACTGCCTTATGTAATTGGAATGTAACAAAAGTGCTGTAAAGTGTGACTCAATACACTCTTGCACTTTTTTTTGGCTGTTTTCAGAGTTTTACTTTAGTAAATATGCTCAGGGAGGCTTTATTTTTGGGAGAAAACAACAATAAAGCATTTACATCTGTCACCATCTCTAGCTAAAATGTGTAATTAAATTACAGTTACTTTTGAAAAATGTTAATGATTACAAAGGGGGTTACATCTGAATTTTTTCACACACAATTTTTGCTTTTGGTTAATGAAATATTAAAACTCAATTCAATATTATACGTACAATTTCTTTATTCTGTCAACCTGGTATCCTGGACTTGCTGTATTGTTTCATACATACTGCTGTCATTTGTACACTGTAATGTAGAATGTAGAATACTAAGGGAATTTGCATATGGTCTTTTAAAATGGGTTATATAGTCAGCAAGCTGACTGATAATACATTTGTATTCCTTAAAGGAACACTCCACTTTTTTTTTTTTTTTTTTTTTTGAAATAGGCTCATTTTCCAACTCCCCCAGAGTTATACAGATGTGTTTTACCATTTTTGAATCCATTCAGCTGATCGCCGGGTCTGGCGTAGCACTTTTAGCATAGCTTAGCATAAATCTTTGTATCCGATCATTAGCATCTCACTATAAAATGACTAAAGAGTTTCGATATTTTTCCTATTTAAAACTTGACTCTTCTGTAGTTGCATCGTGTACTAAGACTGGCGGAAAATGAAAAGTTCCGATTTTATAGGCCGATATGGCTAGGAACTATACTCTCATTCCGGCGTAATAATCAAGGAATTTTGCTGCCGTACCATGGGTGGAGCAGGCACAATGATATTATGCAGCGCCTGAAAGTGACTGGCACTAAGTTAGTGTAGATGCAGAGTTGCAGACCCAGCAAACACAGAACATTCCCCTAACGTTCCCCTATGGTTCCCGTTTGGTTCTTTTTTTGGGAACCAAATGAGAACATTCTAGGAACATTCCCTGTAGGTTCTCTTTTTAATTACCTACAGAACGTTCCCTGCAGGTTATTTTTTGGTTTAATTTTATAACCTAAAAAGAACCTTCCCGGAACGTTCCCCGCAGGTTATTTTTTGGTTTAATTCTACAACCTAAAAAGAACCTTCCCAGAACGTTCCCTGCAGGTTATTTTTAGATTGTATTTTTACAACCTACAGGGAACGTTCCCAGAACGTTCCCTGCAGGTTATTTTTAGTTGTCTTATCCATGTAAACTAATAAAAACTTAGCAGATCTTTCTGATTATTCTAATGCTGAAATGTAAACTTTTTCATCATACACAAACTATTTTTTCATGTCTGAAATAAGCGTTTAATGAAGTGTAGACATCCAAGTGGTCAAATCGCATTATAATGATAATATAATTCCAATTTTATAGCAAAAAATTAAGCCAAGGGTGTAGTCAGAAAATCATATCATTAACACTGGGTTTGTTTGTATATTTCTTTTCTGCGCGCCTCTGATCTGCACGCGCTTCTCTTTCTTCTTAATCCTGCCTTCCACAGAAAGCCGCGCACTCGCGTAATTTAAAAATTAACGGTCATTTCGTTTTACTGACTAACATTCGTTGATTGATCTCTTTAATGAATAATTACTTATAATTAATATATATACACGAGAGTAAATATTGTGATTTCAGGGAAATTTGACACGTCTAATCGAAGAGAACATGATGTTAACGGAGAAGGTTTTGTGTACTGACCAAAAGAGAGAAGCACATCATCGTTAATTCAGTGGTAAGAAACGAATGTAATATTATTCTAAGTAAAGCCAAATAAATGTTATTCGTTTTCAATGTATGTAAAAATAAAATTCACATTTTTAAAACCCAATATTTTGTTGAAGTCAATGTTATTTGGTGCTTTAATAAACAAAATCTGGGTTATGGTACTTCTAATCTTATATATTAACGAATAAGACAAATCTAGCATATTAAAGGATAATTTAATCTCATTTAATGCTCCTTATGATGGTTAAATGTGCTCTAAATATCTGTAAGGATAAAACAATAGTTTAAATCATGACATGGTTTGTAGTAGTGATTATTGCGGTCCACATTCGTCCGTCTTCCATGCTGCTTACTACGGGACACGGGAGTGCTGACATAGGGCAGCGGTATCGGAGTGAGGAGGTTAGGAGAACGTTCTGGGAACCTTCAGAGAACTTTCAGGGAACCTTCTAGGAACATAAATAGAACGTTCCCTATTGGTTAGCCAGGAAAGTTTTCTTAACGTAAACAGAATGTTCCCTGTAGGTTAGGGGAACGTTCTGGGAACCTACAGGGAACATTCCGGGAGCGTTCTCAGAACGTTCCCGATAGGTTCCCAGAACGTTCCCCTAACCTACAGGGAACGTTCTGTTTACGTTAAGAAAACTTTCCTGGCTAACCAACAGGGAACGTTCTTGGGAACGTTCTGGGAACCAAAACCTAACGTTCCCAGAACCAAAAATTGTTAGCTGGGGAGTTGATGGCTGCGTAATATCATTGCGCCTGCTGCACGCATGGTACAGCAGCAAGTTCCTTGATTATTACACCGTAATGAGAGTTCAGGATTCAATGAATTATGCTAAGCTGTGCTAGAAGTGCTACCGCCAGACCCGGCGATCGGCTGAATGGATTCAAAAACGGTAAAACACATCTGTATAACTCTAGGGGAGTTGGAAAATGAACCTATTTTTTTTTAAAAAGTGGAGTGTTCCTTTAATTCCAGAATGGTTTGCAGTTATGCAACCATAATAAATAACAGAGGTGAACTACCACAGCCTTATCATATAACTCCTTTCACCTGAAATCTTGGGCATGTTCCTTTGGAAGAGCTGCTGAACCATTAATGTCATTGTAAATGATCTTGATGATAGGCCTATTTATACATTTTGGCCCAAAAACAAAACGATAGAGTGTCTGGAACGGAAACGGATGCTCCACCATATTAAAAGTTGGTTTTACTATAGTAAAAGTGTGGTAACCATGTTTTTTTGCAGGTTACCATTTCTGTAATGGCAGCTTTACTACAAATACCATGGTATTTATTTAGTAAAACCATGGTTAATTTTCATAAGGAATATTAATGTTTAGATTAGATTTCGGTACATTTACATAGCTGAATCACAATAAAGCTCACCTGAACTTAATCTAGTTAGATTATATTAGCCTATTTGTATAATTAAATTAGCCTACTAGGTTGTCTATGTGTAGTTTTATACTTATACTTTATACTATATTTCTCTCCACTGGCTATGTCTCAACATATATAGCAGAACGACAATAAATCTTACTTGACCTAATGTAAAAATAAAATTCAAAACGAATTTATTGTTGGTATACGCAGTTGTCGTTATCCACAATATATTTGCATTTTAGTATTACAATATATTGTGACATGATATTGATGAGATTGAATGTATCGTATATATCCAACAGAAGT
Organism: Cirrhinus mrigala; assembly: GCA_036247105.1. NCBI lineage: Eukaryota > Metazoa > Chordata > Actinopteri > Cypriniformes > Cyprinidae > Cirrhinus > Cirrhinus mrigala. Next base: position 13,691,401 of record CM070028.1, read on the forward strand.
ACAGAGAATGGATCAGTTTTTTATAGGGAAAGACTGCATAGTTATGTTTACCCATGTCACTACTGATTTTTTAACTAATCAATCGTGTAAACAACTTTACAGCACGTATGTGCGTGAAGTTTCACTGAAAGTGTAGAATAGGGTCGCTTTTTGAAAACATCTCAATGGTTCATTTTAGATATATTAAGACGTTCTAAAATAAAAATCTTCTAAAAAAAACTCACTCTGGGGGGTCAGATAGAATATTTTAAACTCACCAGTGAAAGGGTTATATGTAAGCAACAGCAGCAGCCCAAGAGTTCAGTTCACGCAGAACATGATGAAGATTATGATGGTAGTTTTGTGCCTTTTCTGATGAAGGGGTTAATTTCAGTAACAGGTGAGCGACAGGATCAAAAGCCTTTAAGAAGCAGTCTACCACTTCCAGGATGCAGGTGTTATATTCTGCGGATGGTAAGTCTGTGAGGAAGTCTATTCTAATACGGGACCAGGGTCGACGGGGAATAGGTAGCGAGACCAGCTTCTCAGTGGACACTTGATGAGGCAACCTTTGAAATAGCAAACCCTGATAAATCGGGAGACATTCTAGGCCTGGGGTGCTTAACCCTGGTCCTGAAGATCGACTTTTCCTGCAGAGTTCAGCTCCAACCCTGACCAAACACACCTGAACCAGCTAACTAGGATCTCAAGGAGCGCTTGATAATTACAGACAGGTGTGTTTGATTAGGGTTGGAACTAAACTCTGCAGGAAAGTCGATCTGTTGGTACATAGAGATTTCCCTCAGGACCTCTCAGCGGAGCTGACTCTGGCTCTGTGTGGCTTTTGCGATCTGGTCATCTATGGACCACTGAATGGGACTAAGAATGATGGCTGGAGGAAGAATGGGTTCTAGAGGTGACGTATCAGGATCTGGGTTGTGTATACAGGAAAGAGCATCAGCTTTTTGGTTCTTAAGTCCAGGTCTATAAGATACTGTAAAGTTGAAGCGGGTGAAAAAGAGTGCCCATCACACTTCGGTCTCTTTGCTTCGTGAACATACTCAAGGTTTCTATGGTCTATGACAGGAGTGGCGAACTCCGGTCCTGGAGAGCCACAGCCCTGCAGAGTTCAGCTCCACCCCTAAGTAAAACTCACCTGCCTGTTGCTTTCTAGTAACCCTTCAGACCTTGATTAGCTTGTTCAGGTGCGTTAGATTAGGGTTGAAGCAAAACTATGCAGGGCTGCAGCTTTCCAGGACCGACGTTCGCCACCCCTGGTCTATGATGACCTCAAATGGATGTTTGGCTCCCTTCAGCCAGTGTCTCCATTCCTCAAAAGCCAGTTTGATTGCCAGCAGTTCATGGTTTCACTCAGCTAGAGACAGTTTCACTTCGCTAGGGACAGTTTGTTGAAATAGAAGGATGGTGTATGGGAGGCTCACCCTGCCGCTGGGTCAGAACAGCTCCTGATGAGGTTGTAGGCACTCCGCAGGTTCAACTTGGAGAAGATGCAAATTCCATGTAATTTTTCAAAGCTGCCGGGACGAGAGGGAGGGCGTTACGGTATTTTATAATATGTAAATTGAGTGCACGGTATCTGTGAATGAATCTGATGATCTGAAAATTGAGACCTGACAAGAAAAGATAGACTGGCAAGACATGCATTGCAGCCAAAGACTGAGTTGAAGGCCCCAATCAGACGTTTTTCCCCCTAATGTTTTTGCAGTGAGAGGCGCCTTTTTTTAATTGTTTTCTATTGGCAGTGAGTGTTATATGCACCTCACGTTTTTGCCGGAGCACTCTGAGCACCTGAATTTGAAAATAAGCAACTCTGAGCAGAAAAGCACCCGTTGTCATCGCGTTTTTAAGTAGCCAGAAAGAAATGCTAGTTTTAAAGAAATATGTCAGATGGATTTAGAGGCATTTGCATCTGAACTTTTCAATTGTTCTCAGTTTAGATAAGATTTTTTTTTTTTTAATGATTATGATAAATGTGTACAGATATAATAATCACAACCAGAACAGTGATTTGCTCTTTCCAGTTACTAACATTATAAATGACTTGAAGAGTACCTACCCCACAGAGTATATTCTAATTGGTGGTGATTTTAATTTAATTCCAGATGAGTGGCTACAGACGACCTTCCTAATTTAATCTCTCCAAAGTTAATAACTGTACTCATCCGGATAATGAATAATAAAAAAACATATTCATTTACATTCTTTATTGGTTGAACTTATAAGCAAGGCCAATTATTTATAGGTGAGGTCAAGAGCAAAATGGATGGGTAAGGGAGCAAAAAAAAAAAAAAAAAAGCTCATTCTTTTGTAATCTTGAAAGGACATCGAGAAAGAAATGCTACAGGTAGTTTATTAATAAATCAGGAATAATCTTATTCTAGTGAGTTGAAGAAAGTGAAACATTATATCTGTTATGGAGCGAGGGAGACGTGAGGCGGGCAGATCCATCTGCATAGCTTTTATTAAACAAACAAAGACGTGGTCATACACAGGCAAGGTTGAACATCGGCAAACAGGTATATAAGAGCAAGACACAAGAGTAATCCGAAAGGCAGACGAGGGTCAATCAGCGGCGAACGTAATCCAAGGGACGAGGAAAACGGTCAAGGTAATCCAAAAAGACAGGCCAGAGTTTATTTGAGGGGCGAAGTCCAAAACGACAAGGCAAAGGGTTAAATCCACGACATGCAAAAAGTCCAGGGCAGGCTGAAGGTAGACCAGACAATATAACAAGGCGAGGATACAAGACTAGAATAAACTAATTAGAAACACGACTGAACTGGGCTGAGGATGAACAAAGGTGGCTCCGTACAGCTAACACTAGACGAGTGCTAAACGCAATACAATACTCGGCAACTAGGAAGAGGAAGTACAAGGCTCATATAGTGTGCTTTATTGGTTACAGCTGTGTGTATTATCAGCGCTATGAATGATGGGAAATGTAGTCCGGGGTGTGGTGCAACAGTCTGTGTAATGTGAAATGGCAAGGCGACCTCTGGTGGCGAGCAGACTGATGTTCAGGACCAGATTCATGACAAAGAGCGGCTGCTAGACGCTCCAAACAAACAATCCAGGAGAGTGGTGGGGCGAAGGCAGGACAAGGTGAGGGAAGGAGGGCCAGGTCCATGTGGAGGACCTGGGTACTGAGGCAGGACCGGCAGAGCAGGGAACCAGGGCGGAGCCGGCAGGACAGGCGAGGCTGAGGACCACCAGAGCAGGACAGATGGACCAGGAGCCCGCCAGGGCAGAGCAGAAGACCTCCATGGCGGAGCAGGCAGAGCAGGAGCCCCTCAGGGTGGAGCAGAAGACCTCCACAGTGGAGAAGATGGAGCAGGAGACCAGTAGGCTTCAGCAGACCACCTCGGTGGAGCAGATGGCCACCAGGACAAAGTAGATGGAGCAGAGACCCACGGCAGAGACTGGGACCTGGGGAACACAAAGACAGAAGAGACAGACAGAGCAACAAGGACAGAGACAGGGAATGCCATGGGCTTTTTAACAATCTCTGTGGGCACTGAACAGACAGACAGTTCATAAATAGGCTCAGGACAGAACAAGAGTTCGTAAATGGCCTCTTTAGCAGTAACAGGATGGGCAGAGAGCTCAATGATGGCCTCCATAGCCATGACGGGACATAGCCGTGAAAGGACATTCACAGATGGCCTCCTTGGCCGTGACAGGACGGACAGAGAGTTCATGTACTGGGAGTGTCACTGGGCGCTACCACCGCGCAGAGAGCTGAAGCAGACTTCCCCATCTTGTGAGGTTCTGCAGCATAAGCCACCACCTCCCGAGACTCGGCGGTGGTGTACGCTCCAGACTCACCATAGAGTGATTCCCTTCATGGGAAGTGCTACAGACGGAGGAAAAAGTTTAGCAACAGAAGGGCTAAAGTGAATTGGTTTGGGGATATCAGCTGAGTGTGCAGACACTAGCGGTGCATCCCTCAAACTGGATACCAGACAGGGATACCAGAGGACTAACCTCAGTGATCTGGGTGCAGCAGACAGGACGTGACGTGACTCTAGATGATCCTTTGTGGTGTGACGTAGCTCTAGACGATCAGCTGTGACGTGGCGAGACTCTGGACGATCAAACGTGATGAGGCGAGGCTCTGGACGTTCAGCTGTGACGTGACGAGACTCTTGGAGACCAGCTGAAATGTGACTTGACTCTGGAAGAACAGCAGAGACATGACTTGGCTCATGAATCTCTGCTGTGATTTGAATTGGCTCATGAAAATCACCTGTGTCTTGACTTGACTCATGAAGTTCAGCTGTGATTTTACTTGACTCATGAAGTTCAGCTGTGATTTTACTTGACTCATGAAGATCAGCTGTAACTTGATTTGACTCATGAAGATCAGCTGTGACTTTACTTTTTTCAGGAGCAACAGCAGTAACTTGACTTGGCTCATGAACAACAGCTGTAACTTGATTTGACTCAGGAAACACAGCTGTCTTGACTTGATTCATGAAGATCATGAGCTTTGGAAAGAAAAACTCAACTTTCAAACAAACACAAAGTGATTTGCAAATACAAAACTATATCTGAGAGAAAATGCAGAGGTATGGACAAATATATTATATATTATACATATTATGTATTATGTGTTACAACTGTGAAACTTGGTTGCTGAAATATAGTATAAAGTATAAGTGAAGAGTTCAGATGCAAAAGCCTCTAAATCCATCTGACGTTTTTCTTTAAAATGAGCATTTCTTTCTGGCTACTTTGTATAGGTTTCTATGTAAGTACTGGTACTTCTGATTGGGCTGAGGCTTAAATTTAGTGAGTTTGAAGTAAAAGTATTTAATGGACATATAATACGTGTCAGTAGCATTCACTCAGTATCATCTCATTTTTTTTAACCGAGATGGCTTTTAGCTGGTTTTGCATCTGAACTCTTCAAGTATAAAACTACACATAGACAAACTAGTAGGCTTATCTAATTATACAAATAGGCTAATATAATCCAACTAGATGTAAATGTACCAAAATCTAATCTAAACATTAATATTCCTTGTGAAAATTAACCATGGTTTTACTAAAGAAATACCATGGTATTTGTAGTAAAGCTGCCATTATAGAAATGGTAACCTGCAAAAAAACTTGGTTACCACACTTTTACTTTTAGTAAAACCAACTTTAATTTTCAGAAACGATATCATAATTTATTATTATATTTATGTTTGCATATAGCATAGTCTATATACATGCCTTGTACAACATTCAAAACTAAGGAGATATTTCATATTTCAACCTATATTTTACTCTGCATAAAGATTTTAGTCTGACAATAGCCTGTTTTGAAAAATCCATCTAAAAATATGTAGATATATATCCGAACAACATTTTAACTCTTGAAGTTAAGAATTAAAGGCTTCTGTCAGGAATTACATTAGTGGCTCTTCAAAATGCAAACATTTGTCATCTGAGTCTATCCAAGAAAAGTCCTTGCTGTCCAGAGTGTGTCTGCTCTGCTGTTTTTAGCGCCATCTGCTTTTTTTTTTTTTTTTTTTTTTGGAAAAGGAAGTTGCTCAATTGCACTTGTGAGATAATCAAGCCAAGTTTCCCCATAAAAAGGCAACTGAGTCTCACAGTTGTATCACACAATACATCTGTATCACACAATACATCTCATTTTCTCTCAAATAGAGTTTTGTAATTGCGAATCACTTTGCGTTTGTTTGAAAGTCATGGTTTTTCTTTGCAAAGCAGATTGTGTTTATTTGCAAAACGCTAGATTAGTTTGATGAATATTGCCACAAAATTTACACCATAACGACAGGCTTCAGGAATGAGTTCATAAGCACGATGAAGTGCTGACTTTATGCTTTCGTACTGCAAACTCTCTTCTAACGACAGAGTGGAACAAACCTCCTGAGCCTTTCGTATTAAAGTAAAGTGTTCTTGTTGTTGCTGTTTGTTTTTTTGGCAAAGATGTTAAAAACCTGATCTTTTTTTTTTTTTTTTTTGCTTTGCCATGTATGGACTGATATGAGAAAAAAGTAATTTAAAGCAGTTTAACATAAAGCACCGACAAAAAAAAACAAAAAAACAATCAAGAGGTATGAATACTTTTGCAAGGCACTGCATTTTGTATTTGCAATATCTCTGGGTTTACAAAGGGTGGAGGAAGTCAAACTAGACAGAGTTAAATTTTAATCAGATTCAACAGTATTACAGAGTATTAATAAACAAGATTATAATATTCTAATAAAAAATATGGTAACACTTTACAATAAGGTGATATTTGTTAACATTAGTTGTGTATTAACTAACACAAATGAACAATGAACAATACATTTATTACACTTTCATTAATTTTTATTAATGTTACTTAATAAAAATACAGTCATTCATTGTTTGTTCATGTTAATTCACAGTGCATTTACTAATGTTAACAAACGAAATTTGTGATTTCAATAATGCATTAGTAAATGCTGAAATTAACATTAACTAAGATTGATAAATGTTGTAGAAGTATTGTTCATTCTTAGTTCATGTTAACTAATGAACATTTTATAAAGTGTTACCAGAAATACCCACAGCACTGCTAAACGTACAAAAATTACAAATAGATGTTAAATTCTGTTGGATATCAGCACATACATGAGAAATGAAATGTGTACAAATCAGTGAAAAGGCATTAAATCATAATGACAAACAGAGATTTCTCTTGGAAAAAAATTAAGGAAAAACATTAATTAAAAGCAATACTAATAATAACTGGCAAAAGATTTGAGACTCAGATAATAAAGGAAGACAATATTACAGTGTTACAAAAAAAATAATAATAATAATTAAGGTTAAAACAATTAACTGTAAAAACAGAAGAGAAGAAATCAGTTACACAAGACAATGGTTAAGACAAGACATAATAATACTTTTTCCCCCTATGAATAAAGTGAACACAGATAAATGTGAGATTTGTAAATTGAAATAAATTGTAGAGCAAATATAAGGATAAAAGGGGAAAAATGTAAAGAATGCATCATCAAATTAGGAAGGAAATGGGATATTAAAGGTATTTTAGGAACAGTTAAATCTCAGATGGAAGTTGTTAAGGCATTAATGAATTTTTCATGAAAATGGTCTATTTTAAGGTAAGATTAGTGAAGCCATGAATTTATATACTCCAATATAGTAGGTGGCGGTTATGATTCAATATCGTATTAATTCATAATTTTTATGGCAGAAACAATGTACTATGCTATATGGTAACTGGACATAAAATTCGCAAATATGAAAAATGTGAGTTAGTCGCCTTTATTATAGCTAATTGTTAAGCAGATGAGAGACTTAAAAAATTACATTTTTAAATCAATTCCAAATTTGGTTGATTCGACTCTGATTTTACTTTTGGGTATTTCAGGTCTGCTGCATCCTCTTCATTTAAATTGCAGGAAATGAATGGACTTCTGATGTAGTTATGGTGAGTGGATTTTCAATTAAGTGCCAAGCAGAGCCACTGCAAAACACAAAACAACACATTTGTAAATGATAACACTACATTGAGAAGATACAACAGTTTTATTCCATGTTCACACTTGTCCATCACCTGCCGGATATCCAGGTCGATTTTTCCAGTGTTGTTCTTATTAAACACATCAAACATTTCTGCAAAGAGCACAGATGAAAACGTTACAGTAAACCATCATCATAATTCCTGTTTATAGTCTTTTATTTATGGTAATTTAAAACATTGAACTGGATAATTTTTCAGCAAAACTTACTAAAGAACATTTCCAGGCAAATCAGGCAGTCAACGAAGGAATCAAAGTCAATGGCGTACTGCTGACTGGCATAGCGGGAGGTTATCACCTGAAGTACGTCATTGTTCAACTGGAACCCTGTGAGAAAAAGCAAATACAATCATTAATGCACTCGTCTTTAGTCACTTTTAGAAGAAAGGGGCTGTGTGAAAGGGGCTATAGACTCATTACCTGCTTCTTTCATGGCAGCTCTCATCTCATAGGAACTCATAGTGCCTGAGTTGTCGGTATCATGCTTCTTAAAAACCTCCTGGTGAAGTATGACAGAAAATAGACCTACACATTCAGTATTTAACATTGCTAAAAAAAAATTGCATTTTTTCAGAAATGAATGTCCACAAAGTTGTTGCTCTGTGGTAGGGATGCACAATAGATCTGTATCATATCAGTTATTTTCTAATATTACAGATTTTGCATTTATCTTTAAATTACACCAAGATATATATTATACCAAATATTTCTGGATCTTTATCCACAGTATGTGAAACTCCACAAGGCCGAGTTTGCCGCTGCCATCTCTCTGGATTGAGGTTAAGTTAAGGGTTATGACAGTGTTATGATGATTCATTTGGTTAAAAGGACTTTTTTAATTTGTTGAGAATATTAATCTACAAATGAAACATTCAGATAATCTGTGATTCAAATCCTGAACTCCTGGAGTTTTGCGAGGAAACTGCTGGGGGGTTGTGAGTTAAAATTCATGAAAGCATGAAACATGAAAGCAAAATAAAAGTCAGTATTTTTATATTATAGTAATATTATTTAAGATATATATCTATACATCTGAGCCTGATAAAAATGCATTTTTTTAAAGAAAGACGTCAGATGGATTTAGCTGGTTTTGCATCTGAACTCTTCATATATTTTCATAAGATACAAAAAAAAATAGTAATCCGACATCAGAGAACTGCCAATATGTGAACGCATTATTAAAAGTGACATATCATGAAAATCTGACTTTTTCTCTGTTGAAGTGCTATATAATAAAATCGTGTCTCTGGTGCATCTACCAATCCAGAAAATGTGAAAAACAACAACCCAGTAAATCTTTTTGGTAAGCCTTTTTCTGCAAGTTTGTGGAAAACTGAGCCATTTAGATTTTACTCCCCAGTGACTTAGAAAGGGGATCTTATTTTAATATTGCCACCCCTTAATCTGCACGTTTCCACTCATGGCGCCACCATTGTGTTTTTGCAAGTGACAATGGTGTACCAGTTGTAAAGCCATGGCAAAAGTTAAAAACTGTTCTGTCATTGGCTGCACAAGTGAGCACAGATCACTATTCAGAGTCCCAGGAGGAGACAAGAGAGCAGATTTAATAAAAACATGATTTCTTTCCCAGCTGTTTACCTTCACAGACATACTGACTGTTTTTTTAACTCCTGTGTGTTTTTAACATAAACTTTGACAGTTTAAGTGCAATAAGACATGAAAGAGAAATTAGTTTGATACTCACACTCACTCGTGCTACGGATGTGCAGAAAACCATATATCAGAAGCTTAAACTAATATGGTTTAAAATGCATGATTTCAGCGTGATAGATCTGCGATCAAAACCAAGCTGTAAAGGCACAGCCCTATTCTGGAAAAGGGGTGGGGAGCAGCAGCTCATTTGCATTTAAAGATACATGCACGAAAACAGCGCGTTTCTCCTTACACTCAAAATAGGCATTTTCAAAATTATATAATAAATGATCTGTGAGGTATTTTGAGCTTAAACCTCACAGACACATTCTGGGGACACCTGAGACCTATATTACATCTTGTAAAAAGAGGCATAATAGGTCTCCCTTAAATTACTGAAATATAAACTCTCAGGGGGACTTCAAGTAAATGTTGAAGGTCAAAGTGGTTTGGCTGACAAAAAAATCTCTGCATGAATCCATGTAGTATCCATTCATGTGATCCAGTGAGGCAAGGATACATCTAGCAGACTGATAATGTGGCGACAAGTCTCCATACTAAATCCATCTGTCTTCACATCGGTTCCTGTGTGAAATACCACAAAACATGGCCTTATGGTCTTTTCTTTATATACGTGTGTGTGTGTGTGTGTGTGTATGTGTGTGTGAATAAAACTGGGAAAGTTTGTTTTCTTACGTTTCGAGATAACACTGTCCAGGATCTTCTGTAGTTCAAACACAGACACCTCTGAGTCCTGCAGAGTGAAGACAAGATCATACATAGTGGAAAAAAATTAAACGATAATGACTCAAAACTGAAACTGACCAGCCATTTGACTTACATTTCCAGCAGTCTGATTGAAAAGCTTTTTGAAATGTGGGTCCACATCACTCTCGGATACGCATTCCTGGGAAAGAATTTTTATGTGAATTTATATAAACATCTTTCTTTTAACTAATAATATACACAGTGTTTGTAAATGATAGATTTACCTTTTTCACATCTGCACTGATGTCCATGTCCATCAGGCTGCAGGGACGAGAGTGATGGAGAAACATCCATCATTCATTTACATGCAAATACAAGAATGTTTAGGGTACAGTTATAATTTATTGGTCTGACAATCTGGGCCCATATTCACAAAACATTTTATCTTACCTCTAAGAGTACTCCTAAATAGTTCTCCTTCTGGAGCAGCAGTAAATGTTTGAACCTATTTTTTAATAGTTGTGTTTGAATCCCTCAATTATCCATCAAAAGATGGATCTCAAAAAAAAAAAAAAAAAATTACTGCCTGAAATAATTGTGACTGAACAGCGCAAGAAGAGTTCTTGCCCAACTTATTAATGAAAAGGATATAATCACAGGGAAATTTGGAGTTGGGATATCTTCCAAAACCAAAAAAGATGCACAGGAAAAACATATGTATGCAAACAAATGCAGAGTGTTTCTAAAATGTTTACGTTCCAAGGCAGAATGCAGATGATAGCCATTTTAGCCCTGCTGAAAAAGGAAAAAAAAAAATAGAAACCATCACAGAATTTTTAATGATTTTACTGGTTATATTGGGAATTGTACTGGTTAAAACCACTAAATCTTAAAGGAGAAGTCCACTTCCAGAACAAAAATTTACAGATAATTTACTAACCACTTTGTCATCCAAGATGTTCATGTCTTTCTTTCTGCAGTCGAAAAGAAATTATGTTTCTTGAGGAAAATATTTCAGGATTTCTCTCCATATAGGGGACTTCAATGGTGCCCGTGAGTTTGAACTTCCAAAATGCAGTTTAAATGCAGCTTCAAAAGGCTCTAAACCAATCCCAGCCAAGGAAGAAGGGTCTTATCTAGCAAAACAATCTTTTCTAAACAATATGACAATTTATATACTTTTTAACCTCAAACGCTCGTCTTGTCTAGCTCTGCATAAACTTTTTTTTTTTACCCAGTTCAAGAAATATTTTAAAAAAACTCCCATCTCATTTTCTTCCCCAACTTCAAAATCGTCCTACATCGCTGCAGAAGTACCAACCCAGTGTTTACAAAGTGAACATGCAAAGAAGATCAAACACCACTTACAAAAAAAAAAAAAAAAAAAAAAAAAAAATGGTAAAACGAAAGGATGATTTTTGATTTGAAGCTGTATAAGAGAACAAGACGGGAGTTTTTCAACGTACCCTAACTGTATTGACCCGGATTACACAGACTACACATGCACATCACAGAGACGAGACAAAACGAGCATTTGAGGTTAAAAAGTATATAAATTGTCAATTTGTTTCGAAAATGACTGATCGTTTCACTAGATAAGACCCTCAGCTGGGATCGTTTAGAGCAGGGGTGCCCAACCCTGTTCCTGGAAATCTACCTTCCTGCAGAGTTTAGTTCCAACCCTGATCAAACACACATGTCTGTAATTATCAAGTGCTCCTTCAGATCCTAATTAGTTGGTTCAGGTGTCTTTGATCAGGGTTGGAGCTGAACTCTGCAGGAAGGTAGATCTCCAGGAACAGGGTTGAGCCATTTGAAGCTGCATTTAAACTGCATTTTGGAAGTTCAAACTCAGGGGCACCAAAGAAGACCACTATATGGAGAGAAATCCTGAAATGTTTTCTCAAGAAACATAATTTCTTTACGACTGAAGAAAGAAAGACATGAACATCTTGGATGACAAAGGGGTGAGTAAATTATCTGTAAATTTTTGTTCTGGAAGTGAACTAATCCTTTAATGGAACATGTCCCAAAAAACACTACAGGAACACATTTTTAATGGTTAAAGTTAATGGTTTGTAATGTTTGTAATGATATTTGTGGTGAAAACAATTAGAATTTCTGTAATGAATTGTATTGTTTTTCAGGAGGGAGGATCGTCTGTGATGCTAAAACAGTTTAATACTCTTAGAGAGAAAATGTAGTAGTCCTAAATTTAGGATTGACACGCTTATTATTTTATGATTTTCTCCTAAATCGGCAAGTTATGAGCTACTTTTAGGCTTAAGATGTTTTGTGAATACAGGCCCAGATGTTTTAGAGCAGAGGTACCTAAACTCTGTCCTGGACGGCCAGCGTCCTGCAGAGTTTAGCTCCAACCCCAATCAAACACACCTGAACAGCTAATCAAGCTCTTACTAGGCATACTAGAAACTTTCAGGCAGTTGTGTTGAGGCAAGTTGGAGCTAAACTCTGCAGGACATCGGCCATCCTGGACCAAGTTTGGGCACCACTGTTTTAGTGTAACGATGGGACAAACCTGGCAGCAGCCTCTTTCTCTGTGAACACACGCAGAATGAAGCTTCTGTTGCAGTGCGGCTCGAAAGTGGAGGGGATGATGACATATTCACCCGGAGGCAGTTTGAAGCGCTCGTTCACCTCTCGGTCATAGGCGAAGCTGTTGCTCTTTGCAGGTCGCTGATGCAACAGTACTTCAGGACCAAGATGAATGTTATTGCAACCTTTAAACTGCAACATAAACACGGATGGATGAAATAACATTAAAATTAGCTAAGGTTCTTATAATGTATTATACAGAGCCCCAAAGGGGACTTGGTGACCAAAATAAAATGGGAGGAGTAATTATATTTTAATACTTTTGAGTTTTGAGTTATTCTGCAAAAAATCTTTGCATTCTCTCACTAAACATTTGCATTCCCTAAAGAAACTGCATTCTCACAAAAGTTATACAATAACATTTCTTCCCAACTTTTTGTTTGTTTGTTTGTTTGTTTGTTTGTTCTCCTTTTAGGAGGTCCGACTACTTTTATGTACAAACCATTCAGATGTCATACACACCTCATCTGGAACCTGAAAAACACCAAAACAATCATATTATTCAATGTTCATATCATTTTACCACAAAATTTAGCCACAAAAAAGTTAATTAGCTGTAATGTTGATAGTTATGTCAAAGTGAAAGTGTGTTCCAGATGATGATGATGATGATGATGATTATTATTATTATTATTATTATTATTAACATTTCAAGACAGATCTACCATGATCTCAGAGGCTATTAAATCAATATTTCACCTTCATTTAGGAAAGAAATCTTTAGCCAAACTCCAGATGAAGAACTACACTAATCATGACAGAGAATTGGTAATGTTGTCTCTAGTACTAATAGTATTACTGATTGTACATAAAAAGTTACCTTATAGATATCGAAGCCAATGGCGATCGAGTCTCGTTTGTCTTTGCGAAAATCTTTCTGCATCAGACCCACAAGGATCGTGCAGCCTTCCTCTCCATCATAAGGATCATCATCTTCTTCCTCCAGCTTGATCATAAACTGAGGGTTTGAGCAGAATGTAGCTGGAGAGGAGGAAGCAAATGATCAGACGGTGGTTAAAACCAAACTTAATGGTCATTCTATAATTAGGGGTACATTTAGAATTTGACAGTGTGAAGAAAAAAGTTTTCCTTTTTCCAAAAAACCCAAACATGTGGGTTTGGGTTGTCACAAGTTGTGTCACAAATCAGGTCTGAGGACTGCTTTGTCACGATAGATCTAAAGGATGCGTACTTCCACGTCTCCATCCTTCCTCAACACAGGAAGTTCCTGAGGTTTGTTTTCAGGGCCGAAGCATACCAGTTTCGGGTTCTTCCGTTCGGCCTAGCACTCTCACCCCGCACTTTCATGAAGTGTGTGGATGCAGCTCTGGCTCCTCTGTGACTCCAGGGCATCCGCATACTCAATTACATCGACAATTGGTTGATTCCAGCTGAATCAGAGTAGATGGCGGTTCAACATCGATGTTGTTCTCACTCATATGAAAGAGTTATGGTTAAGACTGAGCGCCAAGAAAAGTGTGCTGTCTCCATTACAGAGAACCACTTATCTAGGTGTGGTGTGGGATTCGACCACAATGCAGGCATGATTGTCACCTGCTCGGATCGAGTCGATCCTCACTGCAGTCGCAAGAGTGAAAGAAGGCCAGTCTGTAAAGCAGTTTCAACAACTGCTGGGTCTGATGGCAGCTGCGTCCAACGTGATACCTTTTGGCCTGCTGCACATGAGACCCCTACAGTGGTGGCTCAGGACCAAGGAGTTCTCCCCGAGGGGAAACCCGTTTCGCATGATCAAGGTCATGCGGCGATACCTACGTGCCTTGGGCATGTGGAAAAAGCCTTGAGGCCTTGAGACCTGTCTCAAGGCCCAGTGTTGGTAGTTTCTTGTTGCTGCGTAACGCTAGTGACGGATGCGTCCCTCACCGGTTGGGGAGCGGTCATGAGTGGCCTCCCTGCCCGTGGTCTGTGGAGTGGTCACCATCTCACGTAACACATCAACTGCGTGGAGATGCTGGCTGTGTTTCAGGCTCTGAAACACTTTCTCCCAGACCTAATAGGCCGCCATCCTCCACTCTTGCCCGGAGTTGTGAAAGTTGTGGGTGTGGCCCTTGAGGGGCCCTACCACGCCCGTCTGGGTGGCTCCTCAGTGGGTAGGAAGCCCTTGGCTACACATTTCCTCCGCGGTGTGCTGAGGCTGAGGCCTGCGGTACGACCTCGGGTCCCTCCTTGGGGCCTCGCCATGGTGCTAGAGGCTCTTTTGTAGGCCCCTTTTAAGCCTATCGAAAAGTCTTCAGATCACCATCTGACTATTAAGACGGTCCTTCTCCTGGCTTTAACGTCTCTAAAGAGAATAGGGGATCTTCAGGCCCTCTCTGTGGCCCCTTCCCATTTGGACTTTGCGCCTGGCATGGCCAAAGCCTTTTTATAAACTCGTCCTGGGTATGTTTCGAAAATCCCCTCCTCGGCACCACGGCCTGTTGTACTGCAGGCCTTTTGTCCTCCTCCCTTTCGGGAACCAGACCAGCAGAAGCCTAATTGTATGTGTCCAGTGCGAGCACTAGACACTTACATCCACAGAGCTGCCACGTGGAAAAGGGTGGACCAGTTATTTGTTTGTTTTGGTCCCCTTAAAAAGGCTCTTCCTGCATCCAAGCAGACCCTCAGCTGCTGGATTGTGGATGCCATCACTCTAGCTTATGAGTCCTCAGGCCTTCCCTGTCCCTTTGGGGTCAAGGCCCACTCTACCCGAGGCATGGCTGCCTCAAAGGCCTTCCTGGCAGGTGTCCCCATGCAGGACATCTGTAACGTTGCGGGATGGTCCACGCCTCTAACTTTCGTCAGGTTCTATGACTTAGACCTATGAGTCGCTCCTGGCTCTTCTGTCCTTTGTCCTAGCACACACAAGGCAGGGACTTGGAATTATGGTGGAGTGGGCATATCGTTCCCCATAGTGTTTGACGCAGCTCGAGTTCCTGAAGGGGAACGTCTTAGGTTATGTCTATAACCATAGTTCCCCGAAGGGAACGAGACGCTGCGTCTCGGGGCAAACTTCCGGCATCCCTGCGAGCGCTTGCTTCTGCCTTGAAGCTGAATGCTGGTTCCGATGCACGTGCTTTTAAGCTTCCTGGTCTATGACGTGACAGCAATTATACTTGTGTAACCAGTGCCGGCCTGTAGGTTTGTGGGGCCCTAGGCAAGATAATGAAAATGGGCTCCACTAGTGTAAAAAACTGTCATAGAAATTTGACAAGTGAAGAGAAAGCACATAACATGGCTATTTCAGTATTTAATTGTGAACGGTGAATGTGTATCAATTAAAACACATTCAACAAACACATGTAAAAATATTTAAAAAAAAAAATAAAAAAAAAAATAGGAGTGCAAGTGAGTAAACAGATATACATGCATCACAAATAAATAAAATATAAAGAAAGTATACACAAAAACGAAATAAATTAAACAGAACATAAACAAAATAAACAAAGGCCTAATATTCATAAATGACAAGAAATGCAGGCTATTTTGATTGTTTTGTTTTGATTGATGAAAAAAAAAAAAAAAAATTATTGCGTTAGACACTGGCCAAAATGTTGTTTTTATTAATATAACTAATTCTGATTATCGTTATTACTAAATAAAAACGTTAAACAAAACAATAATTATTGCTAATGATTACCAATATATTTTGCTACTGCATGACATGTTAGCATGCAGGACTAACTATAAATGTTTAGAAAGGTGTAATAATGTATTATAATATGATTAAAAATCTTTGACAAAAAAAAAGGAAAAGAAGAAAGAAATTGGTCAGAAAATCTCATGCATTCACTGAGAGAGAGGGAGAAAAACTCCTCTACACTGGAGGAAAAAAAAAAAAAAAAAAACTTAGAAGTATTATCATTCCTATTTTTACCCCAAATAAGGTGTTGTGAGCATTAGTGAGTGCACACATGTAATATAATATTTCATTCTTCTTCTTCTAGTTTTATGGCAGATTACTTCAATCAACAGCCTTTATCACTATATAAAATAATGATTTTGCCTCATCCTGTGATGTGAAACCACATCAGATCACAAAAGGAAGTTATTTCAAACACTCGACTAATGTTATTAAATGAATTTGGAGCTAAAAAAAAAAAAAAAAAAAAAAAAAAAATTAAAACGTTCCACACAACAGGTTTGTAAACAGACTCAAACTCATGCAAAATCCATGCACGCATTCTACTGAGGTAAATTTGAACGCACAGACTGATTTTTTAATTTTTTAATATTTCACCTTCATTTAGGAAAAAAATCTTTTTTTTTTACCGCCTGTATCGCCTGTTGGACGGGCCGGCACTGGGTGTAACACTGTTGACAGTCAATTAATCCACTCTTGACACAGGTTTGCTAGTTTAACCAATATTAGGGGAAAGAGAGAGAACATAACTTCTAGTGCTTCATCCATGTGCATCTAGAGGAAATATCATCATACTGTACAAATTATGTGAGAATGGGACAAACCATTCCTTTTTGAGGGTGGGTTTTCCAGTGGATAACTTAGTTGACAATGGTTTTTCCAGACACAAATAAATCAAGTTACGCGTACATCCAAATGCCTTGATAACCTAATCTAACTGAAGGCAAAACTATGACATTAATTTATATTTGAGGCCATTTTCATGCTTAAAGTTCATGCTTTAACTTTACAAAATCGGACAGCTGAATACCAGGGTTGTATGTGATATGAACATCATTTTTGAACAAAAGATATGACTTTGTGTAACGGAGACTCCAGGGAAGTGTGCTAGATCCAAATGCGAGCTTTACTACACAGATCGTAATCAAGACAGGCAGAAGGTCAAAATACCAAGAGAGCAGTCCAAAAGTAACAAATAAAACAAGGCAATGAAACAAGGCAAAAACTATGGCAAGGAACAAGGCAAAACTATGACAATGAAACAAAACCGTGGCAATGACAAAACAAGGCAATGAAAACAGGGAAAACAATACTTCGCCAAGGCCTGTTTGGTTTAGGCCTCCTTATATGGCCACCAAACAGGAAGTAACCAATGAAGCAGCAGAGGGAGCAGTAACGGTCAGTCCACGGGTGAAGGCTCCCTCTGCTGGCGTGGCATTACAGAATCCCCCACCCTAGGAGCGACCCCTGGCGCTCAAAACAACAACAGTCCAGGAGGGTGGGGGAACAGAGGCAAAACAGGGGGTGGGACGGGGGGGCAGGTCCGTGCAGAGGAGGTGGGCCTGGATCGTGGAGCAGGGACAGACAGTGAAGCACCGGGGGACCTGGACCGTGGATCAGTGGCAGACAGCGGAACCCTGGAGCTGTGGCAGACAGTGGAACCTTGGAGGACCTGGACCGTGGTGCTGTGGCAGACAGTGGAACCTTGGAGGACCAGGGCCGTGGAGCTGTGGCAGACAGTGGAACACTGGAGTAGGGAGAGCAGGCAGCCATGGTGGGGCAGGTAGAGCAGGCAGAGCAGGAAGCCATGGCGGGGCAGGCAGAGCAGGCAGAACAGGGAGCCATGGCGAGGCAGGCAGAGCAAGCAGAGCAGACAGGAATAGAGATATCCACAGTGGAAGTAGTGACATCCATAGCAGAGCGGAGTATTCTTGATTAGCCTTCTTGACCGTAACTTGGTGGGCAGAGAGTTCATGATAGGCCTTCTTGACCGTGACATGGCGGACAGAGAGTTCATGATTGGACGCCGCCCCCTTAGGGGGTTCTGCAGCCAGAGCCGCCACCTCCGGGGGCATTGGCGCAGACTTATAGTCAGACATGACAGTGAGTTCAGGGGTGGACGCCGCCTCTGTGGGAGGTTCTACAGAACATGCTGACACCTCAGGAGGTATTGGCGCAAACTCATGGACAGACAAGGCCTCTGGAGCAGAATCGTGGACAGACGAGGCCTCTGGAGCAGAATCTTGATCAGACGAGGCCTCTGGAGCGCAGTGTGTGGCCCACACGCTCAAAATGGCAACAGCCATTACAGGCAGCACAGTAGATAGTGGGATGCCTGCCGGTCTTGAGGGTGTGGACGCTGTGGACATGTTGCTTGGGAGCTTGGGCTCTGCGTGGCTTGGGATGTCAGCTGATACGTGACGAGGCTCTGGGAGGGCAGCTGAGATGTGACTAGGTGCTGTTATGTCTTGACTTGACTCAGGGAGGTCTGCCGTGACTTGGCGTGACTCAGGGGGGGGTCTGCCGTGACTTGGCTCGACTCGTGAAGAACAGCTGTGACTTGACCTGGCTCGTGAAGACCAGCTGTGACTTGACTTGACTCTGGAACAACAGCAGTAACTTGACTTGGCTCATGAAGATCTGCTGTAACTTGGCTTGGCTCATGAAGATCAACTGTGGCTTGGCTTGGCTTGGCTCGGGGACAACAGCAGCAACTTGACTTGGCTCATGAAGATCTGCTGTAACTTGGCTTGACTCAGGAACAACAGCTGTAACTTGGCTCGACTCAGGAACAACAGCTGTAACTTGGCTTGACTCAGGAACAACAGCTGTATCTTGGCTTGACTCATGGAGAACAGCTGTGACTTGGCTTGACTCATGGAGAACAACAGCTGCGTCTTGGCTTGACTCATGGAGAACAGCTGTATCTTGGCTTGACTCATGGAGAACAGCTGTGTCTTGGCTTGACTCATGGAGAACAGCTGTGTCTTGGCTTGACTCATGGAGAACAGCTGTGACTTGGCTTGACTCATGGAGAACAACAGCTGCGTCTTGGCTTGACTCATGGAGAACAGCTGTGTCTTGGCTTGACACATGGAGAACAGCTGTGACTTGACTTGATTCCGAAGTAACAGCTGTAACTTGACGTGGCTCAGGAATCACAGCTGTCACTTGACTTGGCTTGGCACTAAAAGTGCAGCCCTGACTTGACACCGGAGGATCAGCCATCACTTGATTAGCTTTGGGTGTGGCAGACATGGGATGAGATTTGGATGAGATGGTTCTGGACTGATGAGGCTCGGGCGTGGCAGCCATCTTGGCTGGGGACTCTGACGGGACGGCCATCTTGTGGACAGGCTTGGGGATGGCGGCCATCTTGTGGACAGGCTTGGGGATGGCGGCCATCTTGTGGACAGGCTTGGGGATGGCAGGCATGGCGTGAGCAGGCCCTGGAGCGGCAGGCATGGCGTGAGCAGGCATGGCATGGGCTGGTATGACATGAGCAGACTTTGAAACGGTAGACATGGCGTGAGCAGGCTTTGGAGCAAAAGGCTTGACGTGAGCAGGCTTTGAAGTAGTAGACATGATGCAAGCAAGGTTTGGTGTGGTGGGGACTGTAGGATTGCCTTCTTCATCTGCAATTCCCACAGTAAAAGGTGAACCAGCTAGCAGCAGTGCAAAGTCAATGTATTGTTCTAGTGTAGCCGAGCATCTATTGTCTGGCATGAGGTTGTACAAATTGTCCTTAAGTCCATTGCAAAAAATTCCTTTCAGGGCCACATCATTGAACTTCACAAGATGACACAAATTGCAAAAGTCCTCCACATACTCCTCTATAGCCCGATTACCTTGACGCAGGCAGAGGAGGCATGATGCTGGGTTCATGGTTGATCTGCGTTTTGAAGCTGCTGGATCTGTGGTAGGCGAAGTATTCTGTAACGGAGACTCCAGGGAAGCGTGCTAGATCCAAGTGCGAGCTTTATTACACAGATCGTAATCAAGACAGGGAGAAGGTCAAAATACCAAGGGAGCAGTCCAAAAGTAACAAATAAAACAAGCCAATGGAACAAGGCAAAACTATGACAATGAAACAAAACCAAGGCAATGAAAACAGGGAAAACGCTTGGTGGAGTCCGCACAGGCAAAAGAATACGTCGCCAAGGCCTGTTTGGTTTAGGCCTCCTTATATGGCCACCAAACAGGAAGTAACCAATGAAGCAGCAGAGGGAGCAGTAACAGTCAGTCCATGGGTGAGGGCTCCCTCTGCTGGCGTGGCATTACACTTTTTCAACATATAGTAGTGTGATTGGGAAAAATATAATTGTGTACTAGAAAATTATGCATCAGGGCTTTATACTGATGAAAATATATTTACGAACATGAGATGTACCCACAATTATAGAATGACCCTTAGACTTATTTTTAAGTGCACTGTGGTTGATTGATTTACCTTTGTTCTTCCTGCAGCCCCCTGCGGTGGATCCCTTTCTCCACTCTCCTTCAAACTGGCTGTAGTTCCAGCGGCTCACAGTGTCACTTGAAAGGGCATCTGGAGTCAGATTACAGATCTCCAACCTCGAGAACTGCTGTATGAAGTCCGAATACGCCATCCTGACAGGACAAGAAAGATTTGTCAGTTTTCATGTACTTCATTGTTGAGGGTTACAAGCTCAAGTTCTCTTACCAGAACTCTCCATCTTCAGCTGAATAAAACAATTTAGCTTTCTCCTCCGGTTGGATGCTGTTCCACTCGTTAGAACTGAAAAGGTCATGGGAAATATTTTAGCCGACTGATGTTGAAGGAGTAAGATCTGTTTAGGGAAACTCACTTGTCACTCCATGGGCCTATCCACTCCACCCGACCCCATGGGTTCCTGATACGCACCAACTGAACCGGACGGCCGCAAGAGTGAACCTGTAGGTACAATGAGGTGACAGTCATTAGAGCTCCCTTCAGTTTTTTTCCTATCAAATCAATATATCCGTGTCAGTGCCAGTGTCTGACCTCTTCTGCGCCTGTGACAGAGTAAGCATGACGCTTCACCAGCTTCAGACTCGTCTTTGTCTCTGTCTCCTGTGAACTGGACTGTTAGACATTTTTAATAAAAATATTAGAAGATCAGGTTTAAATCAGCATTTCCCACATAATGGCAAAAAAAGTGTTTACTTTATATATTTTCATTAGGGATGATGCATAACATATCAGCTGTTGTATCAGCCATTAAATGTTACTTTTTAATGTTATCAGTATCAATCCAAAAAATAAAACAGTCCGATATATAGCCAAATTTATATTTTTATTTATATGTGTTATTAAAACAACACTGTAAAAAGTTCTCTAGTTTCAACTTAAAAACATACATTTAGCAGCTGCCTTAAAATTTTAAGTTAAATAAACTCCACTCAGCCATTTTAACTCATAATAAAATTACTTGCACTTTTAAGTTTATTTAACTTGGTTTTAGGTTGAAACTGGTGAAAACTTTTTACAGTGAAGATTCTATTTAACTTCACTTTTTTTCAGAAAGAATGCATTAAATTGATCAAAAGTGACTGAAAAGACATTTATAATCTTACAAATTATTTCAAATTCAAATAAATGCTGTTCTTTTAAAATTTTCTACTTATCAGAACTACAATACACTTTTTAGTTTTCCATAAAAAAAAATTAAGCAGCACAACAGTTGTTTTCAACAACGTAAATACTGGTTTATTGTCTATGAGGTTCAAAAAATAAATCATCATCATCATTATCAGCCACTTACTATGTATTATAACAAATGTTACACTTGAAACGTGTGGTATTTAGGGTGAGCTACAAGCAGAGGTCCCGTTAACTGAAAACTGTCCGTCATCGAAAGATTTTTTTTTAAAATAGTGACAGAAAAATCTGAAGGTCGTCCGTCCCTTTGACAGATTACACTGAGGGTGATCTATTGTAAAATTGTAGCTGTAATTCCCACCCGTCCAGTTGGTGGCAAGTGCGCCCCAGTAGTAGCAGAGCAGCAGACTGTCACAAATTTTTTCCTATGCGTTTGATTACGCACAGACGAGTACACAGATGCGATCTATCACACCACATTAAAGAGCTCCAAACCGGTATTTTTTGTTTGAATTTCCTAATGAAATGGTCAGAATTTGAAATCTGAGGCTGATGATGTTTTATATCAAAAGTAACACAAAGCCTAGCCTATTGCTATTTTTTGGAAGGAAGACGCACTATTCATCAACTGAAAACAGCATAAAACAAAAGATCGATTGTGATTTAAGACTCGATTTTGGTTCATTAAAATGAGAATCTATTAAAATCGAGAAATCGATTTTTGTTTGTTTGTTTGCTTGTTTGTTTATCCAGCTCTAGCGTATTTTGTTGTTTTTAAACACTGCGCTGTCGTCCTGTAGGTTTGTGGTTAAAAATGAAAATGTGAACAAAAATAAAAGCAATTAGATGTTTTATTCTAATTAAAATATGAAAATTATAATGACGGGTAGTAATAGATTATGACGTAATTTTTACGACCCTGTCCGTCAAAATGTTAAAGTTTAGCGCAACCTCTGGCTACAGGTGAGCTAACATTTGATATTTGCACATTAACTAGACCACAGATCCACTCAAATATGTATCTAAAGTCCTATTAAGTATTATATATTTTTTTTAACTTGCCGGAGAAATAAATGATGAGAGAAGACAGCCAAGAGAAGTGGAATGGGACTCACATAAATGGAACACCCCATCAATGATCTCAGTTTCAATGCTTTTTGCATGAGCTTAAACAGGTATGGAGGAGCTTTGTTCAGCTCATAGCGCTCAGAGATGCCTCCAGTGAAATCTTCAAAACCCTCAGTGGTCCAGCCTCCCCACAGAGCTTCATATGAGCCGTTTACCCTTCAAAATACAGGAGAAATCAGTGCCACTAGTTGGTATATCATGGATATGTGACATGTTGTATGAAATCTGTGTGTTTTGTAGGCTGAGGTTACCAAGCATTTCAAATGACTCAGTATCTTATTGTCCAGCATTACAGTTTAGGTAAGTAGTAGCAGAATTTATGAATAAACACACACTTACTTTGCATAGGCCTTTTCCAACAGAGCACTCCAGAACTCAAAACGCTCAGCTGAACGAACAAACAGCAGCTTCCCATCTCTGGTGGGCAGCCGGTCGTCAATGACCACATCCACCCATTCACCACACTGCCAGAACTGAACAGAGATGTGAACAACACCAAACAGTCTGATAGTGTCGCTGGGAATAATAAGGTTATAAATACACAAATGAGTTCCAAAAGTCTGAGACCACTAGTGAAAATAATCCATTTAGCATTTTTTTCTAATGTTATATCATTTTTACATGATAAATTATATTATTAACTAACAATCTGAGTGAAAATTTTATTCAAATTATTAAAAAAATTATGTTTTTTTTTTTTTTTTTATCCTAAAATGCTGTTTTCTTCCAGATTTTAATTAGATGTTTTAATCCCAGATCTTCAGTGTGGTCTCAGACTTTGATCACACTGCATGTTCTGACCTGAAAGTGAAAGATGCCAGCATAGTTCTTGGTAAAACTCTGTCCAGGTGGAACCACACGCTCCAGAAGCTCACTATCCAGAGTCAAAGATGCGATAGCTGCCAGCAACCAACAGTCACCTGCAAATGTATCAAATGTGGTGGGATACTTCTGCGATAAGCTGATTATTTTATGTAAACTGACCTCCAGTGCACTTAGCAGTTACAACCTGGGCTTCAGTGTTTTGCTCAAAGAGTATCCTGACCATATGTGTCTTGCTCAGTGGTGATGGTACATGGATTAAACTTACCACTAAAACTTGCATGTATTTCATTTCGCCCCACACCATTTGTACTATGATCATAAAACTGTAAATAATGTTAAACAAAGGTTCCAAATGGGAGTTTTTACAGTGATGCCATAGAACTACCATTTTTGGTCAGTGGATTTTTTAAAATGTTGAAATTAATTGTCATTTATTGTGTTTTTGAGAAATTGTATCATATAAGCCACATAGGTGACATAATTTCTGATATAGCGATTGTTATATTTGTCTGTTTTAACACCCAAACAACACCTTTCTAATCAAAACAGTCTTTTCTCACCTAAAGCTCCTTGGCAGATGTCTGTCCGCTTAGCGCCGTCCACAATGAACTGAGGGTTTGAGCAGAGCTCCTTTAAAAAGGGACAGTGCAAGAACAATTAGAGGTGGCAGTATTGGTACAACTGAATAACAATAGGTTTTATTTGCTTTTCACAAAAAGTACATGTAAAAAATAACATGTATCAAAAAGTATCAACATAAGATCATCCTCACACCTAAAAAGACCCTTACGAAAACCAAACAGGATATTAAACCAAAATGGATACTGTAGGTATGTCACATACACACACAGAGGAGATGAGAGGTGAGTACCAAACAAAACCAGAGTTTTATTACCAGAGTTGTAAATCACAGAGATCAAGTTTAAACGGTAATAGGTGAATCTTAGCTGACTGTCCTTATATTGAGGAGTAGATGATAGCCACGCGGGAACCAGTGAGCACAGGAAAGTTCGATGAGGGGGAAGGCATGAGGTCAGAAGCTGTCGTCAGAGGTGTGAACGGTAGACCCGACAAGGGGGGCCGGAAGAGAGTGTCCTTATATTGGGCGTGGCTAACGAGGATCAGGTGCAGGTGATTAGAATTCAGGGGAAGATGAACGAGTGGGCGGTGCTACTGGTGACGTGGCAGGTGGAGGTGGTTGTGGTGAATGCCTGACAAGGTAAACCATACTAACCATAAATTAACCATAAGCCAAAAAAAATTTTACTACACGGTTTACTACACTTTTACTATAATAGAACCATGGTTGGTTTTCGTACGGGGAAACCTGAGCTGCTGTCGGTTACCATATTATAAATCAGCTCTGAGCACTATTTTGTCAGAATCTTTCAACTGATAGTGACAGCCATCGACTTGTGTGCAGCCTTATAGCACAGCAGGCTACGCAATGCTCGTTTCTTTATCTCAGGGAACCGAGGTTACGTTGGTAACCAGAGCATTCCCTTTCAAATGGTCTTTCCTGTTGTGCTGTACACTATGGGAAAGGCATCTAATAGCGTTGTGCTATAAGCAAGTGCAGAACGAAGCCGCTCTGCGAGCCTATCTGTGGAAAACCCATAATGAGGGTTCTGAAGAAATCTGAGCCCACCAGGCTGGGGTCCACAAAACAAGACCTTCTCAACTCACGGAGGGGATTAGGTAAACTAAGCGGACAAAATCCATGCCTAAAGGACAGGGATGTCCAGGTTATAAAATCTGGCAAAGTTAGATGGCAAAGGCCATCCGGCAGCCGCACAGATATCACTAATAGAAACACAGCTGGACCAAGCCCAGGAGGAGGCCATTCCTCTTATAGAATGGGCTCTTACTCCAATAGGACACTGAAAGTCCATTGAGGCATAACCCTGGGCTATAATGTCAAGTATCCAGTGAGATAGTCTCTGCTTTGTGACTAGCAGCCCTTTAGAGTGGCCTCCAAAGCAAACAAAGACTCTATATGTACTCTTAAGAGCCCAAATTGGCAAAGCAAATTCAGTCCCTGCTGAGTTATGAAGAGCCAGAAGGGTGATAACTTGAAAAGAATGTAGAGCACCTTAGGCATACAGCCGTGTCTTGGTTTGAGGACAACTCTACAGTTGTTAGGCCCAAACTTAAGGAACAAAGCACTGACTGTTTTTTCAAGGTGGTTTTAGCCTTCCATAAGTGGCTAGAGCACTCTATTAAAGTTTCTAAGAGCCTCAACCGGGCAGAGTAAAACCAGACCCTGCTCATCCTTTGAGTTAAGCCCAGGACACACCAAGTCAACGATCGTCCGTCGGTCAACGTCAGGCAGCGCCTGTCGAGCTAGTCTGTTTGGTGTGTTCCACGTGTCAGCTCTCTTCTGGCTTGCCGTGTTTTTTAGGAAGAGCCCTTTAGGAAGAGCCAGAAGAGTGATAACATAAAGGAGTGTAGAGCACCTTAGGCACATAGTCATGTCTTCTGTAAGAAATTATAGTCTGCCTCGACCCAGATTCCACTCCACAATATATGTTTAATCATTTCCCACAATATTACTAATTTCCCAAAATGGCTTAATTATTATAGAGAAGAAGAAAGTCAACAGTTATGTTGTTTCTAGACCATTTAGGATGATTACATCCTGAGCAAATGGTGACCCATTGTAGCATGGAAGCAGGTGTGGGACACTGAGAACCATCTCAGACAAAGAGGTGTTAGAACATGACTAACATACAGACCACAACTGCTACGAAAGGAGCAACTTCATTTACATTAAGGGTAGTAAACTTTTACTGTATAAATGGTTTGAGCTAAGGATGTTCTGGGTTCATTCCGACTCCGTTGAACCCAAGGTACAACATGTACTTTGCCACTGCTATGCTGCAATAAACATCTTCATCAAGATCTTCTACGTCCTCTTCACTTTTTCTTACAGTTCGTTTGAGGACAACTCTACAGTTGTTCGGCCCAAACTTAAGGCACAACAGTGCTTGCAAGTCACCCACTCGCTTGACCGACACTAATGCCAGAAAGAGGGGTGGTCTTAAGCAGGGGCAATAAGTCAGCCGACTAGAGCTGCTCAAACGGAACCTATGAACTATGGATAAATCCCATGTTGGCACAGTGTGAGAACAAGGTGGTTTTAGCCTCCTAGCCTCAAAAATGGTGTTAGTCACCCTCACAGGGAGCTGTAAAGTCTCCTGTTGAGGGGCCAAACATAAAGGCTCCATAGCTCAGGCTGGGGATGCCAAATCATGCTTCTCGCTTGAGAGAGGAGGTCTGTCTTCAATGGTATCAGCCATGAAAAGGGAGCGTGACCTGAGACCACCTTAGTGATTTATAAAGGCTACCACCATCATGTTGTTCAAGCAGACCAGGAACTCCTAGCTTAAACTCACTTGGAACTACCTGTGCATTAAGTAAGGAATAATTGATAATGGGCCACTGAATTAGAAAATAGTGCACCTCCACTTGTGGCCACATTACCACTTTGGGTGTGTATTATTTTCTAATAATGCAACGGACCTTAGTCAGTTATTCTGCTTATACTACAGTTACCACACTTCAAATATTTTTCAGATATTTTATTTTAAAGACCTTCAACAGGTTTTTGCCCTTAAAATGCTCTTGTGAGTAGGATTAAGTTATTAAGCATCTCATTCAACATCTCCATTGCTAATTCCAAAATGTCATTTTAGACCTAGTAATGGAGGTTTGATATGTTGATAGCAGACTAATGCAGTTAATAATGAAGTTATTAGACAGACAGAGAGAGAAATTAAGTGTGAGTCTGTGTGTCTTTCAACAGTGCTTGGCGACAGTGTTTTTACTAAAAGCGAAACTGCAAGTTATTAATGAGAAACGGCATGTGACTTTTAAGTTGCTAAACCGTTTTACTGATAAAATTATCAGAGAAGCGCTAACAACACATTTCTGTGTGCATGTGTGTTTCTGTGTGTGTGAGTATATGTCAGCATGTGTGTGCATTTTTAAGGGAGACAGAGTGTGAGAAAAAGAGCAGCCTATGTGGTTTCTATACATAATAAAATGTAAACTTGTGGCAAAAACATGGAAATAATTTGGTGTTTTTATCTTATTGTTTACTATATTTAAAGGGGTGTGAGAACTCCCAATTTGGGTTGGGCGGGGGGGGGGTACATTGTTTGGACTATGAATACACATTGTAAACAGAATCACATTGTGAAACACAAATACGCACTGAAGCCTTTATATAACCAATATATTACAGTTTTAAGTTTCGACTGTGTGAGAAAATAGATGTGTGGTGTGAGAGCTTAAGAAAAGTGTCAGTTCTCACACTGAATGCGTGAAAACTTGGCAGCCCATTGCTTGGTCAGTGTCATTGTGGTTTTTTTTTTTTTGCTGTTGTAAACTATAAGGACATTTGAAATTTAACTGAAATCATTTGGCGAAGTGATATGGGAATGTAATGTGATCAAGACCTACTTCCCAGAAAACACAGAATGTTCCCCTAACGTTCTCATATGGTTCCCATTTGGTTATTTTTTGGGAACCAAATGAGAACGTTCTAGGAATGTTCCCTGTAGGTGCTCTTTTTAATAACCTATAACGAACGTTCCCAGAACGTTCCCTGCAGGTTAGTTTTTGGTTTAATTTTGTAGCCTAAATAGAACCTTCCCAGAACGTTCCCTGCAGATTATTTTTAGGTTTTATTTTTATAACCTTACAGAGAACGTTCACAGAACGTTCCCTGCAGGTTATTTTTAGTTGTCATAGTCATGTAAACTTTGCAGATGTTTCTGATTATTCTAATGCTAAAATGTTTTTTTTTTTTTATCATAAACTATTTTTTGCAGAATTTCATGTCTGAAATAAGCATTTCATAAAGTGTAGAAATCAAAGTGGTCAAATCGCATTATAATGATAATATAATTCCAATTTAGCCAAGGTTAAACGTAGTCAGAAAATCATATCATAAACACTGGGTTTGTTTGTATATTTCTTTACTGCGCGCCTCTGATCTGCACGCGCTTCTCCAGCACGCGCTTTCTCCTGTCTTCCACAGAAAGCCGCGCACTCGCGTAATTTAAAAATTAATGGTCATTTCGTTTTACTAACTGACTAACATTCGTTGATTGATCTCTTTAATTAATAATTACTTATAGTTAATATATGAAGAGTTCCGATGCAAAACCAGCTAAATCCATTTGACGTATTTCTTTAAAATTAGCATTTCTTTCTGGGTACTTTGTATAGGTTTCTATGTAAGTACTGGCACTTCTGATTTGGCTGAGGCTGAAATTTAGCGAGTTTGAAGTACAAGTATTTGATGGACATGTACTATGTGTCAGGAGCATTCACTCAGTACCATTATCTCATTTTTGACCGAGATGGCTTTTAGCTGGTTTTGCATCTGAGCTCTTCATATATACTAGAGTAAATATTGTGATTTCAGGGAAATTTGACACGTCTAATCGAAGAGAACATGATGTTAACGGAGAAGTTTTTGTGTACTGACCAAAAGAGAGAAGCACATCATCGTTATTCAGTGGTAAGAAATGAATGTAATATTATTCTAACTAAAGTCAAATAAATGTTATTCGGTTTTATGTAAAAATAAAATTCATATTTTTAAAATCCAATATTTTGTTGAAGTCATTGTTATGGTGCTTTAATAAACATAAAATCTGGTTTATTGTACTTCTAATCTTACATATGAACGAATATGAATATTCAGTCTCATTTAATTCTCCTTATGATGGTTAAATGTGCTCTGATTATCTGTAAGGATTAAACAATAGTTTAAAACAAGACATGGTTTGTAGTAATGATTACTGAAGTCCACATTCGTCCGTCTTCCATGCCGCTTACTACGGGACATGGGAGTGTTGACGTACAGCAGTGGTGTCGGAGTGAAGAGGTTAGGAGAACGTTCTGGGAACCTTCTAGGAGCATAAATAGAACGTTCCCTATTGGTTCTCAGAACGTTGCAGGAACATTCCCAGAACGTTCCCAGTAGGTTCCCAGAATGTTCCCCTAACCTATACAGAGAACGTTCCATTTACGTTAAGAAAACTTTCCTGGCTAACCAATAGGGAACGTTCTGGAAACCAAAAACTAACGTTCCCAGAATTTTATTTGAAGCAAAAACTGTTAGCTGGGTTGGAGCTACTTTAGCCATGCGTTTCCCTGAAAATAACTGCTCACCTTAGAATGTTCATCAGTCAGTCAGATTTCAGCATTCAACAACGCCGTCGTATAAACGATTTTAATGCATACTTGCCAGCCAACGGGCAACAATTACATTTTAAATTTTAACATTTCTAAAATGTTTAATAGTTTACTTAATATTTTAGTTCATGTAATACTTTTATTAATCTCTGAATTGCCTTTTATTATTTTAATAGGACTATAGGTAAAATGGATTTTTATATATATAAAAAAACAAGCATGACAAAAACTATATGAAAAATACTGCTTTTTATATTTATTATTTTATTTTATATTATATTATATTATATTTAATACTGATGTTAACTTTTTTGCATTTAAGTAATTGTGTAAACCACAAGTAATTTTAAGGGTCTTTACCTAAATTCTACCTGTGTGGAAGAAAGCAAACACACACTGCAGTACCTTAGGTCTTTTCCACTGCATTCCACTGGTCTTGGATGACTGCGGTCCGAGTTCGTTGTATCCCAGAGAGCTGGATTCAGCAGGGAAGGTTGGGTCACAGAACAGGGTTCCTTTGGCCAGACACTCCTGCTTCAGGCTTTGGTAGTCCTGCTTCTTGAAGGGAATCGCCTTCTTGTTTGTTCCCACTCCTTCTCCTCTCTCCTGCCTCCTAGAAAGAACTTTTGCAATATTAGACATGCTGCCCTCTAGTCGTACCTAAGTTTATGAAGACTATAGTTTGTGAGCATTTGTGTGAGACTGATGCTGGTTTTAAAGTGAGAGCCGCTATATGGTAAAGTGGTGAGGGGTGGAGCAGGTGTTCCTTTCACACTGGTTTAACATCATGTAACCCTGTGATGCAAAATGAATACACAATTCTTTAAAGCACATTGAACTAGATAACCAGTCTCTTCCAAAATAAAGACATAGTAAGTACATTTTTCTTTGCTTGTATGTTGTACTTCATTTTTTTCCCCTTCACAGGTACTTTCTTACATATGTAATAGAACTGTAACACGAGTTCTGTAAAGTGTGACTCAATACACTCTTACACTTTTTTGTTGTTGTTGCTGCTGTTCTTTGGAAAAACAGGGCTGTTTTACTTAATCATGTTATATTAAGAAAAGGTATCAAAATTAAAGACAAGATTAAATTAGATGAGATTAAATTATTTGAAAGAACTCAATGCATACAGGCTGAAGACAAACTATTTGAACCACTGGAAATTGCCAAAGGTGTTCCCCAAGGATCTGTCCTGGGGCCCCCATTATTTACTATTTACATAAATAGTCTTGATTATAAAATTCAGGATGCTGATTTTCACTTTTATGTAGTTGATACTGCCATGTATTGCAGTGCTTCTTCAGGACAGCAAGCCCTGCATAAGCTTCAATCAATTTTTGATGTTATTCAGTCACTGCTTTAGAACTTTTAAATGCTCATAAACCCAAGCGTATGTTATTTTCAAGTTCAAAGAAAGTGGAAAATAATCACATTTATCTCCAGACCTTACAAGGTAATGTAATTGAGTTAGTAAAAGAGTATAAATACATAATTTTTGGCATCATCTATCTTTTAGTTCTCATATTACTCAACTTCAATCAGATTGTGTGTAATCTTTTACAAATCCATTTTGGAGCCACATGTGTCTGTTATCTTTTTCAATGGAAAAAAAGGTTAAGAAATATTCCCTTCATTGTCAAAATTATTATACTCTCTCTGTTGCCCAAACTGAACAGGCTTTTATGTATGCTGCTCCACCAGACTGGAATCTTCTTCAGTTGAAATAATAATAAGCTCTAAAGAAGTTCTTTTTTTTTTTCCTTCTTAAGAAGAAATCTTAAAATCTTTTTATCTGACTGAATATATGGTGCTTCTTGCTAAAGAGTCACTGATAAAAAAAAAAAAAAAAAAGAGACAAGTGTTTATCAGTGAGTCTTTAGCAAGAATCGTTTTTTTTTTTTTTTTGTCAGATAAATGTCCTTAAGACTTATATCAAACAACGTCTGCACAGTGAGGATGCAATTTGCGTGTGGGCTACAATCAACATGAAAATAAAGTTTTGTTTTGATATCAATGATCTGACAAACTCAAGCAGGAACATGTTTACATGTGTGTATTATGGTATGGAATGCTCTTACTCTCAGAAACAGTTTGGTAGAACGATCTTATAGCGTTTGCATATGTACAGTTATTGACCAAAGTATTTTAAAGCATTAGTGGTACTCGCTAATGATTAGGGATGGGTGATATGGGCTTAAAAATTTATCCCGATAATTTCTGGTATTTATTGAGATAACGATATCAATGACCCTTTATAACATAACCTAACCCTAACCTTATCCAAAATAGGGTGTTGTGGGCATTACTTAGTACTAGGGATGCACCGATACTGGTATCGGTATGGGGCCCGATACTGAGCTCCTGTACTCGTACTCGTTAAAATGCCACGATACCAAACGCCGATACCACATCATGTGACCAGTGCGTATGCAGGCAAAGAAACACCGACAACAAAACAACAGACAGCAGAATGGAGACATTAGAGATTAAGGATGTCTACGAAGTATATGTATGCAAGTAATATAATGTTAAACATTCAGTATTAAGCTTGTTTAGCTGGTGTGGGTCAGCTGGCAAAGCAAGCAGATTGGATTGAGCGCCCGGTGGCCAAGATGTGCGGGCTTGTCGAGTTAATATCCCGCCTTGACATCACTGGAAGTAAAGCAATGCACAAGTTATTTAACGGGAGAGAGAGAGAGGGAGTGAGAGAGAGAGCACGAGACAGAGAAAGAGAGAGAGCGTGCGCTGTTGCGTGATCTTTATTTATGTTCGCATATTTAGCACACGCATCTTTTGGATTAAAACAAATTCATAAAAAAAAAAAAAAAAAATTATAGATAAATAAATTATAGGCATTCGCTATAAACATCATTTATTTTCAGCCTTAAGCATACATGACTGTCTGGCGAAAGTGAAACTATAGCAGCCTGCGTGAAATGCGATAAGCAGTACTGTACTTGTGCATGTTTTGCTTGCTTCAGGAGTGTTTCAGCATTATTTGAGTCGCTTTGGATTACAGCCCAAATAGCAGCATATTTCAGATGAAAAAACGTGACTTATATTTCTGAAAATATCAGAGTTAGGAGATTCATAATGAGTGGTTCGCGTGATTACAGTACTGAGCCGCTGCAATGGAGCAATTTAATGCTATTAAATTGAAGACGATGTACCATAGAGCAAGAAAAAAAAAAAAACAGTGAAAGTAACAAAACACATTTTAATTGGCATAATTAAGTCTAAAAATAAAAATAACTAAGGGATATATAGTCAACCCAAAAATTATTCAGACAGCAGATATACACCATATTTGATAATTTTTTGTATTTTTTTTTTTTTTACTAGTGGGTGCAGGACACAGTTTATGATAATGTGATCTAAATAAATTTTGGTTTGACTGTATCTATTTGATAAATGAAGTTGACCAATTAATATTATACATATTCCTTTAGTTTCTGGACCCTATATTTTACAAACCTACCAGTAAATTTTAAAATATTGGTATCGGTACTCGGAATCGGCAAGTACCAAAAATAAAAGTATCGGTATCGGGCGAGTACTGGAAAAAAGTGGTATCGGTGCATCCCTACTTAGTACACATGTAATGACTGTTTAATTTACTGGAATGTGAATTAAATTATTTATACTTTCTGTACTGGAAGCTCCTAAGATTAAGACGAATTGCTTGTGTGTGAAACACACTTGGCAATAAAGCTCTTTCTCATTCGGAAGCCGGAGGGCGCCCTAGCGCAGAAACTCCATATATGATTAATAGCAGAAGTAGTAGTACTGACGACGCTTCAGGAATGTCTAAACCGGTTGTTGCTGTAGCTGAATAAAACGCAGATAGAGGAATTTTAACTGAGGAAACTTAAAGATAATAAACATACGATCGCTACAATATATGGTTTGTCTGTGTTCTTCAAGCAATCTTTGGTATTTTTATAAGGATATAGTATATTTATAATGCATATCCTTTATAATACTAAAATAATATGATTTCTGCCTCGTTCTGTGATATGAAGCCACGTCTGATCGCAAAAGGTTATTTCAAACACTTAACTATGTTATAAAGTTAATTTGGAGAAAAAGCATGTCAATAAATGATATCTTTGTTGGACAACAGGTTTGTAAACAGGCTCAAACACACACAAAACTGCATCGCACACTTGCTACTAGCACAATTAACGTTATTCAAGGCTCAGACCGATTTTTGTCGCACTGCACAAGTTTTGACCAAACCAGTTTTACGTCCGCCTTTAGCATGTCACTCCGTACTGTCGCACACTGAAATATGTCAACAACTAGACTTTATCGTTATTATCGGGAGAAGACTCATTCTTATCATGAAGAAAAAAATACCGGTATATCGCAAACGATAAGATATCGCCCATACCTACTAATGATGCATACTTAAGGTTAGTGATTTGAACAAACACCTTAAGCCAAAAGTATGCTTTGGTTTTCAGGTATATGTACAGCTGAACGCTTTCAATGCAGGTGCATGAACATAGGCGTCAAGGTGCATGTGCGAGCTGAACGTACAAAGTATGCACAGTTATAAAAATGAGATTGCAAGCAACTATGCTGATGCCGAAAACTGAATTACATGTTGCATACAGTATACGTTAGCATACACATAAAAACAAAAGTATACTGACTAGTGCTGCACGATTAATCATATCGCAATTGCAATCGCGATGTCAGCCTGTGCGATTACATGACGGCAAAATGCTGCGATTATTAAATAAATAAGTGTGTGGACTAGAGAACACATACTTTCTGAGAACAGTTTGCTGATTTTCTGTGCCGCTAACAAAACAAAACAAAAAAAAGATTAAAAACAGTTTAGACTCAGTATAGACAGTGCACGTGTGCGTGTGTGTTCACTTGTGTGCGCAGCGCAGAGAGACTAGAACGAAGATGGATGCAGAGGAGATCGAGACTGATCTGGTAGCCAAAAAAAAAAAAAAAAAAGAACTACCTTTGTTATATGGCAATATTTTGGATTTGAGATTACTGACACTAAGCAGAGAGAGGTACTGTGCAAGATTTGCAAAATTAAAGGCCCTGTTTACACCTGGTATTAACATGCATTTTCGTCGATCTGATCACAAGTGGACGATGCTAAGTACAGGTGTAAACAGGGTGTAAAACATTTTGAGCTCGTCCACTTTCAACCACATCCAGAGGTGGTCTTCTCTCCGCCTGCGTAATACAGTATTAGTAATACTATCCATTGGGAGACTCACAAGGACACACGCTTATCAGATGGGATTTAAACTTTGTCGGGACGAAACAAAACAAAAGCGGCTACTGTCTGCATTTTCTCGTTTGTCTAATTTTGCTACGTGTGAGCTCATGTCCTCCATTGTTCTTAAATATCTGAAAAAGCCCAAACATATACATGAACAAAACTTTGTGCAGCATGTTTCTTATAACACTAGCAGCTGTGCGCGATAACTTTACCACTCCCGCTCCTGTTTTGACGCCGACAGAGGGATCCGTCCATTTATCTTCCTCTTGATGTACTGTAATCAGCACCACAGGGGGTAATGTGGTTAGAAGTGGTCAAAAGTGGACAAAAAAAGATTAAAAGCAAGGTTATTTTCGTAAACTAAAACTAAC
Organism: Cirrhinus mrigala; assembly: GCA_036247105.1. NCBI lineage: Eukaryota > Metazoa > Chordata > Actinopteri > Cypriniformes > Cyprinidae > Cirrhinus > Cirrhinus mrigala. Next base: position 13,726,940 of record CM070028.1, read on the forward strand.
ACGAAAACGATTGGTCAAAAAATATTTTCGTAAACTGAAATAAAATAAAAATAACAAAATAAATGAAAAACTAAAACGAAACGAAACTAACAACAGTTACTGAAAAACTAACTGAAACAAAATAATAATTATCAAAAATAAATATTCGTTTTCGTAATAATTAGGTTCTCATTCGGTGGCGGGAAAAATGTACGCGCTGTGTGGCGGTTTAGTGAAATAGCCTACCTGTAAATGGAGCATTATAGACTTGAGGTTATCTGACGGATAACGTTAGATGAGAACAGTTTAAAACAGAGCCCTGCACGGGTGCGGTTTGGTAAACGTGCACCAACAGCAAGATGCTTAACAGAACACCCGACCCGCCAGCAGCACATTCTGGACCCGACCCGCCCGTTTAACATAGCCTAAACAGCGACCTGAACCGCCGACAACGCATTAAATCTGCTGCATCAGTAAGGCAAAAATATTTATTTTCTCATGTAACACAAGTGATTAAACCAAAAGATAGGCATTCTAAGTTGGTGCTTTGTAGAAAAATAGACAAGCAGCACAACAGAAAAAAGATGGGACATTCTGTAAACAATAAAACTTTTGCCTACATCTCGTGAACAATCTGTTTTGAACAACAAGCTTATGATTCTTCATAAATGAAAATAACATTTAAACATGCCTTATTGCCTAAATGTGATTGTCTCTGCAGTGTATACGTTCTAAAACGTATAAAATAAAGTTATATAGGCTACAGAAAGCGAGCAACGAGCGCTCCCTCATACGCTGTCATTCACTTCAGCTGCAGCACGAATCCAAGAGTATGCAACGCTGCGAATCGAAAGGCTTGGCAATTATTATTGAATTTAATTAGTTCCAGTTATGCGCGTTTGTTTGCAGGAAAGTAAGCAAGACATGATAGTATCATGAATATGGTTAAATAAGATAAAATATCCAATTATATCCATAACTATTTACATTAATTTTCGATTTAAATATTATAACACATTTACTGTTTTTAATTATGATTATGTAAGTGCAACTTATGTAGATTTATGGAGTAAAAATGCTTGACTGCTTGTATACTTTTACCACCTAATCAAGCTCAGCATGCTTTACTTTTGCGTCATAAGGTTAAATTAAGTCGTTGGTCTGTGCTCTGGAAGTGATCTATTTTCGCTGTCTAGGCTATTTTGTAAAACTAAAACTGAAACTGAAACTAAACTATATAAAAACGAAATATACATGTGCTCACAAAATAAAACCTAAACTAAAACTAACAAAATTATTAATGAAACTAATAAAAACGAAACTAAATTTTATTGCAAATTTCAAAACGATATTAAAATAAAACGAATTTAAAAAGGCAAAACTATAATAACCTTGATTAAAAGGCCAGGTGTAAATGGCTCTCTCTATTGTCCACTTGTGATCCGATCGACCAAAAACATAACCTGTTTCCTTTTCAAAAGAGTTTATGTATGTTACATTCTGCAGAAATGTCTGTTTGTTTGGACAAAATGTTTAAAATATCTTATTTTTGTTAGAATGTGTATGTTTTTATTTATTGTTTTATTTAATTTAGCTATACTTTTGAGAAAATAAGTTTACATTAATGCAAAAGCTATTTCATTTTGTAAAAAGAATTTATTTTGAAACCATTTCTAGTTTTACAAACACACATTTTAGCATTATCACTAATCTGTGTGTGCATTTTCCTGAAAAACCCATCAAGTTGACTGGCAATACCATTTATTATAATCGCAATCGCATATCGCAATATTGACCTCGATAATCGCAATATGAAAATTTTCCCAAATCGTGCAGCCCTAATAAAGACCTACATTTTACTGTACAAAAGTAATACAAGACATATATTTCTGTTACATGTTAAACGGTACTTTTATTTTGACGGGTTTCTGTTTGTATACAGTATGATATGGATCCTAGTTTTCTCAAATTAAACGGTAAAATTCACATGAAGTGACTCTCACAGCAAGATTAAGTTTATGTTCATGTCGTCTTATAGTGAGACGCAGAGGCCGAAAATCACCGCGAGCGTCCAGCCTGCTTCCATATTTATGTAGTAAACAAACCCGCGTCTCTGCCATTCATACATAGAGGCAAACGGAATATGCAGGATTCATATTTAAACCAACTTTTTGCGTTTCAATATTCACAAACACTACTGCATATCGCAATCCGAATTAAGTATGTAAACGTATTTTATGTGAAATATCTTATTCAGGTCAGTACTAAATAAAAGATAACATGCATTTTGTATGATTCCTCTTATTTTAGCAAAATAATTAACATTTTGCAGATTCTGCAAGGTTTATGTAAACCTTTGACCTCAACTAAAGATTTATACATATATAATAAAAAATAAATCTACCCTGTGTCATTTTAATTAAACGACGAGATAAAGGACTACTCAGATACTGCAAAGAAAAGAAATATGTGGAATATATAAATATACTGAAATGTAATTTTTATACAATTTAAAATAGAAATATAATAAATATAAATAAATAAAATATAAAGCATTGTGAATAGAGTAATAGAGTATAGAGTATTTATTTATTTTTTAGAAAGAAAACAAATTATATAAAAGAGATTTTGGCATATAAGAAGCATGTATCTCTAAGATAAGTATCAGAGAATCTACAAAAGCCAAAGCTGTGTTTGGCTTTATGATGAGATTGATCGCTGAGAGTGCAAGTCTGTGCTTGTAAGTGTGAGATTAAATGATTTACAGTAACAGCCTGTTCCAATAGTATGAACATAAAAAGTCTGTCTCTATCACCCTAAAGAAGAATTAAAGGAGAAGTCCACTTCCGGAACAACAATTTACAAATAATTTACTCACCCCCTTGTCATCCAAGATGTTCATGTCTTTTTGTCTTCAGTCGTAAAGAAATTATGGTTTCTGAGAAAAGAATTTCAGGATTTTTCTTCATATTATGGACTTCAATTAAAAAGTAGTTTAAATGCAGCTTCAGATGGCTGTTAACGATCCTAGCCAAGGAAGAAGGGTCTTATCTAGCGAAACGATCGGTCATTTTTTTCGAAAAATAAAAATTTGTATACTCTTTGAGCACAAAAGCTTGTGTAGCACAGGCTCTCGGATGCGCGTCCACGGGTCGTTCTTGAACGATTCGTTCATTTTGAAGGAATCTTTAATGTGACTCGCGAAGAACGAGTCGTCTTGGGGAATGATTCGTTCAGTCGCACATGTATCCTACTAGGCTCTGTACTGGAATTAGTTCACCTGTTTCGAGTCTTCGGGGTTTTCGAGTCTTTCGTTCATCTTATGGGGCTGTCACGTGATGGTGATTTTGCTAAAATTAACGAAATGACTGGAAAAAAGATTCGTTCATTTTGCTGAAGGAGACTCAAAGGTCTCAGTCCTTAAAATGATCCGAACTTCCCATCACTACTACGAATCACGTCTAAGTTCATCGTCTGTGTACTCCGGCCGAATGGCGAAAAACTCTTATTTTCTCCTACAACTTCAAGAATCGTCCGAGACGTTGTACCTTTTTGTTTGTAAACAGCGTTTGACTTGCACTTCCTTAGTCTTTGTGCTTTTGCTTTGTAAACACTGGGTCTGTAGTTCATCCTACATTCCAATAGGGTCTGGCTGCAGACATGCACCTGCACACTCAGACGCCTGCACTTCCGCAAGTGACGTAATTTGCAGTCTATTTTATTTTTTACTTTATTTTATATATTTATTATTTTTTTAATCGAATCTCTCAACATTTTACAACAGTAGCCAGGTGGTGAAGACAAGAAAAAAGAAACTAAATTACAATGTCACTCCCAATCGCCACCTGCACTCTCAGCTACCTGCCAGGTCACTTGCAATCCACACGAATCGTGCATGTTGCCAGTGGAGACAAGAAGCTGTGTTGGTTAAATGATTAAAACTAATTTAGCATAACATACAGGGTCCTGCAAGTCATCTATAGGAGATAAAAACAAGACCCGCAAATCCGTGGCCACAGAACAGCAGAATATGAACGAATAGGAATATGAAGCAGAATATGAACAAGAGAATATGAAGTCTCTCTTTAAGCGTTTTCCTATCATAGAAAACCATTAACACTTAATATGGCTCATTGTATTAAGATGCAATTAAAAGATCAAATTCGATATACAGTTTATTAATATAATGTATATGTAGGCTATATAGTGTTTTCCTTCGCAAAACGTGGCATAATGTGGCATAATGGATTAAGATGATAAACTCAATATGCTCCTATTCATTATTAAAACAACTACACACAAGCAGGTGAGCCCAGGATAAGCGCCGCGCACATTCGCGTTTTCCCATAATGAATAATCTCTACAGCTGTTTTATATCATTGTCTTTTGTTTATTTTGATTTTCCATGGGAGGAAAACATCTATTTAACGCATTGCGTTCTGGGCTCGTCTGCTTGAGAGTTGGTCCTTTTAATATCACATAATGCCTTTCTTATGGGGCGTTCATATCTGCTGGTATATCGTGTGACAACAGTAAGGTTTATATTGAATTTGGTCTTTATCATCTTAGTCCGTTTTGCCATTAAGCGTTTACTGGGCAAGTATAAAAGTGAAAGTTTGCCCATTCATGTCCATATGCTTGCCTTGAAGTACATTAAATTGATAAACTATATTACAAATTTGATCGTTTAATGGCACTTAATGTATCTTAATACATTAAGCCATATCAAGTGTTAATGGCTTTCTACGGGAGGAAAAAGCTTAACGAAAGACTTTGCGCATTGCGTTCATATTCTGCTGTTCTGTGGCAGATTTGCGGGTCTTGTTTTTATCTCCTACAGATGACTTGCAGGACCCTGTTCCTTATGCTATTAAATTAGTTTTAATGGTCTTGTCTCCATTTGCAACACGCACGATTTGTGTGGATTGCAAGTGACGTCGCAGGTAGCTGAGAGTGCAGGTGGCGATTGGGAGTGAAATTGCAATTTAGTTTATTTTTTTCTTGTCTTCACCACCTGGCTACTGTTGTAAAATGTTGAGAGATTCAATTTAAATAAATAAATAAATAAATAAATAAATAAATAAAATCGACGGCAAGGGACGACACTTCCGGAAATGCAGCTGTCTGAGAGTGCAAATGCATGTCTGCAGCCAGACCCTTCTCCTACATTCAGCGTGACCCTTCCATGATTCAATACGTAGCGTCCTGAACGCCTATACCAGAACCTGTGCTACACAGCTTTTGTGCTTAAAAAGTTTACACATTTTTTTTTTCCAAAAAAAAATAAAAATTACCGATCGTTTCGCTAGATAAGACCCTTCTTCCTCGGTTGGGATCATTAAGAGCTCTTTGAGACTGCATTTAAACTACTTTTTGGAAGTTCAAAATTGAATTCCAATAAAAGAAAGAAAAATCTTGAAATGCTTTCCTCAAAAAACATAATTTCTTTACGACTGAAGACAAAAAGACATGAACATCTTAAATGACAAGGGCCCAGCCAGCAATGACATGTGGGGCCCAGATGAGGGCTTCATGGGCGGCAAATGTGGGCCCCATTATGGGCTTGCACCCGGGATCCACATTGGGGCCAGCCGTGGAAGCCCAGACGTACTAAAAGTGGGACCTGTAAGGGTACTGCATGGGTCTTAATTGGGCAATTCATGTCAGACCGATTTGGGCCCCACCTGCCCAAATGGGTCCAAAGTGGGCTCTGCAACATGGCTACCCAGATGGGCTTTAAATGGGATCTGTAAGAGTCTTATGTGGGTCCTAACTGGGCAATTCATGCCAAACCCATTTGGGCCCCACCTGCCCAAAGGGGTTTAAAGTGGGTTTGCACCTGGGATCCACATGGGGGCCAGCCATGGATGCCCAGGTGGGTTTTAAGTGGGATCTGTAAGGGTCTTATGTGGGTCTTAACCGGGCAATTCGTGTCAGACCCATTTGGGCCCCACCAGTCTGAAGGGGTTTAAAGTGGGCTTGCACCCGGGATCCACTTCGGGGCCAGCTGTGATTGCCCAGATGGGCTTTTAGGGGGACCTGTAAAGGGTCTTAACTGGGTAATTCATGTCAGACCCATTTGGGCCCCACCTGCCTAAAGGGGTTTAAAGTGGGCTTGCACCAGGATTCAACCGTGAATGCCCATATGGACTGTAAGGATCTTATGTTGGTCCTAACTGGGCAATTCATGCAAGGCCTATCTAAGCCCAACCATGCCAAATGGTTTAAGGAAACAATCTAAGAAAAATTAAAAACGAAGAATGAATATAAGTACAAGATAAATACAAGACACTTGATGCTTTATTATTACTTGACCCATATATGCATTCCCAGTTCAAACCCATGCCCACTTGGCCCATAAATATGCCATTGAAGACCCATATATGCGTTCCCAGTTCAAACCCATGCCCACTTGGCCCATAAATATGCCATTCAAGACCCATATATGTGTTCCCAGATCAAACCCATGCCCACTTGGCCCATAAATATGTCATGCAAGACCCATATTTGTGTTCCCAGTTCAAACCCATGCCCACTTGGCCCATAAATATGTCATGCAAGACCCATATGTGCATTCCCAGTTCAAACCCATGCCCACTTGGCCCATGCCTGTCCCTTATGGGGCCCATGTAATCAGCTCATATGGGCTTCCTATGTGGGACTCATACTACAAAACCTACATGGGACCCGCTGATTTCACCCAGCCAAAGCCCATGCCCACACAGTTCCCATGGAACCCGTAGTTAACCCATCTGGGCCCCACATGTCATTGCTGGCTGGGGGGGGTGAGTAAATTATTTGTGAATTGTTGTTCTGGAAGTGGACTTCCCATTTAAGTTATTCTAACGATCAGTTTTAAACATTCTAGGCACATACAGTAGGGTAGCGCGGGGCACAACCTAACACTTTTTGAATGTCTCAGTTTGTGTAAATCCACGTGGGGTCAGAGTATAATTTTTTCTCCACGTTAATTTCACCCTTGTCTAGTACAAATATGTAGCTTTGTTTCATAATTACAGTGTGTACGTTTTTCGTAATTTACCTCAAAAGAAAGGAAGTGAAAAGTGACAACATGCCCCCGTAGGTGGGATACATTGTAACATGTGAGGGGCGCGTTGTAACATGACCATATGACAACTGAAATGACACGAATGATCGAATGAAAAAAATACACAACAAACTAAAATATTTTGTCAATAAAATAAGATGATTAACTTTTTCAAATAAAATAATGGCGTTTTTTAAGAATTTAAAAAAGTCTAATTTTTGAGGTTCACAGTGAACACATCGCAACCATGCGTGGGACAGTCCTGATCGCAAACAACAGCTATACAGTATAGTTGAAAACAATGTGCGCAAATAGATGAAACACATTTATAAATTCAGAAAAACACTCACCTCCCTCCAAACACAGCTCTCATAGAACACGAGAAAACGAGCCAAAATGCTTTCCATTTCTTGAAATAATAATTTCTCAACATTAAACATCGAATGTCAGTCTTTATTCACCTGTTTCTTGTGGTTTCTTTTTAAAACCCATTAAAGTAAATAGTGAAAATTACATCACTAATGTCACTGAATAGCATAGTTTAATAATAGCGGGGCAGATTGTAACGCAGTGTTACAAAGTGGTTACCCAGCAAACACAGAACGTTCCCCTAACGTTCCCCTATGGTTCCCGTTTGGTTATTTTTTTTGGGAACCAAATGAGAACATTCTAGGAACGTTCCCTGTAGGTTCTCTTTTTAATAACCTACAGGGAACGTTCCCTGCAGGTTATTTTTTGGTTTAATTTTTATAACCTACAGAGAACGTTCCCGGAACATTCCCTGCAGGTTATTTTTTGATTAATTTTATAACCTAAAAAGAACCTTCCCAGAACGTTCCCTGCAGGTAATTTTTATGTTTTATTTTTGTAACCTACAGAGAACGTTCCCTGGAGGTTATTTTTAGTTGTCATATCCGTGTAAACTAATAAAAACTTAGCAGATCTTTCTGATCATTCTAATGCTGAAATGTATACTTTTTCATCATAAACAAACTATTTTTTGCAGAATTTCGTGTCTGAAATAAGCGTTTAATAAAGTGTAGACATCAAAGTGGTCAAATCGCATTATAATTATAATTTAATTCCAATTTTATAGCTAAAATTAAGCCAAGGTTAAGCGTAGTCAGAAAATCATATCATTAACACTTGGTTTGTTTTTATATTTCTTTTCTTCGAACCTGCACGCGCTTCTCTAGCACGCGCTTAATCCTGCCTTCCACAGAAAGCCGCGCACTCGCGTAATTTAAAAATTAACGGTCATTTCGTTTTACTGACTAACATTCGTTGATTGATCTCTTTAATGAATAATTACTTATAATTAATATATATACGAGAGTAAATATTGTGATTTCAGGGAAATTTGACACGTCTAATTGAAGAGAACATGATGTTAACGGAGAAGTTTTTGTGTACCGACCAAAAGAGAGAAACATCGTCGTTAATTCAGTGGTAAGAAACGAATGTAATATTATTCTAAGTAAAGCCAAATAAATGTTATTCGTTTTCAATGTCTGTAAAAATAAAATTCACATTTTTAAAATCCAATATTTTGTTGAAGTCAGTGTTATTTGGCGCTTTAATAAACAAAATCTGGGTTATGGTACTTCTAATCTTATATATTAACGAATAAAACAAATCTAGCATATTAAAGGATAATTTAATGTCATTTAATGCACCTTATGATGGCTAAATGTGCTCTAAATATCTGTAAGGATTAAACAATAGTTTAAAACAAGACATGGTTTGTAGTAGTGATTACATGCTGCTTACTACGGGACGCGGGAGTGCTGACTTACGGCAGCGGTATCGGAGTGAAGAGGTTAGGAGAACGTTCTGGGAACCTTCAGAGAACTTTCAGGGAACCTTCTAGGAACATAAATAGAACGTTCCCTATTGGTTAGCCAGGAAAGTTTTCTTAACGTAAATAGAACGTTCCCTGTAGGTTAGGGTTAGGTTAGAAAACTTTTCTGGCTAACCAATAAGGAACGTTCTGGGAACCAAAACCTTACGTTCCCAGAACGTTCTGGGAACCAAAAATTGTTAGCTGGGGCATTGGTGCACTTTAAACGTAAGGTGCGGGAATGCGTCACTTTAACGGAAATGACGTGCTTGTTAGACGCCCCGATGGACTGATGATGAGTGGACACATCACAAGGCTCTGCTAAGTTTAAATACGTTTAATTTTAAAACAAGGGCTGTCCTAAGTCAAAAGGACAGCAAAGAAGACCGAGCTGAATGAGCTAATCGCGAACATAGAAAGCAGCTGTTCTGTGTTAAAGGCCATTTATGAAGAGCTACGTCAAGTGCAGACTCCTGAACAAGACCTACGATGCAGGATTGATGCATGCATATCATTTTCAGGATTCATTGTTAGAAGAGCACAAAGGCAATGTGAAGGGCTTTTGCAGCAGATGTCATTTGCAGCACAACGAACCGATCTTGGCTGGAGCATAGTCGGCTGCTCATACCCAGCAAATGATTACGGTGATGCAAGAGGAATCAGTCATAGAACATTAGTGCGTCAAGTGTTGCCTCCAGTGAAGCCATCATTTGACCTAAAGAAAGAAGTACACTTTGTTTGCCAAACTCTTGTTAAGGAAGTAATTTCTGCAGACATAATGAAGGCATTTGAATTAGACTTCACAGATCACAGTGCAGATGACAATCCAGTTTCTCAGGAAGACATTCTTTTCTTGTCCAAGCTAAGGGAAGGTATAAGGCAAAAGGAAGATGGCCACTTCGAACTCCCACTTCCTTTCAAAACGGACACACCTAGTCTCCCAGACAACAAACAATGTGCAGTTCATAGACTTACTTCATTGGAGCGGTGCCTGAGAAGGGATAATATATTATAAAGATTATGTCCATTTCATGAATGACATCATAACTCGAGGAGATGCTGAGAGGGTTCCAAGGTCGGAACTTGAGAACCAACCAGTGTGTGGTATATTCCGCACCACAGAGTTTACCACCCCCACCAACCAGGGGAGATCAGTGTGGTTTTTGATTGCTCAGCACGCTTCCAAGAAACCTCTCTGAATGATTACCTCTTGACTGGTCCAGACCTGACCAACACATTGGTTGGAGTGCTGTGTCAATTTAGAAAGGGTCCAATAGCCATAATGTGTGACACTGAAAGAATGTTTCATCAATTTCACGTTGCAAAGGAACACAAAGACTATCTGAGATTTCTCTGGTGGGATGATGGCAATCTGGATTCCAGACCTTCAGTGTACAGAATGAAGGTACACCTTTTTAGGGCAGCTTCATCCCCCGGCTGCTCCAACTTTGGACTCAAATATTTAGCATCGCAGGGTCATGGAAAGTTTAGCGAAGAGTCCATCAAGTTTATCCAGCGAAGCTTTTACGTTGATGACGGCTTAACAAGCGTGAAGTCATCCGCCAAAGCAGTACATCTTGTAAGGGAGGCAAGAGCCTTGTGCAAAACAGGAAACCTCAGACTCCACAAGTTTGTGTGCAATGATGAGGAAGTGATCTCCATAATACCACCTGAGGAATGTGCTCAGACCAAAGATCTTGATATGGCCTTGGGAGAGCTTCACATCGAGCGAGCACTTGGAGTTCAGTGGTGCGTTGAGGCAGAGGAATTCCAATTCAGAGTTGTAGTCAAGAAAAATCCACTCACAAGAAGAGGAGTTCTCTCAACGGTGGCCTGTGTCTATGATCCACTAGGTTTTGTTGCACCTTTTCTACTAGTCAGTAAACAGATTCTTCAGGAACTGTGTAGAGATAAAGTAAACTGGGATGAAGATCTCCCCGAACATATTCTACCACAGTGGGAGTCATGGCTTTGAGACTTGCCTCACTTGGCTGCTTTGAAGATTCCAAGAAGCTACCTACCATCAGATTTTGACAAGGTTGTTTCTTACGAGCTTCACAACTTTGCTGATGCCAGTTTCACTGGATACGGTGCATGTTCATATTTTAGAGCAGTGAGTGAAACAGGGCAGTTAAGTTGCTCACTGGTCATTGGGAAGGCCAGAGTAGCCCCTGCAAGGTTACTGACTATACCAAGGCTTGAATTATCAGCAGCTGTGACTTCAGTCCGTAATGGAGATGTTGCGAAAAGAGAGCTTGAGATTGAAAACTTGAAAGAGTATTACTGGACGGACTCAAGAGTAGTCATTGGCTACGTGAACAATGATGCCAGGAGATTTCACACATTCATAGCCAACGAATTCAACGCATAAAGTCTAGTACATGCCTTAAACAGTGGCGACACGTCAGTTCTGAAAACAACCCTGCCGACCACGCCTCAAGAGGGCTCAGTGCAGTTCAGCTGAAAGAGTCAAACTGGCTGAACGGGCCTGACTTTCTGTGGCAGAGAGATCTTCCACATGAAGAGGAAATGGTGGGAGAAATAGAAATGACAGACCCTGAGCTTCGCAAAGCCCATGTTCATGCAATCAAGACAAAAGAAGTGAATTCAATGGTAAACCGCTTCACCAAGTTTTCTTACTGGTCTCGAGTAGTGAGGGCTGTTGCCAGGCTGAAGAGGTTTGTAAGAGAATTCAAGGGAGTTCAACCAAGAACAAATGAAGCAACCAGTCTTGAAGAAAGAAAAGAAGCAGAAATTATCGTCATCAAACTAGTACAAGAAGAGGCCTTCGCTACAGATATTCGAAAGATCAAACTCCAAAAGAACAACACACAGAATAAGTGCAACAAGTTACGTTATTTAAATGCTTTCTTGGACAAAGATGGTGTCCTCAGGGTGGGAGGAAGGTTATCACAATCAAGCTTGCATCATGACATAAAGCATCCTGCAATACTTCCAAAGAAAGCACATTTGTCAGCATTACTTGTCAAACATTATAACGAGTGTGTGTATCACCAAGGAAGAGGCATGACCATGAATGAGTTACACTGTAATAAATTCCTGTAAATTTACAAGGAAATTTAACAGTAAAATGCTGTTTTCATATAATAAGAGTAAGTTACTGTATTTTGCGATGCATTGTGGGATATGTTGATCAGCAACACTATGACACTGTTGTTTAACAGCATAATACCATATTTTCCATTGTACATGTGCAGGGAAAGTAAGACATTTTGGTTTATCTGCACGAGGTCATTTTGCAGCTCTGCCTTTTATTGTTTTATTTCTAAAGTACTTATTACTTTTAAAAATTAATGTTTCAACATCCAATTAAGCTTTTGGGATTTAAATTGGATTTGTGACCGTGTTTTAATCAGCAAGTTACCACAGGAGTGTGAGCCCTTCGTACAGACTGGCATCATATAACACACAACTGGTAAGAAACTTTTTTTTCTCTAACCCGCATATCTTAAACTTTATCTGAGTAAAAATATGACATTTTGTGAAATGATATTTTTGTTTTTTCTTTTGTGGTTACAATTTTAGCGTGAGGTTCAAACCGGCTATTATCTGCTGCAGTTATTTGCAACCACTTTTGGTTTTATTTTACCGCGTACACTTCTAAATATTAACATTATAAAGAGCCACCAAAGCATAATTTGATGAAAGGATAGCATGTTTTAATCATGGAACAGTAACCAAGTAAGATATGATAGCATTGTTAGCTCGTTAGCATATACTCCAACTGCATTTTATTTGTTATTTATTACCATCACACAATTTATGTAACTGAAACATGCTCCGAACTTCATCTAAGCAAAAGATACATGTGTATGAACAAAATTCATAATTCTTGCACGATTACTGTGAACGTACAAAAATAGCAGCAGATGGACCGAAAGAATCTGTCGGTTTTTATTTAATTTTTAAACTTTATTTTAATGTTTTGTGTGTTGGATGTCTGTAATTAGTTAACTAGAGAAGCTATCTATTCTTTACATTATGTTTTCCTTATCCTTGTAGTTCAAAGGCTGACTTTGTAGAGAAGCAAATTATTCATTCTTTAAGAAAATATAAGTTTGCCTATTGTTCAAGAAATCATTCACTAAAAATCTCATTATTTACTCAACCTTATGCTGTCTTAATCTCCTAGGACTTTCTCTTGGAGGACAAATGAAGATATTGTCCTGGAGAACTGATGTCTGTTTTGCCCATATGGAAGGCCAGTGGGACCCAAACCTTCAAGCTCCAAAAGGAACATAAAGGTATGGTTAATTACCAGTAATTTTGTCTGATATCAAAATATCAGACCAAAGAACCACAAATTAGAACCTGGAACTGCAAAATTCTAAATTGTTTTCACCCAAACAAATTGAATCACTTCAGAAAGCTGGCTAAACCATGCTATTAATTACCTTTATCCTCCATTTACTGTATATCTGTTGGTATTAAAGTTTGGTCCCCATTTTCTTTTGCACTGTAGGGACAAACAGATATCATATCTCCATTAAATATCATCTATTGCCTCATCAGAGTTTAAATCAGCATATAGGTAAGTAAATAGGAAAATTATCAGTTTTGAATTCTACTCTGAGTAAAATAGTTTTATTGCCTCTGTAGAATATTGCAACAAGTAGCACATTAGTTTTTTGTTGTTGTTGTTGTTGTTGTTGATCATTTTAAATTGTTTTCTTTACTAATAGATGTCTGCCACTCCTTCTGACCTTGAGAAAATGGGTAACCTGCCTGTGACTCCTAGCTTGATCCTTCTTGGTAAGTATATGTCTGCATTTTGTTTCACTAAAACAAAGCTACTACATTAGTTTCTATGACTTGTGCAGTGTATTCCGAGGCTTTCCACTTCCAGAACAACAATTTACACATAATTTACTCACTCCCTTGTTATCCAAGATGCTCATGTCTTTCTGTCTTCAGTGGTACAGAAATTATGGTTTTTGAGGAAAGCATTTAATGATTTTTCTCCATATAATGGACTTCATTGGTACCCCGATTTTGAACTTCTAAAATGTAGTTTAAATGCAGCTTCAAAGGGCTCTAAATGATCCCAGCTGAGGAAGAAGGGACTTTGCTGAAATGATCGGTCATTTTTTTCAAAAAATAAAAATGTATACTTTTTAAGCACAAAAGCTCGTGTAGCACAGGCTTTGGGATGCGCGTCCACGATGCTATGAATTAGTGATGGGTCGTTCTTGAACGATTTGTTCATTTTAAACAAATCTTTAATGTGACTCGGGAAGAATGAGTCGTCTCAGGGAGTGATTCGTTCAGTCGCGCATGCGCAACGTCCTATTAGGTTCTGCACTGAAATTAGTTCACCTGTTTCCAGTCTTCGGGTTTTTCCAGTTGTTCGTTCATCTTATGGGGCTGTCATGTGATGAACGAACGACTCAAACCTGAAAACTTATCAGATAAGATGTGACGTGAGCTAATCATAGACTAAAGACCCAGGTAAACAATGAATGAATCTTTTCTGTTTCTTATAGCATTATAGTTTTGTCTTGTTTGTAGTGTGATCAACGTTTGTGTAAGCAGTAGATGTGTTAGGGAAGTAACACGTAACATTTTAATTATATTTTGCTAAAATGAACGAAATGACTTCATTTTTGACTTCAGATTTGTTCATTTTGCTGAACGAGACTCAAAGGTCCGAGTCGGTAAAATGATCCGAACTTCCCATCACTACTATAAATCACATCTAAGTTCATGTCTGTGTACTCCGGCTCAAAAAGATAGAGAAAAACTCCATCTTATTTTTCTCCTATAACTTCGGAATCGTCTGACATCGTTGTACCTTTTTGTTTGTAAACAGCGTTTGACTTACTTGCACTTTCTTAGTCTTTGCACGTTCGCGTTGTAAACACTGGGTCTATAGTTAAGCGTGACCTTTCGACATGATTCAATAGTATGTAGTGTCGTGAACGCGCATCTCAGAGCCTGTGCTACACGAACTTTTGTGTTTAAAAAGTATACAAATTTTTATTTTCAAAAAAAAAAGGACCAATCTTTTTGCTAGATTCTTCCTCGGCTGGGATCGTTCAGAGTCCTTTGAAGCTGCATTTAAACTACATTTTGGAAGTTCAAAATCGGGGCACCAGTCAAGACCATTATATGGAGAAAAATCCTGAAATGGGGGTGAGTAAATTATTTGTGAATTGTTGTTCTGGAAGAGGACTTCTTTAATTATCGGCTAGTTTTTAGTTAGCAAGTTCAATTTGACCAAATCAAATTATACACAAGAATATGTTCTGAAGCTTTTCTCCTCTAATTTTTCAGATACTTTATTGGAATAAATCCAGAAAAGAGGATCAAAGCTGCATGGAGAAAAGAGGTGCCTAAAATAACTGGAAAAACTGCAGAAGAAGACCCAAGATGATGAAGAAGAACATCAGTCCAGAAGTATCTCATCCTTAACTCAACCTTATGCTGTCTCAAACCCGTAGGACTTTCTCTTAGAGGACAAATTAAGATACTGTCATAGAGAAATGTTTGCCCATACAATGGAAGACAAATGGGAACCAAACATTTGAGCTCTAAAAGGAACATAAAGGTACGATTAATTAAAGACACTAGTCATTTCATCTGATATCTTTTATAAACCATTTGTTTAAAAAAAAAAAAAAACATTAGCTGGTGTTCACTGAAGCCTAATTTGAGAGTACGTTTGTATTTTATGAATAAATAAAGACTTATGCATGTTTGTATGTTTATATGCATGCCTGTTTTAGGGAATATTGTAAAAGTTTATCTGGTGTTATATCAGAATAAAATAACAAAACATAACTGGACTTTGTTCTTTTTATAATAGTCAAATAGAAAATGCAGGGTATAATATGCATTGAAAATTGAGATCATGGAGTTATGAGTAGTATGTATTTTAACAGATACAGTATACTGTAGATGACAAAACGGCATTTTGCTGTTAATTTCAAAAACAGTAGCACATTGTATTTTTACAGTAAAATGGTGGCAAAAGATTGGAAATGAATATGTTTTTTATTATGCCCATCTGTTAGAACAGTTTTGCAACAGTATTAACTGAATTTATTTCTCTAATCTATTTTTCTTGACATCCTTTCCATAAGCTATTGAATATTATAAGTTATATTTAAATACTCCCATTTTACATACATTTACTACCAATATTAGTTATAATTTTCTGTATAAATGTTTAATGGCCTTCTTGAGTTAATAGGTCAGCCTTAAAATTCCAGTACCCTTTAGAACTAGATTCACACTTTTGTTTTTAACTTAAATCAATGAACAGTTAATGGAGCACTAGAGATAGAACTATATAAGCTATATGCATGCTTACAGACAGCTCTCAGTGTCAAGGTCAGTAATTAATTCTTGATCTGATATTTGCGTTGGGTTTAAATCAAGAAAATCATCTAATGCCTGGATTCTGAGTTCTCCAGATATCAATCAAAAGATTTGAAGAATAACCCATGCTATTTTGAAGAATGTTATTAACTTTGGAAAGATTAAATTTAGAAGGTCGTCTGCTTAGCCACTCATCTGGAATTAAATTAAAATAACCTCCAATTAGAATAAACTCTGTAGGGTAGGTACTCTTCAGGTCATTTATAATGTCAGTAACTGAAAAGAGCAAATTACTATTCTGGTTGTGATTATTACATCCGTACACATTTATCAAAATAATAGTAATAAAAAAAAAGTCTTATCTAAACTGAGAACAATTGCTAATTAATGTCCAATGTTCTGCAAACAGATAGCAACACCTGCAGATCAATTCGTGCCCTGACTAAAAAATATTTCATCACCCCATTGATTACGCCAGAAAGGAGTATTCACAGCTTTTGTGTGCGTTTCTTAAAAAAAAAAGTTGAGCAAAAAACAAAAATACCTTTCCTTTTACTGAATCTTTCTGATCCCAACAGTTTAAAGATGGAAATGAAACATTAGATAGTAATGAGAACATAGAGCTGTTTGTTAACCTTGAGCTTTGAGCTACTCAATATAGTAACCCTATTAATGCTAGAAGAAAGTTTCAATTAAATCATACAAAGGGTCCCACATCACTTGCCATCATTCTCACTTATCAAATGGAAATTACTTTCCACATACCTATTAATTTTCTGAAATACGTTCCCATTTATGAAACCAAAACCACAAAATCTAACCAACTTTTCTTCTTTTCTGGCTTAATCAGTCTTTGGCCGCAATGCATGTCTTGCCAGTCTATCTTTTCTTGTCTGGGGGGTGTTTCATAAAGCAAGTTTACCAAATAAGGCAGGCTTATTTCTGTTAGTCTGACTTATTTTGAGCCAAGTCAACTGACAATAATTCAGACTAACTGAAATAAGCCTAGCTTATTTGGTGAACCTGTTTTATGAAACACCCCCCCAGGTCTCAATTCACAGATCATCAGATTCATTCACAGATACCATGCTCTAAATTTACATACTATATAATACTGTCCCGCCAGCTTTGAACAATTACGTGGAATTCGCATCTTCTGCAAGTTGGACCTGCGGAGTGCCTACAACCTCATCTGGATATGTGGCAATGATGAGTGAAAGACTGCCTTCATAACACCTTCAAGCCGCTATGAGTACTTGATTATGCTATATGGGCTTGCCAAATCACCCTCTGTATTCCAGGGATTCATGAATAAGGTTTTCCGGGAGTACCTCCACCCCTTTTTCATCATCTACACTGACAACATCCTGATTTACTCCCGGACCCTGGCCGAACATCGCCACCATGTAACGCAGGTCCTTCAGAAGCTCTGCGTTGTACCATCTGTATCTGAAGCCTGAAAAATGTGAGTTCCTCCAGGAGTCCATCCATCTCCATGGATATATCATTAATAAGCATGGCATCCAGATGGACCAGAGAAAGGTCCAAGCATTTAAGGATTGGCCACAACACTCCTCAGTCAAAGCTCTCCAATGCTTCCTCAGATTTGCTAACTTTTATAGATGATTCAACTCCAACGTCACCTTATACTCACCTCACTTCTCTGTAACAGGCTCAAGTCTCTGTCCTGAAGCCCCGCAGCCATCTCAGCCTTTAAAAAATTAAAAGAAGCTTTCTGTATAGCTCCTACCCTCTCTCATCCCTGATCTCCCTTTTGTGGTAGTGGTCGATGCTTCCACCTCCGGGTTTAGGAGCTCTTCTGACCCAGCGGCAGAGTGAGCCTCCCATACACCATCCTTCTATTTCAAGAAACTGTCTCTAGCTGAGTGAAACCATGAACTGCTGGCAATCAAACTGGCTTTTGAGGAATAGAGACACTGGCTGAAGGGAGCCAAACATCTATTTGAGGTCATCATAGACCATAGAAACCTTGAGTATGTTCACAAAGTGCGATTGGCACGCTACTTCACCCGTTTCAACTTTACAGTATCTTACTGGACTTAAGACCTGGACTTAAGAACCAAAAAGTTGATGCTCTTTCCTGTATACACAAACCAGATCCTGATACTTCACCTCTAGAACCCATTCTCCCTCCAGCCATCATTAGTCCATAGATGACCAGATCGCAAAAACCCCACAATCACAGCCAGGCAGCCAACAAACCCTCTCGCTCATCAGCAACTGGTACTGGTGGCCCAGTTGGCCTAGGATGTCTCCCGATTTATCAGGTGTTGCTATTTCAAAGGTGCCTCATCAAGTGCCCACTAGGAAGCTGGCCTCACTACCTATTCCCCGTCGACCCTGGTCCCGTACTGGAATAGACTTCCTCACAGACTTACCATCCGCAGAATATAACACCTACATCCTGGAAGTGGTAGACTGCTTCTTAAAGGCTTTTGATCCTGTCACTCACCTGTTACTGAAATGAACCCCTTCATCAGAAAAGGTGTAAAACATCATGATCTTCATCATGTTCTGCATGAACTGAACGGGCTAGAGGATGGCATCTGAGATGGCAGGACTTAAATTCCTCCAATAATAACAACTCCTGCAATGAATTGAAATTAGCTACCTAACACAGAGCACACCACTTATCGAACAATATGCTTTTATCACATGTGAATTCCACAAATGTCTGGTTACTGCTTTTCTTGTGGTTCCTGAAACACTGACGTTAGGCTTCAGGAATGAGTTCATAAGCATGATGAACTGCTGACTTTATGCTTTCATAATGCAAACTCTCAAACAAACCTCCTGAGCCTTTCCTACTAAAGTAAAGTGTTTTTTTTTTTTTTTTTTTTTTTTTTTGGCAAGGATATTCAAAACCTGTTGTTGTTTTTTTTTGCTTTGCCATCATGGTGTATGGAGTGTAGACTGATGTGAGAAAAAAGTAATTTAAAGCAGTTTAACATAAGGCAGCAACATAACAAAATGTGGAAAAAAAAAATCAAGAGGTATGAATACTTTCGCAAGGCACTGTATATTCACAGCAGAGCTGTATTTGTAATATCTGTGGGTTTACAATGGGTGGAGGAAGTCAAACTAGACAGAGTTAAATTTTAATTAGATTTAGCAGAATTACAGAGTGTTAATAAACAAGATTCTAATATTCCAATAAAAAATATGGTAACACTTTACAATAAGGTGATATTTGTTAACATTAGTTATGTATTAACTAACATGAACGAACAATGAACAATAAATTTATTACACTTTCATTAATCTTTGTTAATGTTACTTAATAAATATACAGTCGTTCATTGTTAGTTCATGTTAGTTCACAGTGCATTAACTAATGTCAACAAACGCAATTCGTGATTTTAATAACGGAGTAGTAATTGCTGAAATTAACATTAACTCAGATTAATAAATGTTGTAGAAGTATTGTTCATTCTTAGTTCATGTTAACTAATGAACCTTATTTTATAAAGTGTTACTAGAAACATACACAGCACTGCTAAACTTACAAAAATCACAAATAGATGTTCAATTCTGCTGAAAAGGCATTAAATCATAATGACAAATAGAGATTTCTCTTGAAAAAAATTAAGGAAAAACATTAATTAAAAGCAACACAGATAATCACTGGCAAAAGATTTGGGACTCGGATAATAAAGGAAGACAATATTACAGTATTACAAAAAAATAATTAAGGTTAAAACAATTAATTGTAAAAACAGAAGAGAAGAAATCAGTTACACAAGACAATGGTAAAGACACACAAGACTTAATAATACATTTTTTTTTCTTATGAATAAAGTGAACACAGATAAATGTGAGGTTTGTAAATTAAAATAAATTGTAGAGCAAATATAAGGAAAAAAGAGAAAAGAATGTAAAGAATGCATCATCAAATTAGGAAGGAAATGGGATATAAAAGGTATTTTAGGAATAGATAACTCTCAGGTGGAAGTTGTTAAGGCATTAATGAATTTTTCATGAAACTGGTCTTATTTAAGATGAGATTAGTGAAGCCATAAATTTATATACTCCAATGTAGTAGGTGACGGTTATGATTCAATATCGTATTAATGCATGATTTTACGGCAGAAACAATGTATTATGCTATTTTGGTGGAAACTATGGTAACTGGACATAAAATTATCAAAAATATGAAAAATGTGAGTTAGTCATCTTTATTATAGCTAATTGTTAAGCAGATGAGAGACTTAAAAATTACATTTTTAAATCAATTCCAAATTTGGTTGAATTGACTCTGATTTTACTTTTGGGTATTTCAGGTCTGCTGCATCCTCTTCATTTAAATTGCAGGAAATTAATGGACTTCTGATGTAGTTATGGTGAGTGGATTTTCAATTAAGCGCCAAGCAGAGCCACTGCAAAACACAAAACACGTCTGTAAATGATAACACTACATTGAGAAGATACAACAATTTTAATCCAAGTTCACACTTGTGCATTACCTGCAGGATATTCAGGTCAATTATTCCGGTGTTCTTCTTATTAAACCGTTTAAACATTTCTGCATAGAGCACAGATGTTACAGTAAACCATTATCATAAATCCTGTTTATAGTCATTTATTTATGGTAATTTAAAACAATTTAAAACAGCAAAACTTACTGAAGAGCACTTCCAGGTGAATCAGGCAGCCAACGAAGGAATCAAAGTCAATGGCGTGCTGCTGATTGGCATAACGTGAGGTTATCACCTGAAGTACGTCATAGTTCAACTGGATCCCTGTGGATAAAAGCAAATACAATCATTAATGCACTCGTTATTGTGAAGAAATTAGTGTCTATATTGTTCAGACTTGTTTAGACTAATAAGGTGTTTTTCACACATAGTCTTTATTGGTTACCGTTAAGAGATCATGATGTGTGAACAGGATCTTTTAAAAAATACTGATGAATTTGTTCTGCCAATTTTCTGGCGTACACCCCTTCATGTTTACAAACACAACACTTCGAGGTGCAGCCGTTAAGAGGTCATTTGAGGTTGATGATGTCACAGAATTTACCTGGTATTTTGAAACGGATGTGTGAATGGTGCTTAACCGGTAAAAATACGAAACAGCTTTGCCTGTGTGATTTTTGTATTCACCAGGTAAAGCAGTTACGGTAATTTTATGGTAATTTACTTGTATTTCTGTGTGAAAGGGGCTATAGACTCATTACCTGCTTCTTTCATGGCAGCTCTCATCTCATAGGAACTCATAGTGCCTGAGTTGTCGGTATCATGCTTCTTAAAAACCTCCTGGTGAAGTATGACAGAAAATAGACCTACACATTCAGTATTTAACATTGCTAAATAAATTTTGCATTTTTTCAGAAATGAATGTCCACAAAGTTGTTGCTCTGTGGTAGGGATGCACAATAGATCTGTATCATATCAGTTATTGTCTAATATTACAGATTTTTCATTTATCTTTAAATTACACCAAGATATATATTATACCAAATATTTCTGGATCTTTATCCACAGTATGTGAAACTCCACAAGGCCTAGTTTGCCGCTGCCATCTCTCTGGATTGAGATTAAGTTAAGGGTTATGACAGTGTTATGATTCATTTGGTTAAAAGGACTTTTTTAATTTGTTGAGAATATTAATCTACAAATGAAACATTCAGATAATCTGTGATTCAAATCCTGAACTCCTGGAGATTTGAGAGGAAACTGCTGGGGGGTTGTGAGTTAAAATTCAAAATGAAAGCAAAATAACAGACAGTTTTTTTATATTATGGTAATATTATTTAAGATATATATCTATACATCTGAGCCTGATAAAAATGCATTTTTTAAAGAAAGACGTCAGATGGATTTAGCTGGTTTTGCATCTGAACTCTTCATATATTTTCATAAGATACAAAAAAAAATAGTAATCCGACATCAGAGAACTGCCAATATGTGAACGCATTATTAAAAGTGACATATCATGAAAATCTGACTTTTTCTCTGTTGAAGTGCTATATAATAAAATCGTGTCTCTGGTGCATCTACCAATCCAGAAAATATGAAAAAGAACAACCCAGTAAATTTTTTTGGTAAGCCTTTCTCTGCAAGTTTGTGAAAAACCGAGCCATTTAGATTTTACTCCCCAGTGACTTAGAAAGGGGATCTTATTTTAATATTGCCACCCCTTAATCTACACATTTCCACTCATGGCGCCACCATTGTGTTTTTGCAAGTGACAACGGTGTACCAGTTGTAAAGCCATGGCAAAAGTTCGAGCAAAGCATGCTAACTGTTCTGTCATTGGCTGCACAAGTGAGCACAGATCACTATTCAGAGTCCCAGGAGGAGACAAGAGAGCAGATTTAATATAAACATGATCTCTTTCCCAGCTGTTTACCTTCACAGACATACCAACTGTTTTTGTAACTCCTGTGCGTTTTTTACATTAACTTGTGTGTATTTGACAGTTTAAGTGCAATATGACATGAAAGAGAACTTAGTTTGGTACTCACACGTGCTTCAGATGTGCAGAAAACCGTATATCAGAAGTTTAAACTATTATGGTTTAAAACGCATGATTCAGCACGATAGACACGATAATCAAAACCAAATGCATTTTTAGCAGAGTATCTGAGGTAGCTGTAAAGGCACAGCCCTATTCTGAAAAAGGGGGCGGGGAGCAGCAGCTCATTTGCATTTAAAGAGACATGCACGAAAACAGTGTGTTTCTGCCTCCACTCAAAATAGGCATTTTCAAAATTATATAATAAATGATCTGTTAAGCTTAAACTTCACACACATTCAGGGGACACCTGAGACTTATATTACATCTTGTAAAAAGGGGCATAATAGGTCTCCTTTAAATTACTGAAATATTAAATCTTAGGAGGACGTCAAGTAAATGTTGGTCAAAGTGGTTTGGCTGACAAAAAAAAAAAACGTCTGCATGAATCCATGTAGTATCCATTCATGTGATTCAGTGAGGTAAGGATACATCTAGCAGGCTGATAATGTGGCGACAAGTCTCCATACTAAATCCATCCGTCTTCACATCGGTTCCTGTGTGAAATACCACAAAACATGGTCTTATGGACTTGGTCATATATATATGTATAAAACGTGTGTGTGTGTGTGTGTGTGTGTGTGTGTGTGTGTGTGTGTGTGTGTGTGAGAAAACAACTGGAAAGTTTTTTTTTCCTACGTTTTGAGATAACACTGTCCAGGATCTTCTTTAGTTCAAACACAGACACCTCTGAGTCCTGCAGAGTGAAGACAAGATCATACATAGTGGGGAAAAAATAAAACGATAATGACTCAAAACTAAAACCAGCCATTTGACTCACATTTCCAGCAGTCTGATTGAAAAGCTTTTTGAAATGTGGGTCCACATCACTCTCGGATACGCATTCCTGGGAAAGAATAAAACTTTAGGCTTTTTAGGTGTTTTTTAATTTATATCTGAATTTATATAAACATCTTTCTTTTAACTAATAATACACACAGTGTTTGTAAATGATACATTTACCTTTTTAAAATCTGCACTGATGTCCATGTCCATCAAGCTGCAGGGACGAGAGTCAGAAACATCCATCATGCATTTGAGTGCAAATACAATAATGTTTAGGGTACAGTTATAATTTATTGGTCTGACAATCTGTATTTTGTGAATCTGGGCCCGTATTCACAAAACAATAAATCTTACCACTAAGAGTTCTCCTAAATAGTTCTCCTGTTTGAACCTGTTGTGTTTGAGTCTCTCAATTGTCCATCAAAAGATGGATCTCAAAAAAAAGTCACTGCTGCAAATAATTGTGGCTGAAGAGAATAAGACAAGAGTTCTTGCCCAACTTGTTAATGAAAAGGATATAATCAAAGGGAAATTTGTTGGGATAACCTCCAAAACCAAAAAAGATGCACAGGAAAAACATATGTATGCAAACAAATGCAGAGTATTTCTAAAATGTTTATGTTTCAAGGCAGAATGCAGACGACAGCCATTTTAGCTAGGTTTTTTTTTTGGTAACTGTAATGGTGCCTGTTGGTCTCTGCTGGTAACTGGTTGCTTTCTGTTGGTGGCTTGTTAAAACCACTAAATCTTAAAGGAGAAGTCCACTTCCAGAACAAAAATTTACAGATAATTTACTCACCCCTCTGTCATTCAAGATGTTCATGTCTTTCTTTCTTCAGCAGTAAAGAAATAATTTTTCTTGAGGAAAATATTTCAAGATTTCTCTCCATAGACTTATATGGTGCCCGTGAGTTTGAACTTCCAAAATGCAGTTTAAATGCAGCTTCGAAAGGCTCTAAACCAGTCCCAGCCAAGGGAGAAGGGTCTTATCTAGCAAAACAATCGGTCATTTTCTAAACAATTTGACAATTTATATACTTTTTAACCTCAAATGCTTGTCTAGCTCTGCATAAACAGTTTTTTTCCGGTTCAAGACAGTTAGGACATGTCAAAAAAACTTCCATCTCATTTTCTTCTCCAACTTCAAAATCGTCCTACATCGTTGCAGAAGTACCAACCCAGTGTTTACAAAGTGAACATGCAAAGAAGATCAAACACCCTTTACAAAAAAAAAAAAAAGGTGAAACAGTGATGTAGGACGATTTTGAAGTTGCATAAGAAAACGAGATGGGAGTTTTTCGACATACCCTAACTGTGCTGACCCGGATTACACAGACCAGGCACTAGCTGAGATCGTTTAGAGCCCTTTGAAGCTGCGTTTAAACTGCATTTTGGAAGTTCAAACTCACTGGCACCATAGAAGTCCACAATATGGAGAGAAATCCTTAAATGTTTTCTCAAGAAACATAATTTCTTTACGACTGAAGAAAGAAAGACATGAACATCTTGGATGACAAAGAGGTGAGTAAATTATCTGTAAATTTTTGTTCTGGAAGTGAACTAATCCTTTAATGGAACATGTCCCAAAATACACTACAGGAAAACATTTTTAATGGTTAAAGCTGATGGTTTGTAATGTTTGTAATGATATTTGTAGTGAGAACAATTAGATTTTCTGGGATGGTTTGTATTGTTTTTTCAGCAGAGAGGATAGTTTGTGATGCTAAAACGGTTTAATAATCTTAGAGCAAAAATATAGGAGTCCTAAATTTAGGATTGACGTACCCATTATTTTTAAGATTTTGTCCTAAATCGGCAAGTTATGAGCTACTCTTAGCCTTAAGATGTTTTGTGAATACAGGCCCAGATGTTTTAGAGCAGGGGTACCCAAACTCTGTCCTGGACGGCCAGCGCCCTGCAGAGTTTAGCTCCAACCCCAATCAAACACACCTGAACAGCTAATCAAGCTCTTACTAGACATACTAGAAACTTCCAGGCAGGCGTGTTGAGGCAAGTTGGAGCTGAACTCTGCAGGACATCGGCCATCCTGGACTAAGTTTGGGCACCCCTGTTTTAGTGTAACGATGGGACAAACCTGGCAGCAGCCTCTTTCTCTGTGAACACACGCAGAATGAAGCTTCCGTTGCGGTGTGGCTCAAAAGTGGAGGGGATGATGACATATTCACCCGGAGGCAGTTTGAAGCGCTCGTTCACCCCGCGGCGATAGGTGAAGGTGTTGATCTTTGCAGCGGGCTGATGCAACAGTACGTCAGGACCAAGATGAATGTTATTGTGACCCTTAAACTGCAACATTAACACAGATGGATGAAATAACATATTAAAATGTACTAAGGTTGTTATAAATGTATTATACAGAGCCCCAAAGGGGACTTGGTGATAAAATAAAATGGGACGAGTAATTATATTTGAATGATTTTGAGTTCACTCACAAAAGTTATCTTGCAAAAAATCTTACTAAACATTTGCATTCCCCAGAGAAACTGCATTCTCACAAAAAGTTTTACAATAACATTTTTTCCCATCTTTTTGTTTGTTTGTTTGTTTGTTTTCCTTTCAGGAGGTCCAACTACTCTTATGTACAAACCATTCAGATGTCATACACACCTCATCTGGAACCTGAAAAACACCAAAACAATCATATTATTTAATGTTCATATCATTTTATCACAAAATTTAGCCACAAAAAAAAGTTAATTATATGTAATGATAGTTATGTCAAAGTAAAAGTGCGTTCCAGATTATTATTATTATTATTATTATTATTATTATTATTATTATTATTAACATTTCAAGACAGATCTACCATGAGCTCAGAGGCTATTAATCAATATTTCAGCTTCATTTAGGAAAAAAATCTGTAGCCGAGCTCCAGATGAAGAACTACACTAATCATGAGAGAGTTGGTAACGTTGTCTCTAGTATAGGGATGGGCGTATTAATCCTCAAATAAAAAATATCGATACTAAGATGTGTTTTATTTACCAGTGATTTTGTTTATTTTACAAAAAATAATGCATACAATATGCATAGAATTAGACGTATAACCTATGTTAGCGAATAATTGTGCAGGATAGAACTATTTTCCTGCTCATCTGAACGCACTCAAATTTTGCGAGACAGAACCAATCAATCACAGAGAGCGTTCTCTCACTTTAGACAGTGCATACAAACAGGGCTGCATTTCCCAAAAGTATCATAATAAAGCATTGATGCTTTTGGGAATGGCAGCCCAGAACAATGCTTGTCAGAAGACAGAAAAAAAAAACTTATGTTTGAGTTATTTCACAATAAAGAAATTGAAATTGTAGCCTACATAATTTGTGCAATTACATTTATTTAAATGAACATTTAAAGTTCATTGACCATGTTCTATTTTGTAGTAATGTTAATATAAATCACACGCTGTCAGAATAAAAAGATTGCATTTTATGTGTACAACAGCCTGTCACTGGCAGCCCCTTATGAAACTCAGTATTTTCAACTATAGGTTTTGTAGTTACCACAACAGTAAACATATTTATCTATGTGTAAGTAAAAGTAAAAATAAATAAAAAATAATTAAATATAATTTAAGTTGCAATTAAGGCATATTAAATGTTAAAATGCATTCCAAATATATGGTTAAGGGTGTATCATTATATATTTTACTCTTAATAAATGCAGTAATTTAAAAGTTAAGTTTAGAAGTATCATATCGGTACCGATATCGATGATACTGGCCTTAAAAGTATTGGGATCGCATCGAAACCATAATAAGTGGTATCACCCGTCTCTACTCTAGTACTAATAGTATTACTGATTGTACATAACCAGTTACCTGATAGATAGCAAAGCCAATGGAGTTTGGCTCTCGTCCAAACCGTTTGTATTTACGAAAATCTTTCTGCATCAGACCCACAAGGATCGTGCAGCCGTCCTCTCCATCATAAGGATCATCATCTTCTTCCTCCAGCTTGATCACAAACTGAGGGTTTGAGCAGAATGTATCTGGAGAGGAGGAACCAAATGATCAGATGGTGGTTAAAAAATAAACTTAAGGGTCATTTTATAATTAGGGGTACATTTAGAATTTGACAATGTGAAGAAAAAAGTTTTCCTTTATCCCAAAAACCCAAACATGACCTTACATAGTTACTTTGAATCTATACTGTATAAAGTGCTATAAATAAAGGTGATCTGTAGGAATATGTGCATAAAATACCATCTCTGTTTGCTACTGTCCACCATGTTACCTTTACTGGGTAACACAGTTGACAGGTAACTTAGTTGATATTTTTAGCGTTTTGGGCCTATACTCAACATGGAGGCCTGGAACTGCTGAGCATATGGTATATTTAGAAAAATATTTTCATAAGCAAAACATAAGTTTTAGTTAAACTGTCTACACAATAATATTTGCGTAACACTGTTGACAGTCAATTAATCCACTCTTGACACAGGTTTGCTAGTTTAACCATTATTAGGGGAAAGACAGAGAACATAACTTCTAGTGCTTCATCCGTGTGCTTCCAGAGGAAATATCATCATACTGTACAAATTACGTGAGAATGGGACAAACCATTCCTTTTTGAGGGTGGGTTTTCTAGTGGGTAACTTAGCTGACAATAGTTTTCTTGGAAACAAATAAAACAAGTTATATCGCAATAAACACTTATTATTTTTGAAGCAATGATGTCTTAATAACCTAATCTAACTGAAGGAAAAACTATGACATTAATTTATATTTGAGGTAATTTTCATGCTTAAATGCAGAGTAGAATGAGTAACTTTACAAAATCGGACAGTTAAATACCACTTGTATGTGATATGAACTTTATTTTTGAACAAAAGATATGGCTTTTTCAACATATAGTGGTGTGATTGGGAAAAATATAACTGTGTACTAGAAATGTACTAGAAAAGATGAAAATATATTCAAAATATACTTCACAGACATGAGATGTACCCACAATTATAAAATGACCCTTAAACTTATTTTTAAGTGCACTGTGGTTGATTGATTTACCTTTGTAGTTCCTGCAGCCCCCTGCGGTGGATCCCTTTCTCCACTCTCCTTCAAACTGGCTGTAGTTCCAGCGGCTCACAGTGTCACTTGAAAGGGCGTCTGGAGTCAGATTACAGATGTCCACCCTCGAGAATTGCTGTATGAAGTCTGAATACGCCATCCTGACAGGACGAGGAAGATTTGTCAGTATTAATTTATGTACTTCATTGTTGATGGCTACAAGCTCCAGTTCTCTTACCAGAACTCTCCATCTTCAGCTGAATAAAACAATTTAGCTTTCTCCTCCGGTTTGACGCTTTTCCACTCGTTAGAACTGAAAAGGTCATGGGAAATATTTTAGACGACTGATGTTGAAGGAGTAAGATCTGTTTAGGGAAACTCACTTGTCACTCCAAGGGCCTATCCACTCCACCTCACCCCACGGGTTCCTGATACGCACCAACTGAACCGGACGGCCGCAAGAGTGAACCTGTAGGTACAATAAGGTGACAGTCATTAGAGCTCCTTCAGTTTTTTTTCCTATCAAATCAATACAGTATATCCGTGTCAGTGCTGGTGTCTGACCTCTTCTGCGCCTGTGACGGAGTAAGCATGACCCTTCACTAGCTTCAGACTCGTCTTTGTCTCTGTATCCTGTGAACTGGACTTTTAGACATTTTTAATGATAAAAATATTAGAAGATCAGGATTCAACCTGCATTTCCCACATCATAGCAAAAGAATTATTTATTTTATATATTTTCATTAGGGATGAGGGATAACATATCAGCTGTTGTATGAGCCATTAAATGTTACTTTTTAATGTTATCAGTATCAATCCAAAAAAATAAAACAGTCCGATATATAGCCAAATTTATTGATTTAACTTGTAAGTTGAAATGAGTTGTACTTTTAAGTTGATTTAACTTAAAAGGCAGCTGCTAAACTTAAGTTTTTAAGTTGAAACTGGTGAAAACTTTTTACAGTGAAGATTCTATTTAACTTCACTTTCTTTCAGAAAGAATGCATTAAATTTATCAAAAGTGACTGAAAAGACATTTATTATCTTGAATATCAAAAATATTTCTAATTCAAATAAATGCTGTTCTTTTAAATTTTCTATTTATCAAAAACTCATAAAAAGTGCATCATAGTTTCCATAAAAAAAAAAAAAATTAAGCAGCACAACAGTTGTTTTCAACAACGTAAATACTGGTTTATTATCTATGTGCTTCAAAAAAATAATCATTATCATTATCAGACACTTACTATGTACTGTAACAAATGTCACACTTTAAACTTGTGGTATTTAGTGTGAGCTACAAGCAGAGGTCCCGTTAACTGAAAACTGTCCGTCACTGACAGAATCTTTTTTTTTTTTTTCAGTGACAGAAAAATCTGATGGCCGTCCGTTATTTTGACAGATTACACTGAGGGTGATGTATTGTAAAATTGTAGCTGTAATTCCCACCCCTGTCCAGTTGGTGGTGAGTGCGCTCCAGTGTAGCAGCAGAGCAGGGGATCCAGAAAACGAAACTGTCACAAATGTTTTCCTATGCATTTGATTGCGCACAGACGAGTACACAGAAGCGATTTATCACGCCACATTAAAGAGCGCCAAAATGGTATGTATTGCTTGAATTTCCTAATGAAATGGACAGAATTTGAAATCTGAGACTTTGTTTTATATCAAAAGTAAGCAAAAGCCTAGCCTATTGCTATTTATTGGAAGGAAGACACTCTATGCACTGTTCATTCCTCAGCTGAAAACAGCATAGACCAAAAGATCTATTGTGATTTCAGAATCGATTTTGGTTCATTAACATGAGAATCTATTAAAATGAAGAAATCGATTTTTGTTTGTTTGTTTGTTTGTTTGTTTGTTTGTTTTATCCAGCTCTAGCGTATTTTGTTGTTTTTAAACACTGCACTGTCGTCCTGTAGGTTCATGGTTAAACATTAAAATGTGAACAAAAATAAAAGCAATTGGATGTTTTATTCTAATTAAAATACGAAAATGATAATGATTGGTAATAATAGATTATGACAGAATTTTTACGACCCTGTCTATCAAAATGACGGACAATGTTAAAGTCTAGAGCAACCTCTGGCTACAAGTGAGCTAACATTTGATATTTGCACATTAACTAGACCACAGATCCACTCAAATATGTATCTAAAGTCCTATTAAAAGTATTATATATATATATTTTTTTTTTTTTAACTTGCCAGAGAAATAAATGATGAGAAAAGAAAGCCAAGTGGAATGGGACTCACAGAAATGGAGCACGCCATCAATGATCTCAGAGTCAGTGCTTTTTGCATGAGCTTAAACAGGTGTGGAGGAGCTTTGTTCAGCTC
Organism: Cirrhinus mrigala; assembly: GCA_036247105.1. NCBI lineage: Eukaryota > Metazoa > Chordata > Actinopteri > Cypriniformes > Cyprinidae > Cirrhinus > Cirrhinus mrigala. The sequence continues at coordinate 13,757,836 of CM070028.1, forward strand.
ATAGCGTTCAGAGATGCCTCCAGTGAAATCTTCAAAACCCTCAGTGGCCCAGCCTCCCACCAGAGCTTCATATGAGCCATTTACCCTTCAAAATACAGGAGAAATCAGTGCCACTAGTTGGTATATCATGGGTATGTGACATGTTGTATGAACACTGTGTGTTTTGTAGGCTGAGGTTACCAAGCATTTCAGATGACTCAGTATTGTCCCGTTTAGGTAATTAGTAGCAGAATTTCTGAATAAACACACACTTACTTTGCATAGGCCTTTTCCAACAGGGCGCTCCAGAACTCAAAACGCTCAGCTGAACGAACAAACAGCAGCTTCCCATTTCTGGTGGGCAGCCGGTCGTCAATGACCACATCCACCCATTCGCCCGACTGCCAGAACTGAAGAGATGCAAACAACAGTCTGATAGTGTCACTTTAATGTATTATTATAAGAAGGTTATAAATACACAAATGAGTTCCAAAAGTCTGAGACCACTAGTGAAAATAATCCATTTAGCATATTTTCTAATGCTATATAATTTTTAAATTATAAATTATATTTATATATATAACCGTTTGAGTGAAATTTTGATTTAAATTATTTAGATTATGTTTTTTTAAAATCCTAAAATGCTGTAACTTTTCTTCCAGGTTTAAATTAGATGTTTTAATATCAGATCTTCAGTGTGGTCTCAGACTTTTTGATCCCACTGTATGTTCTGACCTGAAAGTGAAAAATGCCAGCATAGTTCTCAGTAAAACTCTGTCCATGTGGAACCACACGCTCCAGAAGCTCATTATCCAGAGTCAAAGATGCGATAGCTGCCATCAACCAACAGTCACCTGCAAATGTATCAAATGTCATGGGATACTTCTGCGATATGCTGATTATTTTATGTAAACTGACCTCCAGTGCACTTATGACAGTTACAACCTGGGCTTCAGTGTCTTGCTCAATGGTGATGGTCCATGGATTAAGCATTTTGGGGTTTGAACCTACAACCTTCAAAGTTAGGTTTTCAACCACTTCCAGGTCTCACATTATGTTTTTCCACAAGAAGATATGTGCACTTTGTAGTGTGAGGCAACTTTAATTAGCATTGCCTATACTTTGATCTGAACCACTTACCACGCATGTATTTTATTTCGCCCCACACCATTTGTACTATGATCATAAAACTGTAAATAATGTTAAATAAAGGTTCCAAATGGGAGTTTTTACAGTGATGCCATAGAACTACCATTTTTGGTCAGTGGATTTTTAAAAATGTTGAAATTAAGTGTTATTTATTGTGTTTTTTGAGAAATTGTATCATATAAGCCACATATGTGACATAATTTCTGATATAGCGATTGTTATATTTGTCTGTTTTAACACCCAAACAACACCTTTCTAATCAAAACAGTCTTTTCTCACCTAAAGCTCCTTGGCAGATGTCTGTCCGCTTAGCGCCGTCCACAATGAACTGAGGGTTTGAGCAGAGCTCCTTTAAAAAGGGACAATGTGAGAACAATTAGAGGTGGTAGTATTAGGCTATGTAATGGTACAACTAAATAACAATATGTTTCATTTGCTTTGTAACGTTCGCCTATATCAGACAGGTCACACAAAACACGGTTCTATTCTCCTATTTAAACGATGCTTACACTGTCTAATCTTCAAAAATCAAACACAAAAATAAACCCAACAACCGATATTTGCTACCCAACCTCTCATATGTTATTTACAAATGCACCACAAAAACACAAAATATACAAATATACAAACAGCGCGTGTATGTGTAAAGTTCCAAAGTCCGTGGTCGTGTATGCAGGTGTAAGGGAATCGGCCTCACCGGCAAATTACAGTCCGTGAGCACAATCCAAATGAGCTGTTCCGTATAGAAAGTCCTCTGGTGACAATCTCCACAAGTCCCAAGTGGACGGTAAATCCCAAAAGATGAAACAACGGCAAAAAACAGTCTCTTAAAGTCCGTAAAGCGATTGCGGATAATCCAACAATACGGCCCAGGCAAACGCCGTCTCCACGCCCGTTCTGCTTCCTCGACGGGGTCGTGAACGCCGTCCTAGTACCTGATGCCCCCCCTAGTGGTGTGAGGATGTGATTTATATGAGTGTGTACGTAATAAAATAAACTTGCATGCGTATACACAGTATCAAAATAAAAGACGTAAGACAAAAGTCCAATACAATGCATTAATGCCTATGGGTTACAAACGTACCAGAAGGAAGTTTTAACACAACTGCATGGCCATTTCACACATCTAATGAAATACAGTTATAATAAAACCCTTTTATGTGGCAACGCTACATAGGTCCCCCCCCGCCCAGCCTAGATCACAGAGGGTGAATGACCAAAAAAGCGTTTCAAATTAACCACATTAAAACCATCAGTTCTCGGTGGGTCCCCCCAAGCAACAGAGTAGTTTATTGGGCCTTTCTTACTTGTAATAATGCCAGGACCTTCCCACTTAGGCGCTAGCTTAGAGGTGAACTTATTGGCAGCATTAGACAGGGGATGGGTTTTTAACCAAACTAAGTCCCCAAGCTGAAATTGCACATCTTTTCTACGAGCGGTATAGTACTTAGCTTGTTTAGCCTGACTCATCCTCATCCTGCGCACAACCTCCTGTTGAAGAAGATGTTGTCTCTCCAGTACTGTGTAAGCCACTTGTTCAGGTGAAGGGGGAATATGAATAAGTCGCTCTAGGGGCCCATAGATCTGCCTTCCTAACATGAGCTTAGCTGGAGTCCGGCCTGTCGTCTCCTGCTGGGCAGTATTGATAGCATAACGTAACTCGGGCAACCACTGGTCCCAGGACTGATGTTGCTGTCCGACGTATGAAGCGATCATTGTTTTAAGTGTTCTGTTTATCCTCTCAGTCAGGTTACTCTGTGGGTGATATGAAGTAGTAAGCTTCTGAATACAACCCCAGGATTTACACACTTCAGACAGGATGGTAGAAGTAAATTGTGGACCCCTATCAGAAACTAGATATTTTGGGACTCCCCATCGGGTGAAAATTTCTTCCCGAAGGACCTTTGCTATCTTTTGGGTCTTACTGTCCCTCAAAGGAAACAGCTCTATCCACTTGGTGAAATAGTCCACAATGACTAATAGGCATGTATTTCTTTTCTTACTGGTAGGGAATGGTCCCATCAGGTCAATCCCGAGAGTGTGTCCTGGTTCAGTAACTAAGGTGCTCTGCAAGAGCCCAGCCATTTTACTATTACCAGGTTTGTATTGTTGACATGGTTTACAACTCTTCACATAGCTCCATACTTCCTTCCTCACGGACGGCCACCAGGCCACTTCCAATATTTTAAGCAGTGTTTTGAGTTGTCCTAAGTGTCCCGCTAATGGGTTATCATGAAAGTAGTGCAAGAAAGTCTGGGTAAGCTTTTTCGGCACCACCATCTGATACTTAGCCCCGTCTCCTTTCAGGGGAATTTTCCTGTACCAGATTCCTTGTACATTTTCAAACGTGATGGCCTGATCTTTTGAAGAACGCGGAGGGGAAGAAGTTGTTAATTGGAGTAAATCCAAGTCAGCTTGTTGTGCCTGTTGAATCTCATCAAGACTGAGAGGTAACAGAGAAACAAGGGCTGGATACTGAGGAGAGCTCACAAGAGCGAGACAAGGCATCGGGTACCAAATTTAAGCAGCCCTTGCGATGTTGGACCCAGAAATCAAATTGTTGTAACCTTAAGGTCCAGCGAGTCAGGCGAGAAGTGGTCTTTGGGCAATTAAATGCCCAAGACAGTGCAGCATGGTCAGTGAAGACATCGAAGGGCATCCCCTCTAAATAGTGCCTCCACTTTTCCACTGCCTAAACAACAGCCAAACACTCCTTTTCCACGGTACTGTAATTTTTCTCCGCGGAAGACAATGCCCTCGAGGCGAAAGCAATCACCTTCTCCTGGTTATCACGAGTTTGAGTAAGCACTGCTCCCAGACCCACATCACTAGCATCAGTATAAATCTGGAATGGTTGTGTAGTATCTGGTTGGGTAAGTATTGGGGCACGTTGTAAAGCTTGCTTCAAAGCATCGACACTGGACTGGCATTCCTCCGTCCACTCCCATTTCACCCCCTTCTTCTTCAAACGGTTTAAAGGGGCCGTGATATCCGCAAAATGGGGAATATACCTATGGTACCATCCTGCTAACCCCAGGAATCGCTGGAGAGATTTGAGGTCATATGGTGTAGGAAAGTCAGCAACTGCCTGGATCTTTTCTTTGTCCATCTCCACCCCTCTCTCTGTGACGACGTGACCAAGAAATTTTAATTGTCTTTTAAAAAACTGACACTTCTTCATGTTCAACGTGAGGTTAGCATGTGTGAGTCTCTTCAGTACTAAGTGTAGATGTTTTTTGTGTTCCTCAGGGGTCTTGGAATAAATAATGATGTCATCGATGTACATGAAGCAGATCTTACCCCTCAATTCACCCAACACTCTCTCCATAAGCCGTTGGAAAGTAGCAGCGGCGTTCTTGAGCCCATACGGCATGGCCTTAAATTGAAAGAGACCTTTGGTGGTGATAAAGGCTGTCAAGGCCTTAATTTCCTCAGCCATGGCAACTTGCCAATAACCTGACCTTAAATCCAAGGAAGTAAACCAAGTGGCTCCTTCCAGTGACTCCAAGATGTCGTGGATCAAAGGGATAGGGTAGGCATCAAAGATTGTCTTTTTGTTAAGACGCCTATAATCCACGCAGAACCGAAATGTCCCATCTTCCTTTGGGACTAGAACAACCGGGGAAGACCAAGGAGAAAATGAGGGTTCGATGATACCTTTCTCAAGCATCTTATCCACTTCTTCCTCAATAATACACTTCTTCAGTGGGGAGACCCGATAGGCTCTAGATGTTACTGGTGTATCATCGGTGAGAATGATTTTATGCCGGACGACAGAGGTATGACCCAGATTTTCTGAAGTAGTGACCGGCCAAGCGGTGATTAACTCCCTTAATTCTTCTGTGTGTGTGGTCTCATGAGTTGTGTATGGGTCAGACACAGGGTGTTCAAAGTCAGCTGGAACAGCACAGTACAGATGGAGTGTAGCAGGCATCGGTAAACAAGAAGGGATTACCGGCATACCCTTACCAGGTGGTAGTAGAGCAGGCAAGAAGGGAAAGTATTGAAAATCCTTTCCTCTTCTTATACCATATCTTCCCTGCTCCAAATCCACAACCACTCCAACGAGCTTTAAGAAATCTAGGCCGATGATCACAGGAAATGCCAAGTGGGAGTCTTCCATAATAAAAGCCCCCATCTCATATTCCCGTCCATGCCAAACAAAATTCATCAATTGGTGATCCAGGGAATGATGTATAGTCCCATCGGCCATGATGAACTTCTGGGAAGGCATTGCCTTAGATGTTTTAACTTTCCTATAATGCATCTTGTCCCACACACTCTTTTGGAGTAAGGTAAATGTACTGCCTGTATCCATAACCGCTTGTACTTCCCGTCCATTCACCTTAATAGATACCCCCAGCAGAGAGGATATTGGATGGTGCTGGGTTATATTTATTCCAGCCAAGTGTTTGCGATGAGGGGTCTCAGAAGATTTCTTGCCCTTATCTTTCCCATTACTACTCTCCACTTTTCTCGAATACTCCTTCGCCCCCATATAGTCCTTTTCCACCAGAGCTCCGACCTTCACCAGCTGACTCACAGTATGTACGGTTCCCCTCAAACATCCTGCCACCCTTGGGTTGATGTTATTTAAAATTCGGTTCACCAGTTCTTCTTCTGAAGCATCAGGTTTCCACTTTAAACATAAGGCACGGTAATTGTAGGCGAAATCCCTTAGGCGTTGATTAGGTTGCTGTACCATCATCCTGAGCTTTTCCTCTACCTCAGAGAGATAGTCAGCCGGCAGAAATGCATCCATTAATGCCCTCCTAAAAGATTCCCAGTCTCTCACCTTACTTTTCTCCGCCTTCCACCAGCTGAGGGCTGGTCCTTGCAAGACGGTACTTAGGGTTCCTAAAAGTTCCAAGTTGGTAAGTGGTCTGACTTCCAGATAGTCCTCACATTTCTCCTTGAAGTTGAAGACATCTGCTGTCTCACAGGATTCACCAAATGCAGGGAACTCAAGCCGTACAGGAGGTCGAGTGCAAAAGGAGGACGAGCCAGATAAAACTACGGTATCAGGAGCTATAGGAGGATCTAAAGATTTGGAAGGAGAAACCTGATAAGTGGCATTCACGGAAGTCTGTGGTATAGGAGACTGTACCGAGGTGAACCAGTCATGTTAAGTGGAAGCAGTCTGTCTATATTGCCTTCTCATGGGAAAAGGGGTACTAGTTGAATGTATATGTTTAAGCTTATTATCCCACTTCTCATCCCTTCTCAAAAAGCAATCCATCACAGCTCTCTCTAACTTTTTAAGCGCATCCTCAAAAGTGTCTTCAATACTTGTCAAACGATCATCTAAGGCTTGCCTAAAGGTAGCTTCACGGTTCAATGTGCTATCGAAAGCTAGTTTAAAATCATGCTCAATAGTTTGAACCTTTTCAGAAAGGGCCAACAAATTCTCTTTCAATTGTGAAACTTCAACTTGAATCCCTTGTTCACCCCCACCACCAGAATCAACATCATCAACATTTTGATCAACATCAGATATATACAGTGAACTGAGCAACGATGTTATTTGTGCAGTTGGATTACGTCTGACTGTAAATTGCTCACATGTATAATCAACTTCAACCCCTTCACTGGTATCTGTATTACGTACAACAGAATTAATGTCCCTTTCTGTACCATTTGTCTCATCCACAGTTGTGTATGTAGAATCCATGATCATAAATAAACCAACAAATAACAAATAAACCCCGAACCAGTGTAAATCAGAGAATATCCCCGTACGGGCCACCAATATGTAACGTTCGCCTATATCAGACAGGTCACACAAAAACACGGTTCTATTCTCCTATTTAAACGATGCTTACACTGTCTAATCTTCAAAAATCAAACACAAAAAAAAAACCCAACAACCGATATTTGCTACCCAACCTCTCATATGTTATTTACAAATGCACCACAAAAACACAAAATATACAAATATACAAATAGCGCGTGTATGTGTAAAGTTCCAAAGTCCGTGGTCGTGTATGCAGGTGTAAGGGAATCAGCCTCACCGGCAAATTACAGTCCGTGAGCACAATCCAAATGAGCTGTTCCGTATAGAAAGTCCTCTGGCGACAATCTCCACAAGTCCCAAGTGGACGGTAAATCCCAAAAGATGAAACAACGGCAAAAAACAGTCTCTTAAAGTCCGAAAAGCGATCGCGGATAATCCAACAATACGGCCCAGGCAAACGCCGTCTCCACGCCCGTTCTGCTTCCTCGACGGGGTCGTGAACGCCGTCCTAGTACCTGATGCCCCCTCTAGTGGTGTGAGGATGTGATTTATATGAGTGTGTACGTAATAAAATAAACTTGCAAATATTGTTCCTTAAGCTCCAATAGTGTTAAAAAAAACGCATGCTGCCTGTTTCTATAGGAACCGGAGCTTCTAACGGCAGCTGTAGTGACACACTGACTTTACCGATTATCGATTGGCTCATTTATTCTGAAGGCGGGGCTTCGCGGGCATAATGAGCATTGCATTTTCCCCCATTCAAAACTATATGAGTGACACATCTTGGTATTCTATAGATTTTGGCGACAACACTGTCGGCTTGTTGTGTCCCGGCCCTTTAGAAAGAGTGATAACATAAAAAAGTTTCTTGATTTGAGGACGACTATACAGTTGTTAGGCCCAACCGGGCAGTAAGTTGGCCAACTGGAGTGGCTCAAAGGGAGACCCTTGTAGGGCCCTAAGAACTATGGATAAGTCCCATGTAGGCACAGTGTGAGGACAAGGTAGTTTTAGCCTCTGAGCTCCCCTCAAGAACTTAACGACCAGGTCGTTTTTTTCAACTAACTGGCCAGCTATGAAAGCATGATTCACATGATGGCTGCCACATACACTTTGACCGTGAAAGGGGTGCACCCCTTATCCAGCAGTTCTTCCAGAAAGGTTAACATGGATGACACATCACAAGAGGACGGGTCCTCCTTTCATGCTGCGCACCAGTCAGAAAAGACTGATCATTTGAAGGTGTAGAAGATCTTGCAGATGGTGCCCTAGCCTCAAAAATGGTGTTAGTCACCCTCACGGGGAGCTGTAAAGTCTCTCGTTGAGGGGCCAAACATAAAGGCTCCATAGCTCTGGCTGGGGATGCCAAATCATGCTTCTCGCTTGAGAGAGGAGGTCTGTCTTCAGTGGTATCGGCCATGAAAAGGGAGTGTGACCTGAGACCACCTTGGTGATTTATAAAGGCTACCACCATCATGTTGTCCAACTGGACCAGGAACTCATGGCCTAAACTAACTTGGAACTACCTGTGCATTAAGTAAGAAATAACTGATAACGGGCCATTCAATTATTAGAAAATAGTGCACCTCCGCTTCTCGTTGTGGCCGCATTACCACTTTGGGTGTGTATTATTTTCGAATTATTCAACAGAGCAGAGTCAGTTATTCTGCTTGTACTATGGTTACCACACTTCAAATATTTTTCAGATATTGTATTTTAAAGACCTTCAACAGGTTTTTGCCCTTAAAATGCTCTTGTGAGTAGGATTAAGTTATTAAGCATCTCATTCAACACCTCCATTGCTAATTCCAAAATGTCATTTTAGACCTTGTAATGGAGGTTTGAGATGTTGATAGCAGACTAATGCAGTTAATAATGAAGTTATTAGACAGAAAGAGAGAGAGATTAAGTGTGAGTCAGTGTGTCTCTCAACAGTGTTTGGCAACAGTGTTTTTACTAAAAGCAAAACTGCATGTTTTTAGTGAGAAACGGCATGTGGCTTTTAAGTTGCTAAACCGTTTTACTGATAAAATTGTCAGAGAAGCGCTAACAACACATTTCTGTGTGCATGTGTGTTTCCGTGTGTGTGAGTATATGTCAGCATGTATGTGCATTTTTAAGGGAGAGAGAGTGTGAGAAAAAGAATAGCCTATGTGCTTTCTATACATAATAAAATGTAAATTTGTGGCAAAAACATGGAAATAATTCAGCGTTTTTATCCTATTGTTTACTATATTTAAAGGGGTGTGAGAATTCCCACAGTGGGTTGGGTGGGGGGTACACTGCCCTCCAAAAGTTTGGAAACACCTTAGAAAAGTAGGGTTTTGGACAATATTGGCATGAATCCTTTTCATTTGTGATAATTTTGCACTGATAAGGGACAACACAAACTACGAAAACATATTTTATTACATAAACAGTTTATACATAGAAAAAAATTAAATTTTCGATTCATCAAAATATCCACCATTAGCAGTTATTACAGCTCTGCATAATCTGGGCCTAAATTCATTGTATTCTAAACTAAATTGGCAATCAATTGTTGAAGCTATTAAGGTGTGCTGACCCAAAAATCTTTTAAAAACCTGGGCCAAGTTTAAACCAGTAACCAGGCATCACAGCTGGCAAAGGGGCATGTCTGACTTTGACATGTATATATTGCCATTATTATGTAATCAAAATGAAAATTATTATTGCTGGTCTTCAATGATAATGTCAACTTACTTTAATATATTTGCACCAAAAAATGATAAGGATTTATGCTGATATCGTCCAAAACCACACTTTGCCAGGGGTGTCTCCAAACTTTTGGAGGGCAGTGTACATTGACTGCACTACGAATACACATTGTAAACAGAATCACATTATGAAACACAAATGCGCACGGAGGCCTTTACCAAATCTTTTCCACCAATAGCCCATTATTACAGTTTTAACTTTTGACTGCGTGGGAAAATGGACGTGTGGTGTGAGAGCTTAAGAAAAGTGCCAGTTCTCACGCTGAATGCATGAAACTTGGCAGCCACATTGCTTGGTCAGTGTCATTGTAGGTTTTTTTTTTTTTTTTTTTTTTTTTTTTGCTGTTCTAAACTATAAGGACATTTGGAATTTAAATGAAATCATTTGGCAAAGTGATATGGGAATGTAATTTGATCAAGACCTACTTCCCAGCAAACACAGAATGTTCCCCTAATGTTCCCATATGGTTCCCATTTGGTTATTTTTGGGGAAACCAAATGAGAACGTTCTAGGAATGTTCCCTGTAGGTTATATTTTTAATAACCTATAAAGAACATTCCCAGAACATTCCCTGCAGGTTATTTTTTGGTTTAATGTTATACCCAAAATAGAACCTTCCCAGAACGTTCCCTGCAGATTATTTTTAGGTTTTATTTTTATAACCTACAGAGAACATTCACAGAACGTTCCCTGCAGGTTATTTTTAGTTGTCATAATCATGTAAGCTTGTTAAAACTTCGCAGATGTTTCTGACTATGCTAATGCTGAAATGTATTTTTTTTTATCATAAACTTAGAATTTCATGTCTAAAATAAGCGTTTAATAAAGTGTAGACATCAAAGTGGTCAAATAGCATTATAATGATCATATAATTCCAATTTTATAACTAAACTTTAGCCAAGGTTAAACGTAGTCAGAAAATCACATCATAAACACTGGGTTTGTTTGTATATTTTTTTACTGCGCGGCTCTGATCTTCACGCGCTTTTCCAGCACGCGCTTTCTCCTGTCTTCCACAGAAAGCCGCGCACTCGCGTAATTTAAAAATTAACGGTCATTTCGTTTTACTAACTGACTAACATGCGTTGATTGATCTCTTTAATTAATAATTACTTATAATTAATATATATACGACAATAAATATTGTGATTTTAGGGAAATTTGACACGTCTAACTGAAGAGAACATGATGTCAACGGAGAAGTTTTTGTGTACTAACCAAAAGAGAGAAGCACATCATCGTTTTTCAGTGGTAAGAAACGAATGTAATGTTATCCTAATTAAAGTCAAATAAATGTTATTCGTTTTTAATGTCTGTAAAAATAAAATTCACATTTTTAAAATCCAGTATTTTGTTGAACTCATTGTTATTTGGTGCTTTAATAAACATTAAATCTGGGTTATTGTACTTCTAACCTTACATATTAACGAATACAAATATTTAGTCTCATTTAAAGCTCCTTATGATGGTTAAATGTGCTCTGGTTATCTGTAAGGATTAAACAATAGTTTAAAACAAGGCATGGTTTCTAGGAACTTCTAGGAAAATAGAACGTTCCCTATTGGTTCTCAGAACGTTGCGGGAACATTCCCAGTAGGTTCCCAGAATGTTCCCTTAACCTATACAGGGAACGTTCTATTTACATTAAGAAAACTTTCCTGGCTAACCAATAGGGAACGTTCTTGGGAACTTTCTGGGAACCAAAAACTAACGTTCCCAGAATGTTCTGGGAAGTAAAAATTGTTAGCTGGGTTGGAATTATTTTAGCCATGCGTTTCCCTGAAAATAATTGCTCACCTTAGAACGTTCCTCAACCAATCAGATTCAAGCATTCAACAGCACCATTGTATAAATTTTAATGCATACTTGCCAGCCAATGGGCAACAATTACATTTTTAATTTTAACATTTCTAAAATGTTTAATAGTTTACTTAATATTTTAGTTCATGTAATAGTTTTATTAATCTCTGAATTGCCTTTTATTATTTTAATAGGCCTACACTGTAAAAAACAATTTGTTGAGTCAACTTAAAATAATTTGTAACCTGGCTGCCTTAAAATTTTAAGTTCAGTCAAGTCAAAAAAAGTTTATTCAGCTTGAAATGTTAAATTATACGAAGTGACAACATAAATATTTGAGTTGAATTCACTTAAAATTTTAAGGCAGCTGGGTTACTTACCCATCTCTTAAGTTTAGCAAACACAAATATCTAAGTTGTTACTTAGTACAACTTAACATTTCAAGTTGACTAAGCTTATTTTAGTTTACTGAACTTAAAATTTTAAGGCAGCAGGGTAACAAATTATTTTAAGCTGACTCAACAAATTGTGTTTTTTTTTTTTTTTTTTTTTTTTTTTACAGTGTATAGGTAAAATAAAACACAAGCATGACAAAAACGGTATGAAAAATACTGCTTTTTATATTTATCATTTTATATTATATTATATTTAATATTGATGTTACCTTTTTTGCATTTAAGTAATTGTGTAAACCATAAGTAATTTTAAGGGTCTTTACCTAAACTCTATGTGTGGAAGAAAGCAAACACACACTGCAGTACCTTAGGTCTTTTCCACTGCACTCCACTAGTCTTGGATGACTGCGGTCCGAGTTCGTTGTATCCCAGAGAGTCGGATTCAGCAGGGAAGGTCGGGTCACAGAACAAGGTTCCTTTGGCCAGACACTCCTGCTTCAGGCTTTGGTAGTCCTGCTTCTTGAAGGGAATCGCCTTCTTGTTTGTTCCCACTCCTTCTCCTCTCTCCTGCCTCCTAGAAAGAACTTTTGCAATATTAGACATGCCGCCCTGTAGTCGTACTCAAGTTAATCTTCAGCCTGAATTGTGAGTGAGCATTTGTGTAAGATTGATGCTGGTTTTAAAGTGAGAGCTACTATATGGAAAAGTGATGAGGGGTGGAGCAGGTGTTGCTTTCACACTGGTTTATCCTCATGTAACCCTGTGCAAATTGAATACACAATTCTTTAAAGCACATTGTACTAGATGCAATCATATATGCAATATGTTCCAAAATAATGTCATAGTATATAGTTTCTTTGCTTTTATTTTTTACTTCATAATTTTTTCATTACATAGGCATTTCATTCAGGCCCTGCGGTGGCGGGTGGATGTTGATGGGGGCTTAGCCCCCCTATGACGTCCTGACGTTTTATTAGGCTATAGTTTAGTTTCAGTTTTAATTTTAGTTTTAGTAATTAAAGTTTAGCAGAATCCACAGAACATTTTAATTTAAGCGTACTGACGCCAACCTCTAGCGTCTACCCCATGGGATAATTATTACGTAAATGATTAGGCCATATTTATTTTTGATAATTATTTTATTTTAGTTAGGTTTTGAATAACTACTGTTTCGGTTTGTTTTAGTTTTTTCATTTATTTGACATCTCTCTTTCTTTCTTTCATTCTTTCTTTCTTTCTTTGCCTAAATGCCTTTATTTTCATTAAATACAGTTCTTAATACAATATACTTTAGCCTTTAAACATGTATAAAATTTTTCTTACATTTAAACTCGTTAAACAAGCATTTTAGAAGTAAAATTTAAACATTTAATCCTCGCGAAAAGACCATGCGGCTTGTTTAGGTGACTGACATCTCGTTCCTTTAGATTGCTTTGCATTAAATAAAAGAATTTGCAGCTAAGAAACTGTTTAATAGATTAAATAAAACATACACAAACCTATATTTACCACAGAAATGCAAGTCTGCGCACTCTTACCTGAAGAGGATGCAAGATATCCGCGCTCATTACAAACGCGACTTTTGCTTAAGTTGGCCCAAGTGATTGCGCGAGTGCTCCGTTACCTCTCCCTCCTCTGTGTTACGTGGAGTGAGAGGCGAGGGGCGATCGGATCCATATGCAAGCTTTTATTATTGGGACGAGACAGATACATGGTCGAACAGGCAGGGTCAAACAACAATGGAAGACAGGTATAACAAAGGCGATGCACAATAGAAGTCCGTGAAACAGGCGAGGGTAGATCCGTGGCGAACGTAATCCGTAAGGGGCTGGGCTAGGAGAATAAACCAATAAACAAGAGCTAGAGTCCAATAGGCAGGCGGCGAACAGACGAAAACGGGGAAGCAGGCGAGGGAACTAGGGAACAAGGAAACTAGGAGACCTGGAAACACTAACTATAACAATAACAACAATCCGTGAAGTGCACTGGGAAGGTCCGGGGCTTTTATACAGTCTCTGATTGGACGCGGGTGACATGAGTGGTGGCTGATGGGTAATGAAGTCCGGGGTGGAATGCAACAGACTGTGTGTGTGTAAGTAGAGTGAGGGCGACATCTGGTGGTGAGCGGTCCGCAGCTCACCGACCAGATCCGTAACATAGCCCGGCTTCCAGACGCTCCAATAGAAAAACAGTCCAGGGGAGCGGTGGGGGGCCGGGAGACTGAGGCAGAACCGGCAAGGCAGATGCCTTCCAAGGCAGAGCCGGAGGTGGAGGTGGAGCAGGGGGCGTAGGCACCCTCCAGGGCGGAGCTGGAGGCGCAGAAGCCCTCCAGGGCGGAGCCGGAGGCGGAGCAGGAGCCCTCCAGGGCGGAGCCGGAGGTGGAGCGTGAGGCGCGGGCGCCCTCCAGGGCAGAGCAGGAGGCGTAGGAGCCCTCCAGGGCGGAGCCGGAGGCGCAGAAGCCCTCCAGGGCGGAGCAGGAGGCGCAGGAGCTCTCCAGGGCGGAACAGGAATCTGCGTCATGGTCTGGGACCTGGGGAAAGCAGGGACAGAGGAGGCACACAGAGTACGGAGAGAAGCAGAGACGTTGTAAGGGGACGCCGCCTCCATGGGAGGTTCTACAGCCACAGCTGACACCTCAGGAGGCATTGGCGCGGCTTCTCCGACTGGCGGGAGCTCTGGAGCAGGTTTGTGACCAGGCGGGAACTCTGGAGCAGGCTTGTGACCAGGCGGAAGTTCTGGAGCAGGCTTGTGACCAGACGTGATCTCAGGAGCTGACTCTGGGTGCTCAGACGAGACGTGACTTGACTCTGGGCCGTCCGGCGGGACGTGACTGGACCCTGGGCCGTCCGGCGGGACGTGACTGGACTCTGGAGCAGCAGCAATAACTTCATTAGGCTCATGAAGATCAGCTGTGGTTAGACTCGGTTCGTGGAGATTGGTTGTGACTTGACTCGACACGTGAAGACCAGCGGTGACTTGAACTGGCTTGTGAAGATCAGTGACGTTGCTTGACTCAGGAACCACGGCTGTGACGTTCCTTGACTCGGGAACCACGGCTGTGACGTTGCTTGACTCGGGAACCACGGCTGTGACGTTGCTTGACTCGGGAACCACGGCTGTGACGTTGCTTGACTCGGGAACCACGGCTGTGACGTTGCTTGACGCAGGAACGACCGCCTTGACGTTGCTGGACTTGGAAGCTTGACTGGACTTGGAAGCTACAGCTGTAGTCTGACTTGGCTCTGGAACAGCAGCTGAAGCTTGACTTGGTTCTGGAGTAACAGCAGCAATTTGACTTGGCTCATGGAAATTCGCTGTAACGTGGCTTGATTCAGGAACAACAGCTGTAATGTGACTTGGCTCGTGGGGCACAGCTATGTCCTGGCGTGACTCATGGAGAACGATAGCTGTGTCTTGGCCGGACTCATGGAGCACAGCAGCTTTGGCTTGACCTGACTCAGTTGCTTGACTGGACTTAGAAGCTTGACCTGACCCTGGAGCTTGACTGGACTTGGAAGCTACAGCTGTAACATGGTTTGACTCTGGAGCGGCAGCTGTAGCTTGACTTGACACAGGAGACGCAGCTGCAACTTGACCTGACTCTGAAGATGCACCTGCAGCTTGACTTGACACAGGAAACACAGTTGCAATTTGACTTGACTTGGAAACTTGACTTGACTCGGGAAACACAGCTGCAACTTGACTGGACTCGGAAACTTGATTTGACTCAGGAAATGCAGCTGTAACCTTATATGGCTCTGGTATGGCCGCTGTGACGTGACGGGGCTCTGTTTTCGCCGCCATCTTGTGAACGGGCTCCACCGTCGCCGCCATCCCGCGAGCGTGCGCCGGCTCCGCCGCCATCTTGTGAATGGGCACCAATGTCGCCGCCATTAGAGCAATGAGATCCATTGCCTTCGTCATTGCTTGAGCGCGCTCCAGCGTGGCCGCATTACCGCGAGTGAGCCAAGCGGCCAGCGGTTCCGTGGCGTTGCGCTCCTCCTCCGCGACACCCACGGTAAATGGCGAGCCCACACACAATAACGCGCAGTCCGTATCTGCTAAGTGTCCGGGGGTGCAGCTGCTGGATCCTGTTGTGACGGATTGTTCTGTTATGTGGAGTGAGAGGCGAGGGGCGATCGGATCCATATGCAAGCTTTTATTATTGGGACGAGACAGATACATGGTCGAACAGGCAGGGTCAAACAACAATGGCAGACAGGTATAACGAAGGCGATGCACAATAGAAGTCCGTGAAACAGGCGAGGGTAGATCCGTGGCGAACGTAATCCGTAAGGGGCTGGGCTAGGAGAATAAACCAATAAACAAGAGCTAGAGTCCAATAGGCAGGCGGCGAACAGACGAAAACGGGGAAGCAGGCGAGGGAACTAGGGAACAAGGAAACTAGGAGACCTGGAAACACTAACTATAACAATAACAACAATCCGTGAAGTGCACTGGGAAGGTCCGGGGCTTTTATACAGTCTCTGATTGGACGCGGGTGACATGAGTGGTGGCTGATGGGTAATGAAGTCCGGGGTGGAATGCAACAGACTGTGTGTGTGTAAGTAGAGTGAGGGCGACATCTGGTGGTGAACGGTCCGCAGCTCACCGACCAGATCCGTAACACTCTGATTACTTGATCACTCCCAATTTACAAATTAAGCACTACATCAAACCCCCAGACATGCGCCAATTTGAACCATTTTATGCGGACGATCACCGGTGTAATTAGAATTCACAAATCTAAACGTGCTTTAACTCTTTGCACAGAGCCAGAAATAGACGCGCTCATGTACTTTTAGACTATCACACCAGTTCAGTGTTTTCAACCGCATAAAATTGGTTTCAGACATTTAAATAATTAATTACCAGCAAAAAAACATATTTGTAAAATACACACAGATGTTTGTGAGTTTGTTGATGCATGGTGTGTAAGGAAAGCGGCAACCATAATCCATTCAATAATTAATCTAGGTTGAGTGTCTTGACGCTGGGACTGATTTCATTACATGGGCATTAAATTTTTATACACATCTTAAAGGGGTCATCGGATGCCCATTTTCCATAAGCTGATATGATTCTTTAGGGTCTTAATGAAAAGTCTCTAATATGCTTTGTTTGATTTTAATATCCGGCAGATGGCGCTGTTGTGCATCTAGTTTTGATCTCTGCCGTTAGGAAGAAAATGTCAGAATGTCTAAACTTTTTGGGGCGGTTTCCCAGACAGGGTTTAAATTAAGCCAGGAGTAGGCTTAATCTAGAATAGTTAATCACGGTTTAAAAAATGGCTGTCTGAAACACTGATTAAGTACAGATTGCTAACTCCTGGACTATGGAGTCCTGAACTAAAATAAACTAGATTAATTTAAAACGAACCGTGCTAATCCCAATTAGCACAACAGAGGTTGTGTTACAAAAGCAGACGGACAACTGAGGTAAGTGAAGATAAAGGTTTTTATTTACAGCAGAGCCACAGATGAAGGATGATGTGCAGGAAAAGGTGAGTATAACAGTTCAGAGTTTCAATGATCTTGAATGGATATCTACGAGCTGAATGAAGTTTGTTTCTTCTACAGGAACGACGGGAGTTGTACTTCGACCAGATGATGCACACACAGTTTTCTGACAGCTGACAGACTTACGGCACACACACACCACTGACTGGATGCGGCTTGACTGGACAGACTGGAATGAAGCAGAGACAAAGGTAAGTATAATCAGGTAGGTAGAATATTGTGAACTCGGAGAGAGCGTCACAAAGAGTCCGCTTCGGATTAACGAGCCCGGACAATGACTGGTGAGTGGTGTGTGCTTATATGTGTGTGTGGTGATTGAATCCAGGTGACAGTGATTAGAATTCAGGGGATTGTGAACGCTGCGTGTGAGTGGCTGCAGAACCTGACCAATCCGTGACATTACCCCCCTCCCCAGGGCCCGCTCCTGAGGGCCGAGACCTCCGGCGTCGTGGTGGTCTACCTCGTCCACGAGGTGCAGGGAATTCCGGATGACTAGTGTGGAAATCCTCCAAGAGAGTGGGATCCAGAATGTCAGCTCTGGGGACCCACGACCGGTCCGTATCCTTCCCAGTCTACCAGATATTGTAATTGACCACCACGACGTTGGGATTGCAGGATTTCCTTGACCAAGTAGATGGAGCCGTCTTCCAGCAACAGAGGGGGAGGGGGTTCCTCTTCGTGGCCAGGTTCTGTGGAGGGAATCAGAGGTGGGTGAAAGGGTTTGAGCAGTGAAACATGAAATGTAGGGTGAATCCTGTATTGAGGTGGTAACTGGAGTTTGAAGGTGACGGGGTTGACCTGTTCCAGTATGGTAAAGGGGCCAACAAACCTGGGACTAAGTTTCCGAGAGGGCAAGCGCAGACGAATGTCTCGAGTGGAGAGCCAAACCTTTTGGCCTGGAGCATAGGCGGGACCTTGAATCCTTCTCTGATTGGCGATTGACTTGGATCTGCGCACTGACCTCTGGAGGTGGTGGTGAGCAGCGTCCCAGACCCTCTCGCTCTCCCGGAACCAGTAATCCACTGCGGGCACCTCTGATGGTTCACCATTCCAGGGAAAGAGGGGTGGTTGGAATCCGAGGACACACTGGAATGGTGGGAGTCCTGTGGTCGGCTGCCGCAGTGAATTCTGGGCATACTCTGCCCAGCCCAGAAACTGGTTCCAGGAGTCCTGGTGACCATGACAGAAGGTTCTGAGGAACCGCCCCACTTCCTGAATTTTCCTCTCCGTCTGGCCGTTGGTTTGAGGGTGGTATCCAGAGGAGAGGCTGATGGTCACACCTAGGAGTCTGAAAAACGATCTCCATACTCTTGAGATGAATTGGGGTCCTCTGTCTGAAACGATATCTTCGGGGATACCATAATAGCGGAAAACATGATTGAAAAGGATCTCTGCTGTCTCTAGGGCGGTAGGAAGTCCCTTCAGAGGGATAAGACGGCAGAATTTTGAGAATCAATCAATGATGACCAGGATGCAGGTATTTCCATCGGATGAGGGGAGATCGGTCATGAAATCCACTCCTAGATGTGACCAGGGGCGGTTCGGGACAGGCAAGGGATGGAGTTTTCCTGCAGGTAAGTGTCGGGGGTTTTTGGACATGGCACATTCCTTGCAACCTTGGACGTACTGTCTCACATCCCTTGCCATGGCAGGCCACCAGAAGCGTTCGGATAGCAGCGTGAGGGTATTGTTGGCCCCTGGATGCCCAGTGCCCAGGGAGGTGTGCGTGGAGTGGATGAGAGCTATCCGTTGGGTCCTGGGAACAAACTGACGACCTGGTGGGCAACCCGGCGGAGGTCTAGGTTCAGGAGTGGCGACAACAGGAGGGGCCACCATTCTATTGGGTTGATGATGATATGTTCTGGGATGATATTGACCGGAGTTTCAGAGGTTTCAGGGTGATCATGCATTCTTGATAAAGCATCTGCTCGGATGTTCTTGGGTCCTGGACGATATGTGATGGAGAACTGGAATCTGGAGAAGAACAATGACCAGCGAGCTTGACGGGGACAGAGACGTTTGGCGTTACGAAGGTATTGCAGGTTTTTAATGGTCTGTTATGACTTGAAATGGGAATTTGGCGCCCTCCAGCCAATGTCGCCACTCCTCCAGGGCGAGTTTAATGGCCAACAATTCCCTGTTGCCGATATCATAGTTCCTCTCCGCCGGGTTGAGCTTCCGGGAGAAGTAGGCACATGGATGGAGTAACGGGGGATCTCCATGATGTTGGGAGAGAATAGCTCCTACCCCGGTGGTTGACGCGTCTACCTCCACCACAAAAGGTAAATCAGGGTCAGGATGAGTCAGGAGTGGAGCTTGGGTGAAGGCGGACTTCAAGGATTGGAAGGCTGCGGCTGCTTCGGGAGTCCAAAGGAGGGTTTTGGGTTTACCCCTGAGAAGAGTGGTAAGAGGTGCTGTGATGTTGCTGTAGCTATGGATGAAACGTCGGTAGAAGTTGGAGAATCCTAGAAATTTTTGGAGTTCTTTGATGGTTGTTGGTTCTGGCCAGGAGACAACTGCGGAGACCTTCCTCTCATTCATGCGTACCCCCTGCTGGTCGATGATGTATCCTAGGAATTGCACAGAAGGGAGATGAAATGAACATTTTTCAGCTTTAAGGTAGAGCTGGTGGTCTCTGAGTCTTTGAAGGACCTCCGCAACGTGGTGATGGTGTTCCGCCTCACTCCGGGAGTAAATCAAGATGTCATCTATGTAGACAACGACAAATTTGTGGAGGAACTCCCGGAGTACTTCATGGATGAAGTTTTGGAATACGGAGGGGGCGTTGACCAAACCGTAGGGCATGACAAGATATTCATAATGGCCGGTAGGGGTCACGAAGGCGGTCTTCCATTCATCCCCCTCTCGTATTCTCACCAGATTGTAAGCGCTGCGGAGGTCCAACTTGGTGAAGATCCTCGCTGACCTGAGTTGTTCGAGGGCCGCAGGGACGAGAGGAAGGGGATAACGGAATTTGATGGTGCCTTGGTTGATGATCCGGTAATCGATACACGGCCGCAGCCCCCCATCCTTCTTTGCCACGAAGAAGAAACTGGATGCTGCAGGTGAAGTGGAAGGACGGATGTACCCCTGACTCAGAGCCTCGTGAATGTACTCCTCCATGGCCTTAGTCTCCGGAAGCGACAACGGATAGATCTTTCCTCTGGGCATGGGAGCATCCGGAACCAGGTCAATGGCGCAGTCCCATGGCCGGTGTGGAGGTAATTGGGAAGCTCTCTTGGGGCAGAAGACGTCCTTGTAGGAACTGTAGATCTTGGGAATTTGAACAGATCGCTTCTCAATGGGGCTTTCGACAGACGTGGTGAAGACAGGCAGAGGTTTCTGAACCGGTCGAGGGATTTCTGGGAAACAATCTGTAGCGCATCCTTTTCCCCCATTTGATTATCTCCCCGGTGCCACAAGAGAGGATGGGATCATGCTTTACCAGCCACGGGCACCCTAAAATGATGTCCACATTGGCGCCCTCCAGAACCAGAAGCTGTATCTTCTCTTGGTGTAGAATTCCAATCTGGAGGTTGATGGGTTCACATTTGCGATGGATGCGTGTGGGTGAGGTTGTTTCACCGGTTATTGGTTGAATTTGGTAGATCTTGGACGTGACTTTTGTCCGGAGGTGAAGCTGGCGACAGAGGGTTCCCGAGATGAAATTTCCTGCTGACCCGGAGTCGATGAGAGCGGTGACTACAACAGAAGACAGAGTGGTTATACAAGCATTGGTAGTCAGTGGGTGCATCTTTTCACGGTCTGTATGAATACCACTCACCGCAGTGCGTACTGGACGGAGCGGGCAGTTCAACCGAACATGCCCGCTAGCTCCACAGTACATGCACAGACCCCGGGTCAGCCTCCTCTGTCGCTCAGCGGAGGTAAGTCTTCCGGATTCCAGGATCATGGGTTCTGGTTCTGAAGGGCTGGCTGGCTCAGAGGGACGGAGGAGTGCATTATTATCAGGTTCTTGGTTGCATTGGTAAGATTGTATCCGTTCAGAACAGCGGAGAGAGAGCTGAATAAATTTCTCTAATCCCATGTTGTCATCTAATGCTGCTAACTGCATCCGGAGCTTCGGTTCCAACCCCAACCGATAGGTGGTCAGAAGGGATCGCTCATTCCATCCGCTTGCAGCAGCTAAAGTAGGAAAACGAAGAGAATATTCCTGAGTAGACATTACACCCTGTTTAAGATGGTAGAGTTGCTCACCAGCGGATACTTCTCCATCCGATCGTCCGAATACTTCCTTGAAGTGAGTTATGAACGTGCAGATGGAATGAGCTGCCGGACCGCCTTGATGCCAGATGGTTTCGGCCCATCGGAGGGCTGGTCCGGTAAGCAGCGAAGTGATGAAGGCGATTTGAGACTGATCTGTGGGATATAAAGCAGGTTGCATCGTAAACACCAATGAACATTGTAATAAAAATCTGTTGCACTCCTCCGCCCCGCCAGCGCAGGGCGCCGGCCGGGCCATGGGACTGGATGGAACGGTAGCCGAAGAAGTGCTCGGTGCTGGTGGTTCCTCGGAGGGTGGAGCAGATGGAATGGTGACTGGAGATCGCAACAATACCTTCCGGAGGGAATCCACCAGTTCCTGGAATGGATCGGGGTTGCTCATGCTGTTACAATTTGTTTGGTCCGGGCTTCTGTTACGGAAGCAGACGGACAACTGAGGTAAGTGAAGATAAAGGTTTTTATTTACAGCAGAGCCACAGATGAAGGATGATGTGCAGGAAAAGGTGAGTATAACAGTTCAGAGTTTCAATGATCTTGAATGGATATCTACGAGCTGAATGAAGTTTGTTTCTTCTACAGGAACGACGGGAGTTGTACTTCGACCAGATGATGCACACACAGTTTTCTGACAGCTGACAGACTTACGGCACACACACACCACTGACTGGATGCGGCTTGACTGGACAGACTGGAATGAAGCAGAGACAAAGGGAAGTATAATCAGGTAGGTAGAATATTGTGAACTCGGAGAGAGCGTCACAAAGAGTCCGCTTCGGATTAACGAGCCCGGACAATGACTGGTGAGTGGTGCGTGCTTATATGTGTGTGTGGTGATTGAATCCAGGTGACGGTGATTAGAATTCAGGGGATTGTGAACGCTGCGTGTGAGTGGCTGCAGAACCTGACCAATCCGTGACAGGTTGCCTGTAAAACATGGAATGAACCAAGAAAAGCTTAAAATTGCATGGAACTGAGTCATAATCAGAATTATACTGGCACCCTAAAAAAAAAGTGATCAAAGGTTTTGAAAATACATCTGTATTGTTTATCCTTTTGATCATTTAAAAAAAAAAAAAAAAAAAAAACAAGTAAATTAAAGTAAATTAAAAAATCATTAAAACCTAACTTTTCAATAAAATCACATTATGATTTTTTTTTTTCTCTAATACACATTGACCACAATTATTTGCAGTCGTGGAAATTATGAGTAAAATGTCTGACGATCTAAATTCTCATTCATATTTAAATTTTTTTTTAACACACCAGGGTAGCTAGGAACATGAAATTATCCAGCCATAACTTCCAAGGAAAAAGTTAAGAAAATAGCACAAAATAGCAAGTCAATAAATAAATGAATCAAAGTAAGAAAAGAGCTAAGGCGTTGAACATTTATATTTCCACCATTAGGACAATAATTATGGAGTTCCAATCAACAGGAAATGTTACAAATCTACTTACAGTCTGTATTGGTTAATGGCAATGTGAGGAAGATGGTTTGAATGGCCAAAGACTCTCCAAGGATCACAGCTGGAGAATTGCAGAGAATAGTTGAGTATTAGGGTCAGAAAGCCTTATAATCGGCCATGGTTGGATCTTCTGACAGAACAATGATCCAAAAGGACCATCAAAATTAACACAAAAATGGGTCACTGAGCACAAAATGAAGTTTCTGGTCATCCCAGTTTATCATGGAGCTGGGAATCTGAAGGGTCTGGAGAGATTCTATATGAAGGAATGGTCTCTGATCTCTCATCAGGTGTTCTCTAACATCCGGCATTATAGGAGAAACTCACAGCTGTTAAACTGGGAAAAGGAGGTTGCAAAAAGTATTGAATAAAGTGGTGCCATTAATTGTGGTCAATGGGTATTAGAGAAAAACAGTTCTGCCATAATGACATTTCCTATTCCTTTCATTTTACTTCAATGAAAGATTGGGGTTTTGTGAATTTTATTTATTTATTTATTATTTTTCTTTTTTCTTTTTTTTTTTTGAATGAAAGATCAAAATGATTAACAGTACAGATTTATTTTCACAGGCTTCTTTGTTCATATCTACAAAGGGTGCCAATAATTTTGATATATAAAAACTGGAAACACAACGTTAATCTGAAGTTAAACCTGCCTCCTGGTAGGTTTAATTTAAGCCTCAGTTTAGTCCTGAAATAGCTTTAGTCTTCCTCCAGGAAATCAGCTTATTAAATTCTGGACTAGACAAAGTCTAAGACTATTTAAAACCATGACAGAGAAAGCAGATTTCTGTTAGTCTGGTTTTGAGGGCCATTTTAGTCTAGGACTAGGCTTAATCTCTGTCTGGGAAACCGCCCCTATGTGTAGCTTTACACTCCAAAATCCATTATTAATTTAAGATGAAATTGACATCAGTGCTTCTCCTCTGCCATTGCCAAATTAGTCACTGTAATAAAACAGACTAGCCTATTTTATGTAAACAATAAATAAATCTATTTAAATAGCTGTTAACGTTTATTCTGTGGTATAATACTAATGCATCAATAACTCGTGATCAGTCAGATGGTATGCTATTTTCGCAGCGATACAGTAGCGAACGCACTTCTTTCTGTTCTTCATGTGTGCATAATATCGCGCAAATGTACTTATGACAGCCTGACCAAGCCTGGAAAGATTAGGGCAGAGAGTCACAGTGAACTAAGTTGAAGCATTAAGATATTTTTACATTTCTCTGATTTTTTGGTCTCTTCAGAAGTGGAAAATGTCGGGAGTTGCCTTTACCCTGGCCAAGAAGAGAGCGCAGCCTGCAGCCTGGTTTGGATCTAAGGCAAATGTCACCAAATACCTCAACCAGAACTTAGAGGAGCTCAGGAGCCAGTTTCTCAGCAGAGGGATTCTTATTTCCCAGCCGCACCCGAATCCCTGGACTTTAACACCTGCGGGTGACTTTAAAGAACTCGGACCCAGCTCGTACAAAACCAAAGGAATAGCATAGCATTGGAAAGGCCTGACTATGATTTTAGTGTAATAAATGTTAATATTAAGGGCATCAGTCGTTTATTGCTAATAATTAAACGGGAAATCATCCACTTTCTATTTTTATTGTAGTAGTTTCTTTACGAACGAGAGAGTTTTCGTACATCTTTGCACAAGTTGCGTTCTTGTGTTCTGTTTGCTGTTTTTAATCGCTTCTGTATGGTTAGTTTCACCGGGGGGTGAAAACAACAGCTGTTCGAAAAGTTCTAATTAAAAAAAAAAAAAAAAAAGAAGAATTCTATGGCGGAAACAGGCTTCCATACAGTTCTCTTCTCGCCGTCCTCTCCTTAATTCTTTAAACAAGTCAGTACTGTGTAAACGTTTCAACTGCCTCAACCAAAAGATTATCTTAAGTAGCATAATCTACAGATTATTAATAGGAAGACAACTAGAAATACACACAGCACTGCTAAACTTAGTAAAATTACGAATAGATGTTCAGTTCTGTTGGATTGAAATAGAATTTAAAGGAGAACTCCACTTTCAAAACAACAATTTACAAAAAAAAAATAACTCTCCCCCTTATCATCCAATATATTCATGTCTTTCTGTCTTCAGTCATGAAGAAATTATTGTTTTTGAGGAAAACATTTGAAGATTTTTCTCCATATAATGAACTTCGCTAGTGCCCTGATTTTGAACTTCCAAAATTTAGTTTAAATGCAGCTTCAAAGGGCTTTAAATGATCCCAGCCATGGAAGAAGGGTCTTATCTTAATTTTTTTCGGAAAATAAAAATTTGTTTAGTTTTTAAGCGCAAAAGCTCGTGTAGCACAGGCTCTGGGATGCGCGGAATGAAGGAAAAACACTCATTAAAAGAAACATTGATAATCACTGCCAAAATATTACTTTATTCAAAAAGTAATTCATACTATTTAATAGTAAAGTATATTAAACATTTAATAGTAAAAACAGAAGAGAAGAAATCAGTACAAGACTAAAAGACTACAGATATGTTCGATCATGCCTTCACACCAGACATATCAGATCCAGCCTTGGGCGCCAGATCCTGTCAGAAAATCAGTTTTGTCAGTCAACAAAGTCAGACATTGACTGAGCAAAGCCAGAGAAGAGCAGAGGCAGGAGATGAAGTGATGATGATAAAAAGGAGCAGAGTTTATTTAATAATCTGAGTTGCATATGTTTTAGTGCTCAGACTTTGTCTGACAAACACAAATTCAGTAAGTAGTGTTATACCACACTGATTCACAACAACATCCCATAAATCTTGAATTTCCATAAACAGTTGCTCTTATCTCTTTTGCATGAAGACACACAGCCCTTAAACACACAGTCATAAGACTAAACAACAATGGGGAAAATAACCCAATAATATGTAATATAAATGACTAATCAATTAATGAATCAATGAAATGAGTATATAAATGGTTAAAATGATTACAAATGATTATATGATTAAATGGAATAAAACAATTAAATGGTAAATGATTATAAATGAATGAATGAATGCATGAATGAATGAATATAAAAGTAAGTAAAACAAACTCTTAAAACAAAACACACAGTTTTTGCATTTGAGGATCCTTAGATCCTTCAGTTAGGACACACAAGACTTAATAATATATTATTGAAGTGAACACAGAAAAATGGGAGGTTTGTAAATGCAAAGAAAATGTAGACCCAGATAGCACACATACGCCTGCAAGATGTTAGTTAAAGATCACTTAATCTGGAAAGCATCTGCTGTGTACAAACATCTGACAGATGTCTGTAAGATGTTAGTTTTACATACATTCTAAATCATAAACATCTTAAAGACATCTAATAGACATCTATTTGACATCTGATAGGAAACGTCCTATAGACGTATTTCAGATGAGCAAACTACGTAAAAACTACGTCTTCCAGATGTAAATGCAGACGTCAAATAGACGTCTCTGTGATGTACGTGTGCTATCAGGGGAGCATGCTACTCTGTAGGAAATATAAGGAAGAAAGGAAAAAAGAATGCATCGTCAATTAAGGAAGGAAATTAGGTGCTATTTTAGGAATAGATAATTCTCAGATGGAAGTTGTTAAGGCATCAGTGAATTTTTGCATGAAGCTGGTCTTATTAAAAGAATTTAAGATGAGATTAATGAAGCCATGAATTTACACACTCCAATATAGTAGGTGGCGGTTATGATTCAATATCATTAATTCTTGATATTTATGGTAGAAACAATGTACTATGCTATTTTGGTGGAAACTATGGTAACTGGACATAAAATTATCCATATTTGCAAATATGAAAACTATGATTTAGTTGTCTTTATTATAGCCATTTTTATTTTCAGCAGATGAACGCCATAAACAAATTAAACATTTTTAAAGCAATTCCAAGTTTAGATAATACCTATCTTTGGTTATTTTTTCTCTGATTTTACTCTTGGGTATTTCAGGTCTGCTGGATCATCTTCAGTTTAATTCCAGAAAATAAATGCAGTCATGGTGAGTGGATTTTTAACTGAGGGTCAAGCAGAGCCACTGCAAAACACAAAACAACATCTGTAAATGATAACGCTACTGTTACGGATCTGGTCGGTGAGCTGCGGACCGCTCACCACCAGATGTCGCCCTCACTCTACTTACACACACACACAGTCTGTTGCATTCCACCCCGGACTTCATTACCCATCAGCCACCACTCGTGTCACCCGCGTCCAATCAGAGACTGTATAAAAGCCCCGGACCTTCCCAGTGCACTTCACGGATTGTTGTGATTGTTATAGTTAGTGTTTCCACGTCTCCTAGTTTCCTTGTTCCCTAGTTCCTAGTTCCCTCGCCTGCTTCCCCGTTTTCGTCTGTTCGCCGCCTGCCTATTGGACTCTAGCTCTTGTTTATTGGTTCATTCTCCTAGCCCAGCCCCTTACGGATTACGTTCGCCACGGATCTACCCTCACCTGTTTCATGGACTTCTATTGTGCATCGCCTTCGTTATACCTGTCTGCCACTGTTGTTTGACCCTGCCTGTTCGACCATGTATCTGTCTCGTCCCCTGAATAAAAGCTCGCAGATGGATCCGCTCGCCTCTTGTCCCTTACTCCGTGTAACAGAACAATCCGTCACAACAGGATCCAGCAGCTTCACCCCCGGACACTTAGCAGATATGGACTGCGCGTTTTTGTGTGTGGGCTCGCCATTTACCGTGGGTGTTGCGGAGGAGAAGCGCAACGCCACGGAACCGCTGGCCGCTTGGCTCACTCGCGGAAATGCGGCCACGCTGGAGCGCGCTCAAGCAATGACGAAGGCAATGGATCGCATTGCTCTAATGGCGGCGACATTGGTGCCCATTCGCAAGATGGCGGCCGCGTCGGAGCTAGTCATCTACTATCAAAAGTTACAACAATCCCCTCCCTTCACGACAAAGTCACTCTCGACGAAGGCTGTAAGATGGAAATGCACCTTTGGCAACAATTCTTGTCTTCATGGAATGGCATATCCTTCTTCTATAATGACTACGTCTCACAACCAGAAGACATCAAGCTGTACACAGACGCAGCTCCTTCCACCGGCTTCGGTGGTTACTACAGCGGCCGCTGGTTCACTTCTGAATGGCCACCCGAGTTTAGCCATCTCGCCCAGCAATCAGACTCGCCCTCGTCCACCCTTTTCGAAATATATCCAGTCGTCATAGCTGCCATCCTTTGGGGGCACGAATGGTCGAAACATATCATACTTATTCACTCGGACAACTCCACTGTCGTTGATATCATAAATATCATATAAAGATCCTGTTCCCCAACTATCATGCAATTCGTTCGCAGACTGACACTTATATCTGCTCAGAACCAGTTCTTAATTCGAGCCGCTCATATTACGGGTTACCATAATAGCATAGCTGATTCTTTGTCTCGCCTTTCTTTTCAGAAGTTCAGGACCTTGGCTCCAGACTCAGAGGTACATCCCACGCCAGTTCCACCGTTTTCTGCTACCATCTTCAACTAAATCCTCGTCTGGAAGACCTCTCACACGCTTCGCGTGAAGCTATCCTCGATGGCCTCGCCCCAAGTACCCTCTCTGCTTACCTGACTGGTTGGAACTGTTTTAAGGCTTACCACTCCTACTACCAAATTCCATTTCCTCTACTGGATGTTTGGTCCATCTGCAATTTCGTCACGCACGCCCATTCCAATCTTAAAATCCGAGCCTCCACCATTCAGACTTACTTATCCGGAATCAATTTCATTCTCAAATTAGCAACTGGCGAGCAATGCCACCCAATTTCCCATTCTCACGTCACTATGCTTATTAAAAGGTCTACGGAAGCGAGAACCAGCCTCCTCAGCTAGACGCTTGCCATTAACCTCTGATCTTCTGAGCCAATGTATCTGCACGTTACGGTCAGGCTACATGAGCCCTTCGATTGACCGTACGTTAGAATGCATGTTTCTCCTTGTGTTCTTTGGCTTCTTGAGGTGCTCGGAACTCGCCCCTTCAACTTCTGCCTTCAATCCGGTCATCCATCCCAGCCTCTCCGACATCTCTGCTCACACACCAGATTCTCTCATCTACACTTTGAAGAAAAGCAAAACCGATCAATTTGGAAAGTCGTGTCCTATTTACTTCTTTCGCCTCAACTCCTTCATCAGCCCCTTCGAGCCAATTTCGGAGTACGTTCTTTCCAGATACGCAAATAATCCTTCTCCTCAAGAACCTCTCTTTCTCACAGAAAATGGAAAGATGGCCACCAGATTCTGGTTTAACAAGCACTTTCTAAAGGTTCTCAGCGCCTCCGACATATCTCCCGAGCACTACTCCCTCCATTTCTTCCGGATTGGAGCGGCCACCACAGCCGCCAGCGCAGGCATCTCGGACGAAACCATAAGAGTTATGGGTCGCAGGTCGTCCGAAGCTTATCGTCTATATATTCGTAATAACCTTAACGACCTCCTCCAAGCTCAGGCACACATCAGCTCATTCAAACCTTTGGGGGTCTTCTAATAACCTACAAACTACCTACAGAGACGAAGCCCCCACTCTGAGTCTCACTGGGCAAGACTCCCTGATCAGCCAGTCCAGACAACACCCTTTCTCTTCCTATTCTGTAATCTGTCACCAACACTGCTCCAGAGGTTTCGTCTGTCACCAAGTCTGTGCCAGAGGTCTCGTCTGACCTCCCAGAGCCTCGTCACGTCATGTCTGCCAGTGTGATGGCGATCACCATTCTCAGTATGTGGGCCGCACACTACGCTCCAGAGGTCTCGTCTGTTCACAAGTCTGCTCCAGAGGTCCCGTCTGTCACCAAGTCTGCGCCTGAGGTCTCGTCTGTTCACAAGTCTGCTCCAGAGGACTCGTCTGTTCACAAGTCTGCTCCAGAGGTCTCGTCTGACCACGAGTCCGCTCCAGAGGCCTCTCCTGTCGGAGAAGCTGCGCCAGTGCCTCCAGAGGTGTCAGCATTAGCTGTAGAACCTCCTAAGGAGGCGGCGTTCACCCATGACCTCTCTGCTTCTCTCCTTGTTCTGTCTGCCTCCTCTGTCCCTGCTCTCCCCAGGTCCCAGTCCATGACGCAGGCCCCTGCGCCTCCTGCTCTGCCCTGGAGGGCCCCTGCGCCTCCTCCAGCGCCTGTCCTGCCTGCTCTACCCCGGTGGGCTCCTGGTCTGCCTGCTCCACCATGGAGGGTTCCTGGTCCGTCTGTCCTGTTGTGGTGGTCCTCAGCCCTGCCTGTTCTGTTTGCTTCGCCCTGGAGGGCTCCCGCGCCTCCTGCTCCGCCCTGGAGGGCTCCTGGGCCTCCTCCAGCGCCTGTCCTGTCTGCTTCGCCCCGGTGGGCTCCTGGTCCGCCTGCACCGCCCTGGAGGGCTCCTGGTCCGTCTGTCCTGTTGTGGTGGTCCTCAGCCCTGTCCGTCCCGCCAGCTCCACCTGGGTTCTCTGCTCTGGCGGTCCTGCCTCAGTCCCCTGGACCGCCACATGGTCCTGGTCCTCCATCCCTCCCCTTGTCCCACCCCTGCTCACTCGGATTGTTTTGTGTTTGGAGCGTCTGGAAGCCGCTCCTTGGGGGGGGGGGGAGGGGGGCTCTGTCATGAACCCACTTCTGAACGTCAGTCTGCTTGCCACCAGAGGTCGCTTCGACATTCTCACCACACTGATTGTTACACCACACCCTGGACTACGTTCCCCATCAGCCATTGTGGCCATCACCTGTACCCAATCAGAGACCCTAATTAAACCCCGGACTTCCTGTCAGTCACTGCCGAGTATTGGTTTGCGTTTAGCACTTATTCGTGTGTTAGCAACTGTACGGACCCCTAAGTCAGTTTGTTTTCTTGTCTAGTCTAGTCTAGTCTAGCCTTGTCTTGTTCCTTAGTCACCCGAGTCTTGAACCCACGCATTGTTATATCGTCTTGTCTGTTTTGCTGCCAGCCTATCGGAACTCTCGTCTGTCTGGATTATTCTATTGTCTCGCCCTTCGGATAACGTTCACTGTGGATCGACCCTCGCCTGTGTTACGGACTACTCTTTCGTCTTGCTGTCTATATACCTGTCTGCCACTGTCTGACCCTGCCTGCAATGACCTTGTCTTTGTCTCGTCCTGTAAATAAAAGTTTGCAAATGGATCCGCCCGCTTCACGCTTCATTCCTCACTCCGTAACACTTTCTCTCTCTCTCTCAACTTTTCCTTTCCTGTTTTTCCAAACAACTCTGTAATTCATTTACACATAGTAGCCTCTCTTTCTGTGGTTCATCATGGCTTATTTTTAAAACTCGGAATCAAATTTCGACCAATTCTTTCAGAAAGTAGAATTAACAGGGAACTTGAACTTCACAGATCATTAACACAGTCTCAACATGTATATATTTCTCTTTGTTTCAGCTGAAATGGAAGACCAAAAGAAGGCCTGTCATTGGATTCGAATTTGGCCATATTGTGCATTCACGGAGAACACCAAAAGCTGCAAAGGCAAACATTTCCAATGGTATGTCTGTGTTGGTCTGAGCACCTTGACTAAACTGTACTACAGTTATATTTGCACATCATGTGATATTTCTTAAATTTTGGTTTACATACCCCACGGCCCCTTCAAGAAAACAGAGTATCATGTTGAAGCAGTAATAATTTATGCGATTACGAAGTCAGCAAATTCATATGATATTGGACAAGTGTACTCATACAAAATTCTCTGACTTTCACTCCTACTGCTGCCATTGGCCATAACTTCAACTCTCATGTAGTTCGTGCCCATTTGTGCCCCAGTGTTTACATCGTCAAGTTTATATTACGTCCATTGAATTCTTTAA
Source organism: Cirrhinus mrigala (assembly GCA_036247105.1). NCBI lineage: Eukaryota > Metazoa > Chordata > Actinopteri > Cypriniformes > Cyprinidae > Cirrhinus > Cirrhinus mrigala. The sequence continues at coordinate 13,789,634 of CM070028.1, forward strand.
TAACCTTTACAAATTGGTGCTGTCTCTTCCTGTTCTAACAGTACATGATATCTGTCCACACCTCACAGTCTGCCTTTCTTTCCATGTTGGTTTTTATTGAACACATCTAAGAAACAAGAGTCTGGAAATGTTAGTTTAGACAAATCAGGTCTTCAGTTAATTTGGCCAAATCAGATCACTTAAAGCTGTTCACAAGAACGAGAAATATATATAATGGTAAATATTTTAGCATCCACACCAACAGATGATAACAGAGTATACATGCTGCAGTTAGAGTATGTTGTTGTCTGCTGCGGTGTGGATTCATCCTTGGTGTAAAGAGACCTTTACATTGCTTACAACAATACTGTCAGCATGTAATCATATTTAAAATTGTTCATATTAATATAGCTTGCTATTGGACAATACAGCTTTTTCTAATGCTGCTTTCATCTTATTCTGTTAAACTTACACACAAAATGTTGCCTTCTCTGCCTATTTTGCTTCCTTTTATTCTTTTACTCCTTCACTTACACATTCTTTTGTGCTGTGTTGTACGTTTTTGCATGATGGCCTTTTCTCAGACTCTGAATCTGATGTGTACAGATGAACTCAGGAGCCTGTTAAAGTTGCCAGGGAATGTGAGCTTGAAGTTTATTATTATAACTGCTTAATTTATGTTTAAACAACAATAATAATTAAACATGGGGTCAATAAATATTTTCTTGTTTTACAGCTGAAGACCAAAAACGCAAAGAAAATCAGTCACAGTTAGCAAGTCAAACCAGTCCTGATGAATGAGGAATGAACATGAGCCCAAACAGAAAAAAACAAAGAGCTGGAAAGTTGCACATTTCCATTGGTATGTATGTACTCAAGCAATGCAGTTGTGTGTGGTACCAGCATTGACGTTGATCACTCAAAAGACAGCAATTACAGTTACTTCAAGTCAGTAGTCATAATTTTTTCACACATGCATCTTTTCATAGCTCCTAGAATGAGCAAATCAACTGTGCCATTATCTTTGGAATTTGGGCAGGAAATGACTAAATATGGTGAGTACTGACACCTGCACTTGCATTTACGACACTATTTCTCTGGAGTTATTGTTGACTCATTATTTTGTGGGTTTGTTTGAAGGAGGATAAAGCCGGTTGATGAAGAGATCAATTCAATGGCCACCAAGTGCAGCACTGCAGCCTGAACCCATCAGGTATCTGCTGTGAAGACTGCATTCATGAACAGCTCTACTGTGACAGCTCAGATGTTACGGCCTATAAAAGTAAACTTCACAACTCATCAACTGCAAGATAGTTGTGGAGGGATTCTTTTGACCAATACCTCCAGCAACCTCCAACAGGAGTCAATGGTAAGTCCACTGCAACAATTATAAATTAAAATACTTTATATTGTTTATTAATTCACCACATTGTAAATACTTATTTTGTCCCTCCAGGACATCTACACCAGGTGGTATGTGAGGAGGACCGTCAGAGACTCCAGTCACCCAAGCCATGGACTGCTCTTACCGTTACCATCAGGCAGATGTTATTGCAGAACCTACACCAGCAGACTGCGAGACAAGTTCTTTCCACAGGCAATCAGACTGAACTGAACTTGTACCAGTAACACCACACACAGCACATCAACCTCATATGTACTGCACTCTATCATTTACACTGACTGGACTCTGACTCACTATTATTCTGCACCCTCACGTTCTGTTTGCACTAATTCATACTGTACTGCACTGCAGTGGTATATGTGTACTGTTGTGTTTATTACTGTTTTCATTTCATGATCTCTGTATAGCATAATATTTACTGTATGTTGTTCTTTAGCTGTATTGAGTACCTTATATATGTGTGTTGCATATATATTCAATATTTGTTATCCATACTGTCGTGCTGCAGTTTGCACAAAAGACTTTCACCACCTGTACACCTACATTCATAATATTGTTGTAAATAAAGTGAATTGATTTGAATTGGTCACATGTCTTTTGTTCATCAGTTGTACTGTAGGGTGCTACATAACAACTGCAAATTAAGTCATGGAAGAAGAAGATTATAACAGGGACATGGACAAGCAAGCAAGATGAAGAAAACCAGGAGAGCTCTGATAATGAGCGGGAAACAATGTGAGATTCTGTGATGCTCAGGACATTTCACCATGCATACATTTGGATGGTTTCCAAATGTATGCTTAAAATAATATGGTTTTGAATAACTGATTAAAATAATATGGTTTTGAATAACTCATTTTATTTCTCTTGAATATGGTTTGACTTTATATGCTACTGTCTTTATGCTGTATTCTCCAGTATGTATTAGGGATGGTGTTTGGTAAATACACCATTTAATTTTTTAAACAATACATATAATTACTAGGATTGTTTTAATGAAGACATGAACATTTGGTCATATTAATGGCCTTACATGAAGGGCTGCAAGGACTATACTGCTACAGACACTTCATGCACAACTGAGGGTGATCCAGCAGGGAAAGATCAACATGAATCCTGTGCTGTATTATAAGCAAGATGAGCATGCACATTACTGATGTTTAGCACCTGAAGAGGATACATATTAGGTATTTTATATTATGATTTTCTGTACACTGTCTTACTGAATGACACATTGACATTGTGTGATAGTACAATGAAGTGTCACAGTATGTATTGGTTGTTTAAATTGGTTTCTTTGTTTGCTGTCAGCACTATATTTTTGCTCCTAATCTATTGAAATAAATGGAGCCCATTCTAAATAGGCACTGGTGTAGATTTTTTGGGTCTGTTCTTATTCTAAGATAACTATGACTTGCAACTTACATATTGGCAAGTTGTTGAAAAGACCATCTAATCAGCACAGTTTGTTGTCCATGATGAGAATAGATCTGTGTATGTTTTACAGCTCTTCCACCCCCAGGGGCCCAGTAGAGTCCCCTGGAAGACCAAAGAAAATTAACATTTCAAATGGCTGTAATTCGAAGTCTGACTATATCTTTAAAGAGAAATTTGGCAAGACAACTACTTATGCTATGTTAATTGAATAATGTTAGACAGAGTTTTCAAACATATATGGAAAGGTGGTATAAAGGTGTTTTAAAAAGTGCTCTTAGTAAAATACCAAATTTCAGCCTGTCTCTTAAATATGTCATAGGTGTTTGAACAACGAATATGTTTAGATATACCTTTGTTCAAAAAAAGATTGGATTTTCCCAATTTTATTATTTAACATTTTAAACGACATTACCCATAAGCCTCTGCCATTCTATCGCTAGGATGCGAAAAACATGGCGCTGTTATTTGTAGTTTAATTAGGTTATGCTCGGGGTTAGGGTTATGATCTCGGTAAAGTGCTAATTTCTCATGAAATAACAACACTGAACTATTAACTGAATGTACTAATTATGTAATAATACCAGCAAAACGTACTTTGCAACATTAAGCATTTTTTAATTTGGGTTAAAAGATCCCAAGTCCAATTACAGGCATGTCAGCAAGTGCCAGGAAACTTCAAAGCCAATGGAAACCCAGTTGAGCAGAGTTTACTTGTCCATATATGGTCATTTATGACAGGATCTTCTGGGTTCTTGTGGTGAATGGACAGACAATCAGTTAAAGATTTATTTGTCCCCATTTAATATAAAAACTGCAACAACAGATTGCATTGTGTGGTTAATATGATGCAGTAATATATTTGTTGATTACAGTGTTGTTGTTTTTTTTCAAACAAGGGTGTAATGGCTCCCATCATATACATTGTTTACACTAATATTAATTAATGTACAGTATTTAAATTCAAAAGTGTGCATATACTGTGTGAAAAATAAGTAATGTTTAATTTGCTTACAAAAAAAAAAAAAAAACACCTCTGATAATCCTTCAGACATTAATTATTCAAACATGTCAAACATGCAGCATGCTATTCAGTTTTGCTTTCATAACATTTACAGTGTATTTGTGGTGTATGAAAGGTATACAATTTATCACTTTTATGTTTCCTGAAAATGGACCCTACAAACTTGCCATTCTTAGCTCTGCTAACACACACATTACAAATTTTCCAATGTTTATTGATATGTCAAACTTTTCCAAGACAAACATTGTGCCCAGAACAGCACTCCAGTTTGTACCACTATGAAAAAAAGTCAAAAACAAAAAAAGCAGTTATAATAAAATACAACAACTTAAAACAATGACTGATTGATAAAGCAATTAATGGGTTAATGGAAACAAAATAAAAATAGAATTTGTGTACAGAAAAGGTCATAAAATGGCAATTAATATTTTACAAACTGGGAGCTTCGAGGCTCCAGTTGAAATTATTATTATTTTCTTAATTTTAATGAAAAAATATATATATATATTACAATTATTATTCTCCTGTAATCACTGTTTGCTTCTATTGTGACTAAATGCAGGATCATTTAAAAAAGTTAACAATTCTATTTTTTTTTAGACAGTTATAATTTTGCTAAGACTGGAAGTTGGCAATAAAGGTGCGAGAGCAGACGTGCCACATGAGAGAGAGATGAGGATGTTTTTGGAAGGGCTGATATTGTAGAGAGCTGATGGAGAAGGACCAAGTAATCTGTGAGAAATCTTGCAAGACAGGAAAATTTATCACATGATGAACAACAAAACACCGTACTTTTATGAACCTATAAGTATACGTTTGTGTGCAAAAATAACAACTATATTCAACGATTTCTATTTCTTTTCTTCTGGTACAGTTTGCCGCCATTATGGAGAGTGTAGTGGACATGAAAAAGTTAACGTGTTTTTGTCTCTGTCACGTGTTCGTGGTGGAGAGTCACAGGGTTACGTGGGAATGAGAATATTAATCACCTGTTCAATTAGAGAAGGAGGGAGAGGGGGTGAGCAGGGGTGATGTAGTCTTTGTTGATCAACATAATACAATAAATCTTTATCCCATCAGTCTGTGCAATAAAGAAGAACAAAAAAAAGAATTTTTCCCTTACCAACACTGTATTTTTGTTGCGTCGCAAATGCAATGAGTTCCTGCAGAGTACAGACAGTATCACGACTCACGTGTGTAATGCTGCTGACGTAGTACATGCATGTGCTGCACCTTGTTTACAAGCAGAGGAAAGCACACGCATACATCGTGGTACTCTTGATAATGACAACAGACTGTCCCAGAAGGGAAGAAATCATTTAATAAAGTCATTATTTTTGTTTTCTTGGCACACAAAAAGCATTCTCATAGCTTCATAAATTACAGTTGAACCACTGATGCCACATGGACTATTTTAACAATGTCTTTACTACCTTTCTGTGTCTTGACCGTGGTGGTACCCTTTCTGTCTATGGAGGGTGAGAAAGCTCTCGGATTTCATCAAAAATATCTTAATTTCTATTAAGAAGATGAACGGAGGTCTTGCAGGTTTGGAACGGCATGAGGGTGAGTAATTAATGACAAAACTTTCATTTTTAGGTGACCTATCCCTTTAAGTGGGAGGAACATTCATTTGGAGGAACTGCACTACCTTTTAAAAGTTTGTAAATTCATAAACTTTTTTTTTACATCTTTGAAAGAAGTCTCTTCTGCTCACCAAGGCTGCATTTATTTGGTCAACAATAAATGTAAAAACAATAATAATGTGAAATATTATTACAATTTAACATAACAGTTTTCTATTACATTTCTATATTGTGAAATGTAATTTCTGTTATCAAAGCTGCATTTTCAGCATCATCACTCCAGGCTTCAGTGTCACATGATCCTTCAGAAATCATTCTAATATGCTGATTTAATGCTCAAGAAACATTTAATTATTATCAATATCTCATCATTATAAAATGTTAGAGCAAACATTTCTGTTTCAAATAAATGCTGTAATTTTTAAAAGAAATTTGTCAAAAAATCCTGAAAAATATGAAGCAGCAGAACTGTTTTCAACACTGATAATAATCAGAAATGTTTCTTGAGCAGCAAACCAGCATATTTGAATAGGTGTGTTCGACTTGAACCATGGCGGCGGTCAACGAGTTTAGTCAATAGTGTCATAATCACCAGGCTGGATTCGATTTGCGAGTGCAATAACAGTTTATTGACAGTTCCAATAAACAGAAACAGGACGTGAAGCAAGTGGATGATCAAAGCTCCGGGTAGCACAGGGATGCGAATGGGCAGCCTAACCTCCGGGACACAGTCCAGGGAAACGGAGAGAACCGGAACAGAAACCAGGCGAAGAAATCCGGGAGCAGAGAAGCTGGAACGTGAACCTCACACACGAACGGAAACAAACGATCTGACAACACAGGACGGAAAACACAGGTGTTAAATAGCTGAGCCAAACAAGCCACAGCTGGCGCAATCACACGATAATCACTGCCACGCCCTCACACTCCCAACATACACACACACACACACACACACTCACACACACAGAGAGAGAGCGAGAATGAGCCTGTAAACCCATGAACCGTGACAGTACCCCTCATCCCAGGAGCGCCTCCTGTCGCTCCCAGGCGAGCCTACCCGTTGATTGTAATCATCAATAAGGGAGTGATCCAGAATGTCCCTAGCCGGAACCCAACTTCTCTCCTCCAGACCGTAACCTTCCCAGTCCACCAAGTACTGGAATCCGCGTCCCCTCCGCCTGGAGTCCAGAATACGATTTACCGAATAGGTGGGCTCCCCGTCTACGAGACGCGGCGGTGGGGGAACCGGAGCTGGCAGATTAATGGGTGAGTGAAAAACAGGTTTCAATTTGGAGACATGGAAAACGGAATGAATTCTCCTGTACGCTGGAGGGAGTTTGAGGCGGACTGCCACTGGGCTAAGGATCTTGGTGACAGTAAAAGGGCCAATGAATTTAGGCGCTAACTTGTTAGAAATGGAGCGGAGCGGAATGTCTTTGGAAGAAAGCCACACTTTTTGACCCACGACGTAGACAGGAGGCATTGTGCGTACTCCACCCATGGAGTACCCACAAGACGACGGATTCTGTGTAACCAAACATCGCAACACCCTCTCGAGGTCCTGATTGGCCCGCTCGGTCTGGCCGTTGCTCTGTGGATGGAACCCAGAGGATAGACTGACACTCCCCCCCAGTAACCAAAAAAACTCTCTCCAGAATTTGAAAATAAACTGGGGCCCCCTGTCGGAGACCACGTCATTCGGAAGGCCATGAATGCGAAAGATGTGATCAACTACAGTAACCGCTGTTTCCTTGGCAGAATGAGCCGCCTTCAAGAACCGGTCCACTACGGTTAAAACAACCGTATTACTCTGGGAGGGTGGGAGGGTGGGAGGGCAGTAACGAAATCAAGCGCGATGTGGGACCAGGGTCTCGAAAGGACTGACAGTGGTTGAAGTAGCCCCTCTGGGGGTCGACTGGAAGTCTTACCACGAGCACAAGCCGAACAGGCCAAGACAAAATCCCGGATGTCACGAGCCATAGAACGCCATAGAACTAGTACAATTTACTCCTGGGTGACAAGCTACGTTGGAACAGTGACCCCACCGAATGGCGTCGGACCGTACTCCCTCCGGCACAAATAGTTGACCCGGCGGGCACGCGGGCGGGGGTGTTACCCCTTCTAAGGCCGTGCGGACCTTTCACTCGATCTCCCAAGAGAGTGTGGAGACCACAAGTCTCCCTGACATAATGCTCTCGGGAGAGGGTCGGTGTTCAGAATGGTCAAAAATGCGGGATAACGTATCGGGTTTGATGTTCTTAGAACCCGGGCGGTAGAAAATAGAAAAATCAAAGCGGCCGAAAAAAAGTGCCCACCGAGCCTACCTGGAGTTGAGTCATTTGGTGGATCTAATGTACTCTAAGTTCTTGTGATCGGTCCAAACGATAAAGGGTACCCCCGAACCCTCTAGCCAGTGACGCCACTCCTCCAACGCTAACTTGACTGCCAGCAACTGCAACTCCCTGTTACCAATGTCGTAATTGCGTTCAGCGGGAGACAAACGACGAGAGAAAAAAGTGCAGGGGTGCATCCTGTCGTCCGAGGCCGAGTGCTGGGAAAGAACAGCACCTACCCCCACCTCCAACGCGTCGACCTCCACCACAAACTGACGTGTAGGGTCAGGGGCCACGAGGATGGGAGCCGAAACAAAGCGGCTCTTGAGGTTGGTAAACGCAGAATCGGCTGCGCTGGACCACCTGAACGTCGCTTTGGTGGAGGTCAAGGCGGTCAGAGGCGAGGCTAGTTGGCTGAAATTGCGAATGAAACGCCGGTAGAAATTGGCGAACCCCAGAAACCTGAGTTGGCCAATCCACCACAGCCTTAACCTTGTCGGGATCCATGCGCACCCCCTCGGACGAGATGATGTACCCCAAAAACGGAACCGACTGTGCATGGAAGACGCACTTCTCCGCCTTGACAAAAATTAACGAGTACCTGAAAAACCGCGGGGGAGTTGGACAGCCCGAAGGGCATGACCTGATATTCAAAGTGCCCCCTGGGGGTATTAAACACGGTCTTCCATTCATCCCCCTTCCTAATGCGGACCAAATGATAAGCATTGTGTAAATCCAACTTGGTGAAAATGGAAGCTCCCTGCAGCCGCTCGAAATATATTTCTCCATGGCCTCTCTCTCAGACAGTGAGTATAATTTGCCTTTAGGCGGAGACGTACCTGGCACTAGATCTATAGTGCACAGGGGCACAGTCATAGGGACGATGTGGAGGAAGAGAAGTAGCCCTGGACTTACTGAACACTTCCTTCAGGTCAAGGTACTCCTTAGGCACGTTAGACAGGTTCACCGACTCATTCTGCAACAAAGAACAAGACACAGACGAACAAGCAGACACAAGACAAGAAGCATAACAGGAGTCACTCCACGCAGACACAGAATTGTGACCCCAGTCCACCCAGGGATTGTGGTGGACCAGCCAGGGATGGCCAAGGACAATAGGGGTCAGTGCGGATGAAGTGAGCAGCAGGGTGATCTTCTCCGAATGGTTACCGGATGTGATGAGGGTAACCTGGCCGGTGGTGTGTGTAATGTCGGGAAGCGTTTGTCCATTAAGTGCATTGACAAAAATCTTGTGAGTGAGAGGAAAAATGGGGATGTGAAGGCGAAGAGCCAGATCAATGTCCATGAAGTTACCTTCCGCTCCAGAATCCACCAAGGCCAGGCAGTTGTGAGATGTTGCTGCCCATTGCAGTCTAACCGGGAGGAGAGTCGTGGATGAGGATTTTTCCAGCGATAATCCGCCCGACAGTAACCTTGATTCTACTGTTGGGCTGGTCCTTTTACCGGACAGTCCACCAGGAAGTGGCCGGCCGCACCACAATAAAGGCAAAGTCCCTTTGCTCTCCGATGCTCTCTCTCCTCCCGGGAAAGCCGAGCTTCTTGGTCGAATGCGGGGATGACCATATTCGTGGGGACAGTGACTGGACGTGTGGGGAACTCTGACACCAGAGTGTGGGAGCAAAGCTGATCATGCTGCTGTAACCGCAGAAACAGGACGTGAAGCAAGTGGATGATCAAAGCTCTGGGTAGCACAGGGACGTGAATGGGCAGCCTAACCTCCGGGACACAGTCCAGGGAAACGGAGAGAACCGGAACAGAAACCAGGCAAAGAAATCCGGGAGCAGAGAAGCTGGAACGTGAACCTCACACACGAACGGAAACAAACGATCTGACGACACAGGACGGAAAACACAGGTGTTAAATAGCTGAGCCAAACAAGCCACAGCTGGTGCAATCACACGATAATCACTGCCACGCCCTCACACTCCCAACATACACACACACACACAGAGAGAGAGTGAGAATGAGCCCGTGAACCCGTGAACCCATGAACCGTGACAGATAGAAGTTGGGGACAGAGTTGAAAATGGACATTTCAAGTTGGAGACTTTCTGCTCTCGGTAACTGCACCGGCTGAGTCACCTGTCTCCTCTCGGAGCACTATTGTGGTACTTTGATGCCACACGTGACAGAGACTTGGCGTCAGATTTCGCTCAATCTGTGTACCGCCTCGTTAAGTCAAACACACCTTATGATTTCTGAAGGATCATGTGACCCTGAAGACTGGAGTAATGATGCTGAATGTAGCTTTGCAACACAGGAATAAATGACTTCTCTAAGAATATAAAAATATAAAAATACAAAATTATTTTAAAAATTATATTAATTTCACAATATTACTGTTTAACTGTATTATTAATCAAATACACAAAGTTGTGGCAGGCAGAAAAGACTTTAACATACCAAATCTTATGAAACGGTAGTGTATGTTTGAAATTTTACTTACTAGTCCAATGGTTTATAGCACTTCGGAGAAGGAGGTTCACTCCGAGTCTGTTGATGTGCAGCAGGCCATCAGCATGGAAAAATCTAGGAACAAAACAAGCAATTTGTCACAGAGACAACAATATTTAGTATGCCGTTGCTGGTTTATTAGAAGGAAATAAGCTAAAGTACAGGTAAAATGCAGAAAATAGAAAGAATATACAGAATATATAATATACTACAACTAGATAACAGAATCAGTTTCTTAAAATTACTGCAATAAATAAATATATAACTTTGCAGAAAAAAAGAAGAGAATAATGATGCATGGTGATATAGGTGAAATATAGTTTGTGGAAAAAAATGCATATTAAGTTATTTCATGAGCTTCTTCAGTTCTCCTGTATATTTCCTGCTGAAATTTTGAAACCTTGTAGCTTCCCATCTGTTGTGGAGGGTTTATTTCTGTCCTTCTGAAATCACAGAACCATTTTTATCAATATTCGTTTACCTTAAAAGATCAAAACGCATTTGAACTTGTTTTCAGCCATTTAGGTTAAATAAATTTGCCTACTTCCAATAACCCATAGTCAAAATGGCAGTAAAACCTTTACACTTCAGTCAAAACCTGCTATATACACACGAGAAGATTTGATTAAAAGCCCAAAGTTTCATAAACAAGAGCTCAATCTCTAAAGTTAGCCTACCTCGTCTGTGAGAAGCTAACGGACTTTTTCGAAGATATTAAACCATTTCTATAAAGTAAATATTCAACAGAAACCTGTCAATTACAAGTAAGAAAGGAGTCAGGAACAGTTTTATGTAACATTTGTATGATTTAAGGCACGTAACTTACCTAAAAGCAGTGACAACATCAGCGAGAGAGTTTTCCTGCCGCCCCGTTTCCATGGCAACTCCTTAAAACGCCAAAGTCACACAGTAGTAGTAAGTATTATTAAAAACTTTTACTTTTGTTTTAAGAGGTAGCATTCACATGCATACATCTCTGATGACTGCTTTGAATTATATGCATCTTCATGTTATTTGATAAGCATAATCCAGTGCTCTTAATTATAATAACTGTTAACTGTTTTAAAACTGATGCATACTTCTGATATTTTACAGATATCTGATACTTCACCAGACGAGTGGACTTACTGACATCCACTTCATTGTCAGTCCAAAGCCTTTACATTAATGGTATGTATGAAACTCACATTTTTGCTACTTTTAAAATCTCTTTGTCTGACAATGTTGCAAATGTTAATATTAATCTATTATTTTTCTCTCTCCCTGTCCATTGAATGTGTCAGTGTATTAAGGGTGCACAGTAGCAGTTGCAGTTAGATTGGAGTTACCGAAACATCCAAAACATCCACACTTTGCACATTTCTGCCATTATCCATGTACGTATTCGAAGTGTGCGATATAATTTTACAGTTTGTTTTAGGAAGACTCTATTGTATTTCTTGGCCTACCATTCACAGTCCTAGAACTGAGGTCTAACAGTTATCTGTAATCAGTCTTCGTTGACCACGACTGGTTCTTATTATATTATAAGTTTACATTTCTTAGAATACTAATGTTACTAAATTACTGAAATTAAGTTTGATATTTCCACAGTAGTACTGAATCTCATTTTTTAACTGTGCATTTTCCAGGCTGCAGATGAAGCCCTCATCCCAAGATGCATTGAGGAGACAATGCCCATGATAGACCAGGGGACATCAGGATCGTCAATAAGGGCCAGAAAATCTTACACTGATTTGGATAACTTGGCACTAGCTACTGCAAAATTCAGTTGCCCATCTAACTGAATTCACCCAACCACTGAAAATTCTGAAAATGAAAATTCTGGTATCATTTACATACCCTCAAGTTGTTCAAAACCTGTATGAATTTCTTTGTTCTGCTGAGGAGTATAATGGTGACTCTTTAAAATCAGCACACTTTCAAAGTCCTTCTTAAAAAAATGTAGAATTTTTTTTATTACTTTATTTATGCTGTTATTGTTCTTATTGTGTAATATTGTATTACGTTAAGCAAGTTTTGTATTACGTTAAGTAAAGAAGTGTAAATTTATTTTTGGATTTTGCTCTTATATGGGGTTATATTATATTATATTATATTACAACATGCATTTCAAGCAAATGAACTATTTCTGTAACATGCTTCTCTGTATATTTGTAATCTGTATGGATTGTTGTGTACTATTAAAAAAAATGTTTTCTTCCAAAATATGTTTTTGCTTATTGCCTTGCTTAAAAATCTACACTATTAAGGTTGCTAAAATGCTATTATTTATTTAAAAATGTAATACTTATAGTTTACCAGTTTTTTTAAATTCTGTTATTAGTTCTGGATTTATCGTACATTTTATCATAGTTTTATGTAATTTATTGAAACACCACTGCATATGGTGGATAAAGCTTTAATTAAAAAAAAAAAAAAATCATGTTAAATCAACGTCGTGGTTTGCGGGGAAATGAAGAGGAGGAGCGTGGAGATCCAAGACACAGAGTTTATTAAATAATCCACAGAGAAACAGGAACGGACAGGAAACAGCAGGGAACCAACGCAAACACAACGAAAACTGACTGAGTAACAATACAATAAGACAATGCAATCACCGACAATCAAAGGTGAACACAACCAACCTTAAATACACAGACGAACCAATCAGGGGGAGACAGGTGAACAATCAAACAGTGACATCATAATTACAAACGGAACAGGAAGGACCAAATAAGGGCATACGGGGAAAAACACACAAAAACAGTCCAAAAGGTCTGACAGTAACATGACATAAAAAGCATAAAAATAACATTAAAAAATCATGTTCATTTGACGAACACAAGTTACGTAACATAAACGGAGATAAATTATGTTGAGAGAACATAATAAAAATATGTGCAACCGATATTACATATACATATTTTTAACCGATAACCGATACATATTTTTTTATGTTAATCCAACAGATTTTTTTTTTTTTCAGTGACTTAAAATGTTGATTACTGTATATATGCATATAAATGTAAATAAAACTGGGAAAGTTTGTTTTCCTACGTTTCGAGGTAACACTGTCCAGGATCTGCTGTAGTTCAAACACAGACACCTCTGAGTCCTGCGTGAGGACAAGACCATGCATAGTGGGAAAAAAAATAAAATGATAATGACCCAAAACAGAAAATGATCAGCCATGTGACTTACATTTCCAGCAATCTGATTGAAAAGGTGTTTGAAATGTGGGTCCACATCACTCTCAGATATGTGTTGCTGGTAAAGGAAACAATTATAATTAATTGAAGAAAAATAATTTTTGATTTCATATGGGACAACATCACCTGTGCAACATCACCACCATGTGGTCTAAAATGAGAACTATATAAATCCATGTTTTTTAAACTACAAATGTTGTGACAAACCTGGCAGCAGGTATATATATAAATAAAAGCTTAGTTTGTTAGACCACAGATCCACTAAACAGATTTATCTGAAGATTAAAAGCTATTTTTTTTTTCCCCCTGCCTTAGAGAATGATGTGAAACAAAAGCCACCAGAAGTGGAATGGGACTCACATCAATGGAGCAGCCCAGTAATGATCCCAGCATCAGTGCTTTCTGCATGAGCTTAAACAGGTGTGGAGGAGCTTTGCTCAGCTCATAGTCCTCAGAGATGCCTCCAGTGAAATCCTCAAAACCCTCAGTGGTCAAACCTCCCACCAGAGCTTCATATGAGCCATTTAACCTTCAAAATACGGTAGAAATCAGCATTACCAGTTGGTCAGATCATTGATCATTGACATGTTGTAAGAACACTGTGTGTTTTCTAGGCTGTGGTTTATTTACCAAGTGTTTCAGATGACTCAATATCTTATTGTTCAGCATTACAGTTCAGGTAAGTAGTAGCAGGTAATTTATGATGAAAACACACGCTTATTTTGCGTACGCCTTTTCCAACAGGGCACTCCAGAACTCAGAGCCCTCGGCTAAATAAATAAACAGCAGCTTCTGCTGGGCAGCCGGTCATCAATTATAGCGTCCACCCATTCACCAAACTGCTAAAACTGGGGAGATGAGAACAACACCAATCAGTCTGACAGTGTCCATTCAATTTTTTATTGGAATTATAATCCTCAAAAGAGGTCCAAAAGTCTTAGACCACTCGTGAAAGTAATTAATTTTGCTTTTTTTGTTGTTGTTGTTTTTTTTGTTTTGTAGCTTTTGTTCCAGGTTTAAATTATATTTTCAATCTTAGACCTTCAGTGTGGTCTCAGACTTTTCGATCCCACTATATGTTCTGACCTGGACTTGAAAGATGCCGGCATAGTCCTGTGTAAAACTCTGTCCAGGTGGAACCACACATTTCAGAATCTCATTATCCAGAGTCAAAGATGCGATAGCCGCCAGCAACCAACAGTCACCTGCCAATGTGTCAAAAATCATTAGATATTTGCATTATGCATTATCTGCACAATGCTCATTATTTTATTTTCATGAAAACTGACTTCCAGGTCACCTAATACAGATTTAGCCTTCCAGGATCAACTTGGGCTTTGGTGTTTTGCTCAAAGAGTATCCTGGGTGTATGTTTCTTGCTCAGTGGCAATGACTGATGGATTCACCATTGTGGGGTTTGAACTTACAACTTTCAAGCTTAGGTCTTCAACCACTCCCATGTCTCACAATATGTTTTTCCACAGCACAAGAAATGCACTTGTATTGTGAGGTAACTTTAATTAGTGGTTGCTAAATCTAGCATCACTATTGTTGTTGCTCATACTTTGTTCTTAACCACTTAGCACTACACTTGAGAACGTATTTTATCCCATGTGTATGAGCACTCTTAAATAAAGATTCTAAAAGATGGTTTTCACAGTGATGCTATAGAAGAGTCATTTTTGGTTCTTTAAAGAACCTTCCAGTGAACAGTTCTAAAAGAACAACTTCTTCTTCTCAATATTCTGAGGAAACTTTTCCACCATAAAGAACCTTCTTTTTGGGATGTAAATTTCCATGGACGTTAAAAGTTCTTCATTGAACAACTGATATAAATAAAGCACCTTTATTTTTAAAAGTAAATGATACCTCTTACTTTATATACCTTTTAAGCTTTTTACCAAAATGGTTAAAAAAATCTTTAAGGGATCCCTGGGTATTAAGACTTGTAAGGCTTAATATAACGTAAATGATGTCTCCAATATGTAGTTGAAAACCCATTAAAAGATTTACATTAATTTAAAAAATCCACACCACACCATATTCAGGTGTACAATTACACAGCGTAACACTATAACCTCTAATTGTTCTCACATTGTCCCTTTTTAAAGGAGCTCTGCTCAAACCCTGAGTTCATTGTGGATGGTGCCAAGCGGACAGACATCTGCCAGGGAGCTTTAGGTGAGAAAAGATTCTTTTAATCAGAATGATGTTTGGGTGTGTCCTGTAGCAAAATTTATGAATTATTTACAAATTATGATACACTCAAAAACACAATAACAATTACTTTCAACATTTAACCATCAACATTTAATTAAAAAAAGTTTTTAAATGATTAAATGATTAAAGGGTTACTCCACCCCAAAATGAAAATATTGTCATTAATCACTTACCCCCATGTCGTTCCAAACCCGTAAAAGCTTAATTCGTCTTCGGAACACAATTTAAGATATTTTGGATGAAAACCGGGAGGCTTGTGACTGTCCCATTGACTGCCAGGTAAATACCACTGTAAAGACCCAGAAAAGTATGAAAGACATTGTCAAAATAGTCCATCTGCCATCAGTCTGAATTTCATGAAGCGAGAATATTTTTTGTACACAAAAAAAAAAAAAATAAATAAAAATAAAGATTTTATTTAACAATTTGTCTGCTCCGCAAACTGTGTACGCCGTTCTGTGTCAGCTGCACCACACAGATACGTTTTCTATGTATATTTACTCTTTGATTTGAACAAAAACAGAATATCCAGCGTACGCAGTTTGCATCCATCGAATATTCTCCAAAATGTCGCTATGCTGACGCTGAGGAGACGAATTGTTGAATAAAATTGTTATCGAATCGAATAAATTATTTGCGTGCAAAAAGTATTCTCATCACTTCATAAAATTTAGATTGAACCACTGATAGCAGATGGACTATTTTGACAATGTCTTTCATACTTCACACTGAGTCTTGACAGTGGTATTTACTGTACTTGGCAGTCAATGGGACAGTCAAAAGCCTCCCAGTTTTTATCCAAAATATATAGCTTTTATGGGTCTGGAATGACATGGGGGTAAGTGATTAATGACAATTTTCATTTTGAGGTGGAGTAACCCTTTAAGTTCTGAAATTGAAGTGATACAACTCGGTGTCTCCTTCAATTTAAGGGAATCCTGGGTATTAAGACTTGTATGGCTTAATGTAACGTAAATGATGTCTCTTACTAAAATATGTAGTAGAAAACCCATGAAAGATTTATGTTATTTGAAAAAAAAACGTAATTTTGTATATATTTTGGACGCCATCATTTTAATTATGTAAAATGTTTGCACTCTGTGAGCTACTGACACTACCTGTTGCTATTTTTACCACAACTCGGAAAATAAAATACTGATACGATGTCACATTGTGCAGCTTTTGGTTGTAATTTTCAGTCAACGGGCAACAAGAGAAGTGATGTAAATCTTCAATATTTTCCTAGCGATATGAAGAGGAGAAAAGAACGGGAAGATGAACGTGAATGATTAAAACTTTCTAAAGATCCATGTCTTTGTGCTCTCAGCTTCAGCCCTGATGCCTTTGAGGTTTTTAGTCTACGTGATCTCATGACGAAAACCTACCTATGGGAACTTTTTGCAAGATGTGAAATATGTACCAATATGTACATATCACTGCAGTTTCCAACAGAACTTAACACTAGAAGCGGTAAAACAGCGAACACTTGTAATTGTTTTCGTACACAGTTATGATTAGAGCTCCATATGTTTTGTATTTCGATGTAACAAGTTTGCTCGGTAGTTCAGCCAACACGGATCTGGACTGAGGATGTGGAATCCTTGGGTACGAATACAGTGAAAAACATGACGCACAATGAAAGAGACGATGCTTGCGATTGCGTTGTGTCACATTCGCTTTTGTTCATACTATCGGGTGGGTTTAGATGTAGTGCAGATGGTACGTTATTTTAAAATGTCACAGAGCATTAGAGTTATGGCACCACTCAATGGACATTTCAAGTCAAATCTGTGGTGACGCGTACAAAACCAACATCACACAAAACGTACCATTTGTGTGTTCATCTGTTCCGGGGGTTAAAAAAGAACACTCTTTTAGCACCACTCAGTGGACATTTCACATTGAATATGTCCTGAAATGTACATGGCGGTACGTATTTCAAGTCTTGTGAAAAAGTTCCCACTGGTATGTTTTCGTCATGTGATCAGATTGTTTTTAGTAGACCACAGTTACTAATAGAGCTTATAAATGGCAGGGAAGAAATGAAAGATGTAAACATGCTGGCATAATACATTTACTTAATTTCCTAATGATTCTTTGCATAAAAGAAAAACCAATAATTTTGACCCATACAATGTATTTTTGGCTACTGCTACAAATATACCCCAGTGACTTAAGACTGGTTTTGTGGTCCAGGGTCAC
The DNA here is from genome assembly GCA_036247105.1 of Cirrhinus mrigala. Taxonomy (NCBI): domain Eukaryota; kingdom Metazoa; phylum Chordata; class Actinopteri; order Cypriniformes; family Cyprinidae; genus Cirrhinus; species Cirrhinus mrigala. The sequence continues at coordinate 13,807,486 of CM070028.1, forward strand.
ATATAACTCTTTTTACCTGAAATCTTGGGCATGTTCCTTTGGGAAGAGCTACTGAACTATTAATGTCATTGTAAAGCATCTTGATGATAGACCTATTTATAAATGTTGGCCCTAAGACAAAATGATAGAGTGTCTGGAAAGGAAACAGATGCTCCACTATATTAAATGCTTAAAAAAAAAAAAAAAAAAAAAAATCCAAAAATAAAATAAAACCATCTTTTTCAGTTATCTAAGATCATTTTGTCCTTTTTTGGAATCAAAATAATAATCAATAGATTAATATATGAATAGTAGGCAATAGATTAATATTTCTAATACAGTGTTGTAGTACATCTTGCCAGAAGAAATTGAGATGTTCTAGAAATTTACCTGTTTACTCATAATCTAATTCTCAAATGGTCAAATTCAAAACACGAAGTTCTTTAAATGAATTCCCACCTGTAGGGATATAATGTTTCACAGAATAGGATTATTCCTGATTTATTAATAGTTTATACCTGCAGCATTTCTTTCTCAGTGTCTTTAAGATTACAAAAGTATGAGCTAATTTTTGCTCCTTTATCCATCCATTTTGCTCTTGACCTCACCTATACATAATTTGCCTTGCTTATATAAAATTCAACCAGTAAAGATTGGAAATGAATGTTTTTTATTATGCCCATCTGTTAGAACAGATTTGCAACAGTATTAACTGAATTTCTTTCTCTAATCTATTTTTCTTGAGATCTTTTCCATAAGCTATTGAATATTCTCTAAGTTCATATTTAAATGCTCCCATTTTACATACATTTACTACCAATATTAGTTATAATTTTCTGTATAAATGTTTAATGGCCTTCTTGAGTTAACAGGTCAGCCTTAAAATTCCAGTACCCTTTAGAACTAGATTCACACTTTTGTTTTTAACTTAAATCAATGAGCACTAGAAATAGAACTATATAAGCTATATGCATGCTTACAGACAGCTCTCAGTGTCAAGTCAGTAATTAATTCTTGATCTGATATTTGCAATGGGTTTAAAACAAGAAAATCATCTAATGCCTGGATTCTGAGTTCTCCAGATATCAATCAAAAGATCTGAAGAATAACCCATGTTATTTTGAAGAATGTTATTAACTTTGGAAAGATTAAATTTAGAAGGTCGTCTGTTTAGCCACTCGTCTGGAATTAAATTAAAATAACCTCCAATTAGAATAAACTCTGTAGGGTAGGTACTCTTCAGGTCATTTATAATGTCAGTAACTGAAAAGAGCAAATTACTATTCTGGTTGTGATTATTACATCTGTACACATTTATCAAAATAATAGTAATAAAAAAAAAGTCTTATCTAAACTGAGAACAATTGCTAACTAATGTCCAATGTTCTGCAAACAGATAGCAACACCTGCAGATCAATTCGTGCCCTGACTAAAAAATGTCATCACCCCATTGATTACGCCAGAAAGGAGTATTCACAGCTTTTGAGTGAGTTTCTTAAAAAAAAGTTTAGCAAAAAACAAAAATACCTTTCCTTTTACTGAATCTTTCTGATCCCAACAGTTTAAAGACAGAAATGAAACATTAGATAGATAGATGGTTAGATAGATAGTAATGAGAACATAGAACTGTTTGTTAACCTTGAGCTTTGAGCTACTAAATATAGTAACCCTGTTAATGCTAGAAGAAAGTTTCAATTAAATCATACAAAGTGTCCCACATCACTTGCCATCATTCTCACTTATCAAATGGAAATTACTGTCCACATACCTATTAATTTTCTGAAATACATTCCCATTTATGAAACCAAAACCACAAAATCTAACCAACTTTCCTTCTTTTCTGGCTTAATCAGTCTTTGGCCGCAATGCATGTCTTGCCAGTCTTTTCTTGTCAGGTCTCAATTCACAGATCATCAGATTCATTCACAGATACCATGCTCTCAATTTACATTGAACAATTACGTGGAACTCGCATCTTCTCCAAGTTGGACCTGCGGAGTGCCTACAACCTCATCTGGATATGTGGCAATGATGAGTGAAAGACTGCCTTCATAGCACCTTCAAGCCGCTATGAGTACTTGATTATGCCATATGGGCTTGCCAAATCACCCTCTATATTCCAGGGATTCATGAATAAGGTTTTCCAGGAGTACCTCCACCCCTTTGTCATCATCTACACTGACAACATCCTGATTTACTCCCGGACCCTGGCCGAACATCGCCACCATGTAACGCAGGTCCTTCAGAAGCTCTGCGTGTACCATCTGTATCTGAAGCCTGAAAAATGTGAGTTCCACCAGGAGTCCATCCATCTCCATGGATATATCATTAATAAGCATGGCATCCAGATGGACCAGAGAAAGGTCCAAGCATTTAAGGATTGGCCACAACACTCCTCAGTCAAAGTTCTCCAATGCTTCCTCAGATTTGCTAACTTATATAGATGATTCAACTCCAACGTCACCTTATACTCACCTCACTTCTCTGTAACAGGCTCAAGTCTCTGTCCTGAAGCCCCGCAGCCATCTCAGCCTTTAAAGAATCTTTCTGTATAGCTCCTACCCTCTCTCATCCCTGATCTCCCTTTTGTGGTAGTGGTCGATGCTTCCACCTCCAGGTTTAGGAGCTGTTCTGACCCAGTGGCAGAGTGAGCCTCCCATACTCCATCCTTCTATTTCAAGAAACTGTCTCTAGCGGAGTGAAACCACAAACTGCTGGCAATCAAACTGGCTTTTGAGGAATGGAGACACTGGCTGAAGGGAGCCAAACATCTATTTGAGGTCATCACAGACCATAGAAACCTTGAGTATGTTCACAAAGTGCGATTGGCATTCTACTTCACCCGCTTCAACTTTACAGTATTTTACTAGACTTAAGACCTGGACTTAAGAACCAAAAAGTTGATGCTCTTTCCTGTATACACAAACCAGATCCTGATACTTCACCTCTAGAACCCATTCTCCCTCCAGCCATCATTGGTCCATAGATGACCAGATCGCAAAAACCCCACAATCACAGCCAGCTCTGCTGAGAGGTCCTGAGGGAAAGCTCTATGTACCAACAGTTCTTCACTTAACCCTCATGGACTCAGTACACACATATCTGGGCTCTGGACAACCCGGAAGCCAACAAACCCTCTCGCTCATCAGCAACTGGTACTGGTGGCCAAGTTTGCCTAGGATGTCTCCCGATTTATCAGGTGTTGTTTTTTCAAAGGTGCCTCATCAAGTGCCCACTAGGAAGCTGGCCTCACTACCTATTCCCCGTGGACCCTGGTCCCGCACTGGAATATACTTCCTCACAGACTTACCATCCTCAGTATATAAAACCTGCATCCTGGAAGTGGTAGACTGCTTCTTAAAGGCTTTTGATCCTGTCGCTCACCTGTTACTGAAATTAACCCCTTCATCAGAAAAGGTGTAAAACATCATGATCTTCATCATGTTCTGCATGAACTGAACGGGCTAGAGGATGGCATCTGAGATGGCAGGACTTAAATTCCTCCAATAATAACAACTCCTGCAATGAATTGAAATCAGCTACCTGACACAGAGCACACCACTTACCAACAATATGCTTTTATCGCATGTGAATTCCACAAATGTCTGGTTACTGCTTTTCTTGTAGTTCCTGAAACACTGACGTTAGGCTTCAGGAATGAGTTCATAAGCACGATGAACTGCTGACTTTATGCTTTCGTAATGCAAACTCTCAAACAAACCTCCTGAGCCTTTCCTATTAAGGTAAAGTGTTTTTTTTTTTTTTTTTTTGGCAAGGATATTAAAAACGGTTGTTGTTTTTTTTTTGTTTTGTTTTTTTTGCTTTGCCATCATGGTGTATGGAGTGTAGACTGATGTGAGAATAAGTAATTTAAAGCAGTTTAACATAAGGCAGCAACATAACAAAATGTGAAAACAATCAAGAGGTATGAATACTTTCGCAAGGCACTGTATATTCACAGCAGAGCTGTATTTGTAATATCTGTGGGTTTACAATGGGTGGAGGAAGTCAAACTAGACAGAGTTCAATTTTAATTAGATTTAGCAGAATTACAGAGTGTTAATAAACAAGATTCTAATATTCCAATAAAAAATATGGCAACACTTTACAATAAGGTAATATTTGTTAACATTAGTTATGTATTAACTAACATGAACAAACAATGAACAATAAATTTATTACACTTTCATTAATCTTTGTTAATGTTACTTAATAAATATACAGTCGTTCATTGTTAGTTCATGTTAGTTCACAGTGCATTAACTGATGTCAACAAACACAATTCGTGATTTTAATAACGGAGTAGTAATTGCTGAAATTAACATTAACTCAGATTAATAAATGTTGTAGAAGTATTGTTCATTCTTAGTTCATGTTAACTAATGAACCTTATTTTATAAAGTGTTACTAGAAACATACACAGCACTGCTAAACTTAAAAAAATTACAAATAGATGTTCAATTCTGTTGAAAAGGCATTAAATGACAAATAGAGATTTCTCTTGGAAAAAATTAAGGAAAAACATTAATTAAAAGCAACACAGATAATCACTGGCAAAAGATTTGGGACTCGGATAATAAAGGAAGACAATATTACAGTGTTACAAAAAAATAATTAAGGTTAAAACAATTAATTGTAAAAACAGAAGAGAAGAAATCAGTTACACAAGACAATGGTAAAGACACACAAGACTTAATAATACATTTTTTTTTCTTATGAATAAAGTGACCACAGATAAATGTGAGGTTTGTAAATTAAAATAAATTGTAGAGCAAATATAAGGAAAAAAGAGAAAAGAATGTAAAGAATGCATCATCAAATTAGGAAGGAAATGGGATATAAAAGGTATTTTAGGAATAGATAAATCTCAGGTGGAAGTTGTTAAGGCATTAATGAATTTTTCCGAAACTGGTCTTATTTAAAATGAGATTAGTGAAGCCATAAATTTATATACTCCAATGTAGTAGCTGGGGGTTATGATTCAATATTGTATTAATGCATGATTTTACGGCAGAAACAATGTATTATGCTATTTTGGTGGAAACTATGGTAACTGGACATAAAATTATCAAAATTTGCAAATATGAAAAATGTGAGTTAGTCATCTTTATTATAGCTAATTGTTAAGCAGATGAGCGCCTTAAAAATTACATTTTTAAATCAATTCCGAATTTGGTTGAATTGACTCTGATTTTACTTTTGGGTATTTCAGGTCTGCTGCATCCTCTTCATTTAAATTGCAGGAAATTAATGGACTTCTGGTGTAGTTATGGTGAGTGGATTTTCAATTAAGGGCCAAGCAGAGCCACTGCAAAACACAAAACACATCTGTAAATGATAACACTACACTGAGAAGATACAACAATTTTAATCCAAGTTCACACTTGTGCATTACCTGCAGGATATTCAGGTCAATTATTCCGGTGTACTTCTTATTAAACCTTTTAAACATTTCTGCATAGAGCACAGATGAAAACGTTACAGTAAACCATTATCATAAATCCTGTTTATAGTCATTTATTTATGGTAATTTAGAACAATTTAAAACAGCAAAACTTACTGAAGAGCACTTCCAGGCGAATCAGGCAGCCAACGAAGGAATCAAAGTCAATGCCGTGCTGCTGATTGGCATAACGTGAGATTACCACCTGAAGTACGTCACAGTTCAGATGGATCCCTGTGGATAAAAGCAAATACAATCATTAATGCACTCGTTATTGTGACCACTTTTAGAAGAAATGAATGTCTATATTGTTCACAATGTTTAGACTAATAAAGTGCCTTTCACACATAGTCTTTATTGGTTATCGTTAAAAGATCATGATGTGTGAACAGGATCTTTTCAAAAATACTGATGAATTTGTTCTGCCAATTTTCTGGCGTACACCCCTTCAATGTTTACAAACACAACACTTCGAGGTGCAGCCGTTAGGAGGTCATTTGAGGTTGATGATATCACAGAATTTACCTGGTATTGTGAAACGGATGTGTGAATGGTGCTTAACCGGTAAAAATACGAAACAACTTTGCCTGTGTGATTTTTGTATTCACCAGGTAAAGTTGTTATGGTAATTTTGTGGTAATTTACTTGTATTTCTGTGTGAAAGGGGCTATAGACTCATTACCTGCTTCTTTCAGAGCAGCTCTCATCTCATAGGAACTCATAGTGCCTGAGTTGTCGGTATCATGCTTCTTAAAAACCTTCTGGTGAAGTATGACAGAAAATAGACCTACACATTCAGTATTTAACATTGCTAAAAAAAATTGCATTTTTTCAGAAATGAATGTCCACAAAGTTGTTGCTCTGTGGTAGGGATGCACAATAGATCTGTATCATATCAGTTATTGTCTAATATTACAGATTTTTCATTTATCTTTAAATTACACCAAGATATATATTATACCAAATATTTCTGGATCTTTATCCACAGTTTGTGAAACTCCACAAGGCCGAGTTTGCCGCTGCCATCTCTCTGGATTGAGGTTAAGTTAAGGGTTATGACAGTGTTATGATTCATTTGGTTAAAAGGACTTTTTTAATTTGTTGAGAATATTAATCTACAAATGAAACATTCAGATAATCTGCGATTCAAATCCTGAACTCCTGGAGATTTAAGAGGAAATGCTGGGGGGTTGTAAGTTGAAATTCAAAATGAAAGCAAAATAACAGACAGTTTTTATATATTATGGTAATATTATTTAAGAAATATATTTTTTTATAAGATACAAAAAAATAGGAATCCGACATCAATATGTGAACGCATTATTAAAGGTGACATATCATGAAAATCGGACTTTTTCTCTGTTGAAGTGCTATATAATAAAATCGTGTCTCCGGTGCATCTACCAATCCAGAAAATATGAAAAAGAACAACCCAGTAAATTTTTTTTGGTAAGCCTTTCTCTGCCAGTTTGTGAAAAACCAAGCCATTTAGATTTTACTTAGAAAGGGGATCTTATTATAATATTGCCATCACTTAATTTGCACGTTTCCACTCACGGCACCACCATTGTGTTTTTGCAAGTGACAATGGAGTACCAGTTCTAAAGCCATGGCAAAAGTTCGAGCAAAGCATGCTAACTGTTCTGTCATTGGCCCGCACAGGTGAGCACAGATCACTATTCAGAGTCCCAGGAGGAGACAAGAGAGCAGATTTAATATAAACATGATCTCTTTCCCAGCTGTTTACCTTCACAGACATACCATTTTTTTTTTTTGTAACTCCTGTGCATTTTTTACATTAATCTCGTGTGTATTTGACAGTTTAAGTGCAATATGACATGGAAGAGAACTTAGTTTGGTACTCACACTCACACGTGCTTCAGATGTGTACAAAACCGTATATCAGAAGTTTAAACTAATATGGTTTAAAATGCATGATTTCAGTGTGATAGACATGATAATCAAAACCAAACGCGATTTTAGCAGAGTATCTGAGGTAGCTGTAAAGGCACAGCCCTATTCTGAAAAAGGGGAGGGGAGCAGCAGCTCATTTGCATTTAAAGAGACATGCACAAAAACAGTGTGTTTCTGCCTCCACTCAAAATAGGTATTTTCAAAATTATATAATAAATGATCTGTTAAGCTTAAACTTCACACACATTCAGGGGACACCTGAGACTTATATTACATCTTTTAAAAAGGGGCATAATAGGTCTCCTTTAAATTACTGAAATATTAAATCTTAGGAGGACGTCAAGTAAATATTGGTCAAAGTGGTTTGGCTGACAAAAAAAAATAAATAAATAAACGTCTGCATGAATCCATGTAGTATCCATTCATGTGATCCAGTGAGGTAAGGATACATCTAGCAGGCTGATAATGTGGCGACAAGTCTCCATACTAAATCCATCTGTCTTCACATCGGTTCCTGTGTGAAATACCACAAAACATGGTCTTATGGACTTGGTCATATATATGTATAAAACGTGTGTGTGTGTGTGTGTGTGTCTGTGTGTGTGAAAACAACTGGGAAAGTTTTTTTTCCTACGTTTTGAGATAACACTGTTCAGGATCTTCTGTAGTTCAAACACAGACACCTCTGAGTCCTGCAGAGTGAAGACAAGATCATACATAGTGGGAAAAAATAAAACGATAATGGCTCAAAACTGAAACCAGCCATTTGACTCACATTTCCAGCAGTCTGATTGAAAAGCTTTTTGAAATGTGGGTCCACATCACTCTCGGATACGCATCCCTGGGAAAGAATAAAACTTTAGGCTTTTTAGATGTTTTTTAATTTATATCTGAATTTATATAAACATCTTTCTTTTAACTAATAATACACACAGTGTTTGTAAATGATAAATTTACCTTTTTAAAATCTGCACTGATGTCCATGTCCATTAGGCTGCAGGGACGAGAGTCAGAAACATCCATTATTCATTTGAGTGCAAATACAAGAATGTTTAGGGTACAGTTATAATTTATTGGTCTGACAATCTGGGCCCGTATTCACAAAACATTTAATCTTACCACTAAGAGTTCTCCTAAATAGTTCTCCTTCTGGAGCAGCAGTGAATGTTTGAACCTGTTGTGTTTGAGTCTCTCAATTGTCCATCAAAAGATGGATCTCAAAAAAAGTCACTGCTGCAAATAATTGTGGCTGAAGAGAATAAGACAAGAGTTCTTGCCCAACTTGTTAATGAAAAGGATATAATCAAAGGGAAATTTGGTGGGAAAAAAGATGCACAGGAAAAACATATGTATGCAAACAAATGCAGAGTATTTCTAAAATATTTATGTTTCAAGGCAGAATGCAGACGACAGCCATTTTAGCTTGTTTTTTTGGTAACTGTAATGGTGCCTGTTGGTCTCTGCTGGTAATTGGTTGCTTTCTGTTGGTGGCTTGTTAAAACCACTAAATCTTAAAGGAGAAGTCCACTTCCAGAACAAAAATTTACAGATAATTTACTCACCCCCCTGTCATTCATGTCTTTCTTTCTTCAGTAGTAAAGAAATTATTTTTCTTGAGGAAAATATTTCAGGATTTCTCTCCATATAGTGGACTTCAATGGTGCCCATGAGTTTGAACTTCCAAAATGCAGTTTAAATGCAGCTTCGAAAGGCTCTAAACCAATTCTAAGCCAAGGAAGAAGGGTCTTATCTAGTGAAACAATCGGTCATTTTCAGAGCAGTTGGGGGAACGGTGCCTTGCTCAAGGGACTCACCTCAGTCGTGGTATTAACCAACACTCTCTCCACCCTCAATACCACGACTGAGGTGAGTCCCTTGAGCAAGGCACCGTTCCCCCAACTGCTCCCCGGGCACCGCAGCGATAGCAATATGGCTGCCCACTGCTCCGGGTGTGTGTTCACGGTGTGTGTGTGTGATCACTTCTCACTACTGTGTGTGTGCACTTGGATGGGTAAAATGCAGAGCACAAATTCCGAGTATGGGTCACCGTACTTGGCCACACGTCACGTCCTTTCCTTTCCTTTCCTTTAATAATCTTAGAGCAAAAATGCAGGAGTCCTAAATTTAGGATTGACGTACCCATTATTTTTAAGATTTTGTCCTAAATCGGCAAGTTATGAGCTACTCTTAGCCTTAAGATGTTTTGTGAATACAGGCCCAGATGTTTTAGAGCAGGGGTGCCCAAACTCTGTCCTGGACGGCCAGCGTCCTGCAGAGTTTAGCTCCAACCCCAATCAAACACACCTGAACAGCTAATCAAGCTCTTACTAGGCATACTAGAAACTTCCAGGCAGTTGTGTTGAGGCAAGTTGGAGCTGAACTCTGCAGGACATCGGCCATCCTGGACCAAGTTTGGGCACCCCTGTTTTAGTGTAACGATGGGACAAACCTGGCAGCAGCCTCTTTCTCTGTGAACACACGCAGAATGAAGCTTCCGTTGCGGTGCGGCTCAAAAGTGGAGGGGATGATGACATATTCACCCGGAGGCAGTTTGTAGCGCTCGTTCACCTCGCGGCGATAGGTATAGGTGTTGATCGTTGCAGCGGGCTGATGCAACAGTACGTCAGGACCAAGATGAATGTTATTGCAACCTTTAAACTGCAACATTAACACAGATGGATGAAATAACATATTCAAATTTGCTAAGATTGTTATAAATGTATTATACAGAGGAAGGGGACTTGGTGCTAAACATAAAATGGGACGAGTAATTATATTTGAATGATTTTGAGTTCACTCACAAACGTTATCTTGCAAAAAATCTTACTAAACATTTGCATTCCCCAGAGAAACTGCATTCTCACAAAAAGTTTTACAATAACATTTCTTCCCATCTTTTTGTTTGTTTGTTTGTTTGTTTTCCTTTCAGGAGGTCCAACTACTCTTATGTACAAACCATTCAGATGTCATACACACCTCATCTGGAACCTGAAAAACACCAAAACAATCATATTATTTAATGTTCATATCATTTTATCACAAAATTTAGCCACAAAAAAAGTTAATTATCTGTAATGATAATGTCAAAGTAAAAGTGCGTTCCAGATTATTATTATTATTATTATTATTAACATTTCAAGACAGATCTACCATGAGCTCAGAGGCTCAGAGGAAATATTAATCAATATTTCAGCTTCATTTAGGAAAAAAATCTGTAGCCAAGCTCCAGATGATGAACTACACTAATCATGAGAGAGAGTTGGTAACGTTGTCTTTAGTATAGGGATGGGCGTATCAATAAAAAATATCGATACTAAGATGTGTTTTATTTACCAGTGATTTTATTTATTTTACAAAAAATAATGCGTAGAATTAGACGTATAACCTATGTTAGCGAATAATTGTGCAGGATAGAACTATTTTCCTGCTCATCTGAACGCACTCAAATTTTGCGAGACAGAACCAATCAATCACAGAGAGCGTTCTCTCACTTTAGACAGTGCATACAAACAGGGCTGCATTTCCCAAAAGTATCATAATAAAGCATTGATGCTTTTGGGAATGGCAGCCCAGAACAATGCTTGTCAGAAGACAGAAAAAAAAAAAAAACTTATGTTTGAGTTATTTCACAATAAAGAAATTGAAATCGTAGCCTACATAATTTGTGCAATTACATTTATTTAAATGAACATTTAAAGTTCATTGACCATGTTCTATTTTGTAGTAATGTTAATATAAATCACACACTGTCAGAATAAAAAGATTGCATTTTATGTGTACAACAGCCTGTCACTGGCAGCCCCTTCTGAAACTCAGTATTTTCAACTATAGGTTTTGTAGTTACCACAACAGTAAACATATTTATCAATGTGTAAAAAAAGTAAAAATAAATAAAAAATAATTAAATATAATTTAAGTTGCAATTAAGGCATATTAAATGTTAAAATGCATTCCAAATATATGGTTAAGGGTGTACCATTATATATTTTACTCTTAATAAATGCAGTAATTTAAAAGTTAAGTTTAGAAGTATCATATCGGTACCGATATCGATGATACTGGCCTTAAAAGTATTGGGATCGCATCGAAACCATAATAAGTGGTATCACCCGTCTCTACTCTAGTACTAATAGTATCACTGATTGTACATAACCAGTTACCTTATAGATATCGAAGCCAATGGCGTTAGGCTCTCGTCCAAACCGTTTGTATTTACGAAAATCTTTCTGCATCAGACCCACAAGGATTGTGCAGCCGTTCTCTCCATCATAAGGATCGTCATCTTCTTCCTCCAGCTTGATCACAAACTGAGGGTTTGAGCAGAATGTATCTGGAGAGGAGGAACCAAATGATCAGATGGTGGTTAAAATATAAACTTAAGGGTCATTTTATAATTAGGGGTACATTTAGAATTTGACAATGTCAAGAAAAAAGTTTTCCTTTATCCCAAAAACCCAAACATGACCTTACATAGTTACTTTGAATCTATACTGTATACAGTGCTATAAATAAAGGTGATCTGTAGGAATATGTGCATAAAATACCATCTATGTTTGCTACTGTCCACCATGTTACCTTTACTGGGTAACACAGTTGACAGGTAACTTAGTTGATATTTTTAGCGTTTTGGGCCTATACTCAACATGGAGGCCTGGAACTGCTGAGCATATGGTATATTTAGAAAAATATTTTCATAAGCAAAACATAAGTTTTAGTTAAACTGTCTACACAATAATATTTGCGTAACACTGTTGACAGTCAATTAATCCACTCTTGACACAGGTTTGCTAGTTTAACCAATATTAGGGGAAAGAGAGAGAACATAACTTCTAGTGCTTCATCCGTGTGCTTCTAGAGGAAATATCATCATACTGTACAAATTATGTGAGAATGGGACAAACCATTCCTTTCTGAGGGTGGGTTTTCTAGTGGGTAACTTAGTTGACAATAGTTTTCTCGGAAACAAATAAAACAAGTTATATCACAATAAACACTTATTATTTTTGAAGCGATGGTGTCTTAATAACCTAATCTAACTGAAGGAAAAACTATGACATTAATTTATATTTGAGGTAATTTTCATGCTTAAATGCAGAGTAGAATGAGTAACTTTACAAAATCGGACAGTTAAATACCACTTGTATGTGATATGAACTTTATTTTTGAACAAAAGATATGGCTTTTTCAACATATAGTGGTGTGATTGGGAAAAATATAACTGTGTACTAGAAATGTACTAGAAAAGATGAAAATATATTCAAAATATACTTCACAGACATGAGATGTACCCACAATTATAAAATGACCCTTAAACTTATTTTTAAGTGCACTGTGGTTGATTGATTTACCTTTGTTGTTACTGCAGCCCCCTGCGGTGGATCCCTTTCTCCACTCTCCTTCAAACTGGCTGTAGTTCCAGCGGCTCACAGTGTCACTTGAAAGGGCGTCTGGAGTCAGATTACAGATGTCCAACCTGGAGAACTGCTGTATGAAGTCCGAATACGCCATCCTGTCAGGACGAGGAAGATTTGTCAGTATTCATTAATGTACTTCATTGTTGATGGCTGCAAGCTCCAGTTCTCTTACCAGAACTCTCCATCTTCAGCTGAATAAAACAATTTAGCTTTCTCCTCTGGTTGGACGCTCTTCCACTTGTTAGAACTGAAAAGGTCATGGGAAATATTTTAGACGACTGATGTTGAAGGAGTAAGATCTGTTTAGGGAAACTCACTTGTCACTCCAAGGGCCTATCCACTCCTTAAAACCCCACGGGTTCTTGATACGCACCAACTGAACCGGACAGCCGCAAGAGTGAACCTGTAGGTACAATAAGGTGACAGTCATTAGAGCTTCAGTTTTTTTTCCTATCAAATCAATACAGTATATCCATGTCAGTGCTGGTATCTGACCTCTTCTGCGCCTGTGACGGAGTAAGCATGACCCTTCACTAGCTTCAGACTCGTCTTTGTCTCTGTATCCTGTGAACTGGACTTTTAGACATTTTTAATGATAAAAATATTAGAAGATCAGGATTCAACCTGCATTTCCCACATCATAGCAGAAGAATTATTTATTTTATATATTTTCATTAGGGATGAGGGATAACATATCAGCTGTTGTATGAGCCATTAAATACTTTTTAATGTTATCAGTATCAATCCAAAAAATAAAACAGTCCGATATATAGCCAAATTTAGCTTATGTGTTATTGAAACAACACTGTAAAAAGTTTTCACCAGTTTCAACTTAAAAACATAAGTTTACCAGCTGCCTTAAAATTTTAAGTTAAATAAACTTAAAACTACAAGTCATTTTAACTCATTACAATAAAATGAGTAAAAATTACTTGTACTTTTAAGGTGATTTAACTTCTGAGTTGAAATTACTTGTACTTTTAAGTTGATTTAACTTAAAAGGCAGCTGCTAAACTTAAGTTTTTAAGTTGAAACTGGTGAAAACTTTTTACAGTGAATATTCTATTTAACTTCACTTTCTTTCAGAAAGAATGCATTAAATTTATCAAAAGTGACTGAAAAGACATTTATAATCTTGAATATCAAAAATATTTCTAATTCAAATAAATGCTGTTCTTTTAAATTTTCTATTTATCAAAAACTCATAAAAAGTGTATCATAGTTTCCATAAAAAAAAAAAAAAAAAAAAAAAAAACAAACGTAAAAACAACGTAAATACTGGTTTATTATCTATGTGCTTCAAAAAAATAATCATTATCATTATCAGCCACTTACTATGTACTGTAACAAATGTCACACTTTAAACTTGTGGTATTTAGTGTGAGCTACAAGCAGAGGTTCCGTTAACTTTAAAATGTCCGTCACTGACAGAATCTTTTTTTTTTTTTTTTTTTTTTTCAGTGACAGAAAAATCTGATGGCCGTCCGTTATTTTGACAGATTACACTGAGGGTGATGTATTGTAAAATTGTATCTGTAATTCCCACCCCTGTCCAGTTGGTGGTGAGTGCGCTTCAGTGTAGCAGCAGAGCAGGGGATCCAGAAAACGAAACTGTCACAAATGTTTTCCTATGCATTTGATTGCGCACAGACGAGTACACAGAAGCGATTTATCACGCCACATTAAAGAGCGCCAAAATGGTATGTATTGCTTGAATTTCCTAATGAAATGGACAGAATTTGAAATCTGAGACTTTGTTTTATATCAAAAGTAAGCAAAAGCCTAGCCTATTGCTATTTATTGGAAGGAAGACACTCTATGCACTGTTCATTCCTCAGCTGAAAACAGCATAGACCAAAAGATCTATTGTGATTTCAGAATCGATTTTGGTTCATTAACATGAGAATCTATTAAAATGAAGAAATCGATTTTTGTTTGTTTGTTTGTTTTATCCAGCTTTAGCGTATTTTGTTGTTTTTAAACACTGCACTGTCGTCCTGTAGGTTCATGGTTAAACATTAAAATGTGAACAAAAATAAAAGCAATTGGATGTTTTATTCTAATTAAAATACGAAAATGATAATGACTGGTAATAATAGATTATGACAGAATTTTTACGACCCTGTCCATCAAAATGACGGACAATGTTAAAGTCTAGAGCAACCTCTGGCTACAAGTGAGCTAACATTTGATATTTGCACATTAACTAGACCACAGATCCACTCAAATATGTATCTAAAGTCCTATTAAAAGTATTATATATATATATTTTTTTTTTTAACTTGCCAGAGAAATAAATGATGAGAAAAGAAAGCCAAGTGGAATGGGACTCACAGAAATGGAGCACGCCATCAATGATTTCAGAGTCAGTGCTTTTTGCATGAGCTTAAACAGGTGTGGAGGAGCTTTGTTCAGCTCATAACTCTCAGAGATGCCTCCAGTGAAATCTTCAAAACCCTCAGTGGCCCAGCCTCCCACCAGAGCTTCATATGAGCCATTTACCCTTCAAAATACAGGAGAAATCAGTGCCACTAGTTGGTATATCATGGATTTGTGACATGTTGTATGAACACTGTGTGTTTTGTTAGTAGCAGAATTTCTGAATAAACACACACTTACTTTGCATAGGCCTTTTCCAACAGGGCGCTCCAGAACTCAAAACGCTCAGCTGAACGAACAAACAGCAGCTTCCCATTTCTGGTGGGCAGCCGGTCGTCAATGACCACATCCACCCATTCACCATACTGCCAGAACTGAAGAGATGCAAACGACACCAATTAGTCTGATAGTGTCACTTTAATGTATTATTATAATAAGGTTATAAATACACAAATGAGTTCCAAAACTCTGAGACCACTAGTGAAAATAATCCATTTAGCATATTTTCTAATGCTATATAATTTTTAAATTATAAATTATATTTATATATATAACAGTGAAATTTTGATTTAAATTATTTAGATTATGTTTTTTTTTAATCCTAAAATGCTGTAACTTTTCTTCCAGGTTTAAATTAGATGTTTTAATATCAGATCTTCAGTGTGGTCTCAGACTTTTTCGATCACACTGTATGTTCTGACCTGAAAGTGAAAAATGCCAGCATAGTTCTTGGTAAAACTCTGTCCAGGTGGAACCACACGCTCCAGAAGCTCATTATCCAGAGTTAAAGATGCGATAGCTGCCAGCAACCAACAGTCACCTGCAAATGTATCAAATGTCATGGGATACTTCTGCGATATGCTGATTATTTTATGTAAACTGACCTCCAGTGCACTTATGACAGTTACAACCTGGGCTTCAGTGTTTTGCTCAAAGAGTATCCTGACTATATGTGTCTTGCTCAATTGTGATGGTCCATGGAT
This sequence comes from Cirrhinus mrigala, assembly GCA_036247105.1. Taxonomy (NCBI): domain Eukaryota; kingdom Metazoa; phylum Chordata; class Actinopteri; order Cypriniformes; family Cyprinidae; genus Cirrhinus; species Cirrhinus mrigala. Next base: position 13,823,598 of record CM070028.1, read on the forward strand.
TAAGCATTATGGGGTTTGAACCTACAACCTTCAAAGTTAGGTTTTCAACCACTTCCATGTCTCACATTATGTTTTTCCACAAGAAGATATGTGCACTTTGTAGTGTGAGGCAACTTTAATTAGCATTGCCTATACTTTGATCTGAACCACTTACCACTAAAACTTGCATGTATTTTATTTCGCCCCACACCATTTGTACTATGATCATAAAACTGTAAATAATGTTAAACAAAGGTTCCAAATGGGGGTTTTTACAGTGATGCCATAGAACTACCATTTTTGGTCAGTGGATTTTTAAAAATGTTGAAATTAATTGTTATTTATTGTGTTTTTTGAGAAATTGTATCATATAAGCCACATATGTGACATAATTTCTGATATAGCGATTGTTATATTTGTCTGTTTTAACACCCAAACAACACCTTTCTAATCAAAACAGTCTTTTCTTACTTAAAGCTCCTTGGCAGATGTCTGTCCGCTTAGCGCCGTCCACAATGAACTGAGGGTTTGAGCAGAGCTCCTTTAAAAAGGGACAATGTGAGAACAATTAGAGGTGGTAGTATTAGGCTATGTAATGGTACAACTAAATAACAATATGTTTCATTTGCTTCTCACAAAAAGTACATGTAAAACTGTATCAGCATGTATCAAAAAGTATCAACACAAGATCATCCAGCTAAAAAGACCCTTACGAAAACCAAAAAGCCATGGATAGGTAAACCATGGTAACCATAAATTAACCATGGTTTTGCTACACTAACCATAGTTTAACCATGGTATTTGTAGTAAAACTGTGGTTATATAAATGGTAATCAACAAGCCAAAAACATGGTTACTACACTTTTACTATAATAAAACCATGGTTAGTTTTTGTAAGGGGAAACCTGAGCTGCTGTCGGTTACCATATTAGCCCCTTTCACACATACAGTCTTTACTGGTAAATTACCAGTAAATTATAAATCAGCTTTAAGCACTATTTTGTCAGAATCTTCCAACTGATATTGACAGCCATCGACTTGTGTGCAGCCTTATAGCACAGCAGGCTATGCAACGCTCATGCCCTTATCTCAGGGAACTAGCATTCCCTTTCAACAGATCTCTCCCCCTGCGCTGTGCACTATAGGAAATGCATCTGACAGCATTGTGCTATAAGCAAGTGCAGAAAGAAGCCGCTCCGCGAGCCTGTCTGTGGAAACCCCATAATGAGGATTTCTAAGAAATCTGAGCCCACCAGGCTGGGGTCCACAGAACAAGACCTTCTCCACTCACAGAGGGGATTAGGTAAACTAAGCGGACAAAATCCATGCCTAAAGGGCAGGGATGTCCAGGTTATAAAATCTGGTGAAGTTAGACGGTAAAGACCAGCCAGCAGATATCACCAATAGAAACACAGCTGGACCAAGCCCAGGAGGAGGCCATTCCTCTTATAGAATGGGCTCTTACTCCGATAGGACACTGCACGTCCATTAAGGCATAAGCCTGGGCTATAGCGTCAAATATCCAGTAAAACAGTCTAGCAAAGAGTCAAGAGTCAAGCAAACAAAGAGCTGCTCTGAATGCTGGACTAGAGAACTCTGTGTGTACTCTTAAGAGCCCAAACTGGCAGAGTAAATTCAGACCCTGCTGAGTTATGAAGAGCCATAAGGGTGATAACTTGTAGAGCACCTTAGGCATATATCTGTGTCTTGGTTTGAAGACAACTCTGCAGTTGTTAGGCCCAAACTTAAGGCATAAAGCACTGACTGATAGTCCTTGTAAGTCACCCACTTACTTGACTGACACTAATGCCACAAAGAAGGGCGGTCTTAAGTGACAGGGGGAATAAGTTGGCCAACTGGAGTGGCTCAAAGGAAGACCCTGTAGTCTGTGCGGTGTGTTCAAGTGCAGCTTTATGGTCCAAATGCTGCTGACGCAAGGCGACAACTGAAGTTGCGGCCATCTTTGAAACGCCTCTTGGGCAGGCAAGTGGAGCTCCTATTTCTTTCAGTGGGGAAACATCAAATTCTCCAAAACAGTTCACCAAGCTTACGATTACATTTCATATTTGAAATCACCAGTGAAATCTGACAACAACTGCCTCATAAATATTGTTCCTTAAGCTCCAATAGTGTTAAAAAAAACGCATGCTGCCTGTTTCTATAGGAACCGGAGCTTCTAACGGCAGCTGTAGTGACACACTGACTTTACCGATTATCGATTGGCTCATTTATTCTGAAGGCGGGGCTTCGCGGGCATAATGAGCATTGCATTTTCCCCCATTTAAAACTATATGAGTGACACATCTTGGTATTCTATAGTTTTTGGCGACAACACTGTCGGCTTGTTGTGTCCCGGCCCTTTAGAAAGAGTGATAACATAAAAAAGTTTCTTGATTTGAGGACGACTATACAGTTGTTAGGCCCAACCGGGCAGTAAGTTGGCCAACTGGAGTGGCTCAAAGGGAGGCCCTTGTAGGGCCCTAAGAACTATGGATAAGTCCCATGTAGGCACAGTGTGAGGACAAGGTAGTTTTAGCCTCTGAGCTCCCCTCAAGAACTTAACGACCAGGTCGTTTTTTTCAACTAACTGGCCAGCTATGAAAGCATGATTCACATGATGGCTGCCACATACACTTTGACCGTGAAAGGGGTGCACCCCTTATCCAGCAGTTCTTCCAGAAAGGTTAACATGGATGACACATCACAAGAGGACGGGTCCTCCTTTCATGCTGCGCACCAGTCAGAAAAGACTGATCATTTGAAGGTGTAGAAGATCTCGCAGATGGTGCCCTAGCCTCAAAAATGGTGTTAGTCACCCTCACGGGGAGCTGTAAAGTCTCTCGTTGAGGGGCCAAACATAAAGGCTCCATAGCTCTGGCTGGGGATGCCAAATCATGCTTCTCGCTTGAGAGAGGAGGTTTGTCTTCAGTGGTATCAGCCATGAAAAGGGAGCGTGACCTGAGACCACCTTGGTGATTTATAAAGGCTACCACCATCATGTTGTTCAAGCAGACCAGGAACTCATGGCCTAAACTAACTTGGAACTACCTGTGCATTAAGTTAGGAATAACTGATAACGGGCCATTCAATTATTAGAAAATAGTGCACCTCCGCTTCGCGTTGTGGCCGCATTACCACTTTGGGTGTGTATTATTTTCGAATTATTCAACAGAGTAGAGTCAGTTATTCTGCTTGTACTATGGTTACCACACTTCAAATATTTTTCAGGTATTGTATTTTAAAGACCTTCAACAGGTTTTTGCCCTTAAAATGCTCTTAAGTGGGATGAAGTTATTAAGCATCTCATTCAACACCTCCATTGCTAATTCCAAAATGTCATTTTAGACCTAGTAATGGAGGTTTGAGATGTTGATAGCAGACTAATGCAGTTAATAATGAAGTTATTAGACAGAGAGACAGATTAAGTGTGAGTCTCTGTGTCTCTCAACAGTGTTTGGCAACAGCGTTTTTACTAAAAGCAAAACTGCAAGTTATTAGTGAGAAATGGCATGTGGCTTTTAAGTTGCTAAACCATTTTACTGATAAAATTGTCAGAGAAGCGCTAACAACACATTTCTGTGTGCGTATGTGTTTCCGTGTGTGAGTATATGTCAGCATGTGTGTGCATTTTTAAGGGAGAGAAAAAGAATAGCCTATGTGCTTTCTATACATAATAATTTGTAAATTTGTGGCAAAAACATGGAAATAATTTGGCGTTTTTATCCTATTGTTTACTATATTTAAAGGGGTGTGAGAATTCCCACAGTGGGTTGGGTGGGGGGTACACTGCCCTCCAAAAGCTTGGAAACACCCTAGAAAAGTAGGGTTTTGGACAATATTGGCATGAATCCTTTTCATTTGTAATAATTTTGCACTGATAAGGGACAACACAAACTACGAAAACATATTTTATTACATAAACAGTTTATACATAGAAAAAACTAAAATTTTCGATTCATCAAAATATCCACCATTAGCAGTTATTACAGCTCTGCATAATCTGGGCCTAAATTCATTGTATTCTAAACTTAATTAGCAATCAATTGTTGAAGCTATTAAGTTGTGCTGACCCAAAAATCTTTTAAAAACTTTGGCCAAGTTTAAACCAGTAACCAGGCATCACAGCTGGCAAAGAGGCATGTCTGACTTTGACATGTATATATTGCCATTATTATGTAATCAAAATAAAAATTATTATTGCTGGTCTTCAATGATAATGTCAACTTACTTTAATGTATTTGCACCAAAAAATGATAAAGATTTATGCTGATATCGTCCAAAACCACACTCTGCCAGGGGTGTCTCCAGACTTTTGGAGGGCAGTGTACATTGATTGCACTATGAATACACGTTGTAAACGGAATCACATTATGAAACACAAATGCGCACGGAGGCCTTTACCAAATCTTTTCCACCAATAGCCCATTATTACAGTTTTAACTTTTGACTGCGTGAGAAAACGGGCGTGTAGTGTGAGAGCTTAAGAAAAGTGCCAGTTCTCACACTGAATGCGTGAAACTTGGCAGCCACATTGCTTGGTCAGTGTCATTGTGGGTTTTTTTTTTTTTTTTTTTTTTGCTGTTCTAAACTATAAGGACATTTGAAATTTAAATGAAATCATTTGGCGAAGTGATATGGGAATGTAATTTGATCAAGACCTACTTCCCAGCAAACACAGAATGTTCCCCTAACGTTCCCATATGGTTCCCATTTGGTTATTTTTGGGGGAACCAAATGAGAACGTTCTAGGAATGTTCCCTGTAGATTATATTTTTAATAACCTATAAAGAACATTCCCAGAACGTTCCCTGCAGATTATTTTTAGGTTTTATTTTTCTAACCTACAGAGAACATTCACAGAACGTTCCCTGCAGGTTATTTTTAGTTGTTATAATCATGTAAGCTTATTAAAACTTTGCAGATGTTTCTGACTATTCTAATGCTGAAATGTATTTTTTTTTTTTTTTATCATAAACAAATCTTTTTTTTTTTTTTTTTTTTGCGGAATTTCTGTCTAAAATAAGCGTTTAATAAAGTGTAGACATCAAAGTGGTCAAATAGCATTATGATGATAATATAATTCCAATTTTATAGCTAAAATTTAGCCAAGGTTAAACGTAGCCAGAAAATCATATCATAAACACTGGGTTTGTTTGTATATTTCTTTACTACGCGCTTCTCCAGCACGCGCTTAATCCTGTCTTCCACAGAAAGCCGCGCACTCGCGTAATTTAAAAATTAATGGTCATTTCGTTTTACTAACTGACTAACATTCATTGATTGATCTCTTTAATTAATAATTACTTATAATTAATATATATACGAGAATAAATATTGTGATTTTAGGGAAATTTGACACGTCTAACTGAAGAGAACATGATGTTAACGGAGAAGTTTTTGTGTACTGACCAAAAGAGAGAAGCACATCATCGTTACTCAGTGGTAAGAAATGAAAGTAATGTTATCCTAATTAAAGTCAAATAAATGTTATTCATTTTTAATGTATGTAAAAATAAAATTCACATTTTTAAAATCCAGTATTTTGTTGAAGTCATTGTTATTTGGTGCTTTAATAAACATTAAATCCCTGGGGTATTGTCTCATTTAATGCTCCTTATGATGGTTAAATGTGGTCTGGTTATCTGGTTTCTAGGAACTTCTAGGAAAATAGAACCATCCCTATTGGTTTTCAGAACGTTGTGGGAACATTCCCGGAACGTTCTCAGTAGGTTCCCAGAATGTTCCCCTAACTTATACAGGGAATGTTCTATTTACGTTAAGAAAACTTTTCTGGCTAACCAATAGGGAACGTTCTTGGGAACTTTCTGGGAACCAAAAACTAACGTTACCAGAATGTTTTGGGAAGTAAAAATTGTTAGCTGGGTTGGAATTATTTTAGCCATGCGTTTCCCTGAAAATAATTGCTCACCCTAGAACGTTCGTCAACCAATCAGATTCAAGCATTCAACAGGGCCGTCCTATAAAGTTTAATGCATACTTGCCAGCCAATGGGCAACAACTACATTTTTAATTTTAACATTTCTAAAATGTTTAAGAGTTTACTTAATATTTTAGTTCATGTAATAGTTTTATTATTTTAATAGGCCTACACTGTAAAAACCAATTTGTTCAGTCAACTCAAAAAAAGTTTATTCAACTTGAAATGTTAAATTATACGAAGTGACAACATAGATATTTGAGTTGAATCAACTTAAAATTTTAAGGCAGCTGGGTTACTTACCCATCTCTTAAGTTTAGCAAACACAAATATCTAAGTTGTTACTTAGTACAACTTAACATTTCAAGTTGACTAAGCTTATTTTAGCTGACTGAACCTAAAATTTTAAGGCAGCAGGGTAACAAATTATTCAACAAATTGTGTTTTTTATTTTTTTTTTTACAGTGTATAGGTAAAATGGATTTTTATATTTATTATTTTATATTATATTATATTTAATATTGATGTTACCTTTTTTGCATTTAAGTGATTTTGTAAACCACAAGTAATTTTAAGGGTCTTTACCTAAACTCTACCTGTGTGGAAGAAAGCAAACACACACTGCAGTATACCTTGGGTCTTTTCCACTGCACTCCACTGGCCTCGGATGACTGTGGTCCGAGTTCATTGTATCCCAGAGAGTTGGATTCAGCTGGGAAGGTCGGGTCACAGAACAGGGTTCCTTTGGCCAGACACTCCTGCTTCAGGCTCTGGTAGTCCTGCTTCTTGAAGGGAATCGCCTTCTTGTTTGTTCCCACTCCTTCTCCTCTCTCCTGCCTCCTAGAAAGAACTTTTGCAATATTAGACATGCTGCCCTGTAGTCGTGCTCAAGTTATTCTTCAGCCTGAATTGTTTGTGAGCATTTGTGTAAGATTGATGCTGGTTTTAAAGTGAGAGCTACTGAATGGAAAAGTGGTGAGGGGTGGAGCAGGTGTTGCTTTCACACTGGTTTATCATCATGTAACCCTGTGATGCAAAATGAATACACAGTTCTTTAAAGCACATTGTACTAGATGCAATCATATATGCATTCTTTGCTTTTACTTTTTACTTAATAATTTATCCATTACATAGGCATTTCATTCAGCGACCCTAAGACGTCCTGAAGCACCCTCCCCACCCCTCCACCCCAGAATTCGATTTTAAAAGCGGAAATCAACACTGTAACAAGATAACTGTGAACTTTACAGCAACTTGCTGGCAGCAATTGGCAAGTAAGTTGCTGTAATACATCCCACAGTATGCTGACTGTAAGATTAATCACAGTAACTTACTGTACTACTGTAATTTTTTATTATAGTAATAATCACAGTACTGTAATGAGCATCACTGCTTTATTTGTATGTAGTGTAAAGGGAAGACACTGTTTTTGCTGGTTTTCGCTAAATTTACTGGTTTTAGCTGCCTTGTTCTTAAAACAGCTGGTTTTAGCTAGTTTTACCTGGTTTTGGCAGGGTTTTTTTTAGCTGTTTTTTGTTAAATCAACTGGTTTTAGCTGGCCTTTTTCTTAAAAGAGCTGGTTTTAGCTAGTTTTACCTGGTTTTTGTTAAATCAATTGGTTTTAGTTGGCCTTCTGTCTTAAAATAGCTGGTTTCTGGCTAGTTTTACTTGTTTTTTGCTAAATTAATTGGTTTCAGCTGGATTTTTTCTTAAAATAGCTGGTTTCTGGCTAGATTTACCTGTTTTTAGCTGTTTTTTGCTAAATTAATTGGTTTCAGCTGGATTTTTTCTTCAAATAGCTGGTTTCTGGCTAGTTTCACCTGGTTTTAGCTGGTTTTTGCTAAACTAATTGGTTTCAGCTGGACTTTTTCTTAAAATAGCTGGTTTCTGGCTAGTTTCACCTGGTTTTAGCTGTTTTTATTTGCTAAATCAATTGGTTTTAGTTGGCATTCTGTCTTAAAATAGCTGGTTTCTAGCTAGTTTTACCTGGTTTCTAGCTGCTTTTTGCTAAATCAATTTGTTTCAGCTGGATTTTTTCTTAAAATAGCTGGTTTCTGGCTAGTTTCATCTGGTTTTTAGCTGGTTTTTGCTAAATTAATTGGTTTCAGCTGGATTTTTTTCTTAAAATAGCTGGTTTCTGGCTAGTTTCACCTGGTGGTTTTTAGCTGTTTTTTGCTAAATTAATTGGTTAATTTGTTTATTTTAGCAAAATATAATTAAAATGCTACGTGTTACTTCCCTAACACATCTACTGCTTACACAGACGTTAATCACACTACAAACAAGACAAAACTATAATGCTATAAGAAAAAGATTAATTCATTGTTTACCTGAGCCTTTAGTCTATGATTAGCTCACATCACCTCTATCTGTCCGGATTCAAATCGTTCGTTCATCACGTGACAGCCCCATATAAGCTTAACTAACGCAGTCTGAGCCGGAAAGAGAATTGATTAGTTCATCTCTCGAGTCTTCGGGTTTGAGTCGTTCGTTCATCACGTGACAGCCTGTAAACTAATTCCAGTACAGATCCTATAGTATGTTGAGCAAATGTGCAATTGCGCATGCACGACTGAACGTTCAAAAACGACCCATCACTAGTAAGCCCCCTACTTTTCGGGACACCAATTAATCCGCCCTGCAGAAACCAATACTTTAAATGAATTACTTTTTACAATCTTAGCATATCTGTTGATTCTGGACACGACATGTCAACACACCCATAACATATCATTTAACATAGTGCCATCTAGGTGTTTATGTTACGTGAATAACAGGAACAATTAATAAATATTCCACATTCCTTATGAAAACGATTCATTTTCCAGGACTAACAATATATTTTTTAAATGACTGGACCCGAACCGTTTTGTTCTCCACGTAAATCCTTTTTATCCATAAAACCTTATTCAGTCTAATATGGACATATCGTAGCAACCAAAGTACAGTCTCATGATTCATTCGGAGGCCGTTTTGTTCAAAGCCTTCGAGATATGATGCCTATTATTTATGAATACTGTAACAAGTTTATGTAGTTTCACAGCATTATCACTGTAAAATATACAAATCCAATACTTTAAGGCGGTGTCCCCTGACGCCTGCCTGATTGTGAAGGTCTTAGTCCCGACGCGGTTTCACTGGGCGCGAACTCACTTTAACAAATATATAACGTTACTGACGCCTTGTGTGATAAATAAAGACATAATTCCCTGAAAAATGGCGTGCAGTTTTAAAGTCTTACCGTAAGAAAGAGAAAAGCCGTCGTTTGAATACGTGGCTTCAAACGGTTAATCCACAAACATACACAGACACAATTCCAGATTAATTGTTATCCAGCAGTCCTTTACCAAACTAATGCCGTTATCAATAAAATGTTGTCAGTCATGAAAATATATAAAAATTTAATGCGTTTATTAGTAATAAACGCTCCCTTTTATTACTTTAGGGAAAGGAAAGGACGTGACGTGTGGCCAAGTACGGTGACCCATACTCGGAATTTGTGTGACACACACACACACACACACACACACACACACACACACACACACACACACACACACACACACACACACGTGGGCAGCCATACTGCTATCGCTGCAGCGCCCGGGGAACGGTGCCTTGCTCAAGGGACTCACCTCAGTCGTGGTATTGAGGGTGGAGAGAGTGCTGGTTATTCACTCCCTCCACCTTCAATCCCTGCCAGACCCGGGACTCGAACCCACAACGATTACAAGCCTGACTCCCTAACCATTAGGCCACGGCTGCCCCACTTTTTACAAGTGAAAAGTGCAAATATAACAACAAAGACAAAAATAATGAAAAAATTAAGAGCAACTTTACCTTACTGAGGTAAAATTGTAAAAAAATAACGTCCTTTTGACCATCTCAGGAAAAAATCCCGCTCAGAATTACTGTAAAATGATTTACAGGAATGTATCATTTTACTGTAAAATTCCCCGCCAATGTAATTTTACCTGTAATGCTTTGTAGATTTACAGCAGTATACTGTAAACATATTTTACAGTATGGATTTGTTTATTTTACAGTAATAATGCTGTGAAAACTACAGAAATTTGTTACAGTGAATCAGTGAAAGACTTCCTGCCAAGGTTATTATATTTTTATTTTAATATCTTTTTTAATGTTGCAATAAAACTCACTTTCGTTTTTTTTTAGTTTCATTTATATAATTTTGTTAATTTTAGTTTTATTAGGCTATAGTTTAGTTTCAGTTTTACTTTTAGTTTTAGTAATTAAAGTTTGGCAGAATCAACAGAACATTTTAATTTAAGCATACTAACGCCAACCTCTAGCGTCTCCCCCATGGGATAATTATTACGAAAATGATTAGGCCATATTTATTTTTGATAATTATTTTAATTTAGGTTTTCAATAACTGCTGTTAGTTTCGGTTTGTTTTAGTTTTTCATTTATTTGACATCTCTCTCTCTTTCTTTCTTTCTTTCTTTCTTTCTTTCTTTCTTTCTTTCTTTCTTTCTTTCTTTCTCTCTTTCTTTCTTTGCCTAAATGCCTTTATTTTCATTAAATACAGTTCTTAAAACAATATACTTTAGCCTTTAAACATGTATACAATTTTTCTTACATTTAAACTCGTTAAACAAGCATTTTAGAAGTAAAAATTAAACATCTAATCGTCGCGAAAAGACCAGGTGGCTTGTTAAGGTGACTGACATCTGGTTCCTTTAGATTGCTTTGCATAAAATAAAAGAATTTGCAGCTAAGAAACTGTTTAATAGATTAAATAAAACATACACAAACCTATATTTACCACAGAAATGCAAGTCTGCGCACTCTTACCTGAAGAGGATGCAAGATATCCGCGATCATTACAAACGCGACTTTTGCTTAAGTTGGCCCACCAAGTGATTGCGCGAATGCTCCGTTACCTCTCCCTCCTCTGATTACTTGATCACTCCCAATTTACAAATTAAGCACTACATCAAACCCCCAGAAACGCGCCGATTTTAACCATTTTATGCGGACGATCACCGGTGTAATTAGAATTCACAAATCTAAACGTGCTTTCGCTCTTTGAGCAGAGCCAGAAATAGACGCGCTCATGTGCTTTTAGACTATATCACAACAGTTCAGTGTTTTCAACCGCATAAAACTGGTTTCAGACATTTAAATAATTAATTACCAGCAAAAAAAAAAAAAAAAAAAAAAAAAAAAGATATTTGTTAAATACACACTGATGTTTGTGAGTTTGTTGATGCATGGTGTGTAAGGAAAGCGGCAATCATAATCCATTCAATAATTGCAACATTGATAATCACTGGCAAAATATTACTTCATTCAAAAAGTAATTCAAGTTTAATAGTGAAGTATATTAAACATTTAATAGTAAAAACAGAAGAGAAAAAAACAGTACAAGACTACAGATATGTTCGATCATGTCTTCACACCAGACTTGGGCACCAGTTCCTGTCAGAAAATCCGTTTTGTCAGTCAGCAAAGTTGTCTAATACTCAAAACCCTTTAACAGTAAGTCTTGTCTGGTACCCAAAACTGTATTAACAGTCTTCTATCAGCCAAGACGTTGACTGAGCAAAGCCAGAGAAGAGCAGAGGCAGGAGATGAAGTGATGATGATAAAAAGGAGCAGAGTTTAATTAATAATCTGAGTTGCATATGTTTTAGTGCTCAGACTTTGTCTGACAAACACAAATTCAGTAAGTAGTGTTATACCACACTGATTCACAACAACATCCCATAAATCTTGAATTTCCATAAACAGTTGCTCTTATCCCATTTGCACGAGGACAAACAGCCCTTAAAAACACAGTCATAAGACTAAACAACAATTGGGAAAATAACCCAATAATATGTAATATAAATGACTAATCAATTAATGAATCAATAAAATGATTATATAAATGGTTAAAATTATTACAAATGATTATATGATTAAATAGAGTAAAACGATTAAATGGTAAATGATTATAAACGAATGAATGAATGAATGAATATAAAAGTAAGTAAAACAAACTCTTAAAACAAAACACACAGTTTACATTTGAGGATCCTTAGATCCTTCAGTTAGGACACACAAGACTTAATAATATATTACTGAAGTGAACACAGAAAAATGTGAGGTTTGTAAATGCAAAGAAAATGTAGACCCAGATAGCACACGCACGTCTGCAAGATGTCAGTTAAAGATTACTTAATCTGGAAAGCATCTGCTGTGTACAAACCTCTGAGAGATGTCTGTAAGATGTTAGTTTTACATACATTCTAAATCATAAACATCTTAAAGACATCTAATAGACATCTATTTGACATCTGATAGGAAATGTCCTATAGACGTATTTCAGATGAGCAAACTACGTAAAAACTACGTCTTCCAGATGTAAATGCAGACGTCAAATAGACGTCTCTGTGATTTACGTGTGCTATCAGGGGAGCATGCTACTCTGTAGGAAATATAAGGAAGAAAGGAAAAAAGAATGCATCATCAATTAAGGAAGGAAATTAGGTGCTATTTTAGGAATAGATAATTCTCAGATGGAAGTTGTTAAGGCATCAGTGAATTTTTGCATGAAGCTGGTCTTACTCAAAGAATTTAAGATGAGATTAATGAAGCCATGAATTTACACACTCCAATATAGTAGGTGGCGGTTATGATTCAAAATCATTAATTCTTGAGAAACAATGTACTATGCTATTTTGGTGGAAACTATGGTAACTGGACATAAAATTATCCATATTTGCAAATATGAAAACTATGATTTAGTTGTCTTTATTATAGCCATTTTTTTTTTTTTTCAGCAGATGAACGCCATAAATTAAACATTTTTAAAGCAATTCCAAGTTTAGATAATACCTATCTTTGGTTAATTTTTCTCTGATTTTACTCTTGGGTATTTCAGGTCTGCTGGATCATCTTCAGTTTAATTCCAGAAAATCTTATGATGCAGTCATGGTGAGTGGATTTTTAACTGAGGGTCAAGCAGAGCCACTGCAAAACACAAAACAACATCTGTAAATGATAATGCTACATTGAGATGAACAATTTTAATCCATGTTCACACTTATGCATCACCTGCAGGATATCCAGGTCGATTTTCCCAGTGTTGTTCTTATCAAACGTTTTAAACATGTCTGCATAGAGCACAGATGAAAATGTTACAGTAAAGCATTGTCATAATTCCTGTTTATAGTAATAGTTATAGTAAAACAAAATAAAATAAAATAAACGGGATAATCTTAAGCAAAACTTACCGAAGAGCATTTCCAGGTAAATCAGACAGCCAACAAAGCTATCAAAGTCAATGGCGTACTGCTGATTAGCATAGCGTAAGATTACCACCTGAAGTACGTCATTGTTCAGCTGGAACCCTGCGAAGAAAAGCAATAAGGCTTCAACCCTTAATGCATTTATTGTGACCACTTTTAGAAGAAATGAATGACTGTCCTCAATAGACTAAACATAAGCGCCTTTCACACATACACTTTTCATTCAGTGTATCATGTGTGAACCCTTTTTTTTTTTTTTTAAAAAAAAAACAAAAAACAAAACGGTAGATTAATTTCGAACATTTTTCTGCATATACTTCTCCATGCTTACAAACACAAGACCGGCAGGTGCAGCCGGAAGAGGTCATTTCAGGTTAACGATGTAACAGATTTTTTTAAATGGATGTGTGAATGTTGCTTTACCGGTACGATCATTGCCTGTGAACAGCGCATTTTTGTATTCACCGGTAAAGTCGTTCCGGCATTTTTACGGTAATTTACATGTATTACTCTATGAAAGGGGCTATAGACTTACCTGCTTCTTTCACAGCAGCTCTCATCTCATGCGAACTCATAGTGCCTGAGTTGTCTGTATCATGCTTCTTAAAAACCTCCTGGTGAAGTATGACAGAAAATCCACATTCAGTATTTAACATTGCTAAATAAATTGAAGAATATTTGAAGAACTTAATTCACACAAAGTTGTTGCTCTTTGGTAAGGATGCACAATAGATCTGAATCATATCAGTTATTGTCTAATATTACCGATCTTTCATTTATTGCTAGTTTACACCAAGATATATATTATACCAGATATTTCTGGATCTTTATCCACAGTATGTGAAATTCCATAAGGCCAAGTTTGCCGCTGCCATCGCTCTGGACTGAGGTCAAGGGTTATAACAGGGTATGATGATTAATTTGGTTGAAAGTACTCTGTTGACAATATTAATCCACAATTAAAACATTCTGATAATCTGTGATCAAAATCCAAACTGGGGTTCCCAAACTCCTGGCGATTTGCCAGGGAACCGTGGGGATTTTGAGTTGATGGAAAGCTAATAATTAATTTAATCATAAAAATTAAAATAAATGTTTTTTAAATTAAAACAAAATAACAGTATTTTTTATATATTCATAGTTTTTTTATATGAGATAAAAAAAAATAATTATCCAACATCAGAGAACTGTGAACATATGAATGTATGATTAAGTTTTTGAAAAATTAACTCTCAGGGGACTTCAAGTAAATGCTTAAGGTCACATGGGTTTGGCTGACAAAAAATGTTTCTAAATCTCTGCATTAATCCATGTAGATTTCATTCATATAATCCAGTGAGGTAAGGATACATCTAGCAGGCTGATAATGTGGTGACAAGTTTCCAGACTAAATCCATCTGTCTTCACATCAGTTCCTGTGTGAAATACCACAAAATGTTGTAAGAATGATAAGCACAAATATATATAACGTGTATATATATATATATATGTGTGTGTGTGTGTGTGTGTGTGTGTGTGTGTGTGTGTGTGTGTCAGTAAAACTGGGAAAGTTTGTTTTCCTACTTTTTGAAATAACACTGTCAAGGACCTGCTTTAGTTCAAACACAGACACCTCTGAGTCCTGCAGAGTGAAGACAAAATCATGTGTAATAATGATAATGATTCAAAACTGAAAATAACCAGCCTTAAAAGACTTACATTTCCAGCAAACTGATTGAAAAGTTGTTTGAAATCTGGGTCTTCATCACTCTCGGATATGTGTGGCTGGGCAATAAAGAAAAAACTTTTTAAAACTTTTTCATTTTTTAAGCTGTTTTTGATTTTATAAGGTTATATATCTGAATGTATATAAACGTCTTTCTTCTAAAAAATAATCCACACTATGTTTGCAAATGATAAATTTACCTTTTTCTTCACATCTGCACTGATCTCTGTATCCATCGGGCTGCAGGGATGAGAGTCAGAAACATCCATCATGCATTTGGGTGCAAATACAAGAATGTTTAGGGTACAGTTATGATTTATTTAATAATGTTTTAGTGTAACGATCCACTCTGTGCAGAACAGAACCTGTGCAACAGCATCCCCATGTGATTTAAAACTTGAAATATATAATCTCATATTATTATTATTAAGCTGAAATATACTAAAAACACTTGTGACAAACCTGGCAGCCGCCTCTTTCTCTGTGAACACACGCAGTATGAAGCTTCCCTTGCGATGGGGCTCGAAAGTGGAGGGGATGATGACGTATTCACCCGGAGGCAGTTTGAAGCGCTCGCTCACCTCTCGTAGGTTGGTGAAACCTTTGGTCCCTGCAGTGGGCCACTGACGCAACAGTACTTCAGGACCGAGATGAACGTTATTGCAACCCTTGAACTGCAACACAAACACGGATGAAATGGCATCTAAAAACTTGCAAAGGTTGTTTTGTATAATTGTGTCATACAGAGCCTTCAAAAAATATAAAATGGGAAGAATACTTATGTTTAAATGCTTTTGCGTTCACTCTCGCAAAAGTATTGTCTTCCACTGAGAAACCTTGCATTCTCTCGCTAAACATTTGAATTCTCCAGAGAAACTTTGTGCAAAGGTTTTTCAATAACTTAGCGTCCAACCACTCTTATGTACAAACCATTCAGATGTCATACCTCATCTGGAACCTAAAAAACACACACACAATAAATAAATAAATAATAATAATAAATAATATTGTTTAATATTCATATAATGTCTCCGCAAAAATTTTACCACTAAATGTTAATTAGCTGATATTGATAGTTATGTCAAAGGAAAGTGTTTTTAAAAAAACAAAACAGCATTCTGGAAGTAAAATCACATTAATGTTCTCCATAGAGAATTTGTATTCTTCTTCTCCTTTTTCTTCTTTTTAACATTTTAAGACAGATCTACCATGAGCTCAGAGGCTATTGATTAATAGATTCATAATAATCAATATTTCAACTTCATTTAAAGGAAAAAATCCTTAGACAAACTCCAGTTGGAGAACTACACTAATCATGAATCCTCAAAAGAATTGCTTGAAATCAAGGTTTAAAAATATTGGGATTCTCTGAGAAGTTTGCTTTAATTCATGACTCTTTGTTGACTTTATTTATTTATTTGTTTATTGAATTCTTGGGGAAATTGGAGAAAATTAATGGGAAAAATATCTCTGGAATTAAGGTAAAATGTGATTGCAAGGTTGTACAGTTGCTTGTGGTGTTGATGGTAATGTTGTCTCTGGTACTAATAGTTTTACTTATTGTATGTAACCAGTTACCTTATAGATAGTGAAGCCAATGATGTTCGGGTCTCTTCCAAACTGCCTGTCTTTACGAAAATCTTTCTGCATCAGACCCACAAGGATTGTGCAGCCGTTCTCTCCATCATAAGGGTCATCATCTTCTTCATCCAGCTTGATCACAAACTGAGGGTTTGAGCAGAATGTAGCTGGAAAGAGAAGAAACAAATGATTGGACGGTGGTTAAAAACAGCTATTAATCAAACTTATTTTCAAGCACATTGTGGTTTATTTGATTTACCTGGGTTGTTACTGCAGCCCCCTGCGGTGGATCCCACCTTCCAGTCGCCTTCAAACTGGCTGTAGTTCCATCGGCTCACGGTGTCGCTTGAAAGAGTGTCTGGAGTCAGATTACAGATCTCCAACTCTGAGAAGTGCTGTATGAAGTCCGAATACGCCATCCTGACAGGAAGAGAATAATTCATCAGTATTCATTAACATATTTATTACATTGTTGAGAGTTAAAAGCTCAAGTTCTCTTACCAGAACTCTCCATCTTCAGCTGAATAAAACAGTTTAGCTTTCTCCTCCGGTTTAATGCTGTTCCATTCGTTAGAACTGAAAAAGCCATTGCAAATATTGTACAGGACTCTCATGTCTGATTAAAGAATAAGATCTGTTTTGGGAAACTCACTTGTCACTCCAAGGGCCTGTCCACTCCACCTCCCCCCATGGGTTCCTGATACGCACCAGTTGAACCAGACGGCCAGAAGAATGAACCTGTAGTTAAGGTGATAGTCATTAGAGCACCTTCAGTTTTTCCTATCCAATTCACGTTTCAGTGTCAGTGCCAGTTTCTGACCTCCTCTGCACCTGTGACGGAGTAGGCATGACCCTTCACCAGCTTCAGACTCGTCAGTGCCTCTGACTCATGCGAACTGGTAATCTGTGCAATGATTATAATACATTAGGGATGATGCATAACATTTCAGCTGTTGTATCAGTCATTAAATGTTACTTTCTAATGTTATCAGTATCAATCCAATAAATAAAACAGTTCTATATATATGATATATTATAGCCAAATTTGGCCTGGGTATTGAGCAGGAGAGGACGGATAGAGACGCAGGCCATAGCCAGGACTGTGTTACATGGTAGCATCATCAGAGGGAGGAGCCCAGGCATGATGGGAACACACACTGTCATGAGGATGACCAGAGGTGACAATGGCAATGGAGGTGGAGCCCACTGCACAGACAGAGAGCTGAAGAGGTGGAGTAATGCAAAGGATCCAGTCATCCACGACAGAGCCGTAGCAATAATTGTCCGAGATGTAAGTCAGGACTGAGAGCCTAGACGGTGAGCTGGAGTGACCAAAGAAGATTAAAAAGGCAGAGATTAAAGGAGGGCCATAGCCGAAGGGATCGAGGGCCGAAGAGCAGTGGAAGGCCCGCAAGTCCACAGCGGAAGCTTGGTCCCATGTGGAACCGATTGACCAAGGGAGCCCAGCGAGGCTAAATGGCTGATGTTCTACGTCGAAATTGAGGGTGGGAGGAGCGCAGGTGCAGGAGTCTGGACGGCGGGACGAGGTAGAGTGGAGCCATTTGAGGTAGACAAAGTCTCCCAGCAAGCCTAAGACAAGGTGAAACAGAGGGACAGATGGGGGGCGGAGATGACTAGACAGCAGAAGTTGCTGAAGGCTGAGCAGGTGGGAGACAGGGGCTCGCATCTATACCCTCGAATTCCACAAGTACTCCCTTGGCGATGGATGAGACAGTCGGCACCGGTTTGGACAGGTCCCCTCTGAGGCATTCTCTCCATCTGTGGTGGGCTCAGGCTGTTGCTCCTCGTAGTGGGGTGGTGACTCGCTGGGCACTAGATTGGGAGTGGGGCTGGCGTTGTCATCTGCTGAGCAGACGGTATATGGTGATCCATATAAAACCAGCCCCCACTCCACAAATGTTGCGAAGCTCCCCTGAGGACCCTTCCCGGGCAACTGTTCTTTGGTGATGTCATTCAGTCCAGTGTATGTTTGTTTACGTAAATACTCCTTAAACATGGACAATTAAAATCATTTTCTGTCCAGTTCTCCGTTCATGAGACATGAAAGAGTACTCGTGTGCTGTTGTGACAGGGACTGCTACAGTGTCTGCACTCAGAAAACCAGACCGAATTAGGCTATGTTCATACTTGGCGTCTTTTTTGACAAGAAAAAGTTGACAACGCCGCTTTTTTTGTAAAAGGACAGAAAGCGAAGTGGGAGAGAGAGATGGTGGGGGGGGGGGGATCTTCTCTTCTCTTAATCCAAGATACTGACATTTTGTAGCATTCTATGAGACGTGCAGCAAATAAATGGCATCTTATGTCAATAGCATTTCGTCATAGTTTTCGTAATTCAAACGAGTTTTTGTTTCGTTATCGTCTCGTTTTCGTCTGTGAAAAAATGTTGTTGATGAATATTATGACGAAAATTATTCGTCAACGTAATTAACACTGCACAGCTGGGACCCAGTGCAGCTGGGAAGTTATTTGAATTTCCTACGGAACTCCACACAGCTCCCGCACTACTCGCCATTGGAATTTAATGACTCCCGGTCTGTCGCTTGTCGTTCGTCGGATATCGTGGAAACTGTCACTGTTTTTAGGTAAAACTTGCAAAAATACTTATCCCAGTTTAATTATTTCCCCCAGTTGCACAGTGTGAACTGTGAATTGCATGCACTAAAAAAAGTTGTACTTGTTTTGCCCTACTTCACTTACATTCATTTAATAAAACTAAATACTAAACATTTTGTATTTACTTTGTAACAATAGCTGTTTTATCTAAATTGTTTTTGTTGTTTTTTTTTTTTTAATGGAAAAGAAAATCATGTTTTTTTATTATTTAAAAGCAAATGCAAACATATATATATATATATACAGTAATGTGCAAAAGTCTTAGGCCACTAGTATTTTCATCAGCTAAAAAAGGGTTTAAAGTCAGTTAAAGTCGGTCTTTTGCTGTAGTGTGTCAGTAGGAAATATCAGTTTACATTTCTAAACATTCATTTTGCCATTAATTATAATAATCCAGTGAGATTTTTGTATGGAGCACAGGCTGTTGTCAGACTCCTTGTGCAAACAGAGATCTGATCTCTCCATCATTCAACCCAGTCTTAAAAGGGTCATCGGATGCCCATTTTCCACAAGTTGATATGACTCTTTAGGGTCTTAATGAAAAGTCTTTGATTAATTATACTTTGATTAAAAATTCTCAATGGTTTTGTAAAACAACACCCTTTTTACCTGGCCAAAATCAGCTCTGCAAAAATCATCTCATTCTAAGGGGTTGTTCCTTTAAATGCAAATGTGCTCTGCTCACCCCGCCCCTCTCTTCTCTCTGTGGAAAGACTATCTTGTTTACATTAGCCGCGTTAAGCCGCTAAACTTCCTAACTACCACGTTACAAGGAAAGGCGATTGGAAGGATTCATTAAAAAAAAAAAAAACGCTTATACTCACTTCTGCTGTAAGTGAAGCTGGATCATGAATGATTCGCGCGAACATAGACGGATATATGTAGATCGGGAGGCATCTGCATATTCAGCGGCTCAGATGTCGTGAGTAAATGACGAACACTATGTTTATTATTACATCCAGCAATCCACAACACCTCAATCGCTCAATCTGAGATATTCTTGTCTAACTTACATCCCTGCTCCGGCATCAGAACATGGAAAGTTACTGGACTGTGACAGCTGGTCTGAGGTAAGAGCTCATGGCAATCAACTATTGTGGGAGCGGCCTCTGTCGATGTGACAGCACACCGACAGGCATCTGAGGACGGCTCGATTTGAAAAAGGGGATATTATTTTTACAGATTAATTAAAAACCACTGCATGGATTTTTAGCATTATAGGGTAGATTTGTACATACACTGCCAACACACATTAATGTTTAAGCAACATGAAAAAGTGAACTTAGCATCCGATGACCCCTTTAAGAAACAGAAAAAACGGAGACAGACTAAATCCAGAAGAACTGTGGCAACATCTCCAAGATGCTTTAAGAGACCTACACCTACAAAGCTACAGTACTGTTAAAATTTTTAGGCAGTTAGGCACATAAAATGAGGATGCTGTCAAAAACAATGTCATAAATAGATTTTCTTTATCAAAGAACTTCTATTAACTAAAATAAATAAGCATTTGATGTGACCATCCTTTGCATTTAAAGCAGCTTTTGCCCTATGTGCACTTGTGCATAGTTTTTCAGGTAGCTTTGCAGGTAGGTTATTTGAAACATTTTGGAGATGTTGCCACAGTTCTTCTGGATTTAGTCTGTCTCAGTTTTTCTGTTTCTTCATGTCATTCCAGAGACAGCCTGGATGATGGTGAGATCAGATCTCTGTGTGGAGCACTGGCTGTTGTCAGACTCCTTGTGCAAACAAAAATCTCACTAGATTATTACAATTAATGGAAAACTGAATGTTTGGAAATGTAAACCGATATTTTTTACTGACACACTACAGCAAAAGATAGAAATAACTGACTTTAAACCATTTTTTAGCTGGTGAAAATACTAGTGGCCTAAAACTTTTGCACAGTACTGTATATATATATATATATATATATATATTATATTGAATATGGTAAAAAAAATTGACAATATTGAGATATCACATTTTTTTTATATATGGCCCAGCCATACTTCTCAGTCAGCACTACTTTCTTTGCCATGACTTCGGTGAGGACGTATACTTTCACGTGATTTATAAAGGGAGGTGCTGTTACCATATATGGTTCATTGGAGGCGTTTCTGAATGCAAATAATCATGATCGTGAACGAGCATGGTGCTTAAGAACATGTGGGATTTATCAACAATGATTATACTGGTGTGCGTAAGAACCATGTGCACATGTTTGATGAATACGGATTTGTTTGTACTTACACACATTCTAAATTTCTTTCGTAGGACAAAATATAGAATTTTTTCTATGCACTGTTGATAAATGAGGGCCCTGGTGTTCCAGAGACCAGAGTCCAGGTGACAGGTGAGCATGTGATATATATATATTTAAACACTATTTAAACACGATTTTTTTCTTGCCTTGGAGAAATATGAGGTCAAAATTATGTGAAAAGAAAGCCAATAGAAGTGAAATGGCACTCACATTAATGGAGCTGCCAAGTAATGATCTCTGCCTCAGTGCTTTCTGCAGGAGCTTAAACAGGTGTGGAGGAGCTTTCTTCAGGTCATAGTTCTCAGCGATGCCTCCTGTGAAATCCTCAAAACCCTCAGTGGACCAACCTCCAGCCAGAGCTTCATATGAGCCATTTACCCTTCAAAACACAGTAGAAATCCTCATCACTGGTTGGTATGTCCTGGATATGTGACATGCGGCATGACTCTACCTTATTGTTCAACATTACAGTTCAGGTAAGTAGTAGCAAGTAATTTAAGATCAATAAACACATACACTTACTTTGCATAGGCCTTTTCGAAAAGGGCACTCCAGTATTCAGAGCCCTCGGCTGAATGAACAAACAACAGCCTCCCGTCTCTGGTGGGCAGTCGGTCATCAATGACCACATCCACCCATTCACCATACTGCCAGAACTGAAGAGACCGAACAACACCAAACAGTCTAACAGTGTTTCTTTAATTTATTATCGAAATAATAAGGTTATAAATACTAAATTTAGGTCAACTGAGTTTTTAAATTATAATTATATTATTAACTAACAACTGGAGTGAAAATTAGATTTAAATTAAATGATTTACATAAGTTAGGCTTTTTTTTTTTTTTAAATCCTAAAACTTTGTAACTGTTCTTCCAGGTTTAAATTAGATTTTCAATGCCAGATCTTCAGTGTGGTTTCAGACTTTTTGATTCCACTGTATGTTTATACCTGAAAGTGAAAGATGCCGGCATAGTTCTCTTTAAAACTCTGTCCAGGTGGAACTACGCGTTCCAGAATCTCATTTTCCAGAGTCAAAGATGCAATAGCCGCCAGTAACCAACAGTCACCTGCAAATTTATGAAATGTTATTAGAAACTTCTGCATTGAGCTCATTATTTTATGCAAATTGACTTCAAGTGCACGTATGAATGGATCAACCAATGATTTGTCCATTGTGGGGTTTGAACCTACAACTTTCAAGCTTAGGTCTTCAACCAGCCTCAAGTCTCACAAGAAGATATGTGCACTTAGTAGCGTGAGGTAACTTTAATTAGCAATTGCTAAAGCTTCCATCACCATTATTGTTGCTCATACTTTCATACTTTCATACTTCACCTTAATTTGTTAGCGGAATTAAAAAAAATATATATATATTGATTACTTGAAACACCTGAACACCATTCTAATCAAAAGGCTTGTTTCTCACCTAAAGCTCCTTGGCAAATGTCTGTCCGCTTGGCGCCATCCACAATGAACTGGGGGTTTGAACAGAGCTCCTTAAAAAAGGGACAGTGTGAGAACAATTAGCGATGGTAGTGTTATGCTATGTAACGGTACAACTGAATTACAATAGGTTCTTTTCCAAACAGTCTCTCCCATTGCGTTGTTCGCAATGGCCCCACTCTGGGGCAGTTAGATGTGGTTCCCCAAGTTTATTCGGCTGCTATCGCAGCCCTCCTCTCTCAAGCGAGAGGCATGATTTGGCATCCCCAAACACTGGAGCCTTCCTGTTTGGTCCCTCGACAGGAGTCTTTATAGCTCCCTGCGAGTATGACTAATGCTTAGGAGGCCACTCTAAGGGGCTACCAGTCACAAAGCAGAGATCTCGCTGGATAGTGGACACTAAAGACTAATGGCTCAGCGGGCTTATACAGTGACCTATAGGAGTGAGGGCGCACTCCACTAGGGGAATAGCCTCCTCTTGGGCTTAGTCAGTGGGATTTCTATTGGTGATATCTGTGTTCACTTTTACTCTTTGATCAAGATACTGAATTTTGAGATACTGTATTTTTGATTTTCCTAAGCTGTCGTAACCATCAGAATTAAAACAAAACAAAAAAAATCAGTTTGTGTGCAATGAATCTAGAATATAAGAAAGTTTTAAATTCAATTACAAAAAAGAAAAGAAAAGAAAAAAAGAAAATAATAGAAAAAAAAACAGTTTTTCATGATAATTTTTTTTTAGATGCACCTATATATATATGTAATGAAATTTGATTTCTTGATAAGGGAGTAGAAGTCTTTACACTTCTTTGCTTTGGGTTTAATAAGATTTTAGTGCAGCAATTACTTTTTCAATTTTACAGTTTTGAAAGCATGATTTTTTTAAATAGTTTTATTAATCACTAAAACTCTTTCCGTTTCTTGTGAACACAAATATCAAAAATCACCTCAAAGATTTAATTGATTTCAAACAGAATAAAATTCAATAGAATAAATCAGTGGTTTTCAAACCGGTCCTGCGAGCACCCCCAACACTACACATTTTCTGTGTCTCCCTCATCTATCACACCTGATTCAACTCATTAGCTCATTAGTAGAGACAGCAAGACCTGAAATGGGTGTGTCAGACATGAGAGACCTACAAAATGTGCAGTGTTGGGAGTGCTCGCAGGACCGGTTTAAAAACCACTGGAATAAATACATTACAAAAATAGATATAATTTATAATATGTCTCTTGGAATAACATCAAATTTAACTGGTGTTATTTGTGAAAAATATTATTTTTATTATTGTTTTCATTGATAAATATTAAATGAACTTTAATCCATTGTTTTTTTTTTATTATTATTATTTTGGCTCTGTCAGGTAAAAATGGATTCTATAAAAACAGTTTGTTATATTTATTATTTTATATTAATAATTAGTTGTAACGCGGACTCGTAGGAAGCGTGTAAGATCCAAGTGCGAGCTTTATTACACAGATCGTAGTCAAACAGGCAGGGTCAATATCCAAACAAGCAGTGTGACGAAGGCAAAACAAAAGCGTAATCCACAAAAACAGGCAGAGTCCAAAAACCAGAGAGAGCAGTCCGAAAGTACAAATAAACAAGGATATGAAACAAGACGAAACTATGGCAATGAACGAGGCAAACTATGGCAGAAAACCAAGACAATGGAACAAAGCAAAACCGTGGCAAACAACAAAAACAAGGCAATGAAAACAGGGAAAACGCTTGGTAGAGTCCGCTAGAGCAAAACAATACTTCGCAGTTGTCTGATTGGAAATGGCCTCTTTTTATGGCCACCAAACAGGAAGTAACCAACGAAGCAGCAGAGGGGGCAGCAACAGTCAGTGGGTGAGGGCTCCCTCTGCTGGCGTGGCGTTACAGAATCCCCCCCCCCAGGAGCGACCCCTGGCGCTCAAACAACAACAGTCCAGGAGGGTGGGGGAACAGAGGCAAAACAGGGGGTGGGACGGAAGGCCAGGTCCATGTAGAGGAGGTGGGCCTGGATCATGGAGCAGGGATAGACAGTGAAGCACTGGAGGACCTGGACCATGGGGCAGTGGCAGACAGTGAAGCACTGGAGGACCTGGACCGTGGAGCTGTAGCAGACAGTGGAACCTCAGAGGACCTGGGCCTTGGAGCGGTGGCAGACAGTGGAAACTTGGAGGCAGCCATGGCGGGGCAGGCAGAGCAGGCAGCCACGGCGGGGCAGGCAGAGCAGGCAGAACAGGAAGCCATGGCGAGGTAGGCAGAGCAGGCATAACAGGGAGCCAATGCAGGGCAGTCAGAGCAGGCAGGAGCAGTGATACCCATTGTGAAACTAGTGACGTCCATGGTAGAACAGTGTGTACACGGACAATTTCCTTGGCCGTGGCATAACAAGTAGAGAGTTCATGATAGGCCCCCTGGGCCGTGGCATGATGGGCAGAGAGTTCATGGGAGGCCTTCGTGGCTGTGACATGACAGGCATAGAGTTCATGAGAGGGCGCCGCCCCCATAGGAGGATCTACAGTGGGTGCTGACACCTCTGGAGGCATGGGCGCAGATTCTTGGGCAGACGTGGCAGTGAGTTCATATATAGATGCCACCTCCTTAGGAGGATCTACAGCTTGAGCTGACACCTCAGGAGGTATGGGCGCGAACTCGTGGACAAACAAGGCCTCAGGAGCAGACTTATGGTCAGATGAGGCCTCTGGGGCAGACTCGCAGTCAGGCAAGGCCCCTGGAGCAGACTCGTGGATAGACGAGGCCTCTGGAGCAGATTCGTGGACAGACGAGGCCTCTGGAGCAGACTTGTGGACCGATAAGGCCTCTGGAGCAGACTCGTGGACAGACGAGGCCTCTGGACCAGACTCATGGACAGACGAGGCCTCTGAAGCAGACTCGTGGACAGATGAGGCCTCTAGAGCACAGTGTGCTGCCCACACACTGAAAATGGCGATGGCCATTACAGGCAGCACAGTAGATAGTGGGGTGTCTGTTGACCTCGAGGGTGTGGATGCTATGGACTTGTGGCTTGGGAGCGTGGGCTCTGCGCGGCTTGGGTCAGTAGATACATGATGAGGCTCTAGGGGATCAGCTGAGACGTGTTGAGGTTCTTGGTGGTCAGCTAAGATGTAAAGTGATTTGGGAAGGTCAGAGGGGACCTGGTTAGGTTCTGGCAGGACAGCAGTTTCTTGACTTGATTCAGGGAGGCCTGCCGTGACTTGACCTGGCTCATGCAGTCCAGCTGTGAGTTGACTTGGCTTGTGAAGGTCAGCTGTGACTTGACTTGGCTCAGGGAGATCAGCTGTGGCTTGACTTGGTTCATGAAGGTCAGCTGTGGCTTGACTTGGCTCATGAAGGTCAGCTGTGGCTTGACTTGGCTCATGAAGGTCAGCTGTAGCTTGACTTGGCTCATGAAGATCAACCGTGGCTTGGCTTGGCCCATGGACGACAGCAGCAACTTGACTTGGCTCATGAAGATCTGCTGTAATTTGGCTTGGCTCATGGAAATCAGCTGTGGTTTGACATAACAGACAACCCAGCTGTAACTTGACTTGACTCAGGAACAACAGCTGTAACGTGACTTGACTCAGGAACAACTATGACTAGGCTTGACTCGTGGGGAACAGCTGTGACTTGGCTTGACTCGTGGGGAACAGCTGTGACTTGGCTTGACTCGTGGGGAACAGCTGTGACTTGGCTTGACTCGTGGGGAACAGCTGTGACTTGGCTTGACTCGTGGGACACAGCTGTGACTTGGCTTGACTCGTGGGGAACAGCTGTATCTTGACTTGGCACAGAAAGTGTAGCCCTGACTTGACTTGACACTGGAGGATCAGGCATCACTTGATTTGTTTTGGGTGCAGCAGACATGGCGAGATGAGATTTGGGTGAGCTGATTTTGATTTGATGAGGCTCAGGCGTGGCAGCCATCTTGGCCGGGGACTCAGACGGGGCAGCCATCTTGTGAACAGGCTTGGGTATGGCGGCCATCTTGTGAACAGGCTCAGGGATGGCGGCCATCTTGTGGACTGGCTCTGGGATGGCGGCCATCTTGTGGACTGGCTCTGGGATGGCGGCCATCTTGTGGACTGGCTCTGGGATGGCGGCCATCTTGTGAGCTGGTTGTGGGAGGGCGGCCATGACGGGTGCAGACTCTCGATGGGCGGCCATGACAGGTGCAGACTCTGGACGGGCGGCCATGACAGGTGCAGACTCTGGAGCGGCAGGCATGGCGTGAGCAGGCCCTGGAGCGGCAGGCATGGCGTGAGCAGGCCGTGGCTTGGCAGACCTGGCGTGAGCAGGCCCTGGCTTGGCAGACGTGACGTGAGCAGACTGTGGCTTGGTAGACGTGACGTGAGCAGGCTGTGGCTTGGCAGATGTGACATGAGCGGGCTTTGGCTTGGCAGACTTGGTAGGGGAAGGCTCTGGCATGATTGTGACAATACCGGACATGACATGTGTGAATATGGGTGTGGCTGGAACAGGAGGATGGTAGGGTTTATCGTTGGCGATCCCTACAGTATATGCCGATCCAGCCAGCAACAGAGCATAGTCAATGTAATGGATTAGGGACCAGTGGCGGTGATGACGTGGCATATTTACTGAAATGTCCTTGTTTAAACCAAAGAAGAAAATGTCCTTAAGAAAACTGTCTTGAAAGTCCACCAAGTGACAAAGCTCACAAAAATCCATGACATACTGCTCAATGTGCCGGTTACCTTGACGAAGTTGAACGAGGCGTGATGCTGGGTCCATGGTGATCTGTGTATGAAAGCCGCTGGATCTTTGGGAGGCGAAGTATTCTGTTTTTCGTAGGAAGCGTGTAAGATCCAAGTGCGAGCTTTATTACACAGATCGTAGTCAAACAGGCAGGGTCAATATCCAAACAAGCAGTGTGACGAAGGCAAAACAAAAGCGTAATCCACAAAAACAGGCAGAGTCCAAAAACCAGAGAGAGCAGTCCGAAAGTACAAATAAACAAGAATATGAAACAAGACGAAACTATGGCAATGAACGAGGCAAACTATGGCAGAAAACCAAGACAATGGAACAAAGCAAAACAGTGGCAAATAACAAAAACAAGGCAATGAAAACAGGGAAAACGCTTGGTAGAGTCCGCTAGAGCAAAACAATACTTCACAGTTGTCTGATTGGAAATGGCCTCTTTTTATGGCCACCAAACAGGAAGTAACCAACGAAGCAGCAGAGGGGGCAGCAACAGTCAGTGGGTGAGGGCTCCCTCTGCTGGCGTGGCGTTACATTAGTATTGATATTGCTATTTTATTTAGAATTAACCTCGCTATTGTGTAATTAATCTTACTACTTTTTATTTATTTACTGATTTATTATTATTATTATTATCATTATTATTATTATTATTTTGCATTTAAGTAATTGTGTAAACCAAAAGTAATTTTAAGGG
Source organism: Cirrhinus mrigala (assembly GCA_036247105.1). Lineage (NCBI taxonomy): Eukaryota > Metazoa > Chordata > Actinopteri > Cypriniformes > Cyprinidae > Cirrhinus > Cirrhinus mrigala. The sequence goes on from CM070028.1 coordinate 13,851,820, forward strand.
TCTTAATTTACCTAAACTCCACCTGTGTGGAAGAAAGCAAACACACACTGCAGTACCTTAGGTCTTTTCCACTGCACTCCACTGGCCTCGGATGACTGTGGTCCAAGTTCATTGTATCCCAGAGAGCTGGATTCAGCAGGGAAGGTCGGGTCACAGAACAAGGTTCCTTTGGCCAGACACTCCTGCTTCAGGCTCTGGTAGTCCTGCTTCTTGAAGGGAATCGCCTTCTTGTTTGTTCCCACTCCTTCTCCTCTCTCCTGCCTCCTAGAAAGAACTTTTGCAATATTAGACATGCTGCCCTGTAGTCGTACCTAAGTTTATCTGAAGACTGTGTAGTTTGTGAGCATTTCTGTAAGACTGATGCTGCTTTTAAAGTGAGAGCTGCTATATGGTAAAGTGGTGAGGGGTGGAGCAGGTTTTGCTTTCACACTGGTTTAACATCATGTAACCCTGTGATGCAAAATTAATACACAATTCTTTAAAGTACATTGAACTAGATAACCAGTCTGTTCCAAAATAAAGACATAGTAAGTACATTTTTCTTTGCTTGTATGTTGTACTTCATATTTTTTTCCCCTTCACAGGTACTTTCTTACCTATGTAACTGCACTGTAACAAGAGTGCTGTAAAGTGTGACTCAATACATTCTTACACTTTTTTGTTGTTGTTGCTGCTGTTCTTTGGAAAAACAGGGCTGTTTTACTTATTCATGTAATTTTAAGAAAAGGTATTAAAGACAAGATCAAATTAATTTAGATTAAATTATTTGGAAGAACTCAATGCGTACAGGGTGAAGACAAACTATTTGAACCATTGGAAATTGCCAAAGGTGTTCCCTAAGGATCTGTCCTGGGGCCCCTATTATCTACTATTTACATGAGTAGTCTTGATTATGAAATTCAGGATGCTGATTTTCACTTTTATGCAGATGACACCATGTATTGTAGTGCTTCTTCAGGATAGTAAGCCCTGCATAAGCTTCAATCAATTTTTGATGTTATTCAGTCACTGCTTTAGAACTTTTAAATGCTCATAAACCCAAGTGTATTTTATTTTCAAGTTCAAAGAAATTGAAAAATAATCACATTTATCTCCAGACCTTACAAGGTAATGTAATTGAGTTATTAAAAGAGTATAAATACATAATTTTTGGCATCATCTATCTTTCAGTTCTCACATTACTCAATTAAAAAAAAAAAAAAAAAATTACCTTAGGTTATATTTTAGAAACAAATTTAGGTTTTCATTTAATGTAAGAAAGAAACTAGTTTCTGCTATATTTTTATCTGTACTCAATTATGGTGATGTAGCATATCAATTGGCTCCATCTTCTTTCTTCTCTCGATGCTGTTTATCGTGGCGATCTAAGATTCAAATCAGATTGTGTGTAATCATTTACAAATCCATTTTGGAGCCACATGTGTCTGTTATCTTTTTCAGTGGAAAAAATGTTAAGAAATATTCCCTTCATTTTCAAAATTATTATACTCTCTGTTCCCTTTGCCCAAACTGAACAGGCTTTTATGTATGCTGCTCCACCTGACTGGAATCTTCTTCAGTCGAAATAATAATAAGCTCTAAAGAAGTTCTCTTTTTTTTTTCTTAAGAAGAAATCTTAAAAATCTTTTTATCTTACTGAATATATGCCACTTCTTGCTAAAGACTCACTGATTAAAAAAAAAAGAAAAAAAAAGAGACAACCACTGAAAGTGTTTTTCAATGCGTTTATCAGTGAGTCTTTAGCAAGAATCAATTTGCGTGTGAGCGCAACCAAAGGGGTCAAGACCCATGATGTTGCACGGCTATCAAGACCTGCTACAATCAACATGAAAATAAAGTTTTGTTTTGATATCAATGATCTGACAAACTCAAGCAGGAACATGTTTACATGTGTGTATTGCAGTATGGAATGCTCTTACTCTCAGAAACAGTATGGCACAATGATTATATAGCGTTTGCATATGCACAGTTATTGACCAAAGTATTTTAAATCATTAGTGGTACTCGCTAAAGATGCATACTTAAGGTTAGTGATTTGAACAAACTCCTTAAGCCAAAAGTATGCTTCGGTTTTCACGTATATATACAGCTGAACGTTTTCAATAGGTGCATGAACACAGGCGTCAAGGTGCAGTGGACTATATGTAAATGTATTTTATGTGAAATATCTTATTCAGGTCAGTACTAAACACAAAAAAAAACATGCATTTTGTATAATTCCTCTTATTTTAATAAAATAATAAACATTTTGCAGATTCTGCAAGGCGTATGTAAACTTTTGACCTCAACTGTATATAAAAGATAATTTATACATATATAATAAAAAAATAAATTTACCCTGTGTCATTTTAATTAAATGATGAGATAAAGGACTACTCAGATACTGCAAAAGAAAGAAATATGTTAAATATATAAATATACTGAAATGTAATTTTTATACAATTTAAAATAGAAATATAATAAATATAAATAAATAAATAAAATATAAAGGATTGTGAATATATATATAGAGAGAGAGAGAGAGAGAGAGAGAGATTTTATTTATTTATTATATCATATTATAAAAGAGATTTTGGCATATAAGAAGCATCTCTAAGATAAGTATCAGAGAATCTACAAAAGCCAAAGCTAAGATGAGTGTATTTATGTTGAGATTGATCGCTGAGATTGCAGGTCTGTGCTTGTAAGTGTGAGATTAAATGATTTACAGTAACAGCCTGTTCCAATAGTATGAAAATAAAAAGTCTGTCTCTATCACCCTTAAGAAGAATTAAGCTATTCTAACGATTAGTTATAAACATTCTAGGCACATACAGTATATGGGTGATCAAAGACAGAAAAGCAGGCTTGATTTTTAATACCAGACAGAAGTCAGTCACATATGTTCCGGGAAACACTCCCCAAAATCACTAATATTTTTGTAAAAATCTTTTTTTGTTGTTGTTGTTTTTTGTTTTTTATCAGTACAGTCCTGCATAACTCTGGTCTATCTTAAGTAAACCTGGTTTGGCTTAACCGCACAGATTATCTTTGAACTGCACACCTGTTGGCACTTTAAAGGCTGGCAGGTCAGGGAGATAAAGGCGCGCATGAGACGACGGAGGAACGGAGCGAGAGGAGGAAGGAGAACGTCCGTGTAACGCTGGCAGTAATTGTCTCTTTGGCTTTGTGCCTGGTTTGTAATGCCTGCTGCTTTTTAATTACACTACAACATTTTGAGCCAGTGGAAAGTGAATAAAAGCGAGACACTAAAAATGAAATTCATAGAATATTGCGACCCCGGAAAAAATCTGCCATTAATCCTGGTGAAAAAAAACAGCATATGCTGGTAGATAGGTTTTGATACTGGGATGCTGGTTAGGTAGGTTTTGATGCTGGTTTAAGCTGGTCCTTTGCTGGTTTATGCTGGTCCTTGAGCAGCAATGACCAGCTAAAGACCAGCATAAACCAGCTAAGGGCCAGCTTAAACCAGCATCAAAACCTACCTACCAGCATATGGTGTTTTTTTCAGCAGGGTATTCGCCACATGTTCTTCTCGACAGCGCAAGGTTCAGGAGAAACAATTGATGCATAGATCTTAAACACAAGGCGAAAGACTGAATTTAGCGACTTGACTGATTCGCTTATCAGGGATAAAATCATATGCGGGATAAAAGACGACAACGTTCGTGCAAGACTGTTGCGTGAGACAGACTTCACATTTAAAAAAGTGATAGATACCTGCAGGGACATCAAGATAACGTCAGTTCAGATGAAAATGCCTGCTAAAGAAGTAGATGTCAACAATATAAGCAGTGTCAAAAACACAACGACAAGAGGAGGCAAAACAATTTTGTCGCCTGTGGAACAAGTTCAAGGAAAAAAAAAAAAAAAAAAAAAAAAGCACAACATTCAATTTCAAATAGTGGCAACATACTTGCAATTCTTGGATGCACAACCCGTGGAAAGTTAGGGATGGTAAAAAGAATGTATGAAATAAAGGCTAAAGATGACCTCTTGATGACCTGGTTTCAGTTGAAGAGCTACACATGAAAGTATGGGAGTAGAGCAGTGCAGTGCACAACCTAACATTTTTTGACTTTCTCAGTTTGTGTAAATCCACTTGTGGTTCAGAGTATTATTTTTATCCACATTAATTTCGCACTTGTCTAGTACAAATATGTAACTTTGTTTCATAATTACAGTGTATACGTTTTTCTTTATTTACCTCAAAATAATGGAAGTAAAATGTGACAATAAGTCCGTAAGTGGGGTACATTGTAATATTTGAGGGGTACTTTGTAACGAGACAGCTTAAAATATTGTCTGATCTAATGAAAATAACATACAAGACGAACAAAAATATTTTGTCAATAAAATAAAATTAATAACTTTTTTCAAATAAGATAAAATATACTCTAACTTTGGAGTTTGACAATGAACACATGGCAACCACGACCCTGATCGCAAACACAGCTATATAGTTCAAAACAATGCTGGCAAATAGATACAGAAACACATTCAGAAAAACACAGAGATACACTTCTTTCCCTCCACACACAGTTCTCATAGAACACAAGACCAAAAGAAAAACGAGCCAAAATGTTTTACATTTCTTGAAATAATTTCTTAACATTAAACATTGACTGTCAGTCTTTATTCACCTGTTTCTCGTTGTTTCTCATTAAAATTCATAAAAGTAAGTAGTGTAGATTACATCGCTAATGTCATAGAATAGCATAGTTTAATAATAGCGAGGCATATTGTAACGCAGTGTTGCCCATCTGCGCAGTTGGAATTTAAAACTGGTTAGCGTCTTCTAGCAAAGCGTTAAAAGCTAAATATATAACAGACTAATATATAACAGATTGAAGATTAAGATAATAGCTGATTTATCTAATTTTAAATTAATACTAAAAACTGAGATGTAAAAATTGCCTATACTTCAGCCACAAATTTGCTTTTGCTATGGTAATAAATATTCAGTGATATTGAAAGATTTTTATATTTTGGCGCACTTTTATTCTCTAAGTAGTGTTGATAAGAAAGCTGGTACATACCGTAAATTTGGTTATGCTAATACGTGTAGAAATATTTATACCACGTGTGCTACACCTTAGTGCAACCAGTGCTCCACATCGGACGTTGCTAGGAAATGTTGTTCAGTGGCACTGGGATGAGGAGCAAATAATAAATAAATAAATAAATAAATAAACAAATAATTTAAAAACTGCTGAAGATTTTGCTAAGCAAATGCACCAACACTGAAATCCTTTGATGTGACACTGTCAGTTGATATGCCAGCTCAGAAGGGATCGGAGCAGTCATTCTGCAAGATAACAGTGGGTTATGGATCACATGTGCTAACGGATGCTCGAAAAAAATACGCGCTAATTGAAAAAGTATTGTAGGCTAAAGTCTGATCATGTGTACTGGAAAGGAGGATCTCATGTCAGCTTATACTTGTTAAATTGCACCCTCTGGTGGTGATAGACAAAACACGATTAAGACGGCTCAAAAAAAACAAACAAAAAAAAAACAAAACAAGACAAAACAAAAACAAACAAACAAACAAACAAAAAGTAAAAAACGCTATTGACATATTTTGCCCAGCATATCGTGGCCAGGAATTAAGAATGGTTCCCACAACTTTGCAGCTAAATGTTATTATTTCCCCCATTTTAATTTAATTTAATTTCGTTAAATCGTGGTCATGTTGTACTAATTCATTCCCTTGTTTTAATTTTGGAAATGAATTCTTAAATTACTTAAGGTCCGGGAAAAAATAGGAGGCCACTGCAAAATTATCAGTTTGTCTGGTTTTACTATGTATTTGAGTAAAATTACCATTTTTGTTTTGTTCTATAAACTACTGACAATATTTCTTCCAAATTCCAAATGAACGTATTGCCATTCAAAGCAGTTATTTGCAAAAAAAAAAAAAAAAAAACTGTCAACTGGTCAAAATAACATAAATAAATAAATAAATAAATAAATAAATAAATAAATAAATAAATAAATAAATGAATGAAAAAGATGCAATTAATGCAAAGAAAGCAAGATCATATTCATTTTTAAACAACACAATACTATTTTTTTTTTTTTTTTTTTTTTTTTAACTTAGGAAGAGTTCAGAAATCGGTATTTGGTGGAATAACCCTGATTTTCAATTGCAACTTTCATGCATCTTTGCATGTTCTCTTTCACATTGCTGTTGGCTTTATGCCACTCATCTCATGATGCAAAAATTCAAGCAGCTTGACTTTGTTTGATGGCTTGTGACCATCCATCTTCCTCCTGATCACATTCCAGGGTTCTTTAATGGGGTTTCAGGTCTGGAGATTGGGCTGACCAAGACAAGGTCTTGATCTGATGGTCATGATTGATCATGATTGACCTGGCTGTGTGGCATGGAGCATTGTCCTACTGGAAAAAACATTCCACAAAGTTGGGTTTGAACATTGTCAGAGGAGAAGGAAGCAAGTTTTCTTCCAGGACAACCTTGTATATGGCTTGATTTATGCGCCCTTCACAAAGACCAATGTGAGTGATTCCAACCTTGCTGAAATACCCCAGATCTTCCACTGAATTTTACAGTGGGTGCTTGTCGGCCTTTCCTTTTGCAAACCTCAGCCTAGCTCTTCTTTGTTTTGTTTTTTTTTTTGTTTGTTTTTTTTTAGCTTTGCCCTGCCCACAGAAGCCTTCTTCGAACTGTTTTTGCTGTGCACTTCACCCCAGCTGCTGTTTGCAGGTTACCTGATGTCATCCTGTGGTTGTTGAGTGACATTTGAGTGTGTCACCCTCTGCCAGTCTGTAGTTTTGTTATTCCCAATGTATGCAGATTGACCCTGTTCGTATGAATGCTCACTGTATCATTCTGCCAGTAAAGCCAGAACTGAAGCCTTCTTTTCCTCACTCAAAACTCTTTTGGTGTGGTTAGTTATTATTTGATTCCAATTACTTTTAATGTTCTACTAGCACCGTTTTCGCCATCCAGCTGGTCCAGTTTCAAGAGGATAGTGATGACCACAGCAGTGGTTTTATAACTGTGACTGTTTAGGTCTGTTTATACTGTTTTTTTGGGGGATTTTAAAAAAGGAGTGAATGGATTTTAGGGTGGTTGAGTCCACACACTGCTGAGACACATTTATATGCAAACACCATGTAAAAGCGAATTTTGCATCTGATGTTCCCTTTAAGGTCAATTACTTCAACTGACAAAAAAAAGTTTGTGAATCTCTGCATTAAACCATGTAGTATCCATTCATGTGATGAATATGTATTGCTGTTTTTTTTTTGTTTTGTTTTTATATGGAGTATATACTAATTTTTTTATATATATAATATATATATTTGGCGTCCCCAAAAATGTCATTTTATTATTACACTCTGCCTTATATAATTACCTCTTACCTGAATGCCAGTTCATGTGGCTTCATTGTGTTCCCTTACTTACCCAACAGCTATAAAAAAAAGTTATGAAAGTGTGTTTTGTTTTTGTTTTTTTTAATGGCCAAACACACAAACACCACATCCGTATATGCTTGGTTAACGTTCACATTCAAAACCACAGATATCGTCCTTTCTAACAACAGCTTCTATTCCTCATCCTAAAGTATTTCGGTGGGATTCTGAGCTTTGAACAAGTTAACAATTTCCATATGGACTTCCTTCATTTGTGCACTGTGCATGACGGAGCAGGAAACGACCCTTCTCAAACTGTTGTCACAAAATGTTTTTCTAGCAGTTATGACGTTGTTGTAGCAGTAATGCTATACTTTTTGCTATACTTATACGGTTGCAACACTTTTTGGGTTTCTTTTAGTTTCTCAGAGACTGTTTGTATTAGAAAGCCAAAATTTTAATACAATAAAGCCACAACTGTCAGCTAATCAACCACATTGCTGCAACGTGTACATATGACAATATACGTACAATTTACACTTGAATAGACAAAGTGAAATGTTGCCACTGACCCCACAACAAGGGGCAGTTGCAAAACCCTACAGAGACAAACCAGCGTTGGCATAATCTGTTTTTATTTTCTTATTTCGATTGGGCTAACGCTGCGACGAAAAAAATGCATATTTGCATTTTCTATACAGTATGCCATATTTAAAAAGAAATGTAATTCGGTGCTCAAGTAAGGAAACAAATGCTTAAATTACATATAATTTGGTTAGAACCAATTAAAATACATAAGCGGGCTACGTTCAAACGATTATAGATGCACGCTCTGGCTGAACTGACTTTATATATCCGGACGATGGCGCTGTTGTGTAGCTAAGAGTATTTAGCTTCATCTCTACCGTTAGGAAGAAATTGTCAGAATGAACTAAAGTTCTGTACGCAAAAGTAGCTCATTCACACTCCAAAAGCCTTTATTAATTTAAAACGAAATTGGCATCGTTGTTCGTCCACATGCCATTGCCAACTTAGTCATTAAGTTATGCGTGATAAAATAGGCTATTTTGTGTAAACAATAGGCGAAATAACTTTCTTTAAAACACAAATAGTTGCTAATATTTATTTTGTAGTATAATACTAAATGCAACAACAATAACTCGTGTCTCATAACTCATAAGATTTCACATGCTATTGTTTTCTACTAGCCTAGCGATACAGTAACGAACGAACTTCTTCCTGTTCTTCATGTGAACGTAAAAACGCGCAATAACGCGCTCATGACAGCCTGACCACGCCTGGAAAGTTTGGGGCGGAGAGTCACAGTGAACTAAGTTGAAGGTTTAAGACATTTTTACATTTCTCTGATTTTTTGGGCTCTTCGGAAGTGGAAAATGTCGGGAGTCGCCTCTACCCTGGCCAAGAAGAGAGCGCAGGCTGCAGGGTTTGGAACTAACGCCAAAGCCACCAAATACCTCAACCAGGACTTTGAGGCGCTCAGGAGCCAGTGTCTTAGCAGTGGGTCCCTGTTTACAGACTCGTATTTCCCAGCCGCACCCGAATCCCTGGGCTTTAAAGAACTGGGACCCAGCTCGTACAAAACCAGAGGAATATCATGGAAAAGACCTGGGGTATGCTTTCAGTATCATACGATTTAATAATAGGGCATCATTCGTTCATTGCCAATGATTAAACGGGAAATCATGCACTTTATATTTCTATTGCAGTTGCGTTTATGTTTGGACCGTTATCTTTACGAACGAGGGAGTTTTCGTGCATTTTTCTTTGGACAAGTCGCGCTCTGTTTGCTGTTTTTAATTACTTCTGTGTGGCTACATGCGTCAGACTGTCGTCTTCGCTGTTGCGTCTTGCATTTTTAGGGTCGCGTCTTGAGCGTTGCGTTTTAGCATCGAAGCAAACAGTCCAACTTTAAAAACTCTTCTGGAGGCCATTGTGGAAATTATAGAGTTCAGCTCGTGTGGTCCAAATGCCCATTTAAAGTCAAAAGTCTGAAAGACTTTTTAAGCCAAGTACTAATGTAAATCTATATTTTGTCTATATGATGTTCTGTCAATGTTCCGTCCGATAATGATCCGAATAGCATACTGTTGCTATGGCGACTCGATTTCTGTTCGCAGCTAGCGATTTCTGTTTATTCGGTTTAACCAGGTGGTCAGACTAACAGCTGTCGTTTTAATAAGCAAATATATTTTATGATTATGGTATATGGACCCGCATATGAATGTAATCTCAGTGTCTGGTGTCCATATGCTTTCCTTTTCATATCTGTTTACATTATTAGTCCAATTCTGCTTTTCAAACAGGTTGTTGTTGGTGTCTTTTGCAGGAGCTGTGCTCAAAACCACAATTCATCGTCGGTGGAGCTACACGGACGGATATCTGTCAAGGAGCTTTGGGTAAAAGCTTAAAAAATTAATCTACCTGCAAGAAACAAATTTCGAGATTATTGGTTAATCCTCCTTGTTTGTCTAAATGTGAAAAACCGCGTCTTCAAGTCAGCAATAACACACTGAGTCACGTCTCGCTCTTCGTTCCTCATCGTAATTCTTCAAACAAGTCAAAACAGTGTGCTAAACGCTTTAACTGCGTCAGCCAGAAAATTATCTTATACTATCACAATCTACACAGTGAAAATGTTCTGTCAGGTAACCTTTGTTTCGTTATAAAAGGTATCAACTGATTTAAACCATTACTTTGAATGTAAGGTTAAAAATTATTGCTTATCTTAAAAACATGTTTACTTTAGCATTTTGGACTTTAAACCTGTATTTAAGCCACCAGTACAGTTTGTAAGCAACAACAAATAGGCTGTAACTACAATAATGTTTTAAACTGGCATTTACACCTGAATGTTAGCTTTTTGATGTGAATCGACTGAAACAGAAAACGAGTAAAACTGGATTTCACTGAAGTGATTTGTTTCTTGGATGAATAACTAATGATGGTGTTAATTTATGTTACTTTACTAGTGTTTTATAAACACATTTACTTGTATAATGGGCCTTACTTGTAACTCTGGTGAAGCCTATTATTAATTCTAGGAAGCTTTAATTATGAATTACATTCATTGTGAACTTGACAAGCAAACACTCTCACACACAGTGTAATTCCTAGAATAAGGGTGGGTCAGTATTTGAAGGATGCTTTTAACCTGCTAATTACACTGCTGTTATTGTTAACTAAAACTAAACTATTTAAAAAGTTTTTTCTCAAGTTCAAATAGGCTGAATATTAGATGAAAAATGTACTAAAAGTAAATTAAACTAATTTCAGCTAAAAGTTTAAATTAGAAGTAATAATAAAAAATTAATAATAAAAGTTAAAAGTAATAATTAAAAATAATACAACAAAAACAAAAATTGAAAAAACTCAAACTAAAATTGAAATAAAAATGGAAAATCTAAAAAGCTGATTAAAAATATTAGTAAATAGTATAATATATATATATATATATATATATATATATAAATAATATATACACACACACAGTGCATTGCAAAAGTATTGCAATGTACTTATTTCAGTTTTTATTTTGACAACATTTACAAAGTTGTGACAATTCTGTTTTTGTTTTGTCATTATGGTGTATGGAGTGTAGATTGATGTGGGGGAAAAAGTAATTTAAAGCAGTTTAACATAAGGCAGCAACATAAAACGTGAAAAAATCAAGGGGTATGAATAATTTTGCAAGGCGCTGTAAATACTTGAGGCTCATAGCATTTAAAACTTTCTATAGCTTTTTGGCTCTTTAAATAGTATAATATACTATTATACAAAAAATTATTTAAAAATAAAATGATCCACTCGTCAAAAGCCTAAACAGTTTGAAGGATCTGCATCTTTCTATTAGCTTTACACTAGTAACTTTAGTAACCTTCCCTTCTATACATAATCTCACTTTCTTTTGCCTCAGTCTTTCCTGTTGTTGTGTTTACCGCTGACTGAATGGCTTCGCCAAACACATAATGCAAACCATCCAAACCTAGAAACTAGCCAGAGGGTTTTTGCACACAACCACTTCTGTTATTAAAGGCTGCGCTTAAAGAGAGAAGAACTTGGCTGCATTTTTCCCGTAAAGTTTTGTATTGGAACCATACACGTAGGCTTAATGCAATACATGTGGCAGACTGTAGGAAAAGCGGCCTGTTGTCTTTTGAGGAGTGCAAAATCAAACTCTCTGCATTTTGTGTGTCGCTGTCTCAGATTTGCAGCTTACCACTTAGCGTGACACGAAAACCACAATGGCGCTCATTGGCTGCCTGGTTCGATCATGAGTTTCATTTGTGTGCCTCAGATGTGTCTGTTCTTGCTTGTCTCCAGGCGTTTTGAATGTCAGACAGTAAAAATGGTTGCCATAGTTTAATTTTGCATTCCAATTGCCAGTATATGTAACTTCATTTCCATATTTATAAGATTTTAGTGAAAGCAGGCATGGCTTGTTTTAGCTAAACCACAGAGCAGTGCCAAACGCATTTAGTCTCACTTCCTGTCTCGCTGTCTCTCAGGTGACTGCTGGCTGCTAGCGGCCATTGCTTCTCTGACCCTAAATGAAGAAGTTCTGGCACGAGTGGTGCCCGCTGGACAGGGCTTTGGTGACAATTATGCTGGAATCTTCCATTTTCAGGTATCTGCAAGTTATACTGTTACAGTAAATGTGTCACTTTGTGTTATAGTGTTAGCATGTTAATGAACAACATGAACATTATTTTTGTGCAGTGGTTTATTGCTCAGTGCTTTTATAATTGTATTAGTATTTGAAAACATATAACACTCATTAAAAATACTGTAGTGATAGTGAATGTTCGGAAAACATGGTATTGTCATGACAAACAAACATGGTAATACTATAGTACATTTTCATAAATGAAAAGAATACTTTAGGTTCAAAAACATATTGGTAATATATAGTTGTCAAAAAAAACAAAACAAAAAAATCACGGTACTTTATAAAAAACAATGTGGTAATACAGTACATATCTAAGAAAAATATAGTAGTACTGCAGTACATGACTAAAACATGGTATTACCATTCAAAGTAAAAAATAATTATCAATTATAGTTCACCCAAAAATGAAAATTACCTCATGATTTACTCACCCTCAAGCCATCCTAGATGTATATGATTTTCTTCTTTCAGGCGAATACAATCGGAGTTACATTAAATAATGTCCTGGTTCGTCCAAGTTTATAATGGCAGTGAATGGGTGTTGAGATTTTGAAACACAATAAAGTGCATCCATCCATCATAAAAAGTGCTCCACACAGCTCCAGGAGTTAATAAAGGCCTTCTGTGTAAGAAAAATATCCACATATAAAAATTTATAAAGCATGATCTCTAGCTTCTGTACGTGCATTCATGAGAAAGAAGCATTCCAGCTAGAGATTATGGTTTATAAAATCTCGACACCCATTCTCTGCCATTATAATTCTTGAAAGAGCCAGGACATTTTTAAAAATATATATATATGTAACTGATGTATTCGTCTGAAAGAAGAAAGTCATATATATACCTAGGATGGCTTGAAGGTAAGTAAATCATGGGTTAATTTTGTTTTGTGGGTGAACTATCCCTTTAAATTGATCAAAAGTGAGAGTAAGGACATTTATAATGTTCGAAAATATTATTTCAAATAAATGCTCTTCTTTTGAACTTTCTATTCATCATATAATCCTGGAAAAACTATCATGGTTTTCACAAATGCATATTAAGCAGCACAACTATTTTCAACATTAAGAATAATAATAAATGTTTCTTAATCAGCATATTAGAATGATTTCTGAAAGATCATGTGACACTAAAGACTGGAGTAATGAGGCTGAAAATTCAGCTTTGCATTACAGGAATAAATTACATTTTAAAATATATTAAAATAGAAAACAGTTGTTTTAAATCGTAAAAATATTTCACAGTATTACTGTTTTTACTGTATATGTTTTATCGGATAAATGCAGCCATAGTGAGCAAAATGTATGTCTTTTAAAAACATTAAACATAGTACATATGTTTAAAAACCGTCATAATATATAGTTCATGTCCAAAAGTATAGGTGTACCAAAAACTTTTTGGTGAATTTTGCTTATTGCTTTTATTGCAGATTTTTACACTAATATGTTTGACGCACGTTTTGAGATCGAACAGATAATGTGAGTCTGTGCCCTGTACCTTCATCCTTTAGTTCTGGCAGTTTGGCGAGTGGGTGGATGTTGTCATTGATGACCGGCTGCCGGTGAAAGATGGCGAGCTGGTTTTTGTTCACTCCGCAGAGGGAAATGAGTTCTGGAGCGCCCTGCTGGAGAAGGCCTATGCTAAGTTAGTGTTTGCATGTTGTTTCTTGTGCTTTTGTGTACTCGCAGCAGTTAAGTCAGAACCGCCTCAACCAGAAAGTCAGCTTTTCAGTGAAACATACTTTCTAAGAATAAACAAGAAGATAAATCTTTGTTCTTTTTAGGGCTGTCAAGTGAATTTAATTATTACTCACAATCACTTTTTTTTTTTTTTTAATGTAAATTTATTTTAATTTAATATGTTAATACATTTAACATATGTGACCCTGGACCACAAAACACAATAAGAGTCATTTTTTTTAAAACTGGGATTTCTACATAAATGAATAAGCTTTCCATTGATGTATGGTTTGTTAGGATAGGACAATATTTGTCCGAGATACTATTTGAAAATCGGAATCTGGAATCTGAGGGTGCAAAAAAATCAAAATATTAAGAAATTCACCTTTAAAGTTGTCCAAATGAAGTTCTTAGCTATGCATATTACTAATCAAAAATGTAGTTTTTATATATTTACAAAATTACGGTAGGAAATTCTGTACAAAATATCTTCATGGAACATGACTTTACTTAATATTCTAATGATTGTTGGCATAAAAGAAAAATTGATAATTTTGACCCATACTGTTGGCTATTGCTACAAATATAGCTGTGCTACTTATAACTGGTTTTGTGGAAAACGCCCACACATTTTATCTAGATCTGGTTGTTACTGAGCTTTGCATATAGACACAGCAGGCTTTACCCATAGCAGGTGTATTCTTGGGAAAAGGGTGTGTCATTTTGTGTAGTATGTTTTGAACTTAGTGCTCTCCTTCTTGCTAGTAGCTTTTAACTCCCTTGCTATATATTTTTCTCTTACCCTCATTCTTTAGGGTTAATCATTAACATCCAAACACGCATAATGTCAACCATGTGTTGTTTGTTGCATTTGTTGTATGTAAGAATGTATTTACAGCCAATGGCCTACTAATTTTGGAACTTCCATGTGAACTATGGGAATGTCCCCACCCAGAGGCTGTGATGTCATCCATGAGCATTTGTAATAGGGGTGAAATGCAGTTCTGCAGTGGTGACATGTTTTTTTTTAGGCCAGTCGGGTTCCTACCTGATTTTCCATTGGCTGTGAATTATTGCTGAAAATAAGCTCTGTGACCAACAAAAGTTTATGACTCTAACATGTTTTATTTATCATGATAATCTTCAAATATTGACACAATTTATTAATTTTGAACCCGAAATATGACGCGTCATCAGTCAGCCATATTGGAGGCACTGAGCGTAAACAATGCCACTGAACCAAATAAAACTTGCATATTTTGCTGATTATTGCTGCTGAACATGGTCAATTATTGTCATGTTTTGGGCTGTACAAATTAGTCAGACCAGGAAAAATATTTTGGTGCAACTGATTGGTGCAACTGATTTGGTGCAAAAAAATGGAGGAACAAAAGGCATTTGAACCATCCGTGGTTGACCAAATTGAACCAGGATTTCCAGGGCAAGAATCTTGACAACATTCGTGTTTGTTATTAACCCTTTGAGCGGTACGGTCCCACATATGGGATTCTATTTTCTGTGCCCCTGGGAGTACGGTCCCACATATGGGATTTAGAACGTTCGGTGACGTCACACAACTGCCAAATTCAAACTGTGTTTACGCGCGTTGGCTGGCGCTGAGCCAGAGAGAGACGCTTGCTGCGCTTGTCATATAATCACAATTGTGCAGTGTTTTCAACGACTTAACGTTTATTTTAGGTTTCAGGCATGTAAATACATATAAATACTAGTAAAACAATACATTTAGAGTTTGTAAAATACACACGGATGTCTATGGAAGCAGCAATAATCCATTTAAGTATAATTTGCCGACGTGTTTGATTCTTATCAGATACACGTAGTGTAAGTAACGATATAATTCACTCCATTCCTTTCCCAGTTTACCAGCTACTTACTTGCATGTATTTCGGGAGAAACTGGTGAATTTACGTGCTGTAAATCCGGCTGACAGGACGCCAGCGCGAACAAACATGGCGGCGCCCATCGCACGTTATAGATCACGATCCAGATCATTTATAAAGGTTTTAAAATGGCAAAATACACTCACTTACACGTATTCGTGAATTGGAATATCAGATAGTTGAAGACATGGTAAGCAAGTGTGTGAATATTTTGAATCAAAAAAAAAGGAAAAACGAAATAAAAGCGACACGTCTGTCAAACAGCGCTATAGTGGCTGCGGTGTCAATCATGACGCGTCGCCATGGAAACAATAAAGGGAACGTTCTAAAATAACGGTCGCCTAAAAAAACTCACTCTGGGGGGTCAAATAAAATATTTTAAACTCACCAGTGAAAATGGTTAACATTTTCGGTCAGGTAGGTGAAATATTAGGCTATATCTTAATTAATACTGCTCGTACGTATCTTTACCACATATTAACTTTAGTTTGTCAAAATATTGCGCCCTTTCCTGCTTACTATTTAGCTTTTACTTTTACTACTGCTTTTGCTATTTTTTTTCGTGGTTTAGACAGCATACATTAGAATAACAACATATACAGCAGAACATTAACTTTGCAATTCATGCTGTTGTTTACATCCGAGTATCGCCAATATGGCTGTGCATTGTGACATAAGTGCAAACCCTCTATTGGGCTGTGAAAGCGACTAGTTAGTAGTTGAGTTTACCTGTTTGGTGAGATGGTGTTAATGTCCTTGATAGGGCTGTGAAAATACATCAATATCATCACGAAACGAGAAATAATTCTGCATCGATTCTGAGATTTTCCGAATGCATTGCGAGTCTCTCTCGAATCGAATCTGGGTTTAGTTTTTAACAGCAGATGGCACTACATGCTTTAGAAACAGCTGGACTCTGCCTGCTTCCTTTTCCTTACACTTAAACCTCAAATAATCATTCATAAAGTTCGAAAGGTTGTAACGAATTACAAGAGTGTTCGCACTGGGCTGTGTTTAGATTACTCCTGCGTTATAAAAGCATTCTGAGCCGAGGTGCAATTACATGACTCAGCCGAACGCACAAGCGCTTTTCAGCGCTCTTCTTTGTGAGCATTTGAGTGTGCAGTTAAAAACTAGATAAGAACGCCATCTGCTGTTAAAAACTAAGCTCAGAATCGATTCCAAAGAGAATCACCATACATTCAGAAAATCTCAGAATCGGTCCGCGAATCGCGCTTTATCGTCGCAGCCTCTGCTTTGTAGTGCCCATTTGCAGAACCTGATTTTACCAAGTACGACATGTTCCTGGATCAACATCTTTGTTGACCCTGGAACAACATTGTGATTAACCAATCAGATTTTAAAAAAACAGTTTATAGTTTTTGTCAAGTTTAGGCTTACAATCAGTGTTTGGTGCTTGTACATCAGTGTCATTCATCTATCATATCCTCTGATTTTAGGGATTACTCATGGGTAAGGTTAGGTTTAGGTGTAGGGATGTGGTCAAGATTACATTTTTGGATTAAAATGTTGTTCCGGGGTCAACAAAATATGTTGACCCAGGAACACATCTAACTCCGCAATATCAGGACGTGCAGTCCCATTTAGCTGCTAGTTAACAACCACCTTTTTCAAGTGTGAAGTTTAAATAAGTCACAAGACAGTATTACTGGTGTATTTTATGTCATAGAATAAAATGTGAACATATTTTGAGCTTGTGTTCACCACAAACTAAAATCCCAGTCATAAAACCTCCAGGATGATGGAGCAAGAAGTGCAAAACACTACCTTGTTTCTGGGGTTTGGTCTATAAAAATATGTCATCCTTGCAGCACTCTACTGTGGATTATTTTGCAAATAGTTTTCTCTTTATTTTTCACTCTTCTGTACTTAAATACTTCAAGTTATTTAATAGGTTTAAATCTACAGCATATATACAGCTAGCTTTTTTTTTTTTATAGAGATTCAAACTTTAACCACTCAGTAAATATTTGACCATCATATAAAAGAGAAGGAAGTGATTCTGCGATTCTTACATGGATCGTTTCTTAGACATTCAGGTGTCTTAAACAACAATTAAGCCCATTGTAATCTTTGTATGAAATAAAAAATAATGTTAATAGAATTTACAGCAGTTCCTCTAAACGAGACTGTTTTACAGTAGGTCTTAAATAGTTTCTCAAATTGAGCTCAAAGACATGTAATTTCTTAACTCTAACAGTGTGTTTTATGGCCTTTGACAGGGTAAATGGCTGTTATGAAGCTCTGTCTGGAGGATCAACTAGTGAGGGTTTTGAGGATTTCACCGGAGGCATCGCTGAAAGCTACGAGCTGAGGAAAGCGCCGTCCAACATGTTTCAGATCATCCAGAAAGCCCTGGATGCTGGAGCTTTGCTGGGCTGCTCAATTGATGTGAGATTCCACTGCCTGTATTTGAATTGAAGTTGGAACAGGATTATTATTATTATTATTATTTGACCAATCAGCAATCACTTTTGGGTCATAAGCCCTACCCATTTTCAGATATCACTGGTTTATTATTTTTAATTCTGTGATGTAGATCACTAGTGCCGCTGATTCAGAAGCCGTCACCCGTCAGAAGCTGGTGAAAGGTCATGCTTACTCACTCACAGGGGCGACCGAGGTATGAATAGAGTTATTGCCGAGCATCTTTTTAATAATATAATATATTTTGTCTTTAGAGCACATGCTTTTTTGTCTCAGGTGAACTATCGTGGTCGCAAGGAGAAGCTGGTTCGAATGCGCAACCCATGGGGGCAGGTGGAGTGGACAGGAGCCTGGAGTGATAGGTATGTGTATTAATATATATTAAAATCAATAAATAAATGGTTGAATTTGGAAATGAGTCATTAATCAGGTCATACCAGTCTTAAAGGTACAGTACAAATAAAAGTTTAATTTTAAGGCTCAACGAGAGGGTGTAAAATGCACATGACTATTTGAAAAAAAAAAAAAAAAAACCTGACTGTGGACAAAAGTATACAATAGGAATTCTGTTGAAGTCATAGTTTTAAGAGTCATGAACTGCCTTTTTTTTTTAATATTTTGTATTGTTCTCTGAGGTCTACTTAAATGTTATCCAGATTTTTACATCAAAAAACATCATAATTTAGAAGTAATAGGCTATTTTCTGTCCTGTTTTGACTGAAACGCTTTGTTTGAATAGGCGTGGCAGATTGTAGAAATGGAAGTAAATGCCCACTGCTATCATTAGCTAACACTTGTGTATGTTTGACAGCCTACATCCTTCATAGATGGACGCTGCTGTGATTTAGGTTGAAAATGCATAAATACTCAGTACATATCAATCGACCTGTAGTAACATACAAAGCAATAATGACTATGTTATTAAAACAGTTACTTGAACTGTTGGATCCAATATAGTCGGCACAGCATTGTTTTTTAGTTTCAATCTTTCTGAAAATCCCGCGTCGAATTGTGCCTTGTTTGTAAACAAATCCACGGTAAAATTAAGTGAACAAAGGAGCTCTTACTGACTGGAAAGTTTATCCACTCTTTCCTAATGTTGGGATCAGAAGGAAGGCAATGCAAAGTCTGTTTTTCCCATAATTTGGCACTGCACAGCGTCTTGTTGTCTTCTGGGCCATCTTTATCGTTTGGTTTCTGCGTAGACCTGCGTTCGCTACATGTGTGAATCGGTGGGCGGAGCTAAACAGGCAGTGATGTAGAAGCAGGCATTGATCTTCTGTGAAGGTGGTTTCTAGCCACACTATTATGTCATAAAGGTGGCACATGCCACAACCTGTCAACCTGCAGACTGGCTTCAATATAAGCTGTAACAACTAAAGTTTTGAGTTCTGAGTTTTTATAGCACAGTGACCTCTTATATATCAAAAGATCAAGGGAATTTGGTTCCTCAGTTCATGAAGGGTCATAAAGGACGTAAAGGACTTCTATGAAAACTAATTTGCAAATGATAGCATCACTGAAACGCTGATGGTTATCCAAATTGTTTATTATTTCTTTTCCTTAGTTCATCCGAATGGAACAGTATTCCAGCTTCAGAGCGGCCAAACGCCAGCGCTGAGGATGGAGAATTCTGGTGCATTTACAAACATACTTATTTAGTGCAACTGTAATCTAGACATTTGGATTTTAAATTCAATATGTTTTCTCTTTGTTTAGGATGTCATTCTCAGATTTTACAAGTCATTACTCTCGTATAGAGATTTGCACTCTGACCCCGGACGCCATCACCAGCGATTCGGTTAAACACTGGGCTGTGACCAACCACGACGGCACATGGAGGAGAGGCTCCACCGCTGGGGGCTGCAGAAACAACGCTTGTGAGCACAAGAACCGCAAACACACTTTTAGGCATCAGGAATCAAATTTATTTTCATGAATCACTTCATTTCTGTACAAAAATATGTTCACATGGACGAAGTTCATTTGGTTTGGTTTGTTTAAAGGGGTCATCGGATGCAAAGTTCACTTTTACATGTTGTTTGCACATAAATGTGTGTTGGCAGTGTGTGTACACATCTGCTCTATAATGACAAAAATCCACCCCGTGGTTTTAAATTTATCTGTAAAAATAACTTCTCCTTTTTCAAATCAAGCCATTCTCAGCTTCTTGTCTGTGTGGCGTCACACCGACAGAGGCCGCTCCCACAATAGTTTGATTGACACTGGCGTCTTACCTTAGACCCGCCCTGAATGAGCTGTAGCAGTCCGATCGCCATTGTTTCGATGCTGGAGCAGGGACATAGACAAGAATGGCTCCTAAGCGATTGAAGTCTTCTGTTGTTGTATGTAATAATGAACATAGTGGTCGTCATTTACTCCTGACATCTGAGCCACTGAAGACAAAGTGGATGACATTTGTTTGTGAAAGGAATGCGCCTCCCGATCTAAACAAATGCGTCTGTTCGCACAAATCATTCGTGATGCAGCTTCGCTTACAGCAGAAGTGAGTATAAGGTTTTTTTTTTTTTTTTTAATGAATCCTTTCCTAATAATGTGCTAGTTAGCACGTTTCGCATCTAAATGCAGTTAAAGTAAACGGAGCACAGCTCGTCACTCCACAGCAAAGAGGGGCGGGGTGAGGAGAGCTCATTTACATTTAAAGGAACATGCAACAGAATGGGCTGATTTCTGCAGAGCTGATTTTGATGGTAAAAAGGGTGTTTTTTACAATACCACTGAGAAATTTGTGTTATAGACTTCATCTGCATCTGATGACCTCTTTAATAATATTGCTGGCAGCTACATCCATTCATTTAGTTTTTTTGTTGCGTACAGAAGAATGTATTTGGTAAAAAATGTTTCAGCCAAGCCATCCTAGGTTTACATGACTTCTTCTTTCAGCTGAATACAATCGGAGTTATATTAAAAAATTTCCTGGCTCTTCAAAGCTTTATAATGGCAGTGAATGGGTGAGGGGAAAAAAAGTGCATCCCTCCAACAACTACTCCACATGGCTTCGGGGGGTTAATAAATGCCTTCTGAAATGAAACGATACGTTTATAAACCATAATCTATAGCTTTCACTAACTGTCGTATGCGCATTCATGAGAGAGTGGTGTTCCCGCGGATGACATAGGACGTAGACATAGCGTAAACTACGGTGAGAATATGCTAGTCTCGTGAGAACCAAGTTTTGTTTTTTACTGCAAAGGAAAATCAGTCTTTTCTTGGCTTATTTCAAAAACATTATTTTGTACTTCTAATTGGTGATCAGTGTTTTGTTCATTACTTCGTAGCTTACCCTATGCCTACATCCTACGTCATCCACTTAAACACCACTCTCTCATGAATGCGCGTATGACAGTTAGCGGAAGCTAGAGATTACAGTTTACAAAGTTTTAAATATAGATATTTTTCTTACACAAACACATCGCTTCACTTCAGAAGGCATTTATTAACCCCACGGAGCAGTGTGGTGTACTTTTAATGATGGATGGATGCACTTTCTTGGACGTCAAAATCTCAACAGCCATTCACTGCCATTATAAAGCTTAGAAGAGCCAGGACCTTTTTTTTTAAAATAACTCTGATTGTATTTGTTTGAAAGAAGAAAGTCATATACACATAGGATGGCTTGAGGGTAAGTAAATCATGTGGTAATTTTAATTTTTGGGTGAACTTCCCTTCCCAGATAGCGCACATACGTCTGCAAGATGTCTGTTAAAGATCACTTGATCTGGAAAGCATCTGCTGTGAACAGACATCTGACAGGTTGTCAGTTTTACATATATTCTAAATCATAAACATCTTAAAGACATCTAATAAATGTCTGTTTGACATCTTATAGGAACATCTCATTGCAGATGAGCAAAAACTCTAAAAAAAAAAAAAAAAATGTCTTGCTGATATAAATGCAGACATCAAATAGATGTCTCCATGATGTACGTGTGCTACGAGGGCTGTTAAAGATCACTTGATCTGGAAAGCATCTGCTGTATTCAAACATCTGACAGATGTCTGTAAGATGTCAGTTTTACATATATTCTACATCATAAACATCTTAAAGACATCTATTTGACATCTGCTAGAAAAAAGTCATATAGATGTATTGCAGATTAGCAAACACTTGAAAAAATGTCTTGCAGATGTAAATGCAGACGTGAAATAGACATCTCCGTGATGTATGTGCGCTATCAGTGTCCATTAATTGAGATTTTTGTTGCGCATCGTGTAATTTATTCAGAAAATGTGTTTTCAGTGTAATTATGCATATTTTTTTATCATATCCGCTTCTTGGTGTTACGAAATTTGGTTTGTTTAATAATCTTGCTGACAGCATCCATTCATTTGCTCCTCAGACACATTCTGGATGAATCCTCAGTACGTGATTAAGCTGAATGAAGAAGATGATGACCCAGGCGATAATGAGGTGGGCTGCAGTTTCGTGGTGGGTTTGATTCAGAAGAACCGGCGCCGTCTGAGGAAAGCTGGAGAGGACATGCACACTATCGGCTTTGCTATTTATGAGGTGGGTGGAGGCACAAGGAGCCAACTAAACATTGTGATTATGATGTATGAACTCCCAGATTATAACATGAAGATTTCTTTTTGTTTGCTTCCACAGTTACCTTCACAGGTAAGAGTTAAACTACAAAGAGGGGCAGGGTGTTTCTCTTGACCAGTCATATTATTGATCAAAGATTTTCTGGGTGATTGATTGGCCATCGTCTCTGTCAGTTTCATGGTCAGCGTGATGTGCATCTCGATAAGAACTTCTTCCTGACGCACGCGCAGAAAGCTCGCTCTGAGACTTTCATTAACCTAAGGGAGGTCTGCACACGCTTCAAACTGCCGCCGGGAGAGTACCTCATCGTGCCGTCCACCTTCGAACCCAACAAGGACGGTGACTTTTGTCTGCGCGTCTTTTCCGAAAAACAGACTGAAACACTGTAATGTATCTCACCTGTGTGAGGTTTCTCTATTGTATGACAATAAGATAATAAGTTATTTTGAATACTTGGTTCTGAATTTGATTGGATAATCTTTATTCCTAGACCATGTGATGATCCTGTGGATGCTGAATTACCTGATGTAAGCAACTTAAAGCTTTTAAAATTTTAATATATATTGGCTCAACTGTCTTATTGAACCTGGAACATTTCTTTAAACTGTACTTCATCTTTTAGGAGACTGTCCCAGACGATGAAGTTGATTCTGGATTCAGAGGCATGTTTGTAAAACTCGCTGGAGCTGTAAGTGGAGACGTCTTGTTATGCAGTAAACATTTGTATTTTTTGAAAAGCACAGCAACTGATGCTTACTTCTCTCTGTAGGACATGGAAATCTCAGCCACGGAGCTCATGACTATCTTGAACAGAATCATCGCGAAACGTAAGTGTTTTTACGTCCTTTAGTTTCCACCGAGATCTAAAGATGAGTCTGAGTCTAAGCAGCTGCTTTATGTGTTTTGTAGGAACTGACATAAAAACAGACGGCTTCAGTTTGGAGACGTGTCGTGTCATGGTCAACCTCATGGATGTATCCTCTCAACTGCAACTGCTTACGTTTTGCTGTTTGTGTTAACATGGCATTTATGCTTGAGCCTGAAATTACAAGAATTTGGTGGTGTTGTATTGTAAATTTCCCTTAACTGTATCTCAGGACAGTGGGAATGGAAAACTGGGTTTGGGAGAGTTCGCAACTCTGTGGAAGAAAATTCAGCGATACCTTGTAAGAAATCCAACAGATTGCGCTTAAAACAGTTATCTGTTTAAAATTACTTTTTAAATGTCATGACACGTTGCTCAATTTTATAACATTCCCAGGGAATTTACAAGAATAATGACCTGGATAGTTCAGGAACCATAAGCACACCAGAAATGCGCTTGGCACTGAAAGAAGCTGGTGAGTTTTAGTAAAAAAAAACAATAGACACCATCACAAAATTTGAAACTGGTTATAATGAAACTTGTTTAAGTTTTAATGGAAACTGTAAAGGATCCTGTGGGTTTCTACTGGTATTTATTCACCTTCTATTGGTGGTGTGTTAAAATTTCTGTAATGGTTTCTATTGTTTTTTTTTAAAGCAGAACTATACAAGCGAAGATCCCATTTGGGTGGCGTATTTTAATAATCACTGCCTGTGTTCTCTT
Organism: Cirrhinus mrigala; assembly: GCA_036247105.1. NCBI lineage: Eukaryota > Metazoa > Chordata > Actinopteri > Cypriniformes > Cyprinidae > Cirrhinus > Cirrhinus mrigala. Next base: position 13,876,073 of record CM070028.1, read on the forward strand.
TCCTTTCTAGGTTTCAATCTTAATAACACTATATTTCAGCTACTGGTAGCACGTTACGCTGAAACAGACATGACTCTTGACTTTGATAACTTTGTGGCCTGTCTCATGCGTCTGGAGATGATGTTCCGTAAGTCCCTTGAGCGTTTAGTTATTAAATATTTTGTCTAATTTAGCAGATTTGGCCCTGAAAGGTCTGTAGATTCTGTGTAGGCCTGTTTATTATAGGGTGAGCACCCTCTGTAGCTCTGGAGCATCATTAATGAATGTTCCTCTCATTTTTAGGGGTATTCAAAAAGCTTGATCCCCACCACACTGGCTTCATTGAGCTGGACTTTCAGCAGGTTTGTTATGCAATGACGTTTTTGAAAATGAAAAAAATCAATACAATGAATTTTGAAAATAAATACATTTTCACTTTGTGTTTTTAGTGGCTGAACTTCACTATGATTTAGAAGACTCATCACCAGACCATGCCACTCAAGAGTGAATTATTAAGATTACATGTTATTTTTTTTTTATTTTTTATTTTTTAAAAATTACTTTTATTTTTAAAACTGTCTATTGCACTTTCGACCGGTCTTACTTTTAAAGTGTTGCATGATTTTATTGCGTTTGACGTTGCCACACTATTTTCGTTTACAATCTTAACCACTGTGTAATAGTGTATGTGTATCATTGTGTTTTCTGGCCAAAAGACATTATTAAATACTTATAAAACGGAACTGTATTTGTGTTATTGTACATGACTGGATTCAGTAAAGCGCCATTTCCGGTCCTTTTACGGGTCTGGGACGCTCTGCGCAGAGGCTGTTTAGTTGATTCCTCGCCTGTCAATCATTCGTTAGTCCCTCCCTCATGGGCGTGACCGTTCACTGCGGTACCCCTGATTGTTGTGTCTCATCTGCACTGGTCCGTTCATCATTCTGTCTTTTCCGCTATTTTAAAACACACCCGGTGGGTTGATAACCATAGTGACAACTAAACCCTGGTAAGTTTTACTTCACTTTTTTTGTGTGAACTATGTGAGATATCCGTTATGTCTCAGTTATGTGTCAAAGTGTGAAACCTCTGCCCTATATTTTCAGCAAGTGACGAAACAATTTCATTTTTTTTTTTTTTTTTTAAATAGCGCATTTCTCTCATTTTTAACGGTTCTTTTTGAATCGATCTTATTCTTAAGCTGCCACATTATACGCACAATGCACATCAATTATTCAGGCTTTTAGGGCGTGTATCATACTTGCAGTTATATAGATAAATGTAGATATACACACACACACAAACGCACACACATAATTTATATATTTGTAACCCTGAACCACAAATCATTTATACATAATCTGAAAGCTGAATAAATAAGCTTTCTATTGATGTATGGTTTGTTTGGATAGGACAATATTTGGCTGAGAATCAACTATTTGAAAATCTGGAATCTGAGGGTACAAAAATAAATAAATAAATAAATAAATAAATACTGATAAAATCACCTTTAAAGTTGTCCAAATTAAGTTCTTAGCAATGCATATTACTAATAAAAAATTAAGTTTTGATATATTTACGGTAGGAGCTTTACAAAATATCTTCATGGAACATGATTTTTACTTAATATCCTAATGATTTTTGACATAAAAGAAAAATCAATAATTTTACAATGTATCTTTGGCTATTGCTACAAATATACCCGTGCTACTTAAGACTGGTTTTGTGGTCCAGGGTCCCATTTATAGTATATTTACATTCTTAACTTTCCTCGGTTTGTCTAGGTTGTGATCATTTTTAACACAAAATTACCTCAAACTGAATTAAATATTACAGTAATAGCATTATATAAAGCAGCATGAGTGAAAATGTGCAACTGTTTTTAAGGGTGTGTTCATTTATCATCTAAAACAAACACTAGAGTGCTGATGCTTAGTCTGGCCTATTGATTTTCACATCACAAGTCAGCTGACATTTAGTATCGGTTGGCAGTTCTGTGTTTACATACCACATTATCTACCCTGTTGCAAATCAAAGAAATCTGGTTAAGACTGGTTAAAAGTTTGTTATTTTGGTCTGTTTTTGGAGAATATCCATTGTCCTTTCATTTACACTGTACATAAATATAGATGGACAGTTATGTGTACATTTACATATACATGCAGGCAACAAAAACCACAAACTACCATGGTAATATAGAGGATTTGCACTTACGTCACAATTTGGTGAGTTAGCTGGATACACGGCCATACTGGTGATACTCTGATGTAAACAACAGCATGAATTGCATGGTTAATGTACTACTGAATACATTGTTCTGCTTATTTATGCTGTCTAAACCACGTATAAAATGAATGTGTAGAATTTGCTAAATCTTATAGAGAAGGACTTAGTAAGCAGGAAAGGGTGCAATATTTTCACAAACTAAAGTTAATAGGTGGTAAAAATACAATAGTATTAATTAGCCTAATATTTCACCTGCCTGACCGGAAATGATAAGAACAAACACAAATGTTGTCAGGATTTTTGCCCTGGAAATCCTGGTTTGATTTGGCCAACTACAAATGCCTTTTGTTCCTCAGACAGTTTTTTTTGCACTCTTCTCCTTGATTTGTTATTGTTGGCAGTCTATAGTACTCCAAATGTTTTTCCTGGTCTGATCAATTAGTACAGCCCAAAACATGGCAATAATTCATTATTTTCAGCAGCAATAATCAGCGAAATATGCAAGTTTCGTTCGTTTCAGTGGCACTGTTTACATTCAGTGCCGCCAATAAAAACACTCTTTTATGTTTTTATGAAGAAATACCATGGTAATATTGCTTGAAGTACTTTGGACTACCATGTAAATGCGATACTTGAATATATATGGTATATGTCAGTGTACCATGGTGTATTGCCATCTGTTAGCATTACTGTACCATATTTACATGCATTTTGCAACATAAACATGAATTTATGTGTTAGCAGATTAACAATAAATTGATTTCTCCTACTGCTCAGTAGGACCTTTTTCTCCTCAAACTTGCAGCCCTCACAAGGAACCTAAGGTATATTCACCCTCTTATCTTTCTGTAGTTGCAGTTCCAGAAGGGAATGACACTGAACTAAATATACAATGCTAGCATAGTTATCTTAGCTGTCTATGTGGTTTTCTTTAGCTAACGCTTCGGGAACTGCCCTCCATGAACATTATCTGTGAAATCATAGTACTTGTAAGTAAACAGTGTCTGGCAAGTTTTTTTTTTTTTTTGTAACCATATTACAAGACAAGATGGATGTAGACAGTCATTAGTAAACCTCACTCCAACCTCATTAGGGCGCTAATCGGATGTCTGTTGTGGAGGGCATTTCTCTCAGCTAGCTGGACTAAAAGCCTGCGCTAATGATGGCAACCTGGCTGACCATAAGCGAACGTAAGCAAGCATCATAAGCCTTTTAACAGCAGCACTTTGCGTTAAATGCTTAAATACATTGAACGCGCTATTTCTGCGCTAGCTTCTAGTAACCATCTGCCATACACACAGATTTTAAGTCTTTTGTTTGGTTTGGTGTAGCGATAAAGCTCTGGGCTTGTAATCAGAAGGTTGCTGGTTCGATTCCAACCAGAAACCCATGAGCTATAACCGTTTAAAATGAAGTCAACCTAAAAATGACAATTCTGTAGTAATTTACTCTTCCTTGTGTTGCTCCAAACCTGAGTGACTTGCTTTCTTCTATGGAACGCAAACCAAGAAATGGCATCTCAGGGATATTTGGAACAATATGAGATTTGCTTTGGATTAAAGCATCTGTTTAAAAGCCTACTTCCTTATTTTGGTGCGCTGCAGCATGTATTCAATTGGAGGAGTGTCGACGCGTATCTACAAGGAACGCCTGCAGGCAGAAGGGATGGGAACCAATGAGAATGCGGTTAAGTTGCTGAACCAGGACTATGAGGAGCTGAAGAGAGAGTGTTTGGAGAGTGGCAGGCTGTTTGAGGACCCTTGCTTTCCCGCCGTGCCTCAGTCTCTGGGATTCAAGGAGCTCGCGCCACACTCCTCCAAAACACGTGGGGTGCAGTGGATAAGGCCCACTGTGAGTGTCACAGAGGCCTATGCTAACAGCACACTAGCTATTGCATACAACTGCATAGTCACTATTTTTGGCACATTTTAACACTTATTGATTGAGAGGGAGTGGAAGGACAACGACTGCGAAAATGCACAAGCTAGGCTCGAAATCTCATTTCCAACATTAGAGCCAAGATGCAACAAGGGGAATTAGCTACAAAGACAAGTCTAATGTTTTTATTTTTTAGCACAACTTGACACTTTATTTATTGGGATGGAAAAAACAGTACAGGAAATGAAGTGGAAGGAACAAGATTGAGAAACTAAAGGAGCTAGACTGTAGGTTCTTGCTTTCATTTTTTTTTCAGTCATATTGATTGGAAGAGTACAGAAAGCCTAGAAAATGAAGCTGGAGAAACAAGATTGAGAAACTACATGAGCTACACTCAAACTTTTATTTCCCATATGAGAACCAAGGTGCAACCTTTTGTGTTAATTACTGAGACAAGGTTCTTGCTTTAATTTTTTTTTGTCAGTTTTTTTTTAGTCAAATTGATTGGCAGACTAGAGAAAGCCTAGATCGAAACAAGATTGAAAAACTACATGAGCTAGACTCGAATTCTTATTTCCCATATGAGAACCAACGCACAACTTCTGGTGTTAATTACTGAGACAAGGTTGTTGCTTTCTTTTTTTTGGACAGTTTTGTCCAAAGACATGGCTCCAACAGTGAAGGTATCATTTGGTTAGGGTTAGTTTAGCTCTTAAAGAGTTAAATTACGTTTTAATTTATTGGCAAAAATGAAATATACCCCCCTTTTTTTTTGTTTATATACGCTCAAAAAAAAACATTTAATTCAATATTTAAATTGTAAAAGTAGTATAACTTAATTGAACTGTGTATCCTTCTCAAAGCTCAAACAATATTTGCATAGCTTAACTGACAGTATCCAACCTGTACAAAATACCTGTATGTACCTAGACTGGTTTTCATTTCAGTTAAATAGAAATTGAGTTCAAAATGTCATTTCACACACATTTATGAGAAGTATGTTTAAAGATACAGTTGATGTGAAATCATGCATTAAGTGTGTTGTTGTAGGCTGACAGGGACAGTAGCACACTTTGGTTGAGGTGTTGCTCTTATGTGTTGTGTTTGCTTGCGTAATGTTTGCAGGAGCTTTCAAACAATCCTCAGTTTATAGTGGGCGGAGCCACACGTACAGATATTTGCCAGGGGGCCCTAGGTGAGTATGTACTGTATGAGACTGGGTGTGTATGTTTGTGCATGCTTGCACACGTTAGCCCACCAAATGTTAGCAGCTTTATTTGCGCTTATCTGTAGCTTGGGTGATCCTGAAGCTTCAATCCAAGCAAAACTTTGTCTGTGACCTTCACACATACTGCGCTCAAATGTTACCACACAAATGTCTTCTGAACGTGCCAGTTATGATTTGTCTCCGCTTTTGTAGTTAAAAATAGTTTAGCATCATATATTTGCACCAATGCAGCAATACAGACATACTCGCTGAGGTATTAGCATGATTAGCACATTAGCATGCATGTCAACATAATGTAATCAATATGGATAGACAAACAGATAGATAGATTTACTGATAGAAACAGATGGATGAACGGACTGACAGATGACTGGATAGATATATAAATAGAGGTAGATAGAAAGTCAGATTAATAGACGGATGGATGGATGGATGGCTTGATTGGATAGATATATAAATGGAGATAGTGAGATGGACAGACCTTTGAATAGATAGATATATAAATATAGATTGATAGACATATTAATTGATTGATTGATTTTGTGTATATCACTGGAGCACTGTGTCAACCAATCAGAAGCCAGAACTGGAACTACCCATTTTATTTTACTGCATATGTAATATATTTTGGCTGTATGACTGTTGGATTTATGAATGGACTAATGGCGAAGCCCACTTAGTCAAAATATGATTCATGATACCGCCATGATCAACACTGGTGATGTTTTCTGTCACTTTTGAGAGGAAATGTGTGTTAGGGGGCAGATGTTATGTGTGTGTGTTTCCTGACTGGTGGGGAGTGGTTAAACACGATGCCTGAGTGGTGAGTCACACAGACACGGGTGTAGCATTAGAGAACTCTGGGATCGCTGGCTGTTAGCCACAGTTCACGGCATGCATGTGTGTGTGCGAGGGTGTGTACTCATGAGTGCCAAACAAAGTGTGTTTGTACAGCAAACATTGGGTGGAGGAGGATGGCGAAGCTTATCACAGATATGCATTTTACTGCTCATTTAGCACACAGACGACTACTTGGCTTGGTCAAGCCTCCACAGTCAAATGGGTTTGGCTTTGACAAGGGTGTTTGAGATGAGACAGTTTAATCCAGAGTAAATGTACAGTACTGAAGTTGTGCTGTTATCTCATTGTACAAATGCATTCTCCACCCCCTTTTTGACTGTGGGTGGAGGGTTCCCCCTAATGGGGAACTGTGGTATATAAACATTTTCCATTGGGTTACTACAGTATCAACAGTATAAGCTTTTAAAGGTGTTTACATTTAAATTGAATCAAAATAAAGTTAAAACAACTGTATTTTGGCTACAATTATTGTAACCACAGTGCATGTTTGAAGTCAGATGATTGGATAGATATATAAATAGAGGTAGATAGTGAGACGGGTAGATAGATGGATGGATGGATGAATGGATGGATTAACAGAGAGACAATTGGGTAGATAGACAGATGACTGGATAGAGAGACTGATGAATAGATATACAAATAGATACAGTAGATAGATAGATAGTAAGGATGCAACAATACAGTTAGTCCACGGTTCAATACGTACCTCGGATTTTAACCACGGTTTTCGGTTCGGTTCGGTTTTGATAGCTTGCCACATTAGAGTGTTTTTTGCATCTAATTAACAACAAAATACTTATAAACCTCTGTACACTGGAAAAGCATGGAGTATTAAATGTCTGCTTAATATTCTTTTGAGAGATTTTCTTTTGTATTATTTTTCCGATTTTTTACGCAAAATAGGATGGGTTTTATTCATACTGGACGCCAGATGGCGCCCTCGAGCAGAAAATTCACATATGCGTCAAAGAAGTAGCACTGATTATGTTCCGTTCTAGCTTCTCTAATATGGATAAAGGCATAACGTTAAACGTTTCGAATGATGAAATGTAAGGACAATAAACACTCGTCTGCAACAATATATGGTTTATTTGTGTTCTTCAAGCCATCTCGGGTATTTTCATAATGATTTTCATAATGATATTTGTAAGCCATAATCGACACAGTGTAGAATATGTTGTCTGCGTCATTCTATGATAAGAAGCCACATCAAATCATAAAAGGAAGTTATTTCAAACACTCGACTGATGCTGTAAAGTAAAAATAAGTTTCAATCTTTTGTTGGACAACAGCTTTAGAAAGGCTTATCATTGCATTTCATTAGAATGGAAGATGCTCTGCCTGTTTTGCTCATCTCAGCGCGTGAAATCATGGGCACAAACAGCAAATTTCGAGAGAAATAATACAAGGAAATTATTTAAATGCAAAACCAAAAAACCGCAATTCACAAGCGCGAATTGAACCGTGGATGTTGTACCGAACGGTTCGAAATTATATTGAGTCCCTAATAGATAGATAGATAGATAGATAGATGGCTTGATGGACCTATGGACAGATGGACTGATGAGAAAGAGACCGATGGATGGATAGATATACATATAGAGATAGATGAATGGACAGACGGATGGACAGACAGATGGACTGATAGATGACTGGATAGATATATAGAGGTAATGAAACGGACGGATGGACAGATGGACTGATAGATGACTGGATAGAAAGGCTGATAGATATACAAGTATAGATAGATGGATGGACTGATAGACAGATGACTGGATAAAGAGACCGATGGATGGACAGATATACATATAGAGATGGATGGATGGTTGGTTGCTTGGTTGGATGGATGGATGGACAGATGGACAGATGACTGGATAGATATATAGAGGTAATGAAACGGATGGATGGATGGACGGTCAAATGGACTGATAGACAGATGACTGGATAGAGAGACCGATGGATAGATATGCAAATAGAAATAGATAAATAGATAGATAGATGGACTGACAGACAGATGACTGGATAGATATATAGAGGTAATAAAACGGATGGATGGATGGACTAATAGACAGAAAACTGAGTAGATAGATATGCCATTAGTTGAGCCAGTTGGTATGTGATCGATAGACACCGTATTTTGTGTGGTAATTTTTCTCCACTCAGGTGACTGTTGGCTGTTAGCTGCCATTGCATCCTTGACTTTAAACGACAGGCTGCTTCACAGAGTTGTACCTCATGGACAAAGCTTTACGGACGAGTATGCTGGCATCTTCCACTTCCAGGTGAACAGCAGACTGTTAATGAATCACAGAATATTTGAACCACACAATCAATATTTGTTCTACTAATATGTTTCTTTCCCATGTTCTGCAGTTCTGGCAGTTTGGCGAGTGGGTGGACGTTGTGATTGATGACCGTTTGCCTGTGAAGGATAAAGAGTTGATGTTTGTTCACTCAGCAGAGGGAAATGAGTTTTGGAGTGCCTTGCTGGAAAAAGCCTATGCCAAGTAAGTCTCTATGCCAAGTAAGTCTCTTCCTCTCTTCTTCTTAACATATAACAGTTATAGAGACCATAAAATGTGCATATATGCTTGTAGGCTGAATGGCTCTTATGAAGCTCTGTCAGGAGGTTCCACCACCGAAGGCTTTGAGGACTTCACGGGTGGAGTGGCCGAGATGTACGAGCTGCGTAAAGCTCCTAAAGACTTGCACCGCATCATTGCCAAAGCCTTGGAGAGAGGCTCACTGTTGGGCTGCTCTATCGATGTAAGTCCACACAGCGCCTTTTACAGGCCTGGAGACACACTGCAACATTTATCGATCCAGTGACCCGGTGTAATTTGAGTGTATTTGTCTGGTAGATCACCAGTGCCTTTGATATGGAGGCGGTAACCTTTAAGAAGCTGGTGAAGGGGCATGCATACTCCGTCACAGGTCTCAGAGAGGTCAGGATCATCTCTGAAATGTATTTTGAGTTCATTAGTTTACCATTTTAATTTTTTGCATCAGACTCTCGTTGTTTTGATTTTAGGTGAACTTCCGTGGCAGCAGAGAGAGGCTGATCCGCATCCGAAACCCTTGGGGGCAAGTTGAATGGACAGGGGCTTGGAGTGACAAGTAAGTCAACCAATCAGAATGATTTCAAATAGACTTTCTCATACAGGACATGCTCATGTAACACTTATACTTCATTTCCAGTTCTTCTGAGTGGAATAGGATTGATCCAGCAGAGAGAGAAGAAATGAACAACCACATGGAGGATGGCGAGTTCTGGTAAATCTCCACAGAAATCAGATATTTATGGTTCTCGCACCCTCATGTCATTCCAAACCCATCTTCGGATAACAAATTAAGATATTTTTTGTTGAAATCCAAAGAGCTTTTTGACCATGCATAGACAGCAATGGAACTATTATGTTCTTTATTATATTTTTCATAAAATTAGTCTGCAATCAGTTCTTGCAATCAATTCCTTCAGATTCAAAAATCAGAAATTTAACAGCCCTACTCTATACATGAAATGATTTTACTGATGCTGTGTTCTCTGGCCACTTCAGGATGCCATTTGAGGAGTTCAAACGTCAGTTTTCTCGTATGGAGATCTGTAACCTCACGCCAGACGCTCTGAGTGAAGATTCTCTAAATTTCTGGAACACAGTTAAGTTTACTGGCTCCTGGAGGAGGGGAAGTACAGCAGGAGGCTGCAGGAACAACCCCAGTGAGATCATTTCAGATAATCTCAGTGAACTTTTGCATCAGCTAAAACATCCTGCATTACACACTTGTCTTTTTTTGTCAGATACATTCTGGATAAACCCTCAATATAAGATCACGCTGCTGGAGGAAGATGATGATCCGGAGGATGATGAGGTGTCTTGCAGCTTCCTGGTGGCCTTGATGCAGAAGGACAGGCGGCGTTTCCGCAAACAAGGGCAGGACATGCACACTATTGGCTTCGCCTTATATGAGGTTGGAGAACAAAATCTGAGATACAGTGACAGTCTTTGTTAAATATCATTATTTTTGACTAATTTCTTGTTTTTTATTCCTGTTTTTCTTCAGGTCCCAGAAGAGGTATGGAATCTTTTCAGTATTAAATTAATTTAAGGTGAAGTGTTGCATTTTTTTCATGTTAAAATATTCACTTTAATGAAGCCATTTGTTGATTGATTTCCACTCAATGTAGAAAGCCTGTCTCTGTGGTGTTTTCAAAACATTGCTCTGTTTGTTTGAGTTTTTTTTGCCAACCCAGCATAGCAACATTGGCTCAACCAATGGTGTAAAGTTGGGGCGGAGCTTTCAGTTTGACTGACCAATGACAGACAGGGATGTGTTCAGGAAACCTGTTTGAACACAATTATTTGATTATTTATTGATTATTATTTGAACACAGAAATCACACACTTCACCTCTAAATTACATTCTGTTTCTAGCTGGTTTGAAAGCAAAGAACTTCTGATAAAAACACTTTGTTTCTTCTGTTCCTTAGTTTCGTGGTTCCCAGAGTATTCACCTCAAAAAGGACTTTTTTTTGCGTCAATCATCCTGCGCACGCTCAGAAACCTTCATTAACCTGAGGGAAGTCAGCACACGACTGAAGCTGCCACCTGGGGAGTATCTCATAGTCCCTTCAACATTTGAGCCTGGAAAAGAAGCTGATTTTGTTTTGCGAGTCTTCACTGAGAAACAGTCAGAAACTCAGTAAGTCTCTCAGTTGTTCAACTAAAATAAACAACAGTGTTAAATATTTAGGTTTATTGACTAGGTTACGTGTTAGTTTTCTTAATTGTTCAGTGTCACTTTACTTACATTTTTCTTTTTTCTTTTCTTTTTTTAGAGAAATGGATGATGAGATTTCATTTAACCTGGAAGATGAAGTAAGGGCTTTTCTCTTCTTTCAATAAAACACTTAAAAAAACTGAAAACCACCAAAAAACGCATGCTGCTCACATTTTCTTCTTCTACTTCTTATTGTTCTTCAAAAAAAAACCTTCAAAATCTCTTATCCACAGGAGGTTTCAGAAGAGGACATGGAGGACTCTTTTAAAAAATTGTTTTCTCAGCTGTCTGGAGAGGTGTGTTCCTTTCTGTGTTTTCATTAATAACATTGTGTATTCCAGTAGATTAAACCTGATCTAAACTCTCTTGCAGGACATGGAGATTTCAGTTCATGAGCTCCGGACCATTCTGAACCGAGTGGTTGGCAAACGTAAGCTCATCTGTCTATTTTTAAGTATTCACATCTGGTCTATGTCTTTGTGTACTTTAGAAATACCTCTGCTTTTTGTGTTCTTCAGACAGGGACTTGAAGACAGATGGGTTCAGTTTGGAGTCGTGTAGAAGCATGGTCAACCTGTTGGATGTATCCTCAGATTCTGAAATGCTAACTTTCACAAGTGACTTTTGGTTATGTAGTAGTGTATATATATTTAATCTGAATATTAATAAGCATTTAGTTGATTCTGTTGGCCTTGACTGATCAATCTCAGAAAGATGGAAGTGCTCGGCTGGGAATTGTGGAGTTCCAGATTCTATGGAATAAAATCAGGAAGTGGCTGGTGAGATCACAAGTCACATAACCTTCCCCACATCCTGTGAATAGTATGGTGGCAACTCAAATTCATTTTTCTCATTTGCAGGGCATTTTTAGACAGTTTGATCTGGATAAATCTGGCACAATGAGCTCATATGAAATGCGCCTCGCCGTGGAATCAGCTGGTAATAAAGAGTTTTTAATGTTCATCTTGTGAAAAGCTTTGACCATGATATATTATATTATTATACAGTAGTCAACATTTGAAGTGGGTTAAAAAAAAGTTAATCAAAGTTGTTCTAAGACAAGAACGGGTATTGTTTTAGTTTTAGGACAACTTTGATGAGAAGTTTTGATCCACTTCAAATGTTGACTACTGTATATAAAGTAAGATTATCGATCCAGATTTTATTTGACATTTTATTCGTTTTTTTATTCTAAATCATTTAGATTCAATTCAGATTAATTTATATTTTGTTCACAATGTTCATTTTACTCGCGCATGTTTTTGATTCACTAAAAAGTACCCGTTCATAAGAGTAATTCTTTTAGGAATCAGGCTTTACTGGCTATGATTTGTTTTCATTCACCAAAAAGAACCAGTTCATAAGAATAATTTGTTCGTGAATCAGGCTTCACTGCACTGGTCATCCCGTATTTTTTGATTCACTAAAAAGAACCGTTCATAAAAGTTTGTGAATCGGACTACACTGACAGAGCTGTATGTTTTTGATTTACGTTGACAAATATGTTCTCATGCAGCCACTGTATTGAGTAAATCGATCGATCCTAGGACTTCAAATTAAGTTTGCATTTAATTTAGTGATGGGGTAAATTAACCTATTTGAAGCTTTTAATCAAACGAACCAGATGTTTTGCAAAATGATTCACTATTTTGAAGTGCTGGAAATACCACTCGCTGGTGGTACCTGACACCTGGTGGTCAAAACTGTGTAATGCAACAAAAACTCAGGCCAAAACATGCATAAAAAAGCTTTTGCAATAAAAAGTACGATCAATTAAATGCAATTAATAAATAATCAGATATGGAATATATTAAGTGTCTGTATAATATGTGTTATTTCATTCATTTTCAGGCTTGTTTTGCTTGCTTTATGGAGGGCTTGGCTAAACAGGCCAATAAATTTGGTGCATTAAAAATGTCTACAAACATATAAAACTGATCCGAGATCTCTAATGTAATCAATGTAAATTTTTACCAATGATGCTTTTTCGTTGTCCTCAGGTTTTAAACTCAATAACAGGCTACATCAGATAATTGTGGCACGATATTCTGATGGAGAAATGATTGACTTTGACAACTTTGTCTGTTGCCTGGTCAAACTGGAGGCCATGTTCAGTACGTCATTTACATTTAATTCAAAAAAGTTTATTTGCTAATGTTTTACTAAAATTACTAAATGGGTCCTTTTTTTTAAACAGGGACTTTTAGAGAGCTGGACAAAGGAGGTTCAGGCATCGCAGAGCTCAATATTAGTGAGGTGGGTCATTTCTTACCTTCTAAGTTTCACCTATACTTTTTAAAATGGTGGTACATTACATTAGTAATGCTAATGCATTAAAACTTTTCTAAAGAAGAGGTAATGAAATCATTAGTTATTTTGCTCTTTCTTACAGTGGCTGTACCTGACCATGTGTGGTTGATGTGTGAAGATCATATCGTGCTGAACTAGAAGGGCCAAAATCACTCCCTCAACTGCAGCTTTAAGTCATTACACCCAAAGATGCCTGAGCAATACAGCCTTAAAACACATCCAACCTAACCATCACATGAGCCTATGGCACTATATGCTTTTTGATTAAATAAGGGATTTCCTCATTATGCAAGATGTGTTTATCAGTTACGAACCACTAAATGTTAACGAAAAAATACATTGCATTATATCAGAGAGCAACTTAACATAGCTTTATGATTAAGTGCATGCCACTAACCTTATGCTGTAGGCCAGTGGTTCTCAATTCCAGTCCTAGGGGATCCACTGCTCCACTGTCTCCCTTATTTAACACAACTGATTCAGATCATCAGCTGGTTAGGAGGGTGTCAGATAAGAGAGACCTCAGGACTGGAATTGAGAACCACTGTTGTAGGCTATTTTACTGTATCTCACATATGTAGCTTAACTTAGCATTTGAAGTTTGCACCATTAATGCCTTGATGTAATTTTTATTTGATCTTGTCAGTGTATGATTTTGATAGCATTTATGATCGCTGTGATTTGCTGTGCAATTATTTATCTAAAAATAATAAATAAACTATATAGTATAAAGTTCTTATAGGATATTCAGGGAATTGTGCTACACTAGATCTTTTCTTTTACTCTGCTTCTTAATGGAAGGAAGTGAAAATAAAGGTTATATTTAACTTCTTGGTATGTTATGACTTTTTAATGGCTGATGGAAGTATATTTAAAATAAAAAAGGTGTATGTGTTTTTTTTCCCCTTCACAATTCTAAGAAAAAAAAAAAATGAACTGCAAGATATAAACTCAAAAGGGCAAGTTCATACCTCACAATTCAGACTTTTTTCTCACAATTCCAAGAAAAACATCTGAACTGTGAGAAATAAGATACAAATTCATACAAATTTGAAACTGAAATATAAACTCAGAACTGCAAGAAAAAAAAAAAGAGTACATTCTTAAATACAAAGTTGCAATTAGCTTTTTCATTGGAAACGTGGATCCGAAATGATCGAACTCTTTTTATTTATTTTTTTTATTTAAACTCAGAATTTAGGGGAGGGGGGAGTCAGAATAGCAAAATATAAACTTAGAATTCTGAGGGGGTTCTGAATTTTGAGATATAAACTCAGTGTTTTTATAATGCGTCATCAATCAGCCATATTGACAGTACGGAACGTAAACAATGCCGCTGAACCGAACAAAACTTGCATATCTTGCTTATTATTGCTGCTGAAAAGTATTGTCATGTTTTGGCCACGCATCCAGGTAACTGACCAAAGCGTGACATAAATGCAAATCCTCCATATGTATAATGATAGCTGGATAAATAGATATTAATAAACAAATAACCAATAATTAAATCCGTGGTGATTTAATTTTAAATTTTATATCTCACACACAATACAGAGTCCATTTGTTCACACATATAGTTCAGTCTGAATGTTCTCAATGGCAACTACTCCTTCGTCTTGGTCTCTTTGCTCTCTATCAGTCCCAATAAAGTGGCGTCCGCCTCCAGCAGTGTCGTATCGACGGTCGCTCCCAGGAACCTCGAGGTCAACTCCATATCCTCCAGCCTCAGTCTCACTCTGCTGCCCCGCTGGTACTTTTGCCCGTCCGCGGAGGGCCTCTTGCACACACAGTGGAACTTCCCTCCGAAGTCGACATACAGATCGTCATTGACGATATGAAAGATTTTCCCAATGACGATCTTGTCTTTGACCGGGCCCATCTGTGTGAGCGCGGAGTGCCGCAAGAGCGATGCGAAGGAGGTCTCGTCCCTGGAGCTCATCCTCGCCGCTGCGCTCTGATCGACGCTCTGCTGCAGGTCCGAATGCAGTTCATACGCGGCTGCAAAGCCGCTCTTCACCCTCTCGGGTGATTTATCATCTTCTCCGCTCGCATCTGAGCTGTATAATGATCTGAGCGTGGTAAAAACGCAGTGTTTTGGCAGTAAAGATGATCTGGAGCTCACGTTGTGCATCACCTTGCAGAGCGACGCCATGTTTGAAACGTAATTAGCAGCAGAGCACGCTGGGAACATTTCAAAATAAGAACTTAGATGAAAATGTAGGATGTCCGTCGGAAAAGTGGGATTTTCGCAGTGGTTTTGGATTCATGGTGCTCATTACTATGCAATTATACTATAGTATTGCAAAAATACAATACCAGTCAAAAGTTTTTGAACAGTAGTGCTTTAAAGAAGTCTCTTCTGCTCAACAAGACTGCTTTTATTTGACCCAAAGTATAACAAAAATAGTAACATTTTTACTTTTTACTATTTAAAATAACTGTTTTCTAATTTAACATATTTTAAAATGTAATTTATTCTTATGATTTCAAAGCTGAAATTCTTCAGAAATCAGCTTCTTTGATGAATAGAAAGTTCAGAAGAATATAACATTATAACATATAACATTTTGTAACATTAAAAATGTCTTTATAATCGCTTTTAATCAATTTAAAGCATCCTTGCTAAATACAATTATTACTTTCTATAATCAATAAATAAAATTATACTGACTCCAAGCTTTTGAATGGTATAGTGTTTAATATTTTAAAAGACTTTTATTTCAGATAAACTCTGATCTTTGGATTTTTCTAGAATCAAAGAATCCTGAAAAAATGAACTCAACTGTTGTAAATATTGATAATAACAATAAAAATATTTCCTGAACAGCAAATCAGCATGCTATAATGATTTCTGAAGGATCATGTGACACTGAAGACTGGAGTAATGATGCTGAAAATGTAGCTTTGATCACAGGAATAAGTTACATTTTAAAATATATTCAAATAGTTTTCCATTTGAATATTTCTATTCTATCAGTTCTTTTAAATAGTAAAATTATTTCAAAATCTTACTGTTTTTGTTTTACTTTGGATCAAATAATGCAGGCTTGGTGAGCAGAAGAGACTTCTTTAAAAAACATTAAAAATGTTACTGTTCAAAATCTTTTGACTGGTATGTGTAATACTATGTTAGTACTAATAATACAACATCACTAATAAAATATTACATACCGACAAATGTTTCGCATCCTGTAACAAAAAAATGTATATGGCAGCATGGGTTTACCGTCGTAGAAGTTTCGGAAACGTTTTAATATAAAATAACTTGGATATGTTGCTTTTTTTGTCTATTTGACGGTTTATTTTACTAGGATGAATGGGAGCTTTGGTAAATTCTCTCGGCTTCCGTCGCTGAGTCGATGCAATTAATACGTCACAGATTTTTCCGGAAGCTTATGAGCACGTCTTTGAGAACAGACGAGAAGAAAACATGGAGCTCTTTGTAATTTCACCAAGTTTGAGGTTTACTAACCTAACTGTCGCGCCGGGCTCGACGGTTAGCGATATTGTCGATCATTTTGCCGTTAAAGAGGTGAGTCGATCAGTGTTTACATTAGCCAAACTTTCAGCTGTTGGTTCAGTTTGATCTTGGCGACGATTATTATGATTAAAGTGACTTAAAATATGTATTATTTTCTTTCAGGGTGTCTCTTTCACGGATTTCTACGTGAAGAGTAATGGCCGAAAATCTCACAGTAATGACTTGCTTCAGTCTGGAGTTGTGTATCGCGTGGAGCCTCGGTTATGTGGAGGCAAAGGAGGTAAACAAACATCAATATTGGTATTTTTTGAAGCTTGTAAATATTTGTATATGATGAGTTGTTGATATTTGGCTAATTATGTGGAATTATATGGTAGTATAATGGTTAGGGTATTTTTTGGTAGTAACATGTCCCCGTTTTGGACAAATTTACAATTTGGAACTTTCTTGTAGTATGTATAAAAGTATGATAGAGTTCCATTAGTGTTTCTTTTTAATTTATAGAATTTATATAAAGTTTTGAACATGTGTGACCTTGGACCACAAAACCAGTCATAAGTTGCACAGCTATATTTGTAGCAATAGCCAAAAAATACATTGTATGGGTCAAAATTATGGTTTGCCAAAAACATTAGGATATTAAGTAAAGATAATGTTCCATGAAAATATTTTGTACATTTCCTACCATAAATATTTAAAAACCTAATTTTTGATTAGTAATATGCATTGCTAAGAACTTCATTTGGACAACTTTAAAGGTGATTTTCTTAATGTTTAGAATTTTTTTTTTTTTTGCACCCTCAGATTCTGGATTTTTAAATAGTTGTATCTCAGATATAGTCCTATCCTAATAAACCATACATCAATGGAAAGCTTATTTATTCAGCTTTCAGATGATGTATACATCTCAATTAAAAAAAAAAAAAACTGACCCTTATGACTGGTTTTTGTGGTCCAGGGTCACATTTAAAAGTTACTATTAAAGGTTTCGTTCTTTTAACATGTTTTAACTCATTTGTTTTCAAGGATTCGGCTCTATGTTGCGGGCCCTTGGTGCGCAAATCGAAAAGACCACTAACCGTGAGGCCTGCAGAGATCTGAGTGGAAGACGACTGAGAGACGTCAATCATGAGAAACAGTAATGCTGATGATTACCTTATTCATTTTATCATGCTTGTTTGATTATTTACTTAAGTTGTGTTTTATGAATGAATGCACCATTAGGACACCTTATTGCATGGATAATTGAATTTATATGTGTTTGTGTCTAGAATGGCAGAGTGGCTGAAAAAGCAGGCGGATCGAGAGGCAGAGAAGGAGCAGCGCCGTCTGGAGCGGATTCAGAGGAAATTGGCCGAGCCAAAACATTATTTTACAGACACTAATTATGAACAGCAGTGCCACGACCTCTCAGAGAGACTGGAGGACTCTGTACTGAAAGGTAACTTGAATTCATTTTATAAGTACAAATTACACACATCTACGCTCTTATGGTAGTACTAGTATACATTTACACACAGAATGATAAATGGTAATAAAACAGCAATGTTTACATATTTAGTTTCATTACATTTACACACTAACAGTCAAAAGTTTTTGAATAGTAAGATTTTTAATGTTTTTAGAGAAGTCTCTTCTGCTCACCAAGCTTGCATTTATTTGATCTAAAGTACAGCAAAACTAGTAAAATTTTGAAATATTTTTACTATATAAAATAACTATTTTCTATTTGAATATATTTTAAAATTATTTATTCCTGTAATATCAAAGCTTAGTGGAATTTTTTTAGCATCATTACTTCAGTCACATGATCATTCTAATATTCTGATTTGTATATTCTAAATTATATTGTAAGTATTGCTTATTGCATATTGTAAATATTCAAGTATGATCCTCAACCCGAATAATTATTGACAGTAAAGGTCAAAGTTGAAAATAAAATTGTCTACTCTTCAGGCATGCAGGCTTCCTCTAGTGGCCTCGTCAAAGCAGACGAGGGGCCGAGTCGTAAGCGTCCAAAACCAACCGACAACCAAAAGAAAGCAAAGAAGAAATGTTTCTGGTGAGCTAATTTTACATATGTGTCAAAGAAAATGCTGATCGTGGAGACTAGAATTACTAAATTCAATTGTCAACTGTAATATGCATTTGTTTTATCCATTAGGAAAGGCCTTGGAGAACTGGAGGACATGGGCAGCTCTGGTGAAGAAAGTGATGACAGTGACAACGAGGCCTCTCCATCCACCTCTGGGGCCTCATGTAGTTCAGATGTTCCCAAACCAGCTGTACAATCTTCCGCCACCAGGGGGAGTGGCAGGACAGACCCTCAGGACCAGCCCTGCAGCTCCAGCAGCTCCTCCTCCCAGAGTCCCACACCGAGCTCCCCAACACAGGTGGAGGAAGAGGTGCACAAGGAGGCTGAAAATGGGCACACAGCTGAAACCATTCAAAACAGCAGCAACGAAGAGGATACATCCTCCCAGAGTCCTGCACCGAGCTCCCCAACACAGGTGGAGGTGCAGAAGGAGGATAAATCCTCCCAGAGTCCCGCACCGAGCTCCCCAACACAGGTGGAAATGCAGAAGGAGCCCGAAAAGGATTGCACAGCTGAAACCAGCCAAAACGTTAGTAGCGAAAAGGATAAAGCACAGGTTGAGCCCACAGAAACACCAAGTGCCCCAGCCGAGAGCAGTCAGGCACAGGAAGAGGTGAGATGTCCTGCTTCTGATGTGGATTTTCAGGTTGCAGATGTTTTTTGATATTGCTGACTTGTCTTTCACTCTGTTCAGGTGGAGGGTCCACTGGATCTG